>CAWUPB010000950.1:0-1200000 GCA_963924115.1 Dovyalis caffra | reverse complement strand
CTTTACATCATACCTGCCTAATTGTGGTTTCGACCCATGAACTAACTGGGAGCAGTGAAAGGAAGTTTAAAGATTTTTTTTTTTTTTTGACAAGCCAAGAGACAGTATTAAAAAAAAAAAAAAGAGGAAAAGAAAAGGAGACTCCAAGAGGCTAAAGGAGCCACCAGTACAGGAGCTGCGCTACACAGCCCAGAACCAACAAGCAAGCTAGAAAGAGAGCCAAAAAAATGCCCTTCAGCTGCCAAAGAGCCAAAAAATTAAGCACCTGGGCTTAGAAATATCAAAGCACCCAACCCACAGCCCCGGAACAGCAGCAAAATCAAACACAAACAGCCACTACCCAAAGCATACAAATCTGCAGCAACAGCATAAAAAGGCTGCAGCAGCAGAGACACACCCCTTCAGGATCAGAGACAACTGAGAAACGAGGAGGATCAGCCAAAAATAGCAGCACTACATAACACAAGTAGAGCCGAAAGACAGCAAAAAGGCCAGAGACACCACTAGAGAAAGCCATCTCCAATCAGAGCCGCAAACTGCAGGAAAAGCTAGAGGCCGAAGCAGAGCGATAGCACAAAAAGATTGACAACAGGAAAGGTTGAAGATGTCAACAGTTGTAATTCCTCCTACTTCTGCAATGGCTGCTCTTCACTGTAGTTGGCTGTCACACTTAACGAAGAGAAGGGAAAGGAACATTTAGAGAATAAATAAAACAAGTTTGATTGTAACAGCCATTTGCTACACATTTGGGTTTCGGGGAAGACAAATGACAATCGTGTTGGAAATGTATTTCATATATCCGGAACTAAACATCTGTTAAGAAGGTAATACATGAGATAAAGGTTAGTTAAGCAGCCATGTTATACATACGTGTCTCTTCTATAAATAGCTTCACATGGAACTCCTACCACTATCTTGGCACTCAGAGAGCCACAAGTCCATATTTTCTATTATCTGATGCCTTACTTTTTCCACTGCATCAGGGGAACTGCAATGCTCAGAATTACCTGTAGTTGAAAATAACAATATCAGTTGATAAGCATCAAGCCATTCCCAGCAAACAGGACAAGGAACAAGAAACAAGGATATGATTTCCAGCATAATTTTAAGGAATGCTATTAAAAATGCTATCAGATATACATTTTATTGTTGAAAAGCAGTCCAATTTTTGTTAAGGTCCATATTAATGGCTTCTAACGCTATCTGAATTGCTTGAGATGACAATCAAACATACTGTGCCATAATTCTTATAAGCTAATAGCCAGCACAGACTAAAACATACCTTCAATGTTGAAAGGCGACTGTGGACATCCTCGCATATCAGTTCCATGACCACAATTATCACAAGAGATCACAAAGGAAGGCACTGGAATGTTTGAAGAAGCATTTCAGTGAACAAGCAAGAGCATGATTATGCAGATATTTCCCAAAATATTATTACACTTAATGTTTGCATGGTAGTTCTGCGTATTGAGTCACTAAGCCAATGATGAACATATGACTAACAGCAGTAATACTCATACCAAACATTCAGACACGCCAGATCATGAAAGATGATGAAAAAATAATCACACAAAAGAGATTAAGTAATCAGAAACTCACTATCTGGAGATGAAGTTTGCTTTGATGCATGGCGCCAGGGATCTTGAGACCCATTTGTAAAAACAATCTTTGAACCTGCTACATTTAAGGCTTTCAGTGTCAGTGTGGGTTTCTTTCTTTCTTTTTTTTTTTTCTTTTTGTGTGTGTGTGAGAGAGAAAGAGAGAGAGAGAGGGAGGGGGGGGGTTGTTTGTGGGGCTAAATCCATCTCTGAATGAAATAATCATTTCAGAAATCAAATGCTTCTCTCTTCAAAATTTGCTTTTTATTTAGTAAATATGGCCTTACTTCTAGGCCATACTCAGAGATCAAGTGCAAAAACAAGCACCTCCATCTCCAAGAGAAATGATCCTTGCGCAGAGACAAGAATTAAAACTATTCAAGGAAAGAGACAAAGAGAAGTCAAAATACAGACCTGC
Source organism: Dovyalis caffra (assembly GCA_963924115.1). Taxonomy (NCBI): domain Eukaryota; kingdom Viridiplantae; phylum Streptophyta; class Magnoliopsida; order Malpighiales; family Salicaceae; genus Dovyalis; species Dovyalis caffra. Next base: position 1,197,981 of record CAWUPB010000950.1, on the reverse strand, counting down.
AATATTTGTGCCCCCATAATATAAATTAGTTGCATCAACCTCAGGATAGATCCCTTCTCCAAAGACCTTCTTACAAAGGTCTAAATGGTATCTGCAACATATATGACCAACAATTCTGAAGACTGAGATTGCACACAAAAGGAGCATCATAAACCAAACAACGTAACAATATAGTCTAAACACACACATTGGTCATGTGAATGCATACAAACAAAAACATACTTTGTGTTAACTTGTGATGAGCGAATACCATCATCTGAGGGTGCCACTTGAAAATATGCTACTTCAGTACAAACTTGGAACCACCACAACCGATCACCAGTATTCTCATTAAGAGTAGCGTCTTTCAAATGCTTTTGATCATATGTTTGAATGCTGACGCCAAAACTTCCAACATAATACTGTTTAACATAATTTGCATATGCCTCCTGCATTTGTTTTTTGAAGTTACATTAGAAGCATATTAACAACTAAGGACTAGGGAGAGATGGCCCCATGATTTGCCAATGAATTTAATCACCACCAATTCATTATGTTGAACAGAAAAGGTAGAATCATTATAAAAAGGAAACCAATAATCACATAAATTAACCTATACTAAAGCCACCACACCCCTTTACCACTGTAGCCAGTGTACAAGGGCAGTCTTGAAAACATTTTTAGCAAGGCAACTTCCGTGGGTATAGTTAACCCAATAATTCTATTCAGGTCTACTTGATGGGAAATACTTAATGTCCAGGTAGAACTGATTGGAGATTATCATGGGCAACCTTTTTATACAGCATATAAGATGAAGTATGATGAGCTATCTACTGGACTTAGAATCCATCAGACTCGCCAAAGCTGCAGCATGGCCAACTATTGCTCAAACTGGATGGTTTAATTCATCATTTAGTTCCTGAATAGGATGCCATGTGCAATCAACAATATTTGTAAACAACAAAATACAATCACCACATCTTATAGTTTGATCTTGCCAGCACTGAGATTGATAAAGTTCTCGACATGACGACATCCACAAGAAAAGGAAAGGCAACATCCAAGAAAGACAGGATCAAGAATTAGATAGATCGCTAGTGAATAAGCAAGGAGTAACGGACTTTGACCACTGAAATATATGTCAGGAAAAGAAACTGGAGCTTACCACCAGATCCTCTCCATTCTTCTTTGCTTGAACAAGAGGGGAACATAGTTTATCTGGATTTCCGTATTGAAACTGAAAAGTTAGGATCGTGAACATCATTAATATGAAGACCTGATACCAGGCAACAAAAATGAAAAGAAAATCACACACACCGCTATAGCTGCTGCATCTGCCAGAAAATACAGGAAGTCACCATCAATGTCAAGCTGCAAATACACATAAAATGTGAACATAGAAGATCAGTGTAAAGAAAGTCTCATGAAGTGTGGAGTTCATCTCAGTATTTTGTGTGTATTATTAAAGGATTGATAAAACAAACCTCAGCTGCATCAAACAAGGCCTTCACTGCTTTTTTATCAGATGCAAGCCTTCCTTCTACAAGGTGCGTAGTTTCTTGTAGTGCAGCTTTACATTCAGCACCGGCAGACTCACCAATCTACATAAAACGGTAAGGGACAGAAAAGTCGAAGCATCTCCAAAACAAAGTACCAAAAACCAATCTACTGAAGACAATCAAAATATAGACATAAGCATGCATCAGGAAATGATTACAGTATGCATAGTTGATATTGTGTTTACCTGCTGATCGAATTCAGTGTAGTCGTAAACAGCAAGAACAACTGCAGAACTTGCAAGACTCCCGCATGTTAAATGTGGAAACTTAAGACGAAACCATGCACTAAGAGCTCCAGAGTATGAAACACCAAAAACAAACCAAGGATTTTCGACGCCTGTTCTATTGAGCTTCAGATTTAGGGATTCCTGCATTAGAAAGCATAATAAAAGAAGAAATAAGAGCTGGGTGCAAAAAGAACAGAACTATCACCATGCACCTCAAAAGAATCGGAAAATATTAACATCAAATGAAAAGCCATCACAACAACTTCTGTGACAAATTTAAACCTGTAGGCATGGCTAAGTTTCCCTGTTATGCATATGGGAATTAGCATCGCAAATAAATAATGTTGTCTCTTTACATCTCAAGTTTTTGCTTAGGCATGCACGCAAATGCCCAAAACACAGACACAACAATACTACATTCATGTATTCCTGCACATGCATATTTATATTTTAACATGTGAGATTGTCTCCAAGTAGGGACAAGTTTGGTTGTTGGTTGGGGGGGGCGGTGGGGCGGGGGGTGGGGGTGGGTGGGGCAGATGCCACAACCTGGATTCATCCCAGTCCACAGGTACGTTCTTGTAGATTGTTACGCGATGAATTAGAAAGATAACTGGAGCCAATCAAGGTCCGAAAAAAATGGAGAATTGAAATTTACATTTTGGTCGGAGCAAAATGAAAATGCAGGACTAGAATAATTCCACAACCACAACTCTGAACTTCTTCACTGGATAGGATAGATTACATTTGAAGGACAATGACGAAAAGCACATAGTCAGATTTGATACAGAATGCCTTTACCTGCAAATATTCTTGATGTGAAAAAGAAAAAGTTCAGGAAATGGCACAACAACTTGCCTGATAATACTGACGGAAAGCAGCCAAGTCGAAAAGCGCCTGTTTAGATGAAAGATATCTCAAATTCTCTGTTGTTGTTGATTTGAAGGGTGAACTTTTTCCATAGTAACGATGCTCAAGTGAGACCACAGCTGCTTCAAACTTCTTCGCCAAAACCTATATAAAACAAGAAGGTCTAATATAAATTTTCATCAATTTAGCACACCTAGTACACTGCTGGGTTGTAAATCAACAATGCACCCCCACAGTGATAAAACATCAACAAAGCCCATAATTTGCTCCCCATTCAATAGGCCATGCACTTTATTAAAAATTGACTCTAGTACTAACAACCAAAAGACCCTCAAAAACTACGAAAGACTTACGCTGATATAGTCATTGGCTATCCCATTGCATGAAGATTCTCCACAAATTTTCAGAAAGATGGGTCCATCAGGCATTCTGAAGTAGTCAAGAAACTCATAATACCGCTGCTGAAACTTACGGTGATCCTGCAAAATACAAAACCAAACCTAACAATCAATGCCAATCCTTAAAATCAATTTCAGATTTCTTTAAACCACAGAGAATTTTCTTCAAAACCTAAGCTTTAAGAGAACAGAATCACTCAATCACATATTAAAATCATTTCAACTCATTCTTGGAACTCCACACTAAATGAACCATTTAATTGCACATTAACATCAGTAAACAATTAATTATAAAGAACCCAACTTTCGTAAGTGCCTTAAATTATGCAAATATAGAAGCAATAAGTAAACTTGAAATAATCATTAAGGAAACAAACTTTAACAATAACCCATTTTTAAGGAAAAAAATAAACTCCAAACTTTAAACAGGAAACCCTTTTTTATATATATTTTAATTTGACGGAGAACATCAAAATTAAAAGAAAACAAGAGAGAGAGAGAGATACATATGGAGAGTAGTGATCAAGCGTCTGATTAAACCAGAGTTCTTTAGTGGTCAAGGAACGGTTGCCGTTGGTGCTGCTTTTAGACAAGCTGTGAAGCAACGTACGAGGAGCGAGATAAGCATGAGATGCTGTCGAGAAAAGCAGCGAAGAGAGAAACATGGATATCAAAGCCAGTTTCATTATTCCCATTGCTGCTTCTTGTTGCTGTTTCTCGTTCTGTTGGTGATTAAAACCCAAAGTTGAATAGATTCTCGTCTTAGCTCCAAAGCAATAACAAGTCAGGTGCCTTTGCGTCTGTTAGTTTAGGAGTTGCCATAGGCTCCAATCCCTATATATAGGGTCTGGCCGAAAACACGTGCTCTTTGTTTGATTGTGTTTCGGTATTTTGATTTTCTACACTTTTTAGGGTTTAGCTTCTTTTATTTATTTATTTATGGGGGGATTACATGATAATAAAAATTTATGAGTGGATTTATTTGGATTTTTTCCGGCACGGGTCAGGAATTCTCGTTTGGTTTGTTAGAGAAAATTATTTGGCTAATCGCAAACCTGTTGGAAGTTTATTTATTTATTACAGCTAGTTAGTTAATAGTTTAGTTTATTTAAGCATCTATTTTAGTATTATATATATATATATATATATATATATATATATATATATATATATATATATATAAACTATACAGTAATTACTTTATAAATTTATTTTTTTATTTTGATAATAATAATTGAATTAATCATCGAACCAGTAAGTTTATTAATAATTTATTTAATGAATTAAAATGTATTCTTATATTATATTGGAATAAAAATGAAATAAAAAATCTCGAATGAAAATGCTGAAATTAAAAAGAAAATTAGATAATGAGAATAATATTTACATTCTCATACTATGTCCGAAATAACAATAAGAAATCGAAATGAAATTTAAATTTTTTTAATGACTAACTTTTTAATATGGATAAAAATAAAAAATAATTTAATCAATTATGGTGATATTAAAAATTATAAAGGTGATTGCAGTAGTTGTGATGGTGGTGATTGTGAAGTAAGAGGATGAGAAGAAAGTAATAGTAATAACAATATAATAATAACAATAATATATATTATAAAAAATTAATCCAATTATTATTATTTTTAAAAAAATTATTTTTATTTTTCATTTTTATTCTTACTTTTTATATGAAAATACAACTATAGTTAATTTTTATTTCTGTTATTAATTCATTCATTTCAACTGAATAACTAGAAGCTGGATATAAAGCTTTTATTTTTATTTTCATCCTCAACACTTTATTTCTAATAACCAAATAACACATAATTAAATTATATCTACAGATTTGGTAACGAGAACGAGGATGTAGCTATAAATCATGGTTAGCTTCTGAATGCAGTAATGTTATTTATTTATTTGTCCAAAAGTAAATGTATCTTAGTACAGCAACAATGATGTTTGGAAAACTGTCCAAACAAAAAATGGCAAATCATTGGTCATTATAAGAAGTGGCTTGACGATAAAAACTCAGATTCCAGGGATTGAATACTTTTCAACGATTTCTCGTGATCACCATAAAATCATAAATTTATTTTTATGGTATGTGGAGTGTGTGAGGCTATATATTTTGAAATTCAAGTTTTAAAACGCATCTCCTCTCCGCATAAAATTTGATATTTAAGATATGTTTATTGAAAATGATTGAGTTTTTAACTGCTTCTTTGTTTACTAGGGAAAAAAAAACTACCAATTGCATTTTGTTGATTATATTGATTGATAATTTAATTTTAAAGATTAAATAATTCAATTTGCTTCTTTATTGAACATATCATCTGACTCTTTTGTTTTAATTTTTTTTTTTAAGAAAAAAAAAGTGTAGCACCCTCATAAATTTTATGATTGAAAAGATAAAATATAAAAGAAGACAAATCAGTCTACCTCACAGAAAGCAAGACAAGAAAGTCTTAATTTGAATAAAGGTCATAGTTTTTCACAATAACCAACTCCTTAGTGGGGTCGTCAAAATTTGTGGGAGTGACAGCATGTCGCTCTGTCGGTAAATTTGATATATTTATTTTCCTTATTGAACCCAATCACAAGACTATAGCTAAGGCAAGCAAGGGTCGATCCCAGAGAATTGGTTCAATCAATTTTCTCTTTATTGTTTGATTGTTTCAAAACAAAGTAAAAGAAGGGAGTTTTTGTTTGTTGCAAGGAGTAAGGAAAATCAACACTAAGTAAGAAGATAAACAATAATAATAGAAGCTTTAGTTGAAGGTTGGTTTCCACTTTTAGTTCAATCATTGATCATCGATTCAAATATTAATCTATTTTTATTATGAATATCTACCATAAAATAACATGTATGTTATTCTCAATCTTTCTTTAGTGATTTGTTAACCAAATAGCATTATTTGATTAATCCTTAGCTACTAAACAATCTAATAAACGTTAGTTAGATTTAATTCAATAATAAATTGATTAATAAAAAGATAGGTGGAGCTAAACAACCCTCCTAGATGTTAGAAGAATTTAATCTAGCTTTATATTTTCTAAGAAATTAAACGAAAATCCATTTATAATCATTAACCCCTAGTTGCTACCCAAAGCAAGTTTAGACAAGCAATTATAGAGTTGAATACTTAGCTAGCAATAGATTATAATGATTAATCAACTAGCATACACTCTAATCAATCAATCGTACAACTATATTTATATAACATAGACAAAATAAAATGTTTAAAAGAATAAGATTAGAGATAAAATCCATTTAGATCTCACATTAATTTTACCAAAGGCTTCAACTTTTTTTCAACCAAGAAAGGGTTTTTAAGAGTTGAAAGATTTTGGTTACAAAAGTGGTGTGATGGGTGAGATGAAATATCAATCAATATAAAACTCTAACTTCTTTATTTATAGCACAAAATAGGATTACAACAAACACATGGTAGCCCAACATGAACACATGTCTTGTTTGAAAAAAGCATATGGCTTGCTCTTTTGTTTCACACGGTTTGAAGCCTTGGAGAGCTGATGATAAATGGCTTGCTGAACTGAGGCACATGATCGTGTCTAATTTGCTCTTCATCTCGTGTATTTTAGTTTTTGCCTATGTGTCTTTTCTTGTCCTTGTAAGACAAAGTGAATTTGAAGAATATCTCTTCAAGAACAAATCTATCATTTGGATTTGTTACAAGCTCACAGGATTCTAACGAATACAAAAAACCAACAGCATCTAGACTTACCTGATCTGAGTCAAGTAGTTTTTGAAAATAAGACAAGCTTGTTCCATCCTCCAAGCTAGAATAAGAATTTTACCTTCGAGATAACTTTAAGGTACAAACTGGATAACGTAAGCCATGACGCTAAAAACAAGAGTACAAACCAGATGATAGAAGCCATTATATGGATAAAATATTTACATCATTGCTAATACAAACCAATATTATTATCCCACTATTTTATTATTTTCCAGGGAAAAAGTAAAAAACCGAACAAGTATGGAAGGTTTGTAATTCCATTGCCAAAAATCCTGATGGCATAACAAAAGTATTCTAGTCTCCTTCGGATACTATTCTAAATTGGCAATCAGAGAATTTTTTTGCCTAAAACAAAATGACAAGTGCTCTTGCCCAGCAAATAGAGAAAATTGAAGAAAAATGATTTATCATATTTCTGAAAAAATCCGGCAACTCTATTCTAAGCTATGCACTTGGTAGAAACTTCTGTTTTTTTTTTTCCACCAAGGAATTCCTATCCCATGCTAAAGATCCTTAAGACCAAGAAGACTTTGATAATATGTTTACTGAAAATCTTCCTACGAACTCGTAGAATGTCAATATATCAAAGTAAAGAATTTAATTTGGAGGAAATTCCTGTTGGAAAATGGAGGGATCGATTTTATGAGTTCCATGTCTGGTTATCTGCAACATGGATTGAGACTGGTCACTCTCTATCTGAAGTTTACGGCAAGATTTCAAGGACGACTTCATCAATATTGGTTGAGTCTTGGATAATATCGCTAAATATGATGATGAAGCAGATGTCAGCAGATGATTTCATTGGCGGTCTATACAGAGAATTTCTTGGCGAATGGATAGACTACCAAACTCAAGTTCGACAGGAATACCTCCTTCAAAATCAACAATCCAGAAAGGCAGTCTGTTGAAATGTCCAAATGGTATTATGTCATTGGAGGCATAGATGATGTTAATCTTAAATACGTACGTTTTTCTCAACTCTCTTCCTGAATCACCTTGGAAAAGAGACAAAAAGGTTCTTGTCTTTTGTCAATATTCAGTTGGTCGACACCGTTCTTGGACTGCTATTCCTGACTATTCTCAAAAAGTCAGACGCCCTATGCAACCAGATGGGTTTCCTCCAATGGCTGGATAGGCTCAGATTTGGTAAGGTATGTTCAGAGTCAGATCTGCAGATCAAGTGTCCAAAGAAACATGATGATCGTTCAAAGCATGAAGAAAATGGAAGAAGCAAGCATAAATTCAAATCTGGAAAATTTTGCAGACCTAAATGAAAGTTCTTTTTTTTTTAAAAAAAAAGAAGCGACATGGTCTAAAGAAATTTGATCATTGTTATATTTGTGGCAAGAAAGGCCATTTTGCTAAATTGTGCTCCCAAAAAGGCAAGCGGGATCAACTTATGAAAAAGGATTTGATCTTATTAGGCAATTTCGAGGATTGATCTGCAAAAACCATAATCTTTCATGGACAAATATATCCAACCTCTTTTCTATCGAGATCTTTGAACTTTTCACCCAGAACATAATCTTTGACTTTTCTATTATGCTGAATCCCACACAGAAGTCCTTGCCAAATGCCCTTATCTTTTGTGGAGAAACGCTGACTTTTTTATCACCCTTCTTTTTAAAAAGAATGAAGATATCAACTCAACCAAAGTTACACATCCGTACGCGAAACCAGACTTGCTTGCTCTTACGGAAACAGAGTTTGCTTAATTACAAGCCCCAAGTACTGTTGCAGACAAATCTTCTTGGTGGGCTTGCCAAGCTTTTTATGTCAATAAAAGGACTGAGCAAGTGCACGGAAAATTGCGACTAGTTATTAACTACATGCCCTTGAATGCTTTTATGGCAGAAATGAAGTTTCCACTTCCAAAAAACGAGATTCTTTTACAAAACCTTCCCAACGACACTATATTCTCAAATTTTGATTTGAAATCAGAATTTTAGCCCTTAGCCTGTCCACAATGTGCACCACACAGCTTGTCCTGTCCTGTTCAATTTATGCACTAAACAATAAATAGCTTGTTCTATCCTGTCTGCTCAGCATACCAAATACATCCTAATTGTGTATCATGCATTGCCAACAACAAAGCTTAATAAAACTTGAAAATGCAAATCAGCAGGCTCAAAATAGTAAGGCATTCACGAATATTAGGCAAAGAAACAAATTTCTTTGTTAGTGCTACAAACAAACAAATTATAGATGAGTAATCCCTACATTCAAACAAAGGTCATTTGGGTCTGAGAAAACATTGTTATGACCAAAGATGGTCCCCTTATTTTTAGTTTTTCTTTCCTTTCCATTTTACAACATAGAGACTGGCTGTTTCTGGTCAGCTGTACATCACAAATAGTTAAAAAAAAAAAAAAAAAAGCAAGTATTTCTGCTATAAATAGGATTACATGGAACTCCAACCACCACTAGCATGACACTCAGAGAGCCACAAGTCCATCTTTTCTATGATCTGATGCCTCACCTTTTCCACTGCTTCAGGGGAACTGCAGTTCTGAGCATTCCCTGTAACATAAAATGAAAATATGAGAAATTAAACCATAAAGCAATTCCCAACAAATAGGACGAGCCAAGGATATGTATTCCTGCATAATTCAAAGGAAAGCTATCAGATGTGTAGTTTGAAATAGCAGCTGTTACGAAACGGCCGTTATATAACGGTATCAAACACACCTATTACCGTTATTTGCTGTTATAGGGACTTTATAGATGTTTCACACAAATAGTGGCAACAACAACATTATAAAACGGTAACGGCCACTATTTCCTCCATTTAAAAGATATTGATAGCTATATTAAAAAAAAATTAATTTTTTTTTCCTAGCCTTGGTAGCCTGCCTATCCAAGTGAGTCCCTTTTTTTCCAGCCTTTGTTGCAGCCTTTGAATTTTGGTTGCATTCTATCAGAAGTGTTTTATTATGTAACAGTCGCTAGTCGCTATTGCTGCTATTTAACAAATGAATATTTTGTAATTTGTATTTTGAAGTTGTAATGTATTTTATTATTTTTTGTGTGATATTAAACTGTTAGAGATATTATTATGCTTAATTTGTAAAAACCGTTAAAAATGTGCAAATTAAAATAAATTTATTAGCAGTTGCTGATACATTCACAATATCGATTGCCGTGACCGTTATTTAACTATTACGATAAGTTGCGACCTGCAATTGCAATTGCGATTGTTTCTACAACCACATTCTGCTATTTAAAACAATAATCCAACGTACATTTTATTAAAAGCAGTGTAAATTTTTTATGGTCCATATGAAAGGCTTTTAACAGCTATCAGAAATTGTGAATTGCTTGTGTGATAATAGCAAGCACAAACTAACACATACCTTCAAGGCTCAAAGGAGTCTGTGGACATCCTCGAATATCAGTACAATGACCACAATTTTGACAAGAGATTAAAAAGGAAGGCACTGAAAAGTTTAAAAGAAGCATTTCAGTGAGCAAGAAAAAGCATTCAAATAAATACATTCCCTAGATGTTATGACATGCAACATTAAGTCGTAGTTCTGCATAGCATGGGTCATTAAGCCATTTGAGTACAAATGACTAATCTAGAAACCAAAAGAGTAGTAATACCAGACTTTCAGACACTCCAACCGCAGAAGGATGATGCTAATTGCCACTCAGAAATTAAGTGTTAGCAGGTGGCCCAAGAACTGATTAAACATTATTCCAAGTAAAGGTATTTTTGACAATGCTACAGTTTCCACTTGGGAAAAAAATGATTTCCCACCAAAGCAATTGCTTTTTCCCTTATTTATCCAGGATCAAATTCTCAAACAAGTAATTGCATACTCACTATCTGGGGATGAGGTCTGTTTTGATGCATGGCGCCAGGGATCTTGAGATCCATTTGCAAAAACAATTTTTGAACCTGCAAGATACAATACACATAGTTAATGGCAATTTTCTTGACAATCGACCCCATGAATGATCTGTAGTGTCCACTTGGCTTACTATCCAGTATATATGACCTTTACTTCTGGACTAGATACTCGGAGTTTGTGCAAAAACAATCACTCCCATCTCCAAGAGACGAAAAATTCTTGTGCAGAGATTTAGAGTAAAAAATTTAAGATGAAAAAACAAAGGTGAATTCTGGACCTGAAATATTTGTGCCTCCATAATATATATTTGTTACATCAACTTCAGGATAGATACCCTCTCCAAAGACATTCTTACAAAGGTCCAAATGGTATCTGCAACATATACAGCCAACAATTGTTTAAAGCGAGCTCACACAGAAAAGGAGCATAATAAACACCACACAAGAAGCATATGGAGAGTCTAAAGATACTTGGAGAAACATAATAGTGTATAGTAGATAATTTAAAGCATGCCTTGTGTCGACTTTTGAAGAGCGAATACTATCATTTGAGGGTGCCACTTGAAAATATGCTACTTCAGTGCAAACTTGAAACCACCACAATCGATCACCAGTATGTTTATTGAGAGAAGTGTCTTTCAAATACTTCTGATTATATGTTTGAACGGTGGAGCCAAAAGTTCCAAGATAATAATCTTTAACATATTTTGCATATGCCTCCTGCATTATTTTTTTTTAATGTAAAATGTCCATCAGTAACATTATTAAACCATTTGGTCTCAATGGCATTATGATTAGAATTAAATTATGACCCATTCAAAGAAAATAAAGAAATAAATTATTACTGTGCTGAACATAGAAGGGAGAAACAACCATAATAACAGTTATAGTAACAAAAAATAGAAGCAGTATATGAACAAGCATTTCCCGGTGCCATAGGCAGCGGGAATTCCTCCAACCTAATACATGGGAGTTAGGCATGCTGCCACATGTGGGCATCATTAATCATTTAGTCAAAAATTAGGTTGCCATGATTAAAAAAATAAAAAGGAAGAATATATGATATTTAATTATTTGCATGACAATTGATACTTTTCAACATTTTGGTAGTATGTTAGAGGTATTGGCAGCAGGAAATTTTTGTTTGTTCAATAGGATAAATTTTGAGTTTCTAGAAATATTACTTTGTCATAACCTGATGTTAGAGTCAAGCAATCCTGTAACCAATAACGAAACATGTCTAATTCCACCACACCCCCTTACCACAGGGCCAATGGACAGGGCAGTCTTGAAATCATTTTTAGCAGGGGTAGTGTAGTTCCTAGGAGATTGGCTGAATGATTTTACTATGGTATTGGAATCTACATAAAGGGAAATGCTTGGTGTCCAGGTAGAATTGATTGGAAATTATCGTTGGCAACAAGTTTAAACTCCATCGACAAAGAGGTGTGATGAGCTATCCGCTGGACTTTAAACCAATCAGTCTCGCCAAAGCTATAGCACAGTCAATTAATTGCTCAAACTGGACAGTGTAATTTGTCATTTAGTTACTGAATAGGATCTATAATATCAAAGAATTTCTGAACAACAAAATGCAATTGCTGCATTCATATTTTAATCTTGCCATTTCCAGGTACCAAGATTGATGAAGTTCTCAACTTCTATCTACTAAGAAAGAGCAAGAACCAACAAAGATATGGCCAGGAATTAGATGGGTCATCAGTGAATAAGCAAGGAGTAACAGGCTTTGACCACCAAGGGTACTGATTAGTTTATCCTGAACCAGCATACTCTTTATTTCTTTTTAAAAAATGGCTCCATACATGTATGTGAAGATAGATGTCAAGTAAACAACTGGAGCTTACCACCAAATCATCTCCATTGTTCTTTGCTTTAACAAGAGGGGAGCACAATATATCTGGATTCCCATATTGAAACTGAGAAAGTACAACATAGATGTTACAATAACAAGAACAACAACAACCAAGCCACAATCCCAAATTAGTTGGGATTTGTACAATGTAGATTGTTATCAATATAAACATTAGGATCAGTCAGCAAAACTGAAAAGGAAATCACACGCACCGCTATAGCTGCAGCATCTGCCAGAAAATAAAGGAAGTCACCATCAATCTCAAGCTGTAAATACAGGTAAAATGTCAACATTCAAAATGATAAAATGTAAATAAAGCTTCATAAGTAGTGTAGTTCATCTCATTGTGCCAGATTTTGACATAAGGATGGATAAAATAAAACCTCAGCTGCATCAAACAATGTCTTCACTGCTTGTTTATTTGATGCAAGCCTTTCCTCGACAAGTTGCGTAGTTTCTTGTAGTGCAGCTTTACATTCAGCACCAGCTGACTCACCAATCTAAATAAAATTGACAGGGACAGAAGGTCTTTTACCAAAGATTTCACCAGGAAAAAATTCTGAGGACGTGGAAACATATCCAAAAGGAAGAACTAAAACTCAATGTGCTGAAGAGAATCAAACTAAAAATGCAAGCATGGATTAGGACATGGTTACAGGATAACAATCAACATTGTGTTTACCTGCTGATCAAATTCAGTGAAGTTGTAAACTGCAAGAACAACTGCAGAACTTGCAAGACTCCCACAAGTTAAATGTGGAAACTTAAGACGAAACCATGCACTAAGAGCTCCAGCATATGAACCACCAAAAACAAACCAAGGATTTTCAACACTTGTTCGGTTGAGCTTCAGGTTTAGGGATTCCTGCATATGAACAGTACTAACACTGTGCACCTCAAAAGAGTTGGGAAAAAAAAAATAACAACTTCAACTCATATGAAGAGCCATTATGAAAGCTACTCGGACAAATTAAACCAATAAATATGGCAATGTTAACCTGTTATAAATTATCTATAAGGGAATTTTCATCTGAAAGAAATAACGTTGCGTCTCTATATTTGAGGGTTTTGCTTTGATATACTTGCAAACACCCACACATCGACATAACAATAACAAATTCATGCATCCAAGCGTGCATATTTATATTTTTTACATGTGAGTTTGTCTGAATGCAAGCTATTGTATATTGTTCCAAAATAGATTAGATAGGTAACCCAACCATATCAAATATACATAAAAAATGAAGCATTGAAATTACATTTTGATCATGGCGAAAGGAAATGCAGGACTAATAAATTCCACGATCACAACTCTGTACTTTTTTGTTGTATTGGATTGGCTGCAATTGAAGGAAAATGAGGTATCTCACATGGTTGAGTTCAATACAGATTACCTTTGCCTACAACTCATATTGATGAGAAAAAAAAATCAGGAAATCGCGTGACAACTTGCCTGGTAATATTGACGGAAAACAGCCAAGTCAAAAAGCGCCTGTTTAGAAGAAAGATATCTCAAATTCTCTGTTGTTGTTGATTTAAAAGGTGAACTTTTTCCATAGTAACGATGCTCAAGTGAAACCACAGCTGCTCCAAACTTCTTCGCCAAAACCTATACAAGGTAACAAGGTCTGGTTTAAGTTTTCACCAATTGGTATACCTAGAAACTATGAGTTGGATTGTCAAATTAAGTCCTACGATGATGGAAAAACATTGACAAACACAAATAATTTGGTTCAATCAATTTGCAGTGAACTTAAAAAATTGCCTATAAACATGGGCAGGTACTAACAACCAAAACATTCTTTACTGCAACTTAAGACTATAAACTTACACTGATATAGTCATTGACAATCCCATTACATGCCGATTCCCCACAAATCATCAAAAAGATGGGTCCATCAGGAATCCTGAAGTAGTCAAGAAATTCATAGTATCGCTGCAGAAATCTATGATGATCCTGCAAAATACCAAACCACACCAAACACTCAATGCCAGTCCTTCAAAACCTATTTCATATTCTTCAAAACCACAAATAATTTTTATACAAAACCTAAAATCTAATTGAACAAAGTCATCAATCACACATTAACATCACTTCAACTAATTCTTACAATTCCACACTAAATGAATCATTTAATCACATATTAACATCACTAAATATTAATTAACATAGACATTCTCAATCTCAACCCAATTATCATATTTTCTTAGGTAGCTTAGATTATGCAAATACAGTAACAATAACTAAACTTCAAATATTCATTGAAGAAACGAACTTTCTCACAATAAACAAAAAGCCCATTCTTTTTATTTCAACAGAAACATCAAAATTGAAAGAAACAAGAGATAGAAACAGAGAGGGGGAATACAAATGGAGAAAAGTGATCAAGGGTCTGATTAAACCAGAGTTCTTGAGTGGTCAAGTAATTCTTGTTGTTGCTGCTTTCAGACAAGCTGTGAAGCATCGTTCTAAGTGCGAGAGAGCCATGAGATGCGGTTGACAAGAGCAGAAAAGAGAGAAACACTAGCTTCATTATCGTCATTGCTTCTAGTTGTTGCTGTTGTTTCTCTGAAACATTGACAGTTTTGTTTTCTTGACAAAACAATGGTGTGATTTAAAAGTTTCTATCGATCAAAATGATTATTTTAAAAATTTTGGATTAAGCTGTTTTTAATAGGTTTTATTTGTATGCGTGTTGGATAATTCCTCAGTTCATTTTAGTTTAAAAAATGGTTGAATGAATCTAGATATGTGTGAAATTCATTGAGTCGTAAAACATATAATTATATAAAATATATTATATTACAAGATGTTAAATTACGAGGTACTATATTGTGAATAATTTATATATCTACTTTGCCCTTTGTTTGGATAATTCCTCTTGGGAGGAAAGAAAAGAGAGAAAAGAAAGTGAGAGAAAAGAAAAGAGAGAGGAAAGAAAATAATTTTTCACTTGTTTGGATAAGAGTGGAAAGGAAACGAAAAAAATACATTTCTCTTGTTTGGATAATTGTAAAAAGAGGAAGGAAAGAAAATATATTATGTTATATTTACTATAATACCCCTGTAATTATATTTTTATATTTAAATACTTATAATAAATTTGTGTGAATATTTTTTTCATGAAAATAACACAAATGATAATAAAATAAAAATCTAGCATGTAACATATATCCGAAATGATAAGATAGATAATGAATCGTCTCCATAGAATAATCGATAATTATTTATTAATTAATTAATCCAATAGCCAATTTAGATTAATTATCAACATAAAATTAATTTAAATATGTATAACATGTATTATTATCTATGCATATAATAAGTTAGTTGCTTTTACCAATTATTTTCTCCGTTTTTTTTTAGAATAACCAATTACTATTTAGCAATTAAAAAAGAGAGTATATGATAACATTGCGAACAATCATGAAAAGTCAATTGAATCACAAAAAATGAGACGAATCACGAATAATTTTTATTTCTTCATGTTGTCAACAAGCATTTTACTTTTCCGAACTTCGAAAATTTTTGCTTATGTAATAGCCTAACAGGAGTCACAAAGCAATTATCAATTGAACTCGTTTATCATCAATATTCGATATTGATAAGTAGAAAAAAGAAAAAAAGTGCATAGTACGGACCATCCAACTTTCCCATGCTACTGATTAAATCTACTAGACAAAATGGACAGCCCATATTTTTTAGTAATTTAGTAATATAGTACGAGGGGCCCATATTTCTTTCTTCCACTACCGATATAATAATCTTTCATGCAATGAACGGTCGGATCTCCAAGCACAATTGCAGCGAGTCGGAACAAAAGCGAGTAGAAGCAATTACGAGCATCAAAAGCAAGATCGACTGCAAGCAACCGAAGAAGGAGAAAAATCATAACCAACATCAAGATCATTCATTGGAGGAAACAAGCAAGAAATGCAAGAAAATGAAATGTTCGAGGCTTAATATGCAGCAACACAAAGGTTATGCACAAGCCTCAAACGACTTCGATCTATCCCAATTTTCGGTCTCAAGCTCTAACATAAGGGAACGACGGCAAGGGCGGAAATGGAAAAAACAAAAAACAAATGGCTTTCCTCCCATTTTTCTCCCCGTTTCCTCCCAAGAGGAAAATGGGTCTCACCGATTTTGCATTCTTTATTATTATTTTTTTCATTCCACTCGCTTTCCTTCCTCTTTCCAAACGAGAGAAACATTTTTTTTCACTCTACTTTTCTTTCCTCTTCCCCACTTTCCACTCTATCCAAACAAGGGGTTAAGGATGTTTAGGTTATTTACAAACAATTTATTTACCCCTAAAAAAGAATCATTAAAAAAATAATAAAACAAAACCATTAATTACTATTTATTTCACTATTAATCCTCGCTCAACTCATTATTCTTTTCATTATTTAGAGCATTGTTGTTATTTTCAAGTTTTTTTAAAGACATTTGATATGCAATTTACAAATTTTTAAAAATATTACACTTTAATTTTTAATTTTTTCATATATTTTTATTTCAATTTCAAATTTCATTGGTATTATGATTTCATTCTTGAACATAGAGATGAGAGAGAATAAAAAAAGGTGAAATAAGAGAGTGTGACATAACAATGTCTTATTTTAGCTATTTTTATCGTCAATATTATTTTTAATTTGTTCATCCTGAATAGAAAAAATTTATTTGTAGTGCTAATGAGCTATGACATTGTTGAAAGGATAGATCATGGCTTAAAATATTTTAATTTTTTTTATATGTTTTTATTTGTGTTAAAATAAGTTTTGACCTTTTAAACAAGTTTATTTGCTTTATTTTTGTGTGTTTAAGATGTTTTGAAAAAAAAAAAGCTGAAATTTGATTTTGGAGGCCGAAAATCGAAAAACTTTGATTTTCTAATGAATTTTTAGGTCAATTAGAGTTGATCGAAACTAATTGTCTACTTTTTTTTTGAAAAAAAAAAAATCTGGCTCGTGCATGCTTGGTTCTCCGGGCCCAAGCAAGCGAGCCTCCCTTTGTTTTTTGTTTTTGGTTTTTTATTTTTTCCAGTGATTTATTTTATTTTACTTTTATTATTGAATTTTTTGTAAAAAAAAAAAAATGATAGAAGATCAATCACTACTTTTTTATTCCTTTCAATTGTATGTAGTTTGGAGGCGAGGAATACAAACATAAATGCTCAATTTTCTTGTAGAGTTTCGGCTTCTAAATATAAAACTAAGAATTCCAAAAAATAAAAAATAAATAAAAAAAGGTAGATTAGTATATAAAATTAATTAAATTATTTAATGAAATTTAACGACGAATCCAACATATTAAAGATAGTTAAACCAATTGAAAAAAAAATTAATAGAAAATAAACGCTCTCAAAGTATTCTTTCTACGGGAAAGTCGGATAAACCAATTATACATTAAATATTTGGTCCAATGTGGTTTTAAAAAAGTTTGATTATATATATATGCCACAAACGACACAACTAACTAAGTAATAGTAACAATTTACACAATTAGTTTTATTATACCTATTTTTTTATTCAATATTTTAAGAGATTGGTAAGTTGATTAAAAAAATTCTTTTTATTTTTTTATTTTTCAGGTTCAAAAAGAAATTTATTAAATTTTTTCTAATACATTATACTAATGTGAAAGATATATTTTTAAAATCATGAAACGCGATATTTAATTTTGATTAAGATTCAATAATATTTTTATTGTTGAATTAAAAAACAATTATATATATATATATATATATATATATATATATATATATATATATATAAAATAAAAAAACTAAAAAATAATTCATGCATAATGATCTCAAATTTTTTGGAAAGTCTTAGATAAATTTTACTAAATGATTTTTATTATGAAGCTATTTATGTTACCGTTATTTTTTTACAAAAAAAAAAATCTAAAAAAGTCAAATCTTTCATTAAATTTTTTTTAAAAAATATATTTTTAAATAGATTAAAGTGGAAAAAAAAATTGACATTTAGTAAAAAAGGAAAGCAACAATACAAAGATCCTATAGGGATGTAACGAGGGCTTGGACGCCCGAGTTGGCTCGCTTAACCATGTTAGGTAGTGGCTCATTTCATTGCTCATCAAGTGCAATTTTCGGCGTCTAAACATCACATAAAGCTTCAATCTCTTTAATGTTTCTCCTCGTTATCGGCCAGCGAGAGGCATTTTCAATATGAAGGTTGAAATCTTATCTAGAAAGTTAATGATCACTCCATCTCCAACTCCACCCCATCTTAAAAACCTTAAAATATCAAGTTTAGACCGATTCTTTGCATTCTTTGTAACCGAGCATTTTTTACTATCAAACGTCCGCTCATGCATGATGAATTTGGTGTCAATAATTTTTAGAGAATTAGTGAGCAATTGCAAAATTCATTATCGAAATCATAACCATCTTCTACCGTCTATCGGGGAGATACAACAAATCCAACTTCTCGATTGGTTGCAATGACAAGTGGGTAGAGTTGTGGCTGCTCGCCCTTCATATGCAGCCACATGCGCTTCTCAAAGGAGAACTTGAGACCAAGTTGGGGAATCTATTGGCTCCAAGTCTATTTGTACCGACGACGACCCTCCGGTAATAGTTCAATTCAACATGTTTGAATGTGCTAGACTAGCCATTAGTGTAAGTATGTCACATGTGGTGGTCGATGCTTTCACATTATTCACATTTATTAATAGTTGGACTACTGCAAGTCAATCGAATAGGAATTGAGAAAGGTGTTGGCACAAGAGAGAAGAATAATAGATTGAAATTTAGAAGATAGGAAAACTGATCTATTCATAATGATAAGTACACTATATATAGCCATAAATCTTAATCAAGAAGATTGACTTTTGATATCTCATTCATGAATATAACCATAAACTCTTAAAATACCAAGACTTATCGCATACCATTAATAATGATAATAATTAATTTAAGTTTATCTACTAACATCCTCCCTTAAACTTGAATTTTGGTTAAACCAAGACTTGCTCTTAATCTAGCAAAATCTTCAAACTTAAAGGCTTTGTGAATATATCGACAACTTGATCTTGTGACTTCACATACTTCGGTTGCACTTCCTTCTTCCTAATGCACTCTCTTATGAAATGGAATCGTGTATCTATATGCTTGCTTCTATCATGAAAAATTGGATTTTTTTTCCCAATGCTATGGCGGATTTGTTATTAACAAAAATTTTAGTAGCTTAACTTTGTGACATTTGCATCATCTTAAGCAATTCTTTTAGCCAAATAGCATGACAAACACATACGAGCGACGGTGAAACACTCGACTTCACAAGTTGAGAGAGTTACAATCGATTGCTTCTTAGAACTCCAAGTGAATGCGGCATTTTCGAGATTGAACAAGAAACCTGTGGTACTCTTCGATCATCAACATCTCCTCCCCAATCACTATCGCTATAACCAATCGGATGACGAGTTCTCGGAAGATGAATAAAATAAGTCATAATCCAAAGTACCTTTAACATATCTCAAGATCCTCTTAGCTGACCTTAAAATGAGTGGTAGTTGGTTCCTCTATATACGACCGATAATACCAACGCCATAAAGGATATCGACTCTTGAACATGTTAGAAATCTCAAGTTTCCAACCAGTTGTCGATACAAAGTTGGATCCACTTTTTTAGCTACATCAAACCTTGATAACTTGGCTCCACATTCAACCGGAGTAGAGATTGATTGACAATTCTCTATGTTGAACTCTTTCAAAATCTTCCTTGCATAATTGGTTTAAGAAACAAAAATGCCTTCATCAACTTACTTCACTTTAATTCCAAGATATTAAGACATCAAACCCAAATATGTCATCTCAAATTTAGCAACCATCTCCTTCTTGAATTCATTAAACATAGCTGAATTAGTACCTGTAAATATCAAGTCATCAACATACAAGCACACAATCAACATATCACCATTCTCATTTTTCTTCACATAAAAGCCATATTCGTGTGGGCATTTAACAAATTTCTTTGGATTGAAATACTCATCAATGCGACTCGTACCGAGCCCTTGATGCTTGTTTCGAGCCGTACAAGGCCTTATTTAGCTTCAAAACTTTTTCTTTATCTCCTTTGACAATATATTCGGGAGGTTGTTGCGGATATACCTCTTCTTCCAAATGTCCATTCAAGAAGGCCGATTTGATGTCCATTTGATAAATTCTTCATTTATTTTGAGCTATCCATGCCATGATCAATCCGATGGTTTCTAACCGAGCGACTAGAGCAAAGACTTCTTCATAATCAACTCTATGTTGTTGACTGAAACCTTTAGCGGCGAGACGAGCTTTGAACTTTTCTACTTCTCCTCTTTCATTTTTTTTTTGATTTTGTAAATCCATCTAACACCAATGGCTTGCTTGTTTGTTGGAAGCGTTACAAATTCCCATGTTTTTTTCTTATGGATGGCATTCATTTCTTCATCCATAGCAATTCTCCACCTTTCCTCTTGAGTAGCTTCTTCAAAATTAATTGGTTCGGAACACCGCAAAAAGACAATAAAGAGAGGAATTGTTGATCTCCTTAATTTCAGTATAAATGTCATAAAGACTTCTCATCTTCCTTGGTGGTCGTTGAAGAGCTTGAAGGAGGGCTCAAATCGGTATAAGGAGTTGGTGTTGTAGGTGGTGTGATAAACTGTTCATTGACTCGATTGGTTCTGAATTTTCTTCAAAGAAAGGAAGAAAATTGTAATCATCCTCTTACTTTTCCCAATTTCAGCAATCATCTTCATCAAACTTTACGTCACGGCTAACAATAATCCTCCGAGTTCTTGAATTATAAAGCATGTATCCTTTGGGCATCACAACCAATAAAAACAAGTTTCTCACTCTTGTCATCCAATTTGATTCGACTTCATCTAGAACATGAACATAGGTCTGTGCACCCAAAAACTCTTAAATGCAAAAGATTTGGCTTTCTTCCATTCCATACTTCTTGTGGTGTAGCCTTTGTCAAGCTTTTTGTAGGACTTACGTTAGACAAGTATACCATACAAGAAACCGCTTTAGTCCAAAAATCTCTAGGCAAATGCTTGCTCTTCAACATGCTTCGGGTAATCTCAAGAATGGTTCTGTTCTTGCGTTCCACGACACCGTTTTGCTAAGGTGATCTAGGAACAATTAAGAATCTTCGATGCCATGTGACTCGCAAAAGCTATCAAATTCTTTTGAAGTGAACTCACCACCTCGATCGGTTCTCAAGGCTTTTATGGAGTAACCATATTGATTTTCAACCAGCACCTTGAATTTTTTGAAGGTTTCAAAGGCTTCGATTTTTCCTTCAAAAAATAAACCCATGTTTTACGGCTAAAATCATCAATAAACGAGTAAGAAATATTTGTTCTTACCAAGAGAAAGTGGATTAATAGGTCCACAAATATCGGCATGTACAAGTTGAAGTGGCTCCGATGCTCTTAAATCGATTTGCTTGGAAAACTATTTTTGAAATGTTTTTCGTAGATGCGGCCTTCACAAATTTGATCCGGATGATTTATAAATGGTAGACCATGCACCATTTTCTCCTTCCGCATTTGCATCAAACTAGAAAAATTCGGATGACCTATTCGTTAATGCCGAAGCCAACGGACATCCGAAGTTGAGGCTTTCAAACACTTTGCACTTGTCGGTACGAAGTTTGAGAGAAAACATTCGGTTCTTTGACATCTTCACTTTTGCAATTAGCGTGTCTCTAGTGTCTCGATCACAAGTCCACCATCATTCAATCGAATATCATATCCTTTCTCTAAGAGTTGACCCAAACTCATGATATTTGTTTTGAGTGCGGACACATAATACATTTGAGAAATAAATTGATGAGAGCCATTCTTGGCTCGAATTAGAATATCACCAATTCCTTCAATCGTCACCTTTCTTTCATCTCCAAAAGAAATACTTCTTTTAAAAGATTCATTTAAAGAGGAAAATAAATCTTTCTTGCTTGTCATATGATTGCTTGTGCACTGTGTCCAAGAACCGTGCTTCTTGGCATTTTTCTTCATTGCCCATCGACAAGAAAGCCGATTCTTCCTCCTCTTCTCCTTTTGCACAATAAGCTTTTTCTTCCTTAGGACTCGAACTTCGCACTTAGAGGCATAGTGATCATATTTCTTAAAATTATAACACTCGCACATCGGCCCTTCGTCCTCCACTTTTGTACCAATTTCCTCTGCCACGTCCTCTTGTTGTAGGGTATCTCCGATTGGTTTCTTCGAATTATAGGAATTATAATCGGATCCGCCTCTTCCTCTACCATTTCCATGTCCTCTACGACCTCTACCTCTGCCTCTTCCTTTTCCTCTTTGCTATTCTTCGGTCTCATCTTGTTTTTCTTTATCTTTATATGACGACTTTGAGAGAAGAACTTGTGCTTGTGGTTCTTTCTCCTTCATGCATTTTTCACGAGCTTGTAGAGAGCCCATGAGTTGATCAACAATCATGGTCTCTAAATCTTTTGCTTCCTCGATAGCCACAACAACATAATTGAATTTTTGATTAAGAGACCGCATGATTTTTTCAATTACTTGAACCTCCTCCATCTTCTCACCATATCTTTTCAATTGATTGACAACGACGGGACTCTAGAAAAATAATCTAAAATTGATTCTGAATTTTTCATCTTAAAAGACTCAAACTCGGCTCTTAAGGTTTGATGATGAACTTTGATCACCTTATCAACTCCTCTAAATGAATTTGTTAGAATTTTCCATGCTTGTTTCGCACTTATCGCATCGAAACCATCTCAAACATGGTTTCATCCAAGCACATATGAATCAACGCTAGTGCTTGTTGATCTATTTTCTTTGTCCTTTGGAGTGCTTCCCTCTCGGCTATAGTCATGCGTGCCATGGCTTCTTCACCTTACGGTTGCTCATAACCTTTCTCAATAATTTTTCATGCATCTTGCGATCCTAGCAAGGCTTTCATTCTAATACACCAATTGTCATAATTTTCTTTTGTGAGTTTAGGAAATTGGAAAGGGAACATGCCTCAATTCATCATCTTCTTCTAATGGGGGCTCGATACTAGATTATTGGCACAAGAGAGAAGAATAAGAGACTGAAATTTAGAAGATAGGAAAAGCTGATCTTATTCGTAATGATAAGTTCACTATATATAGCCATAAATCTTAATCACCAAGATAGACTTTTGATATCCCATTCATGAACATAACGTAAACTCTTAAAATACCAAGACTTATCACATACTACTACTAATAATAATTATTAATTTAAGTTTATCTACTAACAAAAGGGCATCACCCTAGTTTTGAATTATCTTCTTTATGCTCACCAAGAGAAATGTTTAGTACTCGCAGCGTCCTGAATCCAAGGTTAGTTGAAGAAAATAAGATTGTTGCAAAAAGATTTGTGTTTAATGGTACAACTATATCAGATGAAATTGGCTGCTAGTGCTAGTGCCGATGGCTCAAAGTTGCTGGAAGAATAACCAACAAGAGTGGAGGTTGTGGCAGCAATATGGAGGACTCTTGTCAGGGTGGCTCAAACTAGACGTGGTTAATTGAGGCCTTCCATCCTAGCATTTCCAGTTAACATGCGAGAGAGGACTGGCCTGACAAAACCACCATATTCTTGTGGAAACTTCGTTCACCACGCATTTGCGTAATTTAAACCAGATGACAGGAGCAGGATGCAACTTCATGACTTGGTAAGTGAGGTCCGCAATGCAATAAAGAGCACTATTAAGGATTGCGCAAAAGCTTCTACTGGTGATGATACATCTTTGATGAGGATCAATGGCACGAAGGAAATGCCTGAAGCACTCAGAAAAGATGGGGTAGAAGGCTACATGTTCTCAATTAGTCGGTGCCGTTTTCCAACGTATGAAGCAGATTTTGGTTTCAAAAAACCTTATCATGTGAGTAATACAGATACCGAAATGGAATGTTTAGTTTCCCTTATGAACATTAGAGATGGAGAAGGAATTGAGGCATGGTTGAGTTTAGATGAAAGAATGTGCTGCTATTTCAACAAAATCTAGACATCTTAAAACTCACTTGCCGAACTGTAGCAGCATCACTTAGTTGAGTCTCGAAAATGCTCATAGGAATGGTAATCTCCTTGGTCCAAAATTTAGCTTTTGAATACTTAGGATAAATCAAATATCTGCATTCATTTCATAGGTTTCAGTTTGGCAATGCTCCATTATTATTATCATCATTATTTTTTTTTTTAGTATTGAAAAATGTGGCTTTAATCATGAATTGCTCTAGAAAATTGGAGTAAGAAATTGATTTTATGAATCTTTTGTAGATTAATTGCCCTGTTGTTAGGGGGAAGCGGCAACTCTCTTAAATTCTGAAAGGAAGCTGCAGCTTGAGCTACTGAATCATTTTCGTTTTCTAATTGAATCGCATTAGTACGTGTTCATACTTCAAATCAACATGTTCCACTGTGTTGGAAAGTTATGTAGTAACGAGATAAAGATCAAGCAATCACGGAACAAAAATATCTAATGTACACCAAAATATCTAGTATTTGCTGAGTAAGGTTGCTGGCATGTATTGACGTATACGTATAAATATGCTAAAGATTTCAATTTGTCAACAATTTGTGATTTAAATTTCAAAGGATGATTTGAGAGTTGAAGGTGACAGTGTGTTTGTTTGTTATTGTTGTGCTTTTGCAATGTAATTATCTTTAGTATTGTTGCGTTCCTGGTAAATTATGGCTTTCCTGTAACCAAAAAAAAAAAAAAATTTGCTTTCCAATTTCAGGCTAGTAAGTCATAACAATAGTTTTAACTCGCATATGATTAGAAAAACGATCACGATCGCTATCGCGGATCGCAGCTTATTATAATACAAAAATAACGATAATGGGATGCTCTAAAATCGTTACATAACAACTATTATATAACGTAACGGTCGTTATTAAAATTAATAAGTATTCGGTTTCAACAAATGGGATTGGTAGGTAGCTGGTAGCTAACATGTTGGGTTTTGGTTTGGAATTTTTTGTCAAGTTAGTGTAACTTTATTCTGGAGTTGGAAAATTATGGACATCTAAGAATAGCCCTCCCCGTCCCCCCGTCCCCTCCTCGCCCAAAAAATTTCGCCCAATCTCCACCTTGTGCTCCATCCCCACCTCAAACGGAGCGGGACGAGGCAAATTACCATCCCTAATTTTTCCTTTTCAGTCATACAAGCCTCCTCTTTTGGTTTTGAGCACAACACAATAGTTGTATCAGGAATGTGTTTAGATCTTTTTACCCAAATTGAATACAGGACAAACATATGGTTGGTTTGAAGCCATCAAGCCAATTACTTAGCTGGTTTATATGGAAGATCTGCTTCCGAAAGAGATTAGCCTCTTAGCTTTTCCCTCCAAAACTAAGACAAAGAATAGCTGGAAACTTGCTTCTGCAATAATCTGAAATGGTATAACAAATTCTCTAGACTTTCAAGAAATGTCTTACAATGCCTTTTCTGCGAGTATCATACACTTGGAAATAAGGGATGTACAGGAGAAAATATCTCAAAAACAACCACAATACAACCAATTGCACTTGATTACATATTTTTGCTTTGAAATTGAAGATGTGTATACTGTCCAATTCTAGTCTAAGTAACTAAGCTACATTATTTGTAAAAACACATTCCCAAGCCTTAAAAGCACATCATCCATGTCAAAAGAAAAACAGGGGAGAAGAAAATGAAATATTGACACTTGACACGCTAACTACTAGGTAAGAGAAGCATAGAAGATACCCTGCTCCTGTCCAGCTCTTTGAGCGCATAGAAACCATGATTTCAGCTTCGTGATCACTCCATTAACATAACGATGTTAATGTTCATGTTCCTATAAAGAGGTTAAGAAATCTCAGGTGGTATTCTTGGAAAACAGACTATTAGGTCTTATGCTCATTAGTTTCATCCTGATTCACATATCCCATACAGGTAGACTGATTCTATTGATTTACAACCAAAGTTTTAACCATTGAAGTTCGAATTTGAAATCACCTCAATCCACATTCACATCTTTCAGTGCAACTCAAAACCATAGAAAACATATCCACTACAGAAAGGTGAAATGTGGGTATGAATGTCTGATGGAAGGAGTTACCAACCAAACTATTGGCATGGAATTTATATATATATTCACAGCATATTTGCAATTCGAATGCACGTATTGAATCTCATCAAACTTTAAGCCTTCAAGAGAGAGAATTTTGTCTCACAATGAGCTGAGGTCCTTCAGATGCCATGTAGTAGTAGAAATAGTTAACAACCACTCCATTTGATGCAAAATGTGCCCTTATTCCTAACATATGAAATTGAGGCACAGGGATGATGAAAATACACTAACCTGATGATTAGAAGCTTGTTCGTAAATTCGATGAGGCTTCATATTCAAATCAATCATCGCCTTATCCACCTTGTCATGCCCATCAGAATTAGCGACTGACATTGGAACTGGAGAAACCTGGCGATTCAGTCGGCTCTCTCCTGCCGTTGCCTTTGGTGGCTGATTCTGTCCTTTCCTTGTCTCTCCTGGATCCGTAGGTTGTGAAGCTGGGTACTCAGGCTGAGGTTTATCCCCTGGAAACTTTTGAACAACCAAAGAGTTCAAAATTTGAAGGAATTCTCGTAAAAGGAAGAGAACTGTTGGAGTTTTCCGCAGGAAACAATAACAAACCTCAATTCTTTGTCTCAACAAAAGATATCTCGCATGTGTTCTTTTACCTCCAACATGAACAGTCATATCACATTGCAAGCAAAGGGAACTTCCATCTGTCTCACAGTAAAAGAAAGCTGCATGTATGGAAGTTTCGAAGCAGAGAACGTAAGTACAAAGTTCAAACCCTTCTCCAAACTACCAAATTACTCAATGATTCAGGATAAATCAAAAGAACCTGCATACCAGGTGCATTTTCACATATGTCACAGCGAGGAACGTCACTGGGAATCGCCAGACCCACTCGGGTATGCCTGCTAGCAAGTTTGTTGCACATATGGACCTGCCAATCCAATTAACAGATTAAAGCTTTAATATTATATGTTCACCAACAAGCTTGACCAATCTCGAATTCCAAAAGCCTCTATTTGAGTTGGAGAAGTAGCACCGTCAAGTTCAATTTCGACTCAGGGAAATTATGTGGTTACTGATACAATAAAAAAGAAACCAAGAAAAGCATATAAAGGATGCATTTGCCACAAATAGTGTCCAACATCCATCAATTCCTATCAAAGATGAAACAATTGTGAGATGTTGCTACATAAATCACACTTCTTGAAATAGTATTTTTTTTTCACACTTCTGTAATTGGTCTTATAGCTGAAATAGAAGTTCTCCATATCGAAGTGACCCCAATCAAGCAGGACAAAAATTATCAATTGGCCCAACAGATAGAACACCCCCAAAACTTACAACAATTTAAAAAGATTTCCAGGTTTCAATATCAAGATTACAAACCATTGCAATCAGGATTAAGAACAGTTAAAAAGCAAGCAAAGCATACCTTCTCATCACAGGCAAGGCAAAGTGCAGCCTCATCAGCAGCACAGAATACAACAGCAGCAGCACTTTCACAGGCGTCACAAAGGGTACGCATAATTCTCTCTCACTCTCATTTCTCCAAGATCAAGAAACAAGAAAAGATTCACGTAAAGTTTGTTCTAATAAAGATAACAAACACCAAAACAAGACACGACTTCACTAAATCTACGTGTAAAATGATTGGATGTTTGATTTTTATGCTGCCTACCAAATGTTAATGTTTTAGTTGCTGGTAGTGATAGAAAGTGAGGGACATGAAATGGGGATAAAAAGGGGCCTGAAGATATACTAACAAGAGATGATACTTGTGGTTTTAGTAAGTGCACAACTAAAGAAACGGAGGTTTTTTTCTTTCTTTTTTTCCCTAGTTGATTATGTTTTGTCAGACTTTGTTTCAGAATCTGTGGCCACAAACTTCAAAGGCAGTGGGGTATATTTTGAAGGTGATAGTGCCTTCGCGTTTATTCTTGCTCACCAGTTTGATATCAGACATGGGGTCCACCTCTTTACATAGTTATTGCTTTTCTTTGAAGCCTAGCCGTTCATGAGGCAAAGGCATCTCCTATCAAAACCTTATACGTAATAGGTTCTGTGGACTTCCTTCCTTGTTCATTAGGTGGCTCAAGATTTTCGTTGGCCAAGAAATTGATGGTTTAGGGATGTGACTAAAATCACCTACGAAGGATGCCTAGGAATCTCAGCCCAACCACCATCCGCATCCTCCTTTTGTTAGGCTCTTCTTTGAAAAGTGTAAAGAGGCTAAATGGATCGTTTCTAAAAGAGGAACAGAAAAAAGAAGGGAATCTATGGGAATTTTTCATGATACAAGGAGGTCTAGTCTAGCTCTACAAGGAGAATCCAATGCAGAACAGATTGCAGGAATTTTCATTGAAAAAACTTTTCATGACAACATATATTTGCACTTCCAAATGTAAAAGCCACATCTTGGCTCATCACAGGTTTTATACAGACGGAATACATCTTGTTCAATCTCACAATTTTACTTATTACAAATTAAGTACCAAATAACCAAAATACTCACTCTTCATGACCCAAGACACTAGACCCTATAACATTCAGGACCTGTAACAAAAATACATTTGCAATAGGAAAATAACTTTTTTTTTTTAACAGACAAAAACAAGTCGAACTTGTTGATCGGTGATCGCTCTTTTTGCGACTCAAAATGAAATGTTCATCATGTCCATGCTCAAGCTCTCCATCATCACATTCTCCATGAATCCACAGCTACTTGGTGCTGCTTTCTTGAAACTTCCCGTTCTTGGCTTGAATGAGCAGGATGACAGAGGAAGGATTGGGATGTTGTCACAGTTGCAGATTTCAACCATGTAACCATCTGGGTCATGAAAGAATACCTGATCCACCTTGATCCCATCTTCTTCCACCACAGCCGTTACATACCTCATTCCCATTTCTTGCAGCCTCCTCTTAACAAGGCCAACATCAGTGCACTATTGAACAAAAATAATCAAAGTACTATCGTTAGTATCACCACCATCATGGCTATACATTTTCTTTTCTCAAGTTTTGAATTCATAAATCTTACTTGGAAGGACATATGGTTATCCTTGGGATTAATCGGACGCGGTTCGACGATGGGGTCAAACTCATCAATTGATGGGTTTTCAATCAAATGTATACCGATCCCATAATTGTACAACCTGGATTTAATCAGACAATTTAGTCAGTTCTTTTTAAACGAAGTTGTGAAGATATATTTAATGCCTAAAAATGCAGAGGGTGTAAATAAACTAACCAAGCTCCATTGAAATTGAAAGAAGAGGGGCGTTTGATGACAACAAAGCCCAAAACATCCTCATAAAACCTAACAGAAGCCCACACTGATCTGCACATCAATGATACATGATTCAGTGAGAGGAGGGGAAGTGCCCCGTAGCTGCTTACTTCCTCGATCTCCATATTCATCTCTACCTCTCTTCTTCGTGTTTTTTTTTCTTTTCCTCTTCACTTGCTCACTCAAGCTTTGTTACTCTCTTTGTATGCATTAACACTTAACTAGCAATGGTCCTTTTATAAAGCAACATTTTGGAAACATCTCCTTGCTTTGAATTCCAATTTACGCTGGATTAATCTGTCCTTAATAGGTGAGGAACTTTCCTGGCAGATTCTCTCCAATCAATTTTCAGACCAAAACCATGCTGTGATAATTAAGCCACTATGACCACTAAATTTGGCATAAACTGTAACTCATACTAGTTACTAATTAACCCAGATGGTAACACCTTGGAGGTTGCACAACTTATCATGTCTGTAAGCCCAAGGTCAATTCAAGCAACCCCATATAGCAAATTTGAGTTAACGTCATCCACTGTCATTGCCTATGCGGTGATGATTTATCTTTTCTCGGCTTGAGCTCCGATGATGCTAAAGTTCCATATCGATGGGGAGTATTTTATTTCCTTCCAACGAAATTATGAACATGTTCCTATTTTTGTTGGCAATTTGTCATTTAGTACTCAAACTTGTATTTCCTACAAATAAGGTTCAGGCCAATTACATGCTAGATACTTCGTATTACTATCCTCCAACAGAAGTGATTATTGAAAGCAATGGCTACGCTCTTTATGTATACTGGTAAGTTGGTTTCAAATCATATGGTATCTTGCTGGCTTCGGAGAAGTAGGGATTGATATTGACATCTGGATGAATATGGGGACCAATTGCAATAAGGATGACGCTTTTTTGCTGATAAGTGATGGCCAATATATAATATATTTTTGCGAGATGACTTTGTTTTTTACTCTTCTATTTTAAGGGTGAAATTTTGAACAAGGGTTTTAAACAAGGTGAACCCCGTTTCTCGGGTTCTCCTATTGGATTCTTGGAATATTAACTTTGGCTTACTTGACCTTTCTTTAAGCAAGGTGAGCTAGAGCCGTAATATCTTCATGAGGAGCTTCTTCCTCCATAAAGTGGAACGTGCCTTTAGCCCTTCAAAACTTGTTGGGACAGAAACTACTAGCTTCCAAAAACTTGAAATTTCTTTGATGTTTCCTGTCACCAAACTACCTTGTCATTTTTAACATTTGATTCAAAAAATCTATCACGCAATTACTGGAAAGAGCGGTGGCATTAGCCTTTTGGCTGGTAGCTACAGTCTACAGACATTTGACATGATTTCCTCATTCAAATGGAGGCTGGCTTCTTATAGCAGACGATTTCAGTGTTACTTTAGGGAGATAATTAGATACATATGTGATTCTGCTTATGTACTTGGTAACTAGCAACATCTTGGAGATTTTTTTGTTCGGTAAACAATATTTCTGCCCTCGTAGATTTATTAATGTTCTGCTTTTACCCTCATAGATTAAAATTTCTCAATCTTACCCCCACTAATTCCATTTCAGTAGCAACATAACCGGAGGAAGGCTCTTCGTTTAAGCCCAACTATTTGCTTTATTGGTGGAGACAACCATTCAGAAGATTTGGCCTTACCACCGCACATCCATAGGTTGGGAATATCACAAAGTAGTAAACTCTTCTCAAAATCACAATCCTCAGAGAATTTGCAGATAGAATTAATCATATCCGAAGAAACACTGGTTCTATAATACCAAAACGAAGTAGTTTTAAAAACATGGATTCACCTAAACTAATGCAAAATGGGACAAGATACAGCACATGATCAATCAGTACACTGCAAATCCATTGACAAATAAATGTAGCCAGAGCAAACCAAGCTACCTTACGATATTGACACTTTTTCTGCAATCTTACATCTCAAAGCTTGGACAAAGAGCACATTTGTTGTCATATGAATAAAAGAACCAGGTCAATATATTAGTACTTAAAACATTTTGAATAACATGTTACGGAAACTCGACATATTGGAAAACAATTTGTCACATTGGTTAGCAATAGAGAGTCTAGAATTAAAAAAAGAAAAGAAAAGGGTTAGTGTAGAATTACTGAGAATCCATCAAAATACAGGGGGTCAAACCTCCTGACAAAGCTGTGCATGATACAGAAAAAAGAGAGAACCAATTAGAATAACAGCCTAATGGCTAACAAATTTCCAATTTTGACAAACAACAAAATACTTTGAACTTTGCGCACCATCTTCAAGTATCTTGCTACCATGGAACTTAAGCTGTACTGCTTCAATAATGTTCTTTGTTACTCTATCTGCAGCAGCTTGAGAATTGCTATGAAGTTCCTTTCATTCATAGAGCAACCAAGCTAGCCTCGTAGGAGTAGCTAAGAACCTCTCCTCTCCAAAAATTGTCTCTTCCATTGAAACTCCGTTAACTTGTTTGCTGATACTGCTAATTGCAAAATATTCTGCCAAATACTTGCAGAGTAAGGACAAGCAAACAATAAGTGATCACAGCATTCATCAGCGAAGTTACATAGAAGGCAGCAAGGATGAACGCTCCTCCCAAATCTGATTTGCCTAAACTTGGTAGAGAGTGTTAAGAATTGAAACCAAAACTATAAAGCGAGTGCACGGGAATATGATGCGAACTAACGGGCCTAGAGTTCATAAGATGGTATGAGCGTGACGAAGCTAAAAAAAAAACTATCAATCAAATTCCGAGGTTTTTTGGACCTAGTTCGATACCAAACGGGCCATGAAGCAAAACTCATAGGTCACACCTATGATGTAGGGGTATTTTTGCCAAAAAAATACTATTTAGTCCCTCAAAATTAACTTTTACTAATTGTTTTAGATTTTTTCTTATTTTTGAATTTTGTGTATTTGTTTCTTTTTTGAATTGCTTTAGGGTTTTGATCGAATTTTCCTACATATGTATAACTTGGAGGCTAAAAAATATAGCTTTTCTTGATTAATAAAAGTTTATGAGAGAATATCTCTAGTTTATCTCAATTTTCGGCATTCTTTGAATCAAAGGAATTGAAGCTTATTTTTTGATATTTATGTGCAATTTAACATGTTATAATAGACCGACATCTAAATTTCGGACTAAATGTATTTATTTTCTTATTGTGAGTTTTTGCTACGTCAATTGATATCGAGCTCGATCGTTGATGTTCTAACCATGCCGCCAAAGAGGAAGCAACGAGTGGGATGTGGATAAGATCTATGAATGTACCGATGTGGTGCGTTTAGAGCGATGAGTGGAGTAGATGAATGCCGGGATGGAGTAGTTATTACGGCGAGTTAACATAACGGATAAGGGTGTTGGCGCGGCGAGATGAGTGCGCGGATAATGAACATGGTAGAGGCCACCAAAACCGGGCTCGCCATCATAACTAGAAGGCACTAGGTACTAGAGTGGATGATGAGGAGGATGAAGAAGATGTTTCACATAAACAACAAAGGATCCCTGTGAGAGATTATGACGGTAGGAGATGGAAAAGCTGGTATGTGGATTAAGATTCTTGAGTTTTATGATACCCATAAGTCAAAGGAGTTCTTAGATTGGTTGTCGATGGTAAAGGAGATTCTAAAATATAAGAAGGTCCTCGAGGATAAATGTGTGTCTTTAGTAGCAACTAGATTTAGGAAAAGAGCAATAGGTTGGTGGGAGCAATTGAAACTAACTGAACTAAGATGGGTAAACCTAAGATTAATTCTTAAGAAAAATTAAAGAAGCACATGCATACCGCCTTCTTACCTTATAACTTCAGAGGATGATGTACTAACGGTTATAAAATTTGAGACATAGGACTTGATCGGTAAATGATTATACTAATGAGTTCTACTAATTGTTAGTCGGAATGAATTTCAAGAGACGGAGGATTAGTTGGTGGTGAGATATATTTGTGCTTTGAAATTATAGGTTAGGGATTACGTTAATATGTTTGACCTCATATGTCTTTTTACTGCTTTTCAAAAGCATTGCGGGTTGAGAAGCGATCCTATTGGAGTAACTTTATTAACCCTTTTAGTACGGGAAGCGATAACGACATAATTGGTAGTGGTGATGTAGTCCGAGAAGGAGGGAAGGTAGCAAGAACACCACGATTATCGGGCGAGTAACAAGGCAAGCTGGTATCAATATAAAGTGCTTTGGGTGTGGTGAAGTTAGCTAGAGATAGTTTGAGTGTCGAAAGACGGGGAAGAGAGTACTTCTTGTTAATGCTAAAGATTATGATGAAGGTGATGTAGAGTTGACTAGTGATCTAGTTTATAACGATACGGATACCCCAAAAAAGGAGGTTGTGATGGGCGATGAGAGGGCAACACTAGTTATTAGGAGGTCCTTCTTGAATCCTAAAGTTGTTTATGATGATTAGTTAAGGTGTAAAATTGTTCGATTCATCTACACAAATCGAAGTAAAGTATGTCATTTTGTCATTGATGCTAATAGTTGTAAGAGTCTTATAACTAATGAAGTAGTGCAAAAATTAAATCTCAAAACAGAGGGGCACCCTAAACCTTACAAGTTGGCTCGGCTTAAAAAATAAGGAGAGGTAATTATTTCTCAATGAGCTTTGGTTTCTTTTTCTATTGGCTCTAAGTATAAGGATGATGTATGATGTGATGTGGTTGTAATGGATACATGTCATTTACTCGTTGGGTAGGGCTTAGCAAGTGTGATAGGGGTGTAATTCATGATGAACGAGCCAACATGTATAGTTTTATATTTAATAGGGTAAAGATTGTACTTGTACCTAGCAAGATCCCGTGTGTTTCCAAACCTGTAGGAGAAAATAAAAAAATGGTGTCACTAGCTCGGTTTATGGAGATAGTTGAGAAGATTAACCCTAATGCTTATCGACTCAAGTTCGCCTAGTCATATTCACACTTGTAAATGTGTTTAATGTCAAGCACTTGATTCCATTTCACGATGATTCTTCTAAAGATGATGATGCGGATAATTTGAGGGTGAATTTTCTCTTTCTTGGAGGGAATGATGCGGACTAACGAGCCTTAAAGTTCATAGAACGTTATGAGCATCGCGAAGCTAAAAAAAATTGTCGATCCAATTCGAGGTTTTTGGGCTTAGTTCGATGCTAAACTAACCAACAAGTAAAACTCATATGCTATGCTTATGATGTAAGGGTGATTTTGGATGGAAAAAAAAAACCAATATTTAGACCCTCTAAATTGACTTTTATTGTTTTTTTGGATTTTTCCTTATTTTTGGATTTTTTGTATCTCGTTTCCTTTTTGAATTGCTTTAGGGTTTTAGCTGAATTTTCCTACTTATGTATGACTTGGAGGCTAAAAATATACTTTCTTTAATTAATAAAAGTTTATGAGAAAGCATCTTAAGTTTATCTCAATTTTTTATATTCTCCGAATTAATGAAATTGAAGCCTATTTTTTATATTTGTGTGCAATTCAATAAGTAGATCGGCATTTGAATTTCGGATCAACAATGTTTATCATCTTTTTATGAGCTTCCACTACATCAAAATATGTTGGGGATCCACGACGACTTAGACGAGTTAACTTATATAATATTCCTAATCCTAAGTTTCATTAACTTTTTCCAATATTGGTGTCTCGATCATTAGGTGTTTTAATACTCCATAGACTTCTACTTAAATTTGATGCTGATGGAAAAATATGATATGATAATGATTACATGGTTGAAGAACAAGAAGATAGAAGACTATAGTGCTTAATTGCTCGTAGAAATCTACACACACTATTCTTAACGTGATTATTGTCCACTGCTATAATGTTGTAAGGATTTTGGCACACAAATTTCTTTTAGAGAATTTCTTTTGAAGTTGTAAAGTTTTAGAGAGATAAATTTTTTTTTTTAGATAAAGATTGCAGAAGAAAATATAATTAACTTCTGCCCTATGTAGTATTTCTTTATTTATAGATTACCAAAACCCTTTCATAAGCTGTAACACCCTCTATCTAGGATTTAAATAGGTCGAGAGTATTATCGACGTTGGCTTATATTAATTTACATTTCAAGTGCAATAAATGCAAGCCAACAAGGCTCCTTCCTTAACATTTTAAAATTACTAGCAAAATGAAGATTTTTCTCAACGGTCCCTAATAATTAAGGAATTAATAGGTCCGAATTAGTTTTGGTATAACTTTTTTTGAAAATTCCTCTAACACCGATTAATATTCCTACTACATGTGTACAAATAAAAAATGTCAAAATTAGGTCAAAAACTCATATTCATAGAATCCAATTTAATCATTTAAATAAAATACCTTTTATTAAAGTCAATAGTTTCATGTCTCTTATTTTCTTTAAAATCATTTTAAAAATTCGGATTAAAATAAAAAAATAATAATCATTATAAAAATAATCCAATTAATTTAATAAAATGAATTCTCATTATTTATTTCAAAAATATATTTAATTATAACATAAATAATTTAATTAGAAAATATTCATTGTATATTAAACCATTAAAACTTGAAATAATACTATTATTTTAATAAAAATTCCTTAGGCCGAGAAAATCAATTAATTAATTTAATTGAACATCAAATAAATTCAATTAGATCCTTAATTAGAGATTTGATGATTCAAAATAGTTTTTGGGCTTATGAAACTTTGGTCCCAATTAATTGAAAAATAATCAATTAAACTATCTCATTAAATTGATTTATTCCTTATCTACTAAATCTATTAAATCCTTTAACCCTTAGAACTAATTTTTCTTTACCATCTAAATTCCTTGCTTCTTACCATTTATTTCCCTAGCTATTAAATCAATTGATCATTTAATTAAAAGTTCTATTTAACCTCAAATTAATTTCTTTACTTTCTCCATTAACTTATTTAGTCTAAATCATTTAGACAAGTAACTAATTGATTCTTTAGACTACCAAATCGAACTATTTAAGAACTTAAACATACCATTTAATATTAAAATATAACATTCATCATTTACATACAAAAACTTGCTTAACCTAATTCCTACATTTAAGCATAAAAATAAGTTAAGCAAGGGTAAAGTTTTCTCACTCATCTATACAATACTAAGCACACA
Source organism: Dovyalis caffra (assembly GCA_963924115.1). Lineage (NCBI taxonomy): Eukaryota > Viridiplantae > Streptophyta > Magnoliopsida > Malpighiales > Salicaceae > Dovyalis > Dovyalis caffra. Next base: position 1,160,992 of record CAWUPB010000950.1, on the reverse strand, counting down.
TCTTGGCAAGTCGAGTAACTCCTCGGTGATGGCCCTCATTTATCTTTCTTATCACCTACACCATAAGAAACAAGGATGAGTGATGCTCAATAAGTGTAATGCATGCATGAATGCACATAATGCATTTTTTAGAAATTCTTTTTCATGCCGTTGAAAGTCATTTTCCTCTTCGGACACACCCTACTAATTATGTATATAATCGACCCTCTTTAAAATTATGCAATTGTGAAAAACTCATAAAAGCACTAGGTGTTGAGCAAAGAAACACAAATAACACAATGGAACATCTTTGCCCTTGCTTAAACAATCAAACACAAAATACAACCAAATACCCAAAGTAAAATAAGTAACTAATAATTTAAAAAATAAAATACCAATCACAACATAAATTTTATATGGAAAACCTCCTCAATTTGAGAAGGAAAAAACCATGAGACCGAGTTCACAATAACTTACACTATCAACAATAATTGATAATACAAGGAGTCCTCTCTGGATTAAACTAGAAAAATACATCGGTCATAAATATTAAAGGTTATACACCACTTGGTAAACCACATCAATAGATGATACATAAAGAAAAGAGAAGAAATCAAGCTTAGATTTCACTAGAAAATAGCACTATTACGAGTATCATATCTCACTCTCTAAGACTTAAAACCATATCTCCATCATTCAGAATGTGTGTCTTTCTCTTTTGAACATTCCTACCAAATTTGAGCTTGATCCAACGATTAACAAATTCAAAAACTTAATTTATATATGGCTGGTCCGTGCTAAAATTTTATTCCCTCTTTTCGTCTAAAGTTGTAGCTCTCTCTCTCATTTTATTTTTCTCTCTACCTTCTTCCCTAATCTAATTTTAGAATAAAATAGAAAAGAAGATTTCAAATAATTTAAGAAATGAACTAATAGAGATTTCAAATAATTTGAGTTATATCCAAGAACCAATAACAATTCTTGATCATAAGTTCAAACAATTAAGGAATCGAGTCATTCCATTGGTAAAGATTTTATGGAAGAATCATTCTAAGGAAGAGGCTATCTAGGAAACAAAAGAAAACATAAGAAGAGAGTGGGGGTAGGAGAACTATAACATTCTTACCCAAAATTCATCATAAATATATTCATTAGCATATGCATTAACATTTATAAACGTAATTAGAAGTTGAATTGCATTGTTCATAAAAGGACTAAAGGACATGTGTTAGTTAATCATAGTCATGGCATGACATTAGTGTAAAAGTCTTGTGTTTAAAGGATTGAATAGCAATTAGTGGTAAACTCGAAAGGACCTAAAATGAAAGTGGCCAAGGTTTTTTGGGCATAAATTGAGACTCATAGTATTGAAATAAAGTGTTGAAAATTCCTTATATGTTGGCCATCTTCTAATAATGACACCTCATGCTTGTTTATAAGTATGACCTAGATTATGATTATAAAAAGGAAGGCTAGTGATTGGTTTAGGACATATTTTTTTTGTTGTCCCAAAACTAAGCAAAATCGAAGAGACAAGAAAACAGAAAGGGAAAGAAGAAAACTTAGTTTTCATTCCCAAATTACATGATCTTCATATGTTCAAGCTTGGATACTTGGAAGTCAAGAAGTTGAGAAGGGCGGAAGAAAGGGAATGAAGTGGAATAGTTTACTTGTAAGTGAGTGAAACCTTGGTTTGTACTATATAAATTTGTTATATGTTTGACTTAAATTGTTAAAGCTTAGATGAAGTTGATTGTACTTGTGAATGGAAATGTGCTAATAATGCAAATTATTGTGTTAAACTTGAACTATTATAGGATATTTGAGACTTATTAAATTTGATTGTATAGCAAATTGACATAGATTGTAACTTGCATTCATATGGATATTAAGAGGATAATATGGCTAACATGATTCAAGTATTTGCAAAAGAAAAAAAAACATAAATACACCGAATGTTGGCCAGCAATGCAAAGCTTTTACAAAATAGACCTTCATGGTCAATAGAGAGTAGACCTTTGTGGTTAATTACGGAGTAAACCCTTATGGTCAATACGGAGACAAGTACTTAGGGGCGATGCTTAACATGTTTGGTCATAACTAATAAAATGAGCATATCATATGCTTATATGTCTTGAACTATTAATTGGAATGTTGTTAAGGATGAAATGATTGCTAATTTATTGTGAGATGCTTGTTACGTTTGAATTTAGTGATTTTTTTTATAAGGTTTCCTTACCGAGCGGTGAGTCACCAAGAAACACATTATTTATTTTTTTTTAGATAGCTAGAAGTTAGAAGTTTTGAGTCGCCCTTGGGAGCTTCTACCTTGCACGATGAGTCAAAAGTCGGAAGCCGTAATCTCTCTCTCTTCTCACCACTCGCATAAAGGGATCGGGAAAAGAATTTTTGCTTGACTCATCATGTATAGTTGACTAAAACTCTTGTGTTTAGCTTGTATATATATTTTAAGAGAAAAATGCTATGTATGAAATAGTTTGTAATGACTTATTTAGCGTGTATTTATGTGAAATACATGTGTGAATGTTTTCTTATTGTATTTTAGATGTGATTCTTTGCTATAGAAATGGGGTGTTACACTTAATGGAATAAATGGTGTCTTTAAATGATTGAAACATTATTCTTTGGATTAAAACCGAAATACCATACACGTAACCTAATCCAACTTTCTTTTGAAATTCTTTTAGCACTTATATGACCATGTCCTACGATCTAGATTTTCACAAATATTTTCAAAAGTCAACCCATGAATTTTTGTTGGGAGTGGCACAACTCCTTATGTTTATATAGGTGAGATTCTTATTAAGCTTTGAATATATTGTTCATATTCCATAGCTTAATTAAGCCTCTTTAAGAGTTTAAAACTCATCCTCTAAAATTTATTAGTACTTGGATAACTTGGAATGGGAATATAATTAAAATATTTTAGTACTTCCACAATCACTTATCAATAACTTGTTTTTACCTATTGAACTTTTAATTAGTAATAATACTATAGAAAAATTGGGTTTCTATTACTGGTGACTTTAAAAGAAGGGTCTTAAATCTATTCCAATTGAAGTTTTCCTTACTAAATTCTTAGTAAGCTTTTTTGTGAATGGATCCATCAAATTGTTACTTTTCTTACATATAAGATTGTAATAATTTCTTTAAGAATTACTTGTGTAACATATTCATGTCTCAAGTTTATATGTCTAGATTTTTCATTATATACCTCGCTAAAAACCCTAGACATAATAGCTTCACTATCGCAATGCAAAGAAATAGTTGGCATTGGTTGTCACCACAACTCTTTTTTTAGCAATAAATTCCTTAGCCACTCCTCTTTTCTTGTGGTTGCTAGTGCAACAAACTCAAATTTCATAATAGAATAACTTATACATGTCTCGTTTCTTAGAAGCTCATGAAATAACTCTCCACCAAGAGAATAAAAGTTCAAAGAAACTAAAAATTGATTCTCAATTAAAACCTTCTTTTTAGCAAGAGGATTAGAAGCAAAACAAAAGAAGTTAGTAGCGCTAGAATCCAACGAATTTTTTATTTTAAATTCAAGATGAATTTTTCATTTTAAATGATATATAAACTTAGTAGTTCATTAAAAATAACATACTAATTATTAACACTAATTTATTACTCATATGAAAGAATAAAAATAGGGTGATCATAACGAAAGATTACAAGATCAGACTTGAATCCGAGCAGAGCACCAAACCAAAGAGCTCCATCATTCATTAATTTTAACATATACTAATTTGAATTTTTTTTTTTTTTTTTTTTTTGGTCTTTCATATAATATTTATTTTATTGAAATTTTTTTTGAAAATCACAAAAAATGAATATATAAGATCCACTCATTTAATAAATAAGATTTTTCAGAAAATAATTTTAGAAAGAATATTTAAGGACAATTAACATTGTTATGTTATCTATTCTGCTTAAAATACCTTCACCCGACCCACAACCCCTCCCCCCACCCCCCCCCCCCCCCCCCCCCCCCGCCCGCTTCTAAATGTTCTTGTTTGGTTTTGTTTAGGCATAGATAGGCTTCTTTTGCCTTAACATTTTTCTTTTTCTACGGCTACCTACTCCACTTCCAGGGTGATTGCCAGTAAAGATGGCTTATTAAACAAACTAATCACCCACGAAACTACATTATGTTTTCATGTCTGTTCTTGGCTTAGTATTTAATACCTACTGATCAAGATAACTCTTTACAGCTAATACCTAATAAGCATCAGCAAAAACCTAACCCTCAGCTGTAAACATTCCATCTAACTTTGACAATCTATATATAGTAACAAATAACCAACCTCTTACAGCTGCAGTCCATAAGCACAAAATTGATGAGTTTCTCGAATAATTTGAGATTTAAACTAATCAAATACTTATATATATATATATATATATAAAAGAAACGTCGAATTTTCTAATGACTGCAGCCCACAAACACAAAATTAGTATCTTTAACGATTACAGCCCATAAACATAAGGTTTGACGAGTCTCTAATTAATCATGCTACTTAAAAAAACAGAGCTACATGTATACATCCAATTTTGCTAAGGTATGCATAGATATGCGGGTCCTAGAAAGCTAATACTGCTACAAAGGCTATGCCACTGCCAAGCAGAAAGGCCAAGCAGCCCATTTGGTATGCCCCCAAATTTTCTCAAGAATCACCTGCTTGGTTTTCAAGTTATGCAAAGATTCAAACATATAATAGACCCGTGATTGATAGGGAACCAATTATTAGTTCACTCATTTTAATCCTTTTTTTATTGAAAAAAATTAGACCTCAATTTAATGATGGAGATTGATCGAGATGACCACTGTAAATTACTAATACAGGTCTTCCACAAAATTCAAGTTAGTTGGATATTCAATTATGAGGCATCAAACACCTAGCATACGAGCATCAATCATCATTTTTGACAAATTAATATTGAAGTCCTTGAATTTTTAAGGAATAGGGGAATTTATGATGAGATGGATGGTTTGGTTGCTAGTTGCTACCGTAAGTCATGATGGAAAAGTCTCTCTCATGTGCTACGTACTGGCTATACTTAATTCCTTTGTTCTCATATGCATGGATTTATACCTTCTTTTTTCTTTAAAAACGGTATAGAAACTCTCTTTCTTATCCCTTTTCACATGGTGTGAGAGATTTTCTAGAGATAAGGCATCTTTCTCCAAGTTAATAAAAGAAATTATATATTAGTTGATAAAATTACGTGAAACTCACTCGAATGTATATAGATCTTTTATGATGCTTCTTTACGACAATTATCTCTGAAGTCAAAAATTCAAAACGATATTTCTTCCTCATCTTGCTCCTTTCGTGAGGGAGAAAAAATGATTTCCAAATACCTAGAACTAGCTAGTATTCTACGGACATTTATGCTCACATGAGACGAAGTCAATTATAAATTAACTAAATGATTTATGAGCATGCTGGCCTATTTATTACAAACAAGCTGGGTCTATATATATAGAGAGAGAGAGATAGCACCAATAATTTTGCAAATTGGCAATAATAAATTACTCACATCTTACATGCAAGAAATTCTTTTTAAAAAAAAAATGATAGAAATAGAGAAACTGAATTCAACACTCACTGTCGGCAATATATAAATCCAAAAAAGAATATGAAAATGGAGAACTTCACATGCAATCCATGCAATTCCAAATAAAGTTCGATTCTGAAATATTGTAGAACTAAAAAAGAAAGGTAAATAATATATAGGAGGAGTAACGTACCCCACAATATCACGAATTGGTTTTTTTATATATATAATTTTGCTTCTCTAAGCTTTATCAAAAGTTGTTTCATGGACATTTTTTGCAGACACAAGAAAGCAAAGGGTCCTCTAAACAGGGACGAACATGAAGCAATTTTTTCCTTCTCTCTCACCACATGGGGTGCTACATTATTTCATTTCTTTTCGTCAAAAATAGTCCCCACTTTCTTCGTTTAGCAGCTTTTTCTTTGTCTCGGTCAAATGCAAGAAATTCAATGGCTGTAATGGTGTCTCAGTTTTACTGTTTCCTCCTATTGCGTGCATCTGAGCCGTCCGATATTTTCTTGATCAGGTTTTGGCTTCGTTGCTGCCGTACCATTCCCACTTAAGTTTCTCGTATATACTAAACCACAAAAAATAATCCCATGGCAGGGGTTTTAGACTTTTAACGTAAGATTTAAAATTCAAATCTTATTTTTCAAATGTCATTATGACTACCACAAGAATTATACCTATTTTTAAAATTTCAAGAGATATGAGGGGCTTAAAACCTTCGATTTTAAGATCAAATGGTACTCATCAAAAGTAGTTAAAGAGTGATCAATTTTCGAATTTTTTTTTAAAAAAAAGTATATACTGCATCTTTTATTATTATACTACTATAATAATAAAATTTTAATGCTCTTAATTAATCGAAGATCTCGACCGGGCATCACTGAATGGAATTAATGGCCCCACCCCTTTTCTTGGAGCCCAAGTTTGTTTCAAATGAAAATATAATTGTTGAAATGCTTTTTATTAGCAAAAATAAAGAAAAAGTTGCAAACTTTTTTAGATCTGGAACTCGAATGTATGGATAGAGGGATGGTGAGATTTGAAAGAAAACATGTTGGGTTTTTTTTTTCCTTCGTCCTTTATTTTTCATTTTCATTTTTTTAAAAAAAATTATTTATTTATTTATTTATGAGGAGAGGAGAGAGAAATAGTTTACGTAGATTAGCTATTTCAACTCAAAAATAGTGTTTATTATCATTCGAACACCTAAATATAGAAATGCCAAAAAAAAAAAAAAACCTAATTCATTTTTATGATTATATCCTAATTAATATTACCTCAATTAATTAAAATATTGACCAGATCTTAGTCTCGAATCTCGATCTTGGACACTAATGAACAAACAACCCAACCTATCCATGTCAACATAACTAAACAAACTGAAAAGCATCTATCTAACTATTTTCAATAGCAATGCTATGCTATTTCAATTGACATAACATTCTTTTTTCCCTTAATTTTTATATACACACACATTATATATATATTAAATTTAGTAATAAGAGTGTCTCCATATCAACTTTCGTGTACTTTGAGATTAATTTCTTTTCAAACGTAGTTAAAAAATATTTCCTAACACATGATTTTGAATATTTTAAGAATATATTATTAAAAGTATTGATTACAAGAATCAAACCTATCGACCTAAATCTTTGATAACAAGTAATATAGATTACACATACACCTAAATACATATACAACATGTCACATGATAAATTAATAGATTTTTTCCTCTCATCTAGAATTTGAATTCAAAAGAAAAAAAAATGTAGGAAAAAAAACTAATTTTGTAAATTTAATAGTTTGGATGCAGATAGTTAGCAAAAATCTAGCTAATAACAAATTTTGTGTTACATAAAAGCTGAAACAATTTATTTTAGAGCTAGCAAGATAAAAGATATATATGAAGATAATTGAAAAGTATAAGGGATGTATGTCAGAATGTAATGATGAGCAATAACTAAGCAAATCAGGTAAAACATCCTAAGATGTCTGAATTAGTCAGTGTAACAGATAAATATTAATGGGAAGTTCGGTGTTTTTTTTTTTTTTTTTTTGGGTTTGGTGTTTTAGCGCGGTAGTTTTAAATCGAAGGCTAATAATAAAATCCAACAGAGCAACATAAGAAAGCAACTAACCACCCCAGTTAGACTCCATAACCACCACTCAAAAAATCCATTCATTTGCCTTCAAAGATCTAGCATTTAAGACCCCAAAATAGGCCATGAAGAGAAAATAAATTAAAGATTCAATCTTCATGTCCTCTTGATTTCCTTCTCTCCCCCTCTCCCTCTACATTTCCTTCAAATTCAAAAGGTGAGAGGATGTTAAATTTTTTAGATCTTTTCTTGTTATTTTTGAATTGTTTCAAGCCAATGCAGCCAAGAAAAAAGATTGTGAGATGCAAGAAGTTTGGTTTTCTAAAGTTACATTCTTTAATTCTGTCAAAGATTCTGTCTTTGTTGGGTTTTGGTTAATAAGTTTGAAGATTTTTATGTTGCAGGGATCAATTTGAGAATTCTCTAACAATTTATGGAGTCAATGATTATTCTCAGAAAGCTCAAAAACATTCCTTGAGAGAGAACTGTAAGTCAATTCTTTTTCAATTTCCAAGGTTAAATCATAAGTTATCTGTTACAATGCATTTTGGTTTTATTTTAAAAGGGCATGTTTTGTTTTGTCTTTTTTATTGAGAATGATGTGTATAGAACATGAGAGGAGGCTGTTGACAGACTGTAACATGGGACCAGAGAAGAAAACTCCAAATTTGTTTGTTTTTTAATTAGATAGGCAAATGTTTGTTTGACTCAAAATGAATAATGTAATAGCCGATGAATTGGCTTATGTATTTGTCCATGCTTTGTTTTATTAAATGAGAAATCGGAGACTAAAGAAATGAGGTTTCTTCGCTTGAGACAAGATGTCGGTGAATTTAGCGATGACCCATGATTAGTTTGTCAGATTTAAGATGATTGTGGCTGTTAAGTTTTGGTGGTGACCCTTATGCTATCTGGGAGCCAAACAAAATTGTTTTATCAGGCAAATTCAAAGCATGCGCCATTGGCTGAATAAGGAAGGAAATGGTTGGGTGAGAGCTGGAGAGAAGAGAGACAGAATGATTGTTTATGGTCTGTCTATATGAATATGACAATTGGTGACAGATTAACTTCTTTACCTATGTTATGATTTTCAGTTTTGTTTGGAGAGAATGGGAGAGATGGGGGTGGCTGATGTAGATGGGCCAATGCAGGGGCTGACTGGTGGTGGTGGTGGTGAGGAGAAAATTTTGGTTTCAGTCCGGTTGCGGCCTTTGAATGAGAAGGAAATCACAAAGAATGATGTATCAGATTGGGAATGCATTAATGATGACACTGTCATATACAAGAATAACCTTTCAGTGTCAGAGCGTTCCATGTATCCAACAGTTTATACATTCGGTGAGAAATTGCTTATCACTTCCTTTAGTTTGATTTGATTTTCCTCGTTAATTGCATCTGCGATTCTGCAGTTCTTCTCATATCACTAATGATTAATATGGTGTCATGGTTAGCTATAACTTATATCACATCTGCTGTCATCTATCAATGAGTGACTTACTCTATTCAGCTTGTACAGGAAACGCTTTGCTTGAACCTTCTCATGATTTTGGAACTTGTCTTTTGCTATGTATTCCTATTTCTTATTTCTTGTATACAGATCTCCTAATGCTGATTCTTTCCTGAGTTTTGGCCTTACCCTTTTCACTTTCGCTTCTACAACAATGTTGTAAAGTTGCTGATTTATATTAATGCATTTCTTTTGCATGTTCACTACTGTTGTCCTTAGGAGGACGTTTATGGACATGTACTTTTTCATCACAGGATATTTTCAAATACTCATCTCATCCGTCTTATTTCTTTCTTTTCTTTGGTTAATTTGTTGGTTCTAGATAGAGTATTTGGGCCAAGTTGCTCCACAAGACAAGTCTATGGAGAAGGAGCCAAGGAAGTTGCTCTTTCAGTAGTCAGTGGGATAAACTGTGAGTACAACCTCCATTTTTTACTTGTTTATCATTTAATGTCTCATGAAATTTACCCTGAACTTCACATTTGTGTTGTTTGCCTTTTCTTTTCTTTTCTCTTTTTCAATTTCTTCAGCAAGTGTATTTGCATATGGACAAACAAGTAGTGGAAAAACATTCACTATGAGTGGAATTACCGAGTACACTGTAGCAGATATATATGACTATGTCGAGAAGGTAATGAAAAGGCTTTTTACAGTTGATACAATTTGCTTTCATCACTCTAGATCCTGCATTGTATTGTATCCCTTAGAACTCCCTTGATCAACAAAAATATTTTGTGTTTTCCTCCTTTTGTAGCATAAGGAAAGAGAGTTTACTTTGAAGTTCTCTGCCATGGAGATTTACAACGAATCTGTCAGAGACCTCCTCAGTACAGATACAACTCCTCTTCGACTTCTAGATGATCCAGAGGTGATTTTCATTTTAGGTGTGAAGAACTGCTGTATGCTTTTTTTTCTTCATATAACATTTAACTGTATTAACAGAGAGGCACTGTTGTGGAGAGGCTCACAGAGGAAATTATAAGGGACTGGAATCATTTTAAAGAACTTCTATCTGTCTGTGAAGGTAAGTCATGCTTTTTGAGATTTTTTTTTCCCCCAAGGGAGAGGCTTGAATCCGAGACCCCTAGAGGGGAGGGGGACAAGGATGCCTGTTGAGCTAAACAGGCTCATTGGTAGTCATGCTCATGAGTTTAACGTTGCATCCTGGTGATTTTGCAGCTCAGAGACAAATAGGGGAGACCTCCCTTAATGAAGCAAGCTCTAGATCTCATCAGATTCTGAGGCTGGTATAACTGGATATTCATTTCAATTTGAAATTTCAAATTATCACTACTTGGTAATCATTTATTATATGGTTTACTGATTATGTGCATACACTAGACGATTGAAAGTTCCGCGCGTGAGTTTGTAGGCCATTACAAGTCCAGCACTCTTGCTGCCACTGTGGTATGCATTGTGAAAAGTTTTTGGATCTCTGGTTTAGCTGGTAATACTGACTCAAGAATGCGTAACAATCATTCTTTTCTGCACAGAATTTTGTTGATCTAGCAGGAAGTGAGCGCGCTTCTCAGTCATTATCGGCTGGCATGAGGTTGAAAGAAGGTTGCCACATAAATCGTAGTCTACTGACATTGGGAACTGTTATCCGTAAGCTAAGGTTAGGATTTAATTTTTGAATTCCAGTAATACTCAGAAATAGTGTTGGCAGCATTTTCATTTAGTTACTATTGTGATGGAATAGTACTGCAAGTGTCTGAGTTAAGCCAATTTGGTCTATATTATTTTTCAAGATGTCAGATCCTGAGGCTAAACTTTATGACTACATAATCTTCTATTCTTTTACGACTTCCTCTTCCTCTCTTCCTTTAGTTCTTTAATGTGTGCATGAGTCAAGACCTACAATAAAATGAATTACCAATGCCTTTTTTCTGATTCGTCTAACTTTATGATCGGATGCAGCAAAGGAAGAAATGGACATATTCCGTTTAGAGATTCAAAGCTGACTCGAATATTGCAGTCCTCTTTAGGAGGCAATGCTAGGACTGCCATCATCTGTACCATGAGCCCTGCACGAAGCCATGTTGAACAATCTAGAAACACACTTCTGTTTGCAAGTTGTGCTAAAGAAGTGACAACCAATGCACAGGTCAATGTAGTCGTCTCTGATAAAACACTGGTAAAGCAACTGCAAAAAGAATTGGCTAGATTGGAAAGTGAATTGAAAAATACTCGACCAGATTCCGTCAGATCAGACTCCACTGCAGTACTGAGAGAAAAAGACCTTCAGATTGAAAAGGTGGGCATAGTCTCTTAGCATCACATCTGAACACCTTTAATAAAAATCAATTAGAGTCCTGCACTCCTGCTCCTACATCTTAGTATCAAGGCATTACTCCCAACTTTCATTAGAAATGGAAGTACATGTCGAGATTATTTACAGAGGAAGTGCACCTGCCTCATTGAGCAGGGTCATAATGAATAAAGAAGGACTAATAAACAAATAAGTAATGAGCCTTTTTTAGACTGATGAAGGGAAAGTTCATGAAGTATCAAAACATCACTCTCCTTGCATTTAGGCTCTCAATATGTCGATCACCTTCTGCAAATTACATGAATTAGAGACCTATCATTCAAAACCTCCATCTGAATATGTTATTTATGCATTTTAAACTCATAGATTAATGCGGTGTGGGCTAAAACCTCAGGCATTCTGGTTTGAACCTATGATCTCTGCTGCAATACTACATCATCTTAAATTCTTTATTGTTGTGAAAATTTGTGGGAGAGTTTAACTACAGTAGAAAGTGGTTAGGTACTCCATTGAACTTTACATGAAATTAGGCCTGTAATTACCCCGCTTTCGAATTAGTCTTTCTTGTTTTCCTCAAATTTTCTCAGGTCACTTGTAACAAATATTGGTGATTTTTTGCCTTCTGAAATTCAAGTATCAGCTCATATCCCAAACATATTCTAAGTATCATTTGATGCATTTGCAAGAAGAAATCTGTTAATGTACTTCCTTAATTGTTAAATTTTGAATTTTAACACCCCTGCCTTCTCCTGCAGCTAATGAAAGAGGTTGCAGAGCTGACTCAGCGACTCGATCTTGCTCAGTCTCAGGTCGAGAATCTACTGCAAGCATCTGAAGGTGACAGAGCTTCAACGATATGGGTATGCATTTTGTTTTTTACTCTCAGCATTTTATCTAGTACCATAAAAAACAAAAAAGAACATTTCTAGCTAGTGCGGAATAGAAGAACATCCCAATGTGCCTTCTCTATCCATATCTGATTCCTGTGTGTCCTCATCCAGCCAGATCCAGATCATCACTACCCTAAATTGCGAGTGCGGAATTCCTTCAGATCTGACAATTCAGTATCATGTTCACTCATTTCAGAAGATCCTCCCTCCCTAGATCTAGGTGCCAGATCTTTTGATGCATCAGATGTGCCAAGTAGCATAAGTTCTGAGGCAAACTCCATCCAATTCCCAGAGTTTGAAGAGAATTACTTTCCAGAAAATTTCTCTCTGGAGCACGCAATTAGCACCTCTAATTTTGTAGGAAATGATCTGCATGAGAAAAAGGATGCTGAAGAACAAACTAATCAAAATTTTGATGATAATTGGAAGGAAGTTCAATGCATCGAAGTGGAAGAGTCAAGCATAAACCAATATCCAAATTCGAAGACATCAGAGTCTAGGCCATACAGATTTGAAGAACCTAATTCGCCTCCTCCAGATATAAAAACAGATACCTTAGGTTTAACAAAGGTCGGAAATGAAGAGAGAGCAAATCAAGAATTCAAATCACCTCCATTGAAGGAACAAAAGGAGTTGAATGGTATGCAATCCACTTTTACTGTACCATCTCCTGAAAAGCCCTCTCCATGGCTGCTGGAAGCAAGCCTGTCTGAATCAACAAGAGAATTCAAGTCACCCCCATTGAAGGAACGGAAAGAGTTGAATGGTATGCAATCCACTTTTATTATACCATCTGCTGAAAAGCCCTCTCTATGGCTGCTGGAAGCAAGCCTGTCTGAATCAAGAAGCTTTTTGATCAGGAGTAGAAGTTGTAGAGCAAGGCTTATGAATAACTCCCCAGGTTTCTGTTTCGAGAAAGTAGAAGATAATGAGAGCACGCCATCATTTGGGTTTGAGAAAGATTTCCCCGGGAGACCTGAGGGTTTTCTAAGGAAACCTACTGCATTGAAGTATGATCTTGACGTCGAAAGGTTTTCAAGAAATGTATCTCAGAACTCTATGTTTAGTTGTGCTGTTAATGAGCTCAAAGAGGGAAGTGTTGGAACTTCACCTGATTGGAGGACTGCAAGTGTTGGTAACTCAGATGCGGGATTGCTGTACATGGCTGATGATTTGGTGAGTGTTTATTTTCTTTCATCGTCATTCCTTATACTAGATCATATTCAGGCTATGGGATGCTAAATTAAATATTAAATGAATGAGCTTCTTACTATCTTATTTATCTCTCAATGATGAATCCTATTGCAAGATAATGGTAGGAATAACTGAATGTTTTGCTGATGCGTCAATAACTAAATGTCCTTGCAAATCTAGCGGGAATAGAAAAAGTTCTGCAATGTCTTAGGATGTAGTAGACCAGCTTCTTCCCAATCCATTGTCTTCTTCTTCCATTTTTTATTCATTTCTTGGAAGCTGCAGAAAGTTCTGGCTCAATTAGACCAGTCATTTTATTCTTTCGTTTTTTTTTATATTATTGCTATTTTTGATAGGCACAAGAAACAACAGAAGAGAACTCAGAGAATGTAGAAGATGATGGCTTGGAAGCAACGCGAGATAATGTGTCCGCAAAGAAAGTAAAAGACGTCGGCATGGATGCAAAGCAAGATAATTTGTGTGCAAAAAATGTAAAAGATCTTGGCTTGGATGCACTGCAACATAATGTGTCTGCAAAGAAAATAAAAGATATAGGCTTGGATCCAATTCAAGACGGTGTGTCAGCAAAGAATGTAAAAAATGTTGGCTTGGATCCTATTGAAGATGATGCAGAAAGTGCTTCAAAATGGCCATCAGAATTTAAGAGGATGCAAAGCAAGATCATCGAACTTTGGCATGCCTGCAATGTCTCACTGGTCCACAGGACCCACTTCTTCCTGCTATTTAAAGGTGATCCTGCAGATTCTTTTTATATGGAGGTAGAGATCAGGCGAATGTCCCTTCTAAAGGACACATTATTCAGGGGTAGCGGAACTATTGTTCATGGACAAGTTCTAACATCCACCTCAAGGTATTTTACCTTCATTTCCACATCAAGTCATATTTATATATATATTTTTTTTTCTGCTAGCATTCCAAGATAAAATATTTCCTTTGTGAACAGCAAGAAGGCTTTGAGTCACGAGAGGCAGATGCTGGCCAGGCAAATGCACAAGAGGCTCACTAGAGAAGAAAGAGAGAATCTTTTCCTGAAGTGGGGTATTCCATTAAGCGGAAACAATAGAAGGTTGCAGCTGGTCCATCGCTTATGGACCAAGACAATAGATATGGACCACATCACAGAAAGTGCCACTCTTGTGGCAAAGCTAGTTGGTTTTGGTGAGCAAGAGCAGGCTTTGAAGGAGATGTTTGGGCTGCTCAATTTTACACCAACACATCCAATCAGGAGGAAGTCTTCTATTTGGAAACGCAGCGTATTATCGTTCTTGTAAGCTTGTTATGGCGTACCTTAAAGTAAAAATTTCCTGGCTAATTGATGATTTCCATGGTTCTATTACACGTACATAGTTTTCTGAGTGTAAGTTTCTCTCCTTTGTATTCTCTAATTCTAACTGCATTGGTTGTGAGAAAGCTTGTAAATCTGATGTAACATTGTAACGTTGATGCTTCCCTTTTTGTCTCTTCTTTTCATATTTCGAGAATAAACTGGACCGCTAACACAATCATTGTATAAATAGGGTTAACGATTCATATAATGTAATACAAATAGAAAGTTTTGAGAGTACATAGAATAATAAATAGAAAAATATACAAAAAAACCCACCTAAATTATAGAAATATATTTAAGTCAATAGATTAAAATAAAAAATACAATAAAATTGGTTTTGATAAATTCTAAATAAATATATATAAAAAAGCAAATAAAACTTGTGAATTTTTTTAACTCATTATTTAAAAAAAAAAAAAGTCAAACTATCTAAAACATACTTTTAGCTCTCTCTCTCTCTCTCTCTCTCTCTCTCTCTCTCTCTCTCTCTCTCTCTCTCTATATATATATATATATATATATATATATATATATATATTAAAAAATAAAACACTCATTTAAAAATGCAAAAATAATTTATTGTATAAATTATAATAATATATTTAAAAAAATAAAATATTGACTTTCTAAAATTTTATTCCAAAATTCATATATTAAAAAACCAAATTTATTATAAATAAAATTATATCAAAAAATTATCGGTCATTACAAATTTGTAATAAAATCAAAAATTAAAAATGTTTCAAAGTGACCATTGTAACATAAAGATATGTTTGTCAATCATGAGTCCAATATATATATATGAAAAAAAAAAAAAACGAAAAGAAGGCCAAGGCTGGGCAGCAAAGGTTTGGATATATAAAGAAGAAGAAA
Organism: Dovyalis caffra; assembly: GCA_963924115.1. Classification (NCBI taxonomy): domain Eukaryota; kingdom Viridiplantae; phylum Streptophyta; class Magnoliopsida; order Malpighiales; family Salicaceae; genus Dovyalis; species Dovyalis caffra. The sequence continues at coordinate 1,145,238 of CAWUPB010000950.1, read as the reverse complement.
AAAAAAGGCCGGGCTAGGCGACCAAGACCTAGCACGTGCGTGCCCAAAAGCCGGGCCTTGGTTGTTGGTCAACCCAGCGAGGAAAAAAAAACAAAAACGAACAAAAGAAAACAAAAGAGATGGGGTACTGTTTATTTATTATTAAAAGACTCCAATTCTTTTAGTTTCTTTATAATGGTAACGTCTTGGGTCACATAATGGAGTTCCTCCATTGTTTTGCTTGCTACTTGCTACTTGCTAAGAGTCAGTTTTGTCCTACCTCCTAAGTTGAATTTTGGTGCTAAGAGTTTGTCATGGTGATGTAATAAAATCAGAATTTTGTAACGAATGAACGGAATCACAATTTTGTCGTGAATAAAGAATGTTGTGGTTCTCTAGTTATATCCAAACAGTGATGTATTTTAGCACGTAATATTATTGTCAATTGGATAAAATTTCTTTTTCCTTTGATATATCTCTATTACTTACAATTAGTGGTTTGTTCCAAACATCAATTGCACCTTGGTTCTATTGCTCCACTTCCTCCTCCCCCAATAGCTTTCACACAAAATCTCCCAATTTCGATCAAAAAAATCAATTTCTAGGGTTAGAATTTTCAAAAAAAAAAAAAAAAATTGGACAAAATCTCTTCGTTTTGTTGTCTTCTTCGTTACGGAGAGAAGACTATGGGCGGCGATAATGGAGATGTAAAAGAAGAAGTTTGTTAAATTATGAAGACTGATATGGGTAGACTAGCAATATAAGGCATTATGTAGAACCAACAAGACGGTATATTAAATGCCATGTAAAATAAATATCATCAATCCTTATCATTTTTTCCCTTTTAAAATATTTAACAAAAATTTAATTAAATTTTTAGTTCAAATAAATTAAGTAAAAAGAAAAACTATTAAAATCTATGTCTCTTTCTCCCTTTCTTTCTCTTCCATGTATTGTAATATTAAATTCCAACATCATATATTGTAGCTATTCAATTTTCTTTTGGTTACAATCAGTATATCCTTAGTGTGGTATTTATCATCCCCGAAGTTCACAAAAAACAACTTAGCAAGAAAGAAAACTATCTAGCAATATATTTGAATTTTTAAAGAAAACACTTTGTTATTTCAAATATAGATCTTGAAACTAAACCTAAAAATCAACCATGCAAAAAAATGAAAGTTGAAAGAATTCAATCAAATAAACTGATCTTCCATACTTTCCAATTAGTTCTTCTTTTGTTAAATTTATCTTCTTCTTTTTTTCAAAATATAGAAAAATCCTTAATTTTTCATGATTTTAGTTTCACTTGACCATTAAATCGACAAATCTAGATAAAAGGCTAATTGATAGTTATTTTTTTCAAAAATCTAAAACACTATGAATGTTAGGATAAATATATCAATCTATCCTTATATAATATCCAAAGTCTCCCACTTGTCTCTTAAAATTTTAAAATTGTTTAATATGTCATTCCGATAAAAAATATAAGAGCTCAATTGATTTAAGGGGTAATAGGAAGACTTTATTGGTGAATTGACAAAAATACAAATACAAATAATGGATTTCATTGTATTTGAGATTAAAAAATAACTTATTGCAAGAAAAAACCAAAATAACTCTTTTTGTAATTATAATCAATTTAGTCTATGTTGTGGTAATAGAATTCTCTTGTCATGCTAACTACTAACTCTCTAATTGTCTAACTAGTGATTATAAGTTACAAATCCTATCTTAAAATAAAAAATAAAAGATCTTCAAGATTTGTTGGCATTTAAAGTCCGTGATCTTCGGGATTTTCTGATTTTATTTCAACCATTGAAAGCACTCCTCAAAAGATGATAATTTTTTATTTTTTATTTTTGTCATTTATGATTTAAGATCCCTAATGAAAGAATTTGATGATGAAAATACTTTCTATGATATAAGTATTTATGAGAATATCTAAATGTTAACAATATAAATCTTGAAGAATCCCTAAAATTGTATCTCAAATGACTTTCTTTCACCTATATGTAACTCAACTCTACAACTTATATATTATGTACTCCAAAAGAAAAAACATAGAGCAGGCAAAGAGGAGTTGTTTCAGATTTCAGTAGGGTATTAAACCACAACTTCAACATGTTATTGAGAAAATTTTTATAACTTCAAATGGTTGTTGTTCATGGCATTTCAGACAAAGATGATTATATCTGTCTCCTTTACAAAGTAAGAGATTAACAAATGCTGTTGTTTTTTTATTTATTTTTTCATTAACCAGATTATCATTTTTTTTCTTTGCTTTATTAGTTTATCTTTATTTTCTCAAATCAAATTATTTTCCCTCTCATCTGCATTTTACTTTTCCAAAACCAATGATGCTTTGCTATTGATGTTGAACTTATTCTTTATTATTATTTTTTTTTTTTCTTATAATCTGAAAAGGTGAATCATGGCTGAAAAGGTATGCGGAGCAGGAAAAGCCGGAGGATAATTCTCAAGAGTGTGCTGAAGAAATTAAGTGACGGCGCCAATGAGCAACCACACTTGCTGCTTGTCTTCTTTGTTATAAATCTTTTGTTTACATGGGGTTTTAGGACATCAAAAAGGCCCCAGAACTTGTATTATTTAGTGAATTTCATCCTTCAACTTCAAATCTTATCTATTTCATCCTTGTTGAATTGTACGTAAAAGGGTGGTTTCTATGATTGTTGATGCTAGAGAACGAACTACAAATGATGAAGCCAGTCAATTAGGGATCCTGGAATGAGGAATCCAGACCAGAAGCAGGAAGGCTAAAGTAATAGTGGCTTAGTGGGTGTACAGATTCTATTGTAGCCTCTGGTCTTTTTTGTTACAATGCTTGTATCCCTCGTTTGTAAAAATTGAATTTCCTAACTTTCATTCTTTGTTTCTTTTCTTTGTTTCTTTTTTTTTCTTTTTTCTTTTTTTTTTGAAAGAGCTTTATTTATTTTTAACCATTTATAAATTGAAAATTCAGTTTGGTCCAACAAAAAAAGGAAAAATTATAATTTTATTTTATTTTGACCGTATCAAATAGGAATGCTTAAGCAAATTTTGTTATGAATAAAAGTTTGTTGATGGTTGAAAACCAAACTACATCACTATTAATATGTCAAATTTGAGTTTCACGCACATCATTGTGCTCCTTCTCTCTCTATTATTTTGAGTAAATATTTATAATTTAATCTTTGTATATTTTCTGATTTCGTTTAGTGAGTATTTCATCTTGGTAATGAAAATTATAAATTAATATATTGATCAAAGTTGACTATTAATAAATTTTTAAATGTATTTTTAGTTTTTTTTTCTTTCTTTTTAGTGCCATCTAGAATAGCACTCCTGCTGTAGTTGTCGGAAAAACTATTATAACTTCTTTTATCCTGATCTTAATTAAGAGGATTTTGTAACAAAAAGAAATACAAACAATGATTGAAAAGCATTCTAGAAGGCATTCAATCTTTCAATAATTTAGATAGATGAATCAAATTAACATTGCAAGATAAACTACGACTAATCCTAATGATATTTTTAGAATTTTATATTATAATAAAACTAAATTAAATGGGCCGCAATAGGCTTGGAAATCTTTAATAGACAATCATGACACTCCCTCCCTCCCAAGCTAGTTGGGTTCCGGGATTACGAGAGACAAAAACCCAAAATAAAAGATGATTCAAACTAATAATTGAGTTTTTTATCCAAATATGTAATCGAATAACAAAACTACACTAAAAATTAAGAAATTAAATGATTAAAACACCGAAAACTATAGGTTGTAATATGAACATGAATTCAGCAATTTCAAATTCAAAAGCTTAATTATGGCTTAAAAAAGAACAAATTCACGATCTTTATAGTGTTTTCAAATTAAAATCGAAACATACATTCAAGAAAAATGATGAATATTCATAAATTAACACTTCGAGTCACCACAAAGCTTCAAAAGAATTGGGGATGATGATCATTGCAAGCGTGTATTGCTGTGTATTCTTTTTTTGTTGCCGTTGGTATTTATAGGTTTTTTCTCTTTCATGATCTCCTATAGTAGACCACTCCCTTCCACTAATTCTATATTGCTCCTTTTTTTTTTTCTTGCATTGCAATCCATTTTTGTTCCTCTTTTCTTGCATTGCAATATATCATGTTTCTTGCCCTCTGTTATTTTTGTGCTGCAATCTTTTATATTTCTTTTAACTGCTTGAATCATGCTCTTATTGTTACTATAATTTTATTATTCTTTAACTTCCTTAACGCTACTTGTTGTTAATTACTTTTGCCTTTAAGATACGACTTTTTTCATATTTTCCTTCAATTTTGCTTTTCCGTCTGTATCTCCTTAGCTTGTTGAAAGCATTTCAACAATCTCATCTAGACTGATTTGATGAGCCATGAGCCAGCCACGTCTGTTGGGCTTAATAAGTTTGGAATGGCCTTCTTTAAATAGGAAATATCCAATGGGCATCAAGCAAAGTCAATTAAGAAGAACGTTAAAAAAACCATTGAAGAACTTGATGGATTTTATTCATTTTTTCTATCTAATTTACTGGGTCAAGATCCAGAATAAATTTGGGTATAACAATCTCAAAATTTCCTAAGCGCTTCTACTTATTTATGTTTATAGAATCGTTGGTGATATAGTCAATCTAGTGGAAATATTTTTGGAGCTAATAATTAAAGTGTTCTGGTACCAACAAGGAATGTGATCACCATAAGGAGTTGTTTTAATTTGATTAAAATTAAGGTTTAACACACACACACATATATATATATATAGTCATCGTTATTTTTTAATGTTATTAGATTTGGGCTAATCTAACCTAAGAGACAATCTAATGGTAGATATATATATAGCCATCATTATTTTTTACTGTTATTAGATTTGGGCTAATTTAACCTAAGAGACAATCTAATGGTCGATCAAAGACCAGACGTATTCTAGTACTGATTTAGCTTGAGAGTAACAAATTTACTTCTAATTGGTGCAAAAACTGATTAATGAATACTTTATTATCTATAAATATAAAAAAATAAAAAAATAAAGTGTAGTGTGTTACACAACGTTGTAGAAGAGAAACTGTAGTTGGATTTGAATTTCATGGCAGGAAGGTGATCCACACGACTTGGACCTCATCTAACTTAGGTAGTTCTTCTCATTGTAACTCTCGAGTTAATTAAAAATTAGTCTTTTTTTAATTTTTCAGAATAAATTAAATAGTTCTTTTAGTTTTAAAAATTAATTGATTAGTCCTTTTCAACTATTTTATGTCCTTTTTCAATTTATTTATTTGCAATAATTACCACAAAACCCTTCAAAAAAAAATCTTCTATCTAGAAAAACCATCAAATTTATTTTAAATCTCTCAAACCCAAAATAATATTTTCATTATCAAAATACTCAATAGTTAACTCCCAACTTAAAATCAATTAATATTAGATACTTTCATAAGAAAAATATTGTTTTGGATTTAAGAGGTTTAAAATTAAATTAGTTGGTTTTTTTATAAAAGATTTTTCAGAGGGGTTTTTGGTAATATCCAATAATAATCTCATTTCATTATTTTTATGAGTCTGATACTAATCTCTTTTTTTTAATCATTATAAAGTTTAGGTTCTTTCCGATTGCAATTGAAAGAAAAAAATGTTTCCTCGGCTTTTTTTACTCTTGACACACTAACCTTTGGCTATTTTTTATTATATTAAAAAATTTCTTTTGTAAAATTTTTTATTTCTTTATATCAACCCTTTGTTACATCAATTAAGAAATTAATTTGAATACCTAATAATTATAACAACCGATGCAATTCAACTAGTTAATATTGATGAAATGGAACATTTGTTATTCCCTTTTAATTTAATCTAAATGGTATCACACAAATAAAAAAAGAAAAAAAAACCAAAAATATGTATATTATGAACAGTAGTTATCTCTTAAACCTAATATATTGATAGCAAAAAATAAAAAAAAGCACCATCAGGAGTACTATTTTTTATTTAATTGAAACTTAATATTTTTTTATCAAATAATTAAATAAATTACATAATGAATTTATAACGAGTGCATTAATTAAATAGAACATGAGCATCTACAATAGAAATACATATCTTGGAAGATAATAGTTTTATTTAAGTTAGGAATAACTACAAGAAAAACCCTCTTAAAGACATTTCTATCTAAAAAACCCACAAATTTATTTTTAAATCTCTCGGACTCAAAAAATATATATATATATATCAAAACAATTAACTATTAGATATTTTGTTAAGAAAAATATTGTTTTGAGTTTGAGAGATTTAAAAATAAATTAGTGGATTTTTAGATAAAAGTTTTTTCTAGTAATTATTTCTATTTGTTTTTTCATTTTAAGAAATAGAAAAGTTAAAAAAAAAGATATTATAGAAAGATTGATGAAAAAATAAACATTTCTTAGAAAAAAATATCAAACTAAACATGATAAATACTGATAAAATAAATAAATAATTTTTTTAAATCAAGGGAATTATTTAATTCCCTTGTTGTTCTGTAAAATTAGAGAGATTAACTTATAATTTACTCAGTAAAGCTCTCTTTTGTTTTGCTGGTTGATAATTTCAGTGCTTAAGAGAGAAACCAAGTGTGGGTGGTGCTTTGAAAATTGAAGTGGAGCTAAATAGTTGGTGTGTCGCCGAGGTGAGTTTCAATAATTGGACAATATAATGGAATTGAATCCTGTTTTATTATATAATTATAATTTAGAAACCGTTGTTATTGAGATTCGAATTGTACTTTATTGAATACCTTCACAAATATACGACCGTTGGATTAGGTTTGATTATGTGTATTGGTAGGGTTTTTTTTTAATCACAAATATCATAAATAAAGTAAATTATAATCTAGTCCATATGGCTTCGAAAAACAAATTAATTAGTCTCATCGTTTAAAAAATTAATTATTTAATTTTTTATGTTTTAATTTTATTAACAACTTAATTTTTTTTCATCAATTTTTCATTAGAATAGTAATGAAATATTCTTACTATAATATTTTTTTATTTTTTTATTTTTTTTAAATATTTTCATATCATATTAGAAATATAACAAATTTTGTTTATAAAAAGAAAAAGAAAAATTAATATTTTTTAGTAAGTGTGATTTTAAAATTCAAATTAAATATATTGTGAACAAATTTTTTGAAAGATCAGTTGGTTAATCAACCGCACAAACAATTTGTTGGTATATATATATATATATATATATATATATATATATATATATATATATATATATATATATATATATATATATAACAACTTTGACCTTACTAGATACGGGATCTTAGTCCACTAACCCACAAAGCTATATATTGTAGGAAAAACAAGTTTTGACTTCTGTGCATAAAACTGAGAATTGCTTTGTGGGTTAGTGGACCAAATCCCGTGTCTAGTTAGGTTAAAGTTGTTTATATATGGTTGGCTGAGCCATTTTGCTTGGGGTTTAGTTTTGGGCCTCCACAATCTTATGTATATCCACTGGAATTCGTGGGTCTTTATTCTCTCTCTCTCTCTCTGCTCTTGTGATTGTAACTTTTTTTTCTTCTTAATATTGATTTTAAATAAAAAATAAGAAAAGAAAAATAGAAGACAAATAAAGCTAGAGGCCGTTAAAGAACGTCGTTCACATATTTATGAAAGTAATTTTTAATAAAAAATTATATTTTATAAATACTTATAATAAAAATAATTCAAGTTAAAATTATATTTGACAAAATTACGTCAAGCAATTATTTTGAAGATTTGAGATGGCATGAGACTGTGAATTAAAATCAATTATTTATTTAATATTTCATTTAATCAAAATTTTAGCTCACATGTAGAAAAAAATTTAGTTGAGCTGAAATTCATTGTCTAAGAAATTATATTTATGATATTTCTATAAGTCAAAAGTCATAAAACAATTTAAATCAATTTACAAAAATTATAAGAAACTTAATGTAATTCTTGAAGAATTAAGATCACTAATGAAAGATTTTATGATGAAAATATTTTCTATGGTATAACCATTCACAAGATTCTCTAAATCTTAATGTAATTCTTGAAGTTAGAGGTACATATAAAAATTAAATTAATGCATACATTACTACAAATGTCTTTATATTATATCGATTTACTATTATTTTAGTTTATTATGTATTTTTATTATATTTTTTCAGCTTATTTTATTCTTCTATTAAGTAACATCATAATCATAATTAGTGTTAAACGCGTGACACTCAATTTGGCTGTCATGTGTCAAATTTTTTTTTTTTTTTTTTTTACTATCAAATAAAAAAATACTAAAAAATTTTTTTAAAAAAAACAAGAACTATAAAAATTGATACAGTACATAAACAATTTGATGTTTTAACTCTATAAAAATTGTCATTGACACAAAGCAGGTTTGTACTCGCAAAAGTGAATGTTTGGTAACGGTTTCGAAAAACTATAATTTTGAAATCTCAATTTGATATATTTAAAAAAAAGTAATTGTTTATTTTAAATCTCAAAATAAAAATTATTTTCATAAATAACCTATAATAGAAAAATTCAAATTAAAATTATATTTGACAAAATTACACCCAGCAATCATTTTGAAAATTTGAGATGGTATGAGATTATGGGTTAAAATCAATATCTTAAAAATTTTATTTTTTATTAAACCAAAATTTTGGCTCACATGTAGAAATTTTTTTTAATCGAGCTAAAAATTTATATGTAAAAAATACGTTTTTGATTTCTCTATAAGTGAAAAATCATAAAAATAAAAAATAAATAAATCCATTTATAATTCCCAACGTAAAGTTAGTTTTGGAACTTCAAACCCAAACACATTCACAGTAACAAGTAAAGAAATAAAATCTTTGCTTGGATGGTGCATGCCATTCTTAATTTCTTACTGGGCCCTAACTATGGGGTCAGCCCATTAAACGTAGACCATGATCTGGGTTTGGCGGACTGCGGGTCTCGTACGTGGTGTTTTCATTTCCCTTTCTATTTCTGGCATAAATTTTGATACTTCCATTCTTTTTTTCTTCTTCTTTTAATCTGGCATGTATTGTTAGTTAATTATAAATTAGGCTTTCTTATTTCGAGAAAGGAATTGATTAGTTATTTTGGTTTTTAAAAATTATTATTTAGACTTTTTAACGACCACAACTAATTTAACACCTTTTATTTTATAAAATATATTCTTTTTTTATCGATCTTTCTATATTTTTACTTATTTTTTATTTTTTTTATTTCTTAAAATAATTTAAAAATATAAAAAATAACTAAATGATTAATTTTTAAAACTAGAAGGACTAATGAATTCATTTCATTTCTCAACAAGGAGGACTAATTTATAATTTACTCCATGTATTGTGGTAAATTGAATTTTTTTTTGCATCCTTACTGAAAATTTAGTAGAGTACAAGCCATCAGCCGACTTCACCATGTTATAATTATTATATGTATTGTGTTTGATATATATGTGTGTGTGTGTGTCAAACGTAATAAGTTAAGAGTAAAATACTAGCTTCGTATGTTATTAATTGACACTCTTTAAAATAGGATTTTGAATATTTTGATAATAAATTTTTAGAAGTTTGAATCACAAAAATCAAACACTAAATGTAACCTATAAATCGATGTCTTCATACTGACGAGCTACCATCTTCTGTTAGATACAAAGTAATTAAGTTACGTATGCATATTTTACAGTGAAAAAAAACAGTAGTATATGCAATTGGTTTCTTGGTGTGTATCTTTCTTTCATGTTTCAGCTTTGTATCCAAAATCCAAAAAATTATGATCTTGGAACAGATATGGACTTGAACAAATAGATTTTTTGTACCCAGCCGCGTATGATTAAACAAATTGATCAAGCAAAATTGGTGCAACCATAATTATTATGAATTGTTTATCGCATCTATTTCCCTGATAACACCTCCTCGTGCCCACATATATACTTGTTTGCTTATGGCTATCTTTGTTAATCTCCGTTGCAGTCCTTCCCAGTGAAATAAACTTTGAACTACTCCCTGACAGCAAAAAAAAAAAAAAATATATATATATATATACTTGCATTTTGAAGAAGTCAAAAATACAAAAATTATTTTATTTAGTTTATCCGACGATCACAGCCTAATAATCCAATTGAAAAAAATGCAGAAATATCACCATCAACACGTTTTTCATGTTTGGCACATCCATATGGATCACATAATGATTACGAAAAAAATTGGAATCGATTACTATTGATATATCTAAAGTTCTAAACTGTACATTTGGGCGTTAATATACGAAAAGAAATGATTTGATGGTATAATTTATTCTCAAACTACTAAGATTGTGGCAAAATAAGGTTTATATTATCAATTTAGATAATTTGAATTTCAAACTATCAATTTTTTTATAAATTTTATTTTTATTGGTTATATTCTATAATTAAAGTATTGATTGTTAAATGAAACTTTTAAAACGATATCTTTGTATGCATTTTAGTTTTTTTAAATAAAATTAATTTTTTTAAAAAAATTAATAATTTTAAAAAAAATTTTTTTACTATATGGATCAATTACACATAATTAATTATCCAACAACAAAAATTAGATCCATACATAACAAAATCATATAAACTTTCTTAAAACTAACTATTATTAAATATATTTTTTTGAAATTATTTTTAATTAAAAAAACTAAAATAATTAAAATGATATTGTTTTAAGTATTTCGGTTAACAGATCACTTGATCATTATATATAACAGAAAAAATAAAATTTGTTTAAAAGATAATATTTTAAGATCCAAATATCCCAAATTAATAGTATATGCTTTGTTTTACCACAATTTCAATAATTTAAGAGTAAATTATGCCATTAAACTGAACGAAGATACATGTATCTTATTTGTCTTTTTCTTTAACATTGTTTTCTGACCAAAATAATTTCTTTCCCTGTCAATTTCCTCACTTTAGTTTCTTCTACTTTTGTTATTTTATTTAAAAATAAATAAATTAGAAAAAAAATCAAATTGATATACAAACAAATTGAAAAACATAGAGACTGAATAAATAATTTCTAAAACTACAACAACTAGTTATTAGTTTCAAGAAACTAAACATACAAAATATAATCAACTCCTCAGTTCATAAACCTTTTGTTCATCTTTTGGCCCTTTTCTTTTTCAAGAACACATAATGGCCGTTGACAAGGTCACAAACCTCGTTGATGATACGTACGATGGTTCTTCTCTTGGTTGGTACAATGGATGAGTTTGACGGTAGATTGTTAGCAAGTTAACTATGATGCCTGTAAAATAAATCCTCCTCGATAGGTAGAAGGACCCTTTGATTTTTAAGTTAGCACTCAGAGGGAGACAATAGGCTCTGTAGGCTTGGACAAGTATTCAGAGATCCAGAGGATGATAAAAGTAGTTGTGAGTTTAGAGATTGAGAACTTAGAAACTTAAGCACTCATGTTATTTATAGGTTTAATGACAAATTTTGTCTCCGTTCTGTTATAATTTATAATTTCGAATTCATAGTACAAAATTACGTAATTTGAACCTTAAAATATTAGATATTGGACAAATATGATCTAAATTGCTCAATCTTTATTATATGTAACGATTAACTAAGTTGATCATCACTTGAAATGCAAAAATAATGTTGTTTTGACATTCCGTTATTATTATATTTTAAAAAATATATATTTAAAAAAAAATTTTAACCCCCTAATCTTAAACTTAGAAAAAAAAATTATTATATAAAAATATTTTATCAATATTTTTAACCCACTAATTTTTAAATTTTTTTTAAATTTTTTTTAAATGTTATTGTAAATAAAACATAATTAACAATATACAATTTCAAACCTTGAAAACATTTTATAAATTAAAATAGGCATAACCCCCCTATTTTATAAATTATATAAAACAATTTCAAATTCAAAGGGTTAAAAATATTCATAAGCAAAAAAGTTCAAGATTGAAGGTTAAATTTTTTTTTTTTAAATAACTAACAACGAAAGCGAAATGAAAAGCGACGTCGTTTTGGTATTCAAAGTAACAATGAACTAGGTTGATTGTTATACATAACAAAAATTTAGTAATTTGGATCACATTTGTCTAATTTTTAATATTTTAGAATTCAAATTACACGATTTGGTACTATAAATCCAAAATTATCAAGCAATAGAATGAAGATAAAATTTATCATTAAACCATTGTTTATATGACTAAAAGTTTTGTCAAGTTGCATAGTTGCATAGAGAGAGGAGTAGAATTGCTTATTCTCGTGATGTCATGAGTCTCTATTATTTGTTTGAGAGACAAACGTATTTGATGTTGGCATAACTCATATGGAAAGAGTGTGGTAACGTCGTAATTATCATTGATTAGATAGAATTAATATTGAAGTATTTATGAAAATAAATAAATAAATTTGTAGATTGTAGAAGCACATGGATGTTTTATCAGTCAATTCATCCATTCTCAGGTGTATTCATAATAATAATAAATTTCACATTCGTTTTTTGAATTCGATATTTTCTTCTCAAAATATTTTTTAGATTTTGAAATCTGGATTAAAAGACAAATCTGTAATTACCAATTTCTATTACAAGTGCCCAAAAATATCAATTTTCATTATTGCTATGTTTTAATGCTCCAAACAGTAATTAAGATTGTCATGAATGTATTTTCCTACCCTTCCTACTGCGGATTTTAGATTTGAAGATGCATGGTCATCCCATTTCTCACATGGCAGTTGAGTTCTTTTTCCTTTTTCCTTGAACTTTTGATAAAAGCCTTGATCCGGGCCGTCTGTCAAACTCATTAAAGTGGTATAACTTTGTAACGTAATTAAAAGCTCCCGCAATTATATTGCTTAACACCAACCCAGCCTGGTGATTTGAGTTCGACAATTGTCCTTGTAGGCCTATGCAGTTATGGATACATGGTAGCCAAGAATGCATTTAAATCACTATACACCAAAGAGTAAAAGCTAAATAATAATAATAATAAATAAATAAATAAATTATAAATGACAATTTAAAAATATTTTAAAAAACCCAAAAGAATCGATTCGAACGAAAAAGATCTTAGTCGTTTTAAAAAATAGTTTTTTGTTTGAATCTTTATATATACGGAAAATTTTTTAAATAATTATATCCATCTTATATATCCGATAAAATAACGAGGGATTATTATGTGTTTTTGGGTTTGGAATATCTCGAGGATCCAACATAAAAATAATAAAAATCAAGATAATAATAATAATCAATCAAAGCCAAGGGAATAACTTATGATTTTGAAAACCAAAAAGATTAACTTACAAAATTATAAAAAATACAGGGACTAAGTAGAAACATGAAACATATCCATTAAAGCTCCACGGACACATGGAAGGCTTTGATTTTGAAATTATATTGTCAAGGTTAGCAGCGACACATTCCAACAATGACTATGCTTCATGAAATATTACATTGTTGGTGGGGGGTAGGTCCACTATTGGTAATAAGTATATAATATAAAGTATTCGACATGTCATTATAGCAATAGCATTTATCAATAATTTCTGTTGCACAATATTGCAATCTTTTTTAAAAAATAAAATTGAAAAGTGTGTAGACATTTTCAAAAACCTAATTTAAAATAAGCATGTCATTGATTCAGAAACAAACGAATCTGTCTTTTCGTAAATTTTTTATCAATGTGTTGTTAATTCAGCAATAAATAAATTTGTTTTTAAGTAAATTTTTTATCAACATGCAGAGTTTAAATTTTAAAATTATACTTATTAAAAAGAGTTAAATTTTATGATTTTTTTAAAATAAGATTAGTTTTATATCTAATATACAATAAGAGTATCTAAATAAAATTAAATAAAAAAAAATTCATATTCAGAAAGGAAACCGGCTTCCCGCTAACATAAACCAATTCAAATTTGCCACCAATAAATTCTTCTACTGCTGCCCAACATTGGTTTTGATTACTCCTATTGGATGATGGGTGACGAGCACCTTTTTGCATGATTAAATGGTGCAGCCCATCTGGGTTAATTAAAACTTTTTTATCTAGTTGGTTGGCTTTTTCTAATAAACCACCCTTATTCTGCTTGCCTTATGTACTTTCCCTTCATAATCACCTTAAAAAGAAAGTTTAATGATTTCCTTTCCCTCCTTAACCTCTCAATATTTGGCATTTTGACCATTGAATCAAACAGGAAAAAGTGAAAATATATATGTATATATAAAAGAAAATCAAGGGAAAAAGGTCCAAGATGTGATAACAAAGTCAGAAAAACAGGGTAAAGTGTAGCTAGAGAAACATAAAATTTGTCACATCAAAAGAAAAAGGCAAACAAAGTAATGCAGTGAAAGCATAAAGGTTCTTCTAGCATGATACCAACTCCAAACCTTTGTTAATTAATTCTAATAATTGGGCAAAATTAAACAATTTGTGAATCTTATACTCGCACCCTACATATTCCTAAATAAATAAATAAAGAAAAAGAGTATTCTTAGAACATCACTGGAAAATAAAAGATCCAAAAAAAAAAGAGTATTCTTAAAACATCACTAGAAAATAAAAAGTCCACGGTCACCAGCCCAGTCAAAATTATTGTTTATAATTCAAGATGATTAACTTGATTAGAAAGAGTTCTAATTATTTAAGTTAATGGTTTGAAACTCAAATATTTATATATATTTTCAGTAAAAAAAGAAGAAGCTATAGTGTTTAAGTTAGTGAAAAATAAAAGATCCATAGTCACCAGCCTCAGTCAAAGTAATTGTTTGTAATCCAAAATGATTAACTTACGTAAAAAAAAATCTATAGTCGTTTAAGCTAGTGATTTTGGATTCAAATCTTTATATGTAAAAAAAGAATTCTTAATACATGACATGCATCATACGTAAAACTTTAATAGAAGAGTTCAATAATTTTTTTAAAAAAATATAAAACTTCTATTAAAACAATTCAAATAGTACATGGGATAAAATTATTTGTTTTCATTTTTATGTTATTATTTTTTCAAAATAGTACATGGTACCAACTCCAAACCTTTGTTAATTAGTTCTAATAATTGGGCAAAATAAAACAAAATGTGAAATCTTATACTCCCATCCTATATCCCCCCCCCCCCCCGCAACGCCAAAAAAAAAAAAAAAAAAAAAAAATATATATATATATATATATATATATATATATATATATATATATATAATTTAATAACTGTATTCGTTTTATAGGTTAAAAAAAGTCACACTGTCCCTGAGCTTTGCATATTGAAACCTAAAGACAAATGGAGCTAGCGTTTTATAGATCACATGACAATGGAGTCCTAGGTTGTCTAAATCTCAAATAAATTAGTATATCAAAGATTTAAAACCCAAAAATATATCATAAAAAAAGAAGAAGACAACATGGTTTCTATTGAATAGGATAGGATAGAACACAAGGCTCAATGATTTAACCCATATCAAGTCATATGAGGTTAAAAAGGTCTCCCCCTAACCCCACCCCATGGAAAAAGCGTTTGTTCAAAACCTTTTGGGGAAGAGGGAGGGAACCCTGCACATTACCCCAAACCCAAAAGCCTTTACATTCAACAAATAGTAAGAAAAAGAGAGAGATTTGATTTTGTTTTAGTGAGAGAGAATCTCTCTTCTGTATTTCTCTCCGTCTCTCCATTTGTGTATTTTAGGCTTTAGCTGTGTGGGTCTCCCTCCCTCTCTCTCTCTCTCTGTAGCAAACAATAGTTCTCTCGCCCTCCTTCTCTGCCTCTCCCCATATGGCTGTCCTTCATCCACCCCATTGACAGAAACACCAAAACAACAAAGCCCATTTCAAGAATCTCGTCAAAATGAGTTCTTTCTTTTTCTTTCTTCTACTATTTACGTCCTTCTTACCCTGCAAATCCCAGCAAAACCCACAAATCCAAGCCTTAACATCTATCAAGCAGAACATCCATGACCCGCTTGGAGCTTTAACCAGTTGGGATCCAACAACCCCATCAGCTCCATGTGACTGGCGTGGTGTCTTTTGCACAAACAACCGAGTTACTGAACTTCGTCTACCTCGTCTCCAGCTCAGTGGCCAACTCAGTGACCAGTTTGCTTCTTTGACATCTTTACGTAAAATCAGTCTTCGTTCAAACTCCTTCAATGGAACACTGCCTCATTCTCTTGCAAAATGCACGCTCTTACGCGCCGTTTTTTTGCAATACAACTCATTATCCGGCAACCTTCCGCCGGAGATCAGTAACTTGACTAATCTTCAAGTACTAAACGTGGCGCAAAATAGGTTTTCTGGAGAGATTCCTAGATCTCTGCCTGTGAGTTTGAAGTATCTTGATTTATCATCAAATACATTTTCAGGTTCTATCCCTCCAAGTGTTGCTAACTTGACGCAGTTGCAGCTTATTAATCTGTCTTACAATCAGTTTTCCGGTTCTATTCCGGCGAGTTTTGGGCAGCTTCAGAGTCTTGAATATTTGTGGCTTGATTATAATGTTTTGGAGGGGACTTTACCTTCTGCCATTGCCAATTGTTCTTCGCTTGTGCATTTCAGTGCTAATGGTAATAGTCTTGGAGGTTTGATTCCGGCAGCAATAGGCGAGCTTCCGAAATTGCAAGTTGTTTCGCTTTCGGAAAATAAGTTTGTTGGGGCTGTTCCGACTTCAATGTTTTGTAATGTTTCGTTTTATCCGCCGTCGTTGCGGATTGTTCAGTTGGGGTTTAATGGGTTCAGTGGTGTTGTTGGGCCGGAATCAGGGGGTTGTTTTAGTGTTCTGCAAGTTTTGGATCTTCAAGAGAATCAGATACGCGGGGTTTTGCCTTTGTGGTTGACACGTGTGGTTACTTTGACAATGTTGGATGCTTCGAGCAATTTGTTTTCTGGTGTGGTTCCGGCGGAGATTGGGAATCTGTCGAGGTTGGAGGAGTTGAAGATGGGTGGTAACGGTTTTAGTGGGGTGGTTCCGGTGGAGATTAAGCAATGTAGATCGCTTCAGGTTCTCGATCTTCACGGGAATGATTTATCAGGGGAAATCCCTGAGTTCTTAGGTGATCTAACAGGGTTGAAGGTGTTATCTCTTGGTGAAAATCGGTTTTCGGGCTCGGTTCCTGGGAGTTTTCGGAATCTTATAGGGCTAGAGACCTTGAATTTGGGTGGTAATGGTTTGAATGGAAGCTTGCCAGATGAGGTCATGGGGTTGAGTAATTTGACTACGCTGGACCTCAGTGGAAATGGATTTTCAGGTGAAATTCCTGCTAATATTGGGAATTTGAGCAGGCTAATGTTGCTGAATCTGAGTGGAAATGGTTTTTCAGGAAGGATACCGTTTAATTTTGGAAATCTATTGAGGTTAAGTACTCTTGATTTGAGCAGACAGAGTTTGTCTGGCGAGTTGCCGTCTGAGCTTGCTGGCTTGCCAAATCTTCAGGTGATTGCTTTGCAGGAGAATATGTTGTCTGGGGATGTTCATGAAGGGTTCAGTAGTTTGTTGGGTTTGCGTTACTTGAACCTCAGTTCCAATGGCTTCTCCGGTATGATTCCGTCAACTTTTGGGTTTCTCAAGTCATTGGTTGTTCTGTCATTGTCCAAGAATCACATTTCAGGGTTGATTCCACCACAGCTTGGCAACTGTTCTGATCTTGAAACTCTTGAGTTGGACTCAAATTCTTTGACTGGCAATATTCCAGGTGATCTCTCACGCCTTTCGCACTTGAAAATGCTTGATTTAGTTAGGAACAATTTATCTGGTGAAATTCCGAATGAAATCTCCAAATGCTCGTCGTTGGAC
Source organism: Dovyalis caffra (assembly GCA_963924115.1). Taxonomy (NCBI): domain Eukaryota; kingdom Viridiplantae; phylum Streptophyta; class Magnoliopsida; order Malpighiales; family Salicaceae; genus Dovyalis; species Dovyalis caffra. The sequence continues at coordinate 1,127,454 of CAWUPB010000950.1, read as the reverse complement.
TCATTATTGTTGGATAGCAATCATCTTTCAGGCAGCATACCGGATTCATTGTCCAATTTATCCAACTTGACATCTTTGGATCTCTCTGCTAACAACTTGAGTGGGGAGATTCCTGCGAGTCTTGCACGAATCTCTGGCTTGGTATACTTAAATGTTTCAAGAAATAACCTTGAAGGTGAGATTCCAGTATTGCTGGGTTCTCGATTTAACAATCCATCAGCATTTGCCGATAATCCGGGGCTATGTGGAAAGCCATTGCCTAAAAACTGTGTAGATGTCGAAGCAAAGGATCGAAGGAAAAGGTTGATTCTGTTGATTGTTATTGTTGTAAGTGGTGCTTGCATGTTGGCATTATGTTGCTGCTTCTATACTTACAGCCTCTTGAGGTGGCGCAAGAGACTAAAACAAGGTGCAGCGGGTGAGAAGAAACGGAGCCCGGCAAGGGCTAGCTCAAATGGAAGTGGTGGTCGTGGCAGCACAGACAATGGAGGGCCGAAACTTGTTATGTTTAATAACAAGATCACGCTTGCAGAAACAATTGAAGCAACTAGGCAATTCGATGAAGAGAATGTGCTTAGCAGAACTCGATATGGCCTTGTTTTCAAAGCTTGTTATAATGATGGAATGGTGCTTTCAATCCGAAGACTCCCTGATGGATCGCTAGATGAAAATATGTTCAGGAAAGAAGCTGAATTTCTGAGCAAAGTGAAGCATCGAAACCTAACAGTTCTTCGTGGCTACTATGCTGGAGCACCAGATATGAGACTTCTAGTCTATGACTACATGCCTAATGGAAACCTTGCCACTCTCCTCCAAGAAGCATCACACCAAGATGGTCATGTCCTAAACTGGCCAATGCGTCACTTGATAGCTCTCGGAATCGCCCGCGGCATAGCATTCCTCCACACATCCAACATTGTTCACGGTGATGTCAAGCCACAAAGCGTCCTCTTTGACGCAGATTTCGAAGGCCATCTCTCCGACTTTGGGCTAGACAGATTAACCATCGCAACCCCAGCAGAACCTTCAACTTCAGCAACAGTTGGCACGTTGGGTTATGTATCACCAGAAGCAGTATTGACAGGAGAAGTTTCAAAAGAATCAGATGTTTACAGCTTTGGCATAGTATTACTTGAGCTCCTAACAGGGAAAAGGCCAGTAATGTTCACACAAGATGAAGACATTGTCAAGTGGGTCAAGAAGCAACTACAAAAGGGTCAAATAACAGAACTTTTAGAGCCTGGTTTGCTTGAACTTGACCCTGAATCATCAGAATGGGAAGAGTTCTTGTTAGGTGTTAAAGTGGGGTTACTTTGCACTGCACCAGACCCTCTTGACAGACCCACAATGCCTGATATTGTTTTCATGCTTGAGGGTTGCCGTGTTGGCCCTGACATCCCATCTTCAGCTGATCCAACCTCACAGCCATCTCCTGCTTAACGACCCACCCGAATCCCAAATAACCCGAAAACCCGGGAAAGTTTGACCATTTTTTTAGTAAATTTTTAGAACCCTTTTCTATTGTTTGTTTTTTCTCTTTTACATTTTGGCCGCTTTTTGCTCTTTCATGCCGGCCTGAGACGGAGAAAGATCGAGGCCCACAAGTTTGATAAATTGCAGTCAACGATTGGGACAAGGCGGGGACCACTATTGGGTGGGGTCCACTTTTTTTTTTTGGGCGCCAAAGGAGGTCACGTGGCAGCAGAGTGGAAAAAGTAGCCGTTAATGTTGCGGGGTCCGAGGTAGAAGCTGGCGGAAAACTGAAAAAGAAGTGTCGTTTTCTATTAAAAAAAAAAAGAATAAAAATGGTGTAGTGACAATATCGTAGTAGCAGTAGTAAAGCATCATCAGGGTTTGGTACAGCTTCAAGGTGATTTGAGGCTCTCTGCCAAAGCCATGAGGGGTTCTTCTGGTGCTTTTTTCTTTGGTTTTTTTTTTTGGGTAGAGAGCAATGATGGATTGGCATGGGGTCAGGGACGCAGAATTTTAGGACCCTACTGAATCACATCAAGCAGGGAATGGGAAAGTTACGGTAGAGCAGAGAAGAGAAGAAAACGATGGCTCAACATCTTCAATTAATTTTGAACTTTTTCAATTTTTTAGTGGGCCATGACTTTTCACTGTTGATGGTATATGTATTTTGAATTGTTGCATGCTGATTTTTGTCATTTAATCTGTATTTTTTCTCAGTACAGACGTAGCAGTAGTGAAAAGTACTAGTACCAAGAACTCTCCATGTTTTGTTGTTTTCCAATGTAGTTTTAAGAAAGGATAAGCTCTCCATCTCCTGGTTCGTCTTTAGCTTTTTCTGCATTTACGCAAGGCGTATCTGCAACCCAACAACCACAAAGATTCTACCCTCGGTAGCAGCTAGCTGTAGCCAAAATAACAGTCAAAGAGATGCTATGGCTAAGAAAAACCCTAGTGTCTGGCTGAGAAATGTCACCAACGTTTACTTTTTCTCATTTTTCAATGGTTGCGCCAGCTTTTTCATGCCCATTTTATCTTTATTTCGACTATTACCTGTAAATCCATGAGAAATGTTTTTGTCATGCTAAAATGAACGTGGCGAGATGATTTCGCAATCAAGTCATTAATCACAATTGACTCATGGCATGTGTGGATGCTCAGGGCAAATGAATCAGTTGGGTTGGATTCACGACAAGTTAATAATAAATAATGGCAACAAGGGAATCTCAAAAGCAATGCAGGAATTGAATAGTTGGGTAGGGCTTTGGGTGCACCATTATTGGTTCAACAGCCTTGAGAAGTGGACAATAAAATGTTAAATCCGATGCAGTGACCGTTAACTATTAGTACTGTTTTCTTATTTGTTTTGATTCGTTTCGTTTGTGTGTGAATGCCTTTCTTGGTTAGTAAACCATACTTAAAAGGACTTAGAGAGTCAGGAAATACTTTGTCTGTTGTTGCTGTCTTTTATACTACTATTTTATACTCGTGAGTTTTTTCATTTATATCTATCACAACATATTTGTTTGTTAATACTATATTTTTCTGAAATATTTTTATTTTTTAATGCAAAATTAAATTGAAAAAAAAATCATAAAAAAAAGTATTTTGAGAAGTATTGTTGAAAAAGACAGATATGATATTAAAATTAATATATTTTTTAAATTATATGAAAAGTCAAAAGAGAATAGAAATAGTGCTTTTTTTTAAACATGTTTTCTTTATCTCTCCAATCTCGATATAAATTATAAATTAGCCTCTCTCTTCTTGATAAACGAATTATTGAATTCTTTTAGTTTCAAAAATTAATTATTTAGTATTTTTATGCAGCATTAATCACAGCTAATTTAATATTTTTTATTTAATAAAATATTTTTTGTCTTAACAATCTATCCATATTTTACTCTTTTTTTTAATTTCTTAACATAAAAAATTAAAATAAATTAAAAAAATAATAAAATACTAAATAATTAGCTTGAAAGATTAATTAAATCCTTTCTAGAAATAGAAGGGAGTAATTTATTATTTATTCCTCGAATCTCTTGTGATGTTTCTTCTTCTAACGTGTTGTTTGAAAAAAAAAAAAAAAAAGCCTTTTCTAACTTCTTGTTAAAGAAAGAAAAAGTTATCTTCTTCAATGTATTAGATTAGTAGATGTTTTTCTTGATAACTAGGAGGCATTATTATTAATATAATGGCTTTTACAAGGTCAGTGTTTTTTTTTAAAAAAAAAAAATACGTAAGTTTTTTTGTTTGATCTAAAAATGAATCTAAATCACAGCATCAGCATACAAACCCCTCTCAAGAATATTCGAACTGTGGCTCACTCAATTGTTAGATACATGTAATAATGATCTAGCTGCTTTTGATACCCAGATTGCAACTTGATTTCCATTCCTAAAGATATAGAATTATGCAAATTTTGTGAAGTTGCAAAATCGTAATGTAATGTTACGAAAAATTCTGCAGAAGGTACTTGACAACCCTACGGCCGACGCTGCTTTCTTCGCAAATGTCTTTGAAAAAACTCCCAAAGGCAAATACACAGACATATTTGGTCACAATCCATGATAAGACTTTCAGTATCTAGTCATGTCACGATCGGAAGTTTCCTTCTGCAAGTGCTTTTGAATTTTTCTAAAGCATGCAGAAATACCATAGCAAAATCAGTTTAATGGCATTTTGCATCCCTCAGCTCCTGCAATTTTAGTACGTCAAGCCTTGTGGGTCAAAAATATGCAATGGTATCCTTAAGCTCTTTTGGTTCGAAGGCAAAATTTGGTATTTTCGTCCAATTATGTCAAGTTTTACTATTTTTTTTATTTTATTTACCACTAGACTATTATCATATCAATTTTTTAATCAAAACTAAATCCATCATTTTTCGGATTAAGCTATTGTTAGAACACGGATGGTTTTTCATCAACTATTAAATCGTTTTTTAAACTTTATCGGTTTAATTAAGTTTTAATTAAATTAGAATATGGTAGTGAGTTATTTAAGCTTCTCAATACAGTGAAGGCACGTGTCCAGTCAAATGCTAATGGAAAAACTTAAAATTGTTGAATGGAAGGACCCAATTGCGTTTTTTTAAACCATGAGAGTTGATGTGCCAAAATTGCAATAGATGAGGGATGAAAAAATCCATTAAGCCGAGCAATACTTAGGGTCCAATCGGTGCTTGTACGAATCTAAGATGCCTAGATTCTCGGCAAGTAGGCCTGGTGCCTATAGGCTTCGAGGCTTGTTAATCTTCTCTCTAAACTCAACTAAATTATTTATACTTCTGCCACTTAGGTGGCCTGCCTCTTTAATTACTTTAACCAACATAAAACTACTACTGTCACTTGTATTCATCAACAAAGGTCAATGGATGCTGTATTTATTCATCCCGTCTGGATATTTATATTTTCCCATCCTCGGTGTTTTTTCGAGTCTAAATTATTATACCTAAACGGTACAAACTTTCTCAAAATCTAACTTATTTGATAATTGGTATTTTAGTTTTTAATCTCAGATGAAAACTTTTTTTCAATTTTTTTTTAAATTAGATTATTATAGGCTTTTATCAATTTTAACATATAAGTACAATTCATTAGCAGTTAAAAACATGTCAACACTTAAAAATATTTTTTTTTTCTAAAAACTTGTTTTTTTTTTTGGGTCAAATACACGTTTTGTCCCTATAATATATTGAAAATATTGCTACAACCTCTTTACTCTAATATATTTCGTAACAAACCTTATGCAATTAGACGTCGGTATAAAATAACCATTTCGTTAACTTTGTCTATCAAATTGAGTAATTTCGGTTAGTTAACTAACGATTGACCAATCATGTGATTACAAGTATTAATTTAAGAGTAAAAATATATATTTTTTAAATCATTTTTTTCCAAATTTTTAAAGTTAAAATAATTAAAAAATGAACAAATTCTAAAGAAATTTTTTAAAATAAACAGATTTTTTTATTTCTAATTAATTTATAATATTTTAAATTATTTTAACTTTAAAAAAATTGAAAAAAAAATATATTTTTTGAATTTTTATGACTATTAATAAAGAATTGAAAAAAACTCTAAAGAAATTTTTAATGATCTTATAATAATTGATAATAAAGAAAATTTTAAAAAACCTATAGAAACTTTTTTACAAAAAAATGAAAAATTAATAATCATTTTTTTATTAAAAAATTATTATTATTATTATTATTATTATTATTATTATTATTATTAGTTTAAAAATCTCAAGAAATTTTTTTTAAAAAAATTAATAATGAAATTTTTATTAAAAAAATTAATAATTGTTAAAAATTTCTCTAGATTTTTTAAAATTTTCTTTATTAATATTATTTTAAATATTAAAAATTGAAAAAAATATTTATTAATAATTATTATAAAATAGTTAAAAATTGAAAAAAAATCTTTAAAATTTTCTTTAATAATAATTATTATAAAATCATTAAAAAGTGAAAAAAAATTATTATTTAAAAATTAGAATTTTTTTCCAATTTTTATAATAAATATTAATTATTTTAATTTAAAAAATACGTTTTTAAATTTAAATTGACATATGTCGTCACTTGATTAGTTAAGCGTTATTCAAGTAATAAAAATTGGTCAATCCGACGAAATAAATTAACCGAGGAGTTGTTTTACGTCAACGTTTAACAATATAAAGTTTGTTACAAACTATATCCGGGTAGAAGGATTGCAACGATATTTTTAATATAGTATAAAAGTATGAAGTGTATTTAACCCCATATTCTTTTCTAAATGCTAAGAAATAAGCAATTAGATAGTATTTTACAATGAAAGAAACAAGTTTTGGAGAAAAAAAAATCATAAGTTTTTGGCATAGTTTTAGTTGTTGTGAAAGTTAAAAAAAAAACTACGTATAAAACACTTACTTCTATGGTTAAAATTGATGAAAACCTAACAAAAAAAATCTAATTTCAATAAAAATAGTTGTAGGACGATCCAATTTAAAATTAAAATTTGAAAAATTAATTCTTAAATTACTTAAAATTAAAAAATGAAAAATCCATATAGAGAGTCCAAGGCATGTATAGTGAGATCTCCAACTAGTGCCTAGCTAGGTGGCTTTTCCATATAACATTAGAACTCCAATCTCTCGCTTTAATTGCATACTTGAACAAAGTAGGGTTTCGTCTCAATCTAGTCTAGAATGGTTGAATGGTAGTTTTTGCTCGGAACAAGCAAGGTTGTGGAACATTAATAATTTTGTTATCAATTCTATCAATTATTATGTTGAATTATCATTTTTTTATAAACGTTGTTCTTTCATCGGTATTTGTTTAATTTCATTATTATATTAATATGTCAAACTTTCTTTGTTAACGAAACTCTTTCTAAAAAAAAAATTATATTTTGATGTTTGAAGTTGAAATTTTCCATGCTAATGAAATGAAATTTAAGTATTTTCAAAAACAATTTCAAAAATTTTTGAAGTAAAAAATATGCTTGAAATGGCCTCAAACTTTATGGAGAGTCCTAAAAAATCATGTGAACCTAGATAATTTAACGTGATTATCGAAATGTTTGCACTTATGGTTCAAAAAATTAATTAGGTGTTACACATTCGATCATATAAAAATTTTGAGAACTATATTAAAACCATGCGGATACATGATAAGCCAAGGAGGTCCGCACGTGTGCCCATTAAGAACTCGAGGTACCCGAGTTAAATGCATGAGTTTGCATGGAACTACGTGGGACATGTAAGTTGTAGACGTGGACCAAGTGGATATTCCGAAGTATAGATTTGCGGATCATGGCTTAAAACTAGCGAGTAGTTGTTATTTATATTATCTCGATCAAGGTAGTTGTTATTTGAATTTCTATAGGATTCGGTCAATAAGTTAGAAAGATTGTTGGCTATTAGCCGTTTATTTCCTTTTGTTCAGCAAAGTAGTTGAGTCCTTAATGTATTTAAATACCCCGAGTTAGCGAGTAAAGAGCATACAAGAATTTTAATAAAATTGCACGGTTTATTCTCACCTTAAAGAGAATACTTTCTTTTACAAATATCTAGCTTTGATCGGGACCTATCGGTGGTATTAGAGCTATACACATATGGCCACCAACAAAGAGAGGATTGAGAATTTGGAAGCAAGTCCGGAGGGTCTTCAAGACAACTTGAACGGGATGGAATCGAGGCGTCAATGATAAACTACACTAACTTGAAGTCGCCATTAGCAAAATCTCGAAGTTTTGCTTACACGAGCAAGACCTACTCTCTAACAACACTAAGGAACGTAGCGGACAATCCTCTAATGGGCGTTCTCATGAGAATTCCGAGGAGGGACGACCCATGTTTTCTTCCGGGATGGCTAAGTTAGAATTTCCACGATACTCTAGTGATGACCCAACAGAATGGCTTAACCGAGTCAACCAGTTCTTTGACTATCGGAGCACTCCGGAAACACGAAGGTTTCCTTAGCTTCTTTTCATTTAGAAGGAGAGGCAAATCAATGGTGGCGGTGGTTACGTCGGGCATATCAAGAGGAAGGAAATGAGGTAATATGGAACATCTTCGTGGAAGAACTATGGTCTCGTTTTGGTCCAACGATTGTGAGGATTTTGATGAGTCTTTATCAAAAATAAAACGGATGGGATCTTTGCTTGAATATCGAAGGAATTTGAAAGATTAGGAAATAGAGTGCAAGGGTGGCCTCAAAAGGCGTTGGTAGGCACATTCATGGGAGGACTCAAAACGGAAATTGTAGACGGAATTCGGATGTTTAAGCCAAAAACTTTGAAGGAAATCATCAATTTGGCGAGAATACGAGATGAGCGAGTTGCAACATCAAAAGACAGTTCCACGATTGTTCAACGGGCCCACTTTCAACTCGTCCCTAACAAATCCAAAGTCTGCTACACCGGTGAAACGACTCTCTTGGGATGAGATGCAAAGAAGGCGAGCTTAAGGCCTTTGTTTCAATTACGATGCAAAATTTATACCCGGACACAAATGCAACGGACCACGACTATTATTACTTGAGGGAGGTTATCATGACAATGAAACGGATGATGAAGAGGCGACACCGGTATACAAGTTGAACCGAAATTTCACTCCATGCCCTCACGGGGTGGTCAACGGTTAGAACGATGCGAGTATTGGCTAAAATGGGCCCTCGTGAACCGATCGTTCTCATTGATAGCGGATCAACACATAATTTTATCAATGAAAGGGTGGCTGAATTATTACGAGTTACCCGTGGTGCCGATCGAACCCTTTAATGTGAAGGTGACAAATGGTAATCCATTGAAGTGTCGAGGGAGGTTTGAAGATGTTCCGATCCTAGTGCAAGGTATCCCATTCACCATAACTCTTTATTCATTACAATTGATCGGCTTGGATATGGTCTTAGGGGTGCGGTGGCTTGAACAGTTAGGCATGGTGAATTGTGATTGGAAAAGATTGACGATGGAATTTTCATGGAGGAACCAACGCCATCAATTGAAAGGGCTTGACGACCAACCCATTCAGACCTACTACATTAGCCTCAATTTCAAAAGAGAGGAAGCGGGGAGTTTCATATTTGCAATTTGCTTACAATTAACCAAGGAAGAAATAGCTCCGTAAATCCATCCGGATATGCGAGCACTTATTACAAAAATTTACGGATGTGTACCAAGAACCAAAGCGAGCTTCCTCCAAAAAGGGAGTTAGATCACCGCATCAACTCGAAGGAAGGGACCGAGCCAATCAATGTACGTCCATACAGGTATGCCTATTTTCAAAAAGCCGAAATAGGAAAACAGGTTCATGACATGTTACAATTGGGGCTAATCGAGTCTAGCACAAGCCCATTTTATTCTCCTGTATTGTTAGTTAAGAAGAAAGATGGAACTTGGTGTTTTTGCACGGATTATAGAACTCTCAACGCCGTAACCATCAAAGATAGATTTCCTATCCCAACCATTGATGACATGCTTGATGAGCTATATGGGTCGACCTTTTTTACTAAACTTAATTTACGATCGAGTTACCACCAAGTTCGGGTACACCCTCTAGATATTCATAAAGCTGCCTTTCGTATACACAATGGCCATTACAAATATCTAGTCATGCCTTTTGGTTTGTGTAATGCTCCTTCAACTTTTCAAGCCATTATGAATTCTATATTCCGTCCATTTCTTCGAAAATTTGTGTTAGTTTTTTTTTATGATATTTTAATTTATAGCCCCAATTGGACCATGCATCTTGAACATGTTCAAAAGGCTTTTGAAATATTGAGGCATCACAAGTTTTTCATCAAACTTAGTAAGTGTGCTTTTGGCCAACAAGAAATTGACTATTTGGGTCATATCATAACTTCACAAGGTGTCAAGGTAGACCGAGGAAAAATTGAGGCTATGCTCAATTGGCCTAGACCCACTAATGTTTCTCAATTACGTGGATTTTTAGGCATTACGGGATATTACGGGAAGTTCATCCGTAATTATGGAGTTATAGCTCGGCCACTCACTAACCTTCTAAAAAGGAGCAATACGGATGAACCGATGTTACGGAGGATGCATTCCAAGCTTTGAAGCAAGCTATGACTTTGACTCCAACACTTGCTTTTCCTAATTTTATCGAACCGTTTGTCATTGAGTCCGATGCTTCGGATGGTGGAATTGGAGCAATGTTAACTCAACAAGAAAAACCAATAGCATTCATGAGTCGAGCCTTGGGAGTCACCAAGCAATCTTGGTCTACCTATGCCAAAGAAATGCTCGCCATTGTTCAAGCAATACAAACACGGCGTCCTTATTTGTTGGGTCGAAAGTTTTACATCCAAACCGACCATCGCGGCCTCATGTATCTAATAGAGCAACGTGTAATGACACCGGAACAACGAAGTGGGTGTCCAAATTATTGGGGTACGATTATGAAATCACGTACAAGCCGGGGAGGGAGAATTCGGTACGTCGATGCCTTGTCCGGAGTAATAGGCGGCCTCGGTCTTCACACTCTTTTTGTACCTCAAACGTCCTTATGGGATGCCATAAAAGAAGAAGCCAACCAAGCATCCTTACATGATCCACATCGGTAAGCTAGCTACTACAAATCCTGGAGCGCCTTATAAATGGCACAATGGTTTGGTATGTTATAAAGATCGTGTAGTTATTCCTCCTAAATCCCATCTTGTCACTCAACTATTGCAGGAGTTCCATGACTCACCATATGGAGGGCACTGCGGAGTTTTAAGAACGTATAAAAGGCTAGCACAACAATTTTATTGGCCATCGATGCCCAAGGCAATTCAACAATATGTAGCCTCTTGACCTGTTTGTCAAAAGAATAAAGTCGACACTTTAGCTCTAGCAGGACTTCTTCAACCATTGCCCATTCCTTGCCAAGTTTGGGATGACATCACCATAGATTTTATTGAAGGGTTACCACTTTCCAATGGCAAGAGCACTATTCTCGTGGTAGTTGATCGCCTCGGCAAATCTGCTCATTTCTTGGCCTTGTCGCATCCTTATACGACAAAAATGGTAGCAGAACAATTTGTTAATGGGATTGTCAAGCTTCATGGCATGCCCAAGTCAATTATTAGTGATCGAGATCCCATATTTATAAGTCACTTTTGGCGAGAATTCTTCAAAATGTCGGGAACGAAATTGCACATGAGCTCGGCCTATCATCCACGATCCAGACGGTCAATCCGAGGTGGTTAATCGATGTGTTGAACGGTAACTACGGTGTTTTGTTTCTCGGCGGCCTCGCAAATGGAATTGTTTTCTTTCATGGGCTGAATTTTGGTATAACACAACATACCACAGCTCCATTGGTATGACACCATTTCGAGCTCTTTATGGAAGGCCTCCACCAACTATTCCATATTATCAACCGGGATCATCTCCTATTAGGGAAATGGACCATACCATGAATTCACGCAATGCCATTCTTTAACAACTCAAAATCAATTTACATGCAGTTGTGAATAGAATGAAACAAGTGGTCGATTCCAAAAGAAGAGACGTGGAGTTCAAAGTAGGAGATTTAGTCTTCCTTAAACTACATCCTTATCGTCGGCACTACTTGTTTATAGGAGAGCATACCAAAAGCTAGCTAGCGCTTTTACGGCCGTAGCAAATTGAAGCCAAGGTTGGAAAGGTAGCTTACATGCTTCGGTTACTGCGGGGTCGAGAATTCACCCTGTTTTCCATATTTCCATGCTTAAGAAGCAGGTGGGAGAGACTAAGGCCACCAGACCGAACTGCCGCCGCTTTATGATGGAGGAGACATTATTGTGGAACCTGCGGCCATTTTGGATACTCGTCTGGATTAAAAAGGGGTCACATTTTGTGGAGGAAAGCTTGGTGCGGTGGAAGAAGCTTCCTAAAGAAGATGCCACGTGGGAAAACACTCGGGAGGCTGCGGGACGGGTTTGTTAACTTGAACCTCGAGGACAAGGTTCTTTTGGATGAGCGGGACAATGATAAGCCGAGGAGGTCCGCACGTGTGCCCATCAAGAACCCGAGGTACCCGAGTTAAATGCATGGGTTTGCATGGAACTACGTGAGACATGTAAGTTGTAGACGTGGACCAAGTGGATATTCCGAAGTATAGATTTGCGGATCATGGCTTAAAACTAGCGAGTAGTTGTTATTTATATTATCCGAGTCAAGGTAGTTGTTATTTAAATTTCCATAGGATTCGGTCAATAAGTTAGAAAGATTGTTGGCTATTAGCCGTTTATTTCCTTTTGTTCAGCAAAGTAGTTGAGTCCTTAATGTATTTAAATACCTTGAGTTAGCGAGTAAAGAGCGTACATGAATTTTAATAAAATTGCACGGTTTATTCTCACCTTAAAGAGAATACTTTTTTTTACAAATATCTAGCTTTGATCTGGGACCTATCAATACATTTACATGATCTTTTAGGACTTTTATTAAAATTTGAGATCATGCCAACTTATTATTATTATTTGCAATTTTGTAAATATTCAACTTCAAAAGACTTTTAGAAAGCTTTCTATCCTGAAAAATATTTAAATTATTTTTTAAAAAATAGATGAAATTTTCATTAGTATTTGTAAAAAGATTTAGCTCTCTCTCTCTCTCTCTCTATATATATATATATATATATATATATATATATATATATATGAATTTTTAGGAGGAATTGTGGTCAATAATCAAAGTTTGATCTATTACCTAATAGTGTAATCGAACAAAGACCGGCGAAAAGGCAACATATGTCCAAAAAAACGATAGTTTGTAACTAATCAAATTGATAATAAAATCTTAATGTGCTGTGATCTTGAATAGTTCTTTGGCAAAAAATGCCTTTAAATCGGTCTTGAATTTTTTATGTCAATAAATATATCCTTCAATCGAGTTCCCAACCAAGCAGACCCAAGATAGAAATTGCATGACGACAGGTTTACGGAGGGCTGGTAAGCTGTCAAAGCATAAGCCGGCACAGAACTTAAATGATTGGCATTAGCCCAATTGAACATCGCCGAAGGACGTCCATCACCCCCCATCAAATCCACCATCTTGTCTTGCTTTTATTTTTAATGATTATCACCATAATAATTATTTCATTGCCCTAAAAGGTCTATCAAATTCCAAACTTTGTCTCCTAACGTGTCATGCTGGCAGCTGCATTTACTCCAAAAACATTCCATCTATAAACCGAAAGATGATGATCTCTAAACAAAATCTAAACTTTACTCCACAGAATCGACTCAAAAGCAAGTAAAGATGAGTACTATTGATCGGTGATGTAACAAAGGGGTCAAATATGGCTACAAGCTTCACACCTTTTCGAAGTGTACTTGACCCAACTTCCCTAATTAGCCGCATCATGGTCCATCCTTGGTCCACACTTCAAAAGTTAAGAAAATTAGCTAAACCTGTTGTTTCTCCCTTTGTTGTCCTATAGCTATTGAATCAACTGAATCCTGTATTCTAGGATGATTTCAGAAAGATAAGGTCAATTTAGCTATTTAACTAGATTTTAAATGTTGAGGTTTATATATATATATATATATATATATGAGTATATAAGTTGGTAACTATCTACTTATTGTTTTTCAATTAAATATATTTATTCATGTGTGACATAATATTGACTAAGTTCTTGTGCATGTGTATATAAATTTTATAGAAAACCCTTTTTGAAGATGTGATGTTGCCTCACAAACTATGAGTAAATTATAAATTAGTCCCTCTCTCGTTTTGAAAAATGAATCAATTACTCTCCCTCGTTTAAAAAACTAATTTACTTTTTATATTTTAAAATCTTCTTGTAATTTGATCCTTTTTGCTCATTTTTATTTTATTTTGATTTTTTTTATGAAATAGAAAAGGAAAAAAAGTATGAAAAGATTGATAAGAAAATGAGAAATTTTGTGAAATAAAAGAAATATTAAATTAAATACGGTTAACACTCGATTAAAAGACTAAATAATAATTTTTAAAACAAAAAAGACCAATTAATCTGTTCCTTGAAACTAGAGGGAGTAATTTATAATTTGCTCTGCAAACTATACATGCTAAAATATTGTCACAAAAAAAAAAAAAAAAAAAAAATTGCATTTAAACGCAAATTAGTTTAGATATTATTCTTTTAATTATGTTAACTCAAAAGCAACTAAAGATGAGAACTATTGATCCGTAATAATTTTTTAATTATTCAAATATAAATTAATATGTAAACATATACATATTTATACAATCATGTCATTTTATAATTACATGGGCAATTAATTATTAAGAAGTTAGGCAAAATAGATGTTACTTATTTTCAATTAACAAAATAATATATAAATTTAGTTTTTTTTTCTTAAGTCAAGGATCAAGTTTATCAGTGCCCCGACCTTCAAAATCAAGCTAATTGTCTCAATTTATATTTTTTTGCCCCCACAATCGAATAAAATATGGAGTTCAATGGACTCGATTAATAATTAATAACGCATGAGCTATACAAATAGATGGATTGGGATAAGATAGGGAAACCATTGGTTTAGCCAAAGAAAAGCCCTCCACAGAAGTAGAAAATCGGTAGTGGTTAAAGAACCCACCCACTGATGATAATTTGCAGAAAATAGCTCCACGATACAACAAAAATACTAAGAGTATGAGTATTGACTTGTACGAAGCTCAAAAATCCAGGGCCCTCTATTTCCAGCGTCATGTAACCTAAGCATGTAGATCCTGCATCTAGCAGAATCAATCCCTAGCGCAAAAGGAATGACCAGGTAAATGAATTTGCGTGATAATAAAGTGGCTATGAGCCAAATTCTATGGAGATGAACCAAACGTCAGCCAGACACTACAGAGATCCAGATCATGAATACAAATAATAAGTCATGACCTTCAAGCTTACATAACCCTCCTTATCCAACCATCTCAGAAATGTCAGAGATCCTTCAGGACCTCTACAACATCTTCACAATATGAGAGGTACTCATTGTTCTGATTGATTTCAATGAACAAGAAATCTTGGTTCCCTATTCTCATCTAAATCAAGCAATAAAATCCGTACACAAGTAATGAATACAGATAATAACATTTCAGAGAGAGAGAGAGAGGGGGGGGGGGGGGGAGCAATTAGTGGGGTTCAATTATTTAATCATACAAGTACACCAGTTAATGATCAGAAACAAGAAGACAAAGTTTGCAGTAGATAACCATGTGCAAGCTAGGTTTGAATATTACAATGAACTAACGGACAGTTTATTTCAATAGGGAGCTTGTCCCCCAAATGTAAAACCAGTACGGCAACACCCTTAAATGCATTTGGAGAAATGACATGCATGACAATAATTTGATCTAACACTCGCACGCTCTTCACTAGCATCACCAACCTGAAAACAGCAAAGCTATGCCAAAAACCAGTATTCTACTCTGCTCTGGATTGGCCAGCACGAGAAGAGAGGATGATGCCAACAATAAGTCCATATAAAGCCAATGCCTCGGCGAAGATGAGAATCAGAATCATTCCAACAAAAAGTTTCGGCTGTTGTGCATTAGCTCTACAAAGGAAACAATCAAATTCAGATAAGACACTTTATCATGATAAAAATGCATCCATGTGTGTCTAATGCTAAGTACAATCTCCAAACTAGATAGTGGTTAAAGCACATCTGATTATAACTAATTATGCAAGAAATTTCATAGCAACTTTGTATCTGAGAAGAAGTTAGGGGAACCAATACAGCACACAAGTAATTGAGAAACATAAGATTATACTACGGCAGCATAGACTCCAAAATTGCCTTCACAAGTTATTAACAGTTGACATACAATCGATTGAAAGAAACTTCACCTAACCCTGCATCAAAACATCCCTGCCAAAATCTGGGCAAATTTTGAAGGAATACAGCAACGTTTAAAAATAAACTCTTTTGGTCCGAGAAATTTTCTTCTTCCGTACCATCACTTGGATTTTAAACCGCAGGCAGTGCCAAAGACATGGTAACATCTACCCAACAAAGGGAAAGATGATGTAGCATTTAAAAATTCTTTTGGTCCAATAAATTTTCTTCTTCGGTACCATCACTTGGATTTTAAACTGCAGGCAGTGCCAAAGACATGGAAACATCTACCCAACAAAGGGAAAGATGATGTAGCACTATTCTTATTTCATTAACACCATGATGTAGCTAAAAATAACAAATTTTTGATAATTAAATTACTAGAAACAAAATAGAAAGACACAAAAGGAACCAATTTCATGCTTTTTTTATTAAAAAAAAAAAAATCAAGGCTAATGATGCAACAAAAATATTGAGGTCAACAAAGTTTCACCCCGGCCCCCCTCTTGGTAGGTGATGCCAACAAAGTCTTAAAAAAAAAAAAAAAAAAAACAACTGAAAGGCATCTCCATTTCCGCTGTACCCTTGAATCATACCCATTCAAAAATACCCCCACATACCAGCTAGCACAAATGCACGTTTTGCAGCAAAAAGTAAATAAAGCATCAAAATTCTGGATTGAAGGACATCAACAAGAAATAATTCTAACTATGCAATTGTAAGAAAGTTGCATGAAATGCTATTTTATATAACAGTACGCACATTCTTTGGGGGTGTGTTTCATACATCCATAACAACTAAATTTACTTCTCTTTTATTTATCTATTTTGCAGGGAAGGGAGGGGTACTTCATAGCATTCAAAAATTCACCATAGACAGAGGTTAGACATACCATAATTTAGAAGCTATCCTTGAGATGGTATTCCCTTTCTCTCATACATGTATGACCACTATCAGAGCTATCTATAGACTCCACATGCATGTGAGAGAGGGACTACAAACTCCATAGGTACGAAATAATTGCTTATAATAACGAAAACCTACAACATGTTTGGTAGCATGCAATTAGAGTTCTAATGTAATCATGAATGCACCATAACTTTGATTACATTGTTTGGTCACTCTTCTAACAAGTCACAGAAATGTGATACTAATGATTTTACTCATTCTTGTAAGATTTTTATTTTTATAAGATATTTAATTTAAAAAAAAAAAACATGGTTAATTATACATAATTTTATAAGATTTTTATTTTTATAAGAAATTTTTTTTTTTAAAAAAATGGTTAATTATAAATAAAAAATTTGAAAATTACTAAATAATTTTAAACTTCAGTAAGTTTAAATAATTCAAATTTGCTTAATTGTTTTTAATTGATCATATCAATTATGAATAATTCGATCACATTTGTACAACCAAACAAAACACAACTAAAACTCCTTAGCTCCAACTATCTCACTAGATAGCTCAAAAATACAATAGAGAGACTTCATTTTCTATCACATCTAGATTAATCACACATTCATGTAACAAACACTAAAACCAAATTCTATCACCTATTAAACTAATAATAAATTTCAAAAATTAAACACTACACTCAATTTCAATCAAAAGAATAATAATAAAAAAAAATCAGAATAAACCAAGCAAAAAAAAAAAAAAAAAATTACCTAACACCAGCATCGCCGACGATACCAATAGCCATACCAGCAGAAAGACCAGCAAGACCACAAGCGAGACCGGACGATAAATGAGCGTACCCATCAAATAAATAATAAGATTTCGCTTTAGGATTAATTCCAGTACTAATTATAACTGCGATAATTAAACCATATATTCCAAGCACTCCAGCCATAACAACCGGCACTATTGATTTCATCACTAGTTCCGGTCTCATTACTCCCATAGACGCTACCCCTACTCCGCTCTTCGCTGTCCCATACGCTGCTCCCGTACCTACAAGAAAGATAAAATGAATGAATGAGAAACAACGTCGTTGAAGTGGATTGGATTGGATTTCTTAGTTGATGGTGGTGGTAGTGGTGGTGCTTACAGGAGAAGACGAGAGCCGCAGCGGCGCCAAGGAAGCCGAAGAACGGTGCTGTTTCGTCACCGCTGAATGTAGAAGCCATTTTTTGACGGATTGGGAGAGAGAGGGAAGTAAGATTTTGAGGTTGATTTATTTTTTTGTTAATTTTGGGACATGTAACCATTGAAGGTGACAGAGAGGAGGAGTGCACTCTGGAAGGAAGCTTCGTTGTGTGGCCCACAAGACTGGACTATATCCTCATCTTTCTAATGGGCCTAATTGGGCCCATTTTACACTTACGTAACCCTTTTTATTAACTTTTAGGCTCGAGTTCGGTTCGCACTAGATAGAGTTAAATTTAGTATTGATGACATAAATTTATATTCTGTCTCGGTCTCAAAGAGATTGTTGTTCTTTTTGGTTCAATTTGTTTTATGATACTTGTTTAGTTAAAATTTTATATAGTGAATATTTTTCAAATATTTCTAATTAATAAAAAAATTATTTTTTTTCTATTTCATATTCTTTACTGGTAAAAAATCAATATTTTTTATACTTATAAATACTTTTAACATGGTTAATTATCAAAAATTCAGATTTTTCTCTCGGTGGAATTGTCAAAAATTCAGATTTTTCTTCTGTAAGTAAAAGGATAAAATGAGATAAAACTATATACAACTCAGTATTTTGATAGTTTTGAACTGACCATGGTACCATGGAGTGTTTATAGTTGAGCATTCTAATTACAGTTTCCATAGAAATTATACGATGATGCGAAAAGTCCCACTTATACTTGACTGTTGTTTGGAATAGAATCAAATAAGGAAAATAAAATAAAAAGATAAATAATACAAAGATTTATGTGATCAGTGATTATAATTACTCCACAGCTACACTAGTAATTCTTATTAAAGGACGGTGATAAATACAAAAGATCGATGTCAAAGGGACGGGTGCTATTGTATACAAACTTCCCAAGGAAAGGTTACACAGAAAAAGTAAAAAATGAATTCTTCACAGTGCGTATCACCATGACAAGAAAGTTCAAGCAGAAAAGGAACTTGAACCTGTCACTAGACACAGTATAAGCATATGAGAATCACAATCCTGCATCACTAATTCTCCAAGAAAAACAGAAGCATGAAGAAATTTATGAGTGATAATCAAGAGGACTTGAATGCTGAGAAACTCACCAAAACCCAGTCAGATAGCCACAAATGTGCATCCGAGCCGAAGAGCTGTACTTAAAGACATATATTTTCTCATACAGGCGCATCCAAACTTGGGTTTCCATCAGTAAAAGCAAAAAACACAGATAGCCAAACCTGGTCTCTGCTCTCTGCTGTAAGGAGCTGAGACATAGGATCAAACGTATTCGAACCTCCAGTCAAATGAGTAGCAGCTCCAATGAGTTAGAACCCAATGGGGCCATTTTATATGTGTAGTGCCGAGTTATGATGAGCAGAAATGTTGTCCACACCACAGCCCACACGTAAAAGTACAGCAGGAAGAATTTCTGAGGAACAGTGAACTTCTACACTAGCAAAATATCAATTCATAATTATATTAGTGAAGAACATAAACAGAATTACCAAATCATGGATACAGAGATACCAATAATATCCCTAAGCTAAACTGTATGTTTTGTGGACTTACATGAGAAGATGGTTGTTTAATCTTACCTCGCCCAGCAAGTACCATAACAAGTTGATAAAAAGATTTAAAACGAGAAGAAGGTAGTGAAGCAACGAGTGGGTGCATTCACGCCTCTGTTTGACTGCCGCTCGGGGATGTAGTTGTAGATACGTTAGTTTTAGTGGATCGTTGGCTCCGAGTAGACACAGGTAATAAATAAGAGAATACTAAAGATTCGAGCCATAGAATTTCTCAATTCTGACAGAAGGTACTTATTAGATCGAATGCGGTACAGGCAGAATTGCAGCAATCGATGCCGAACCCAGTAACCAATCAAGACTCGCTTCCATCGCCCAATCAAACATGCAATCTTTCTTTCTCAATTGCTTTTCCATTTAAGTAAAAATAATTAATGGGTTTTGTCTGTCTTGTGTTTGTGATTTAATGAATGAGCAGACGAGAGAAGCCGTTGGTGGAGCTGCTGTCTTGTGTTTTGTCTTTATTTAGTATTTTAGGCCCATTATTGACCCATCAACCTTTTTAATTCAGATGTCATTCGTGTCTAGACTTTAAATTTTAATGGTCTCATTTTTCAAGCCCTAAGCCTACTTGAAAGTGACTAGCTCAACCCAATTTGGTTAATGGGTCAATAATGGGCCTAAAATATTAAACAAGCAAACCCCAACGAGCATGAAGGCAAAACACAAGACAGGTCCACCGACGCCTTCTCTCGTCTGCTCAGTCATTAAATCGTAAATAAGAATACCCATTTTCCGAGAGTGAAAAATATTTAACTTTTTTCGGTAAGTAAGATTTAATGATTCGAATTTTTTACTGAATCAGCTTGTTTATCATTAGGCCAATAACTTATTAATTATATATAAACAAAATTTTGTACATAAACAAAATGCAAATTCAGAAAAACTCCAAGCCACACATTTGGGACAAGACTACCCTAATTTTTTCTTGGAGTAAAGCCATTCCCTCCGAAGAATTACAAAATTGTTTTCCTTTCCATATAAGTTGAATCTATTATTTATCATGTTTGCATAATAATCATCCACTTAACTGATCAGTTTTATGATGGTTTTAATCCATCTAAAATTATCATTCAATTTCTTCTACTTTAAAGCCACAAGATCAGAACCTTTTCTAAAATCAAGTCATCGAATTTTTTTGATAATTCTTTTAACGTAGGCAATGAAGAATCTTGTTGGGTTTTGAAAATCAAAAAAAGAACAAAATTAAAGAATTTTTGTGGGGGGTTTTTTCATAGAGAATTATACAGAAATTAGTTATCTTTATTTACAACAAAATATTTCTATTACTAATCTACTTGAAAAAGAATCATTGTTGATATCAATTGTTTAATTTACTGAAAATTGCATAAAATTAGATTACTAAAGGGGGGATCAACAATGGTGGAAGGCTACCACTATTTGGATTTGATGACAAAAAATGATAGTAAAATATTTGTTTTAAATGCCTTTGAATTATTGAGAAAAATGTGGGTGGATTTTTTTTTTTTAATGAAGTGTCACGTATTCGAATAGGGAATTGAGAAAAAGTAGAGAAATTAATTTATATTGGAGGAAAACCATATTGATTCGGGAACCGATTTACTCGTGTATTGTCTTGGCTATAAATACTGTGAATCAAAACAATCTACTCTTTGGTTAATTTTCTTCATAACAGACAGTACCTTGAAGTCCTTCCAATACAAGAAATTACCACGATACGCAGTAAAGTTGTCGAGTCCACCTCGAACTCCACCATCTTGTGCCCATTTGCCATGCTAACTCGAGGCCAAAAGTATGCAGTTTCGTTAGCTAAGGCTGGAGTGTGCTTGAACCATGGCTTCACATAATTTGATTACTGAGATATGGCCTCATTTATGGGTTGATTGTGTGGGAATGGCTCTCTGGAATTTATATAGCTTATGCTTTGTTTTGTTTGGGCCTTGTGCCCCTAATTCTACTCAAAAAGCCCCTAATTCTACTCAAAAAAAAAAAAAGGCGATGCTTGATGGATGAACTCAAGTCTTTCAAAAGAAAGAAACATCACTAAATTACAAGGTTTGTTGGAGAATTTTGGATTGTTAATCATAATGATCGAACATCGTGCTACATTTACTAAAGTCCTAGATGGAGCCATTATCCCCTTTCATAAAATGACCATGACGATGTTGATCTAATTCGTTCCAAAATGTTATTAGGAAATGAATCAAACAAAAGAATAGAATAGAAAAACAAAAATAGTCACATAACACAAAAATTTTACGTGATTCGGTAATAGTATCTACTCTACGGGTTCATTAGAATTTCTTATTAGGTGTTATTAAATTACGACTATAAATACAAGTGATGTTGTTTTTATTTATAGTATAGGCAACTAAGATTATGAGAAAAAAGTCTAACGAGTCCATACAACTAGCTGAATATGAGTCTATATAGCTAGCCGAATATTTTGTAAACTTTTCGAGAGCTCCGCCCCAAGCTTCCAAAAGTGGCATAGCCCCTTGACTTCGCTCGTTAATCGGCTAACGAGACCACAATATTAAATATGTATAGCGTCTTATACTATGAATCCGCATTCACATCGGTTTTCTCAACTTAACAAATGTAATAAATTTGTCCCTTGTTAATGAACTATAATGATCTAAGAAAACTTGAATTGAAATGATCCCTTAATAACGCAGACCCATTAACCATTAGTGACATGTATCTAGCCCATGAATTTATCAAATGAATTTTCGATACTACAGTTGCCTAAGACTCATAGACCTAACCCAAAAAAGTGACTTGATTAGCCCAATTTAAACAACAAGCTTACTGCCTCTTTGGTATAAGAAGGTGGCTTGATCCAGAGATTTTAGTTCTTCTATGACCATTTCATTTTTCATTTTTTTTAATGGAAGAAACAAACCATCCAGCAAAAAAGTTGATGAATTTTAATTTTGGAATTTATATTGATACATACTATACACATGGTAGAGTTTTGTATGGAACTCTAGTACTTTTCCACAAGGTAAAGACCATTATTTCTTTCACTTCACAAAAAGGGAGAATGATGATCTTAATTAATCTTTCAAGACTTGTTATATATTTGTCCCTCATAAAGTAATCCATTGAAATGATTTTAGTTGAACAAGAGTTCCATTAATTAGTAAAGCACTCTCATGTATCCATGCATGCATTTAATCAAGTTGTTGATTATAAAAATAGCTAAAAGATTTGAGGTAGACTCGATGTAACACTAGACTCATGTGCACTTGTGGATTCAAATTCATAGTGTTTTTACAATTTTTGCGTTATTTTTAGAAAATTATATGTGAGTTATACCAAATTTTATACTTTGGTCCCTAATGTTTTTAAAATCTTTTGTTTTGATGTACAATTTCATTTATTACACATTTTGGTTCCTAGATGCGAAAATGAGAGAGAAAAGAGGAGAGAGAAGGGAAGAGAGATAAAGCATCGATCGAGTCTATTTTGACCCCTTTGATTGATGATATTTTATTTAATTTGTTTATCTTAAATAGTGAAGTTTGTTTATAGTGGTTTCAATGCATAAAAAAAAAAATTGGAGAAGGTAGATCCGAACCTCAAAATATTATAAGTTTTTGAATTTGATTTTTTTTTCCATACAACCTAGCGATGAAGAATTATAATTTTTTTCAAATTTTCAGTTCTAATTTTTTTGCTCTTATATTTTAAGATGATTTCTTTGATTGTCATTTTTTTTTAAGGAGACAACCAATTAATTTATTTATATATAATTTTATTTGTTAAGCAAATATGATTTATTTTTCTCTATGTATGATTTTTTTAATGAAGTTTTACAATGTGATTATTTTTTTTATGATTTATAAATGAGAGCAACATATATATATATATATATATATATATATATATATATATATATATATATATATATATATATATATATATATATATATATATATCATCGATTTTAATAAAAATCAACTATGCATCTACACATATAACATCAATCATTTACTGTTTTTTTTCTTTTAAATATTTTATAATTAGTTTATTTTGAATAAAATAGTTAAAATAATATTTTAAAAGAATCATACAATGATTCAAATATAATTTTTAATGCTTTATTATTGGTTTTTTTTGTTAAATCTGTTAGTATTGTTAGTATTGCTTGATCTCTTTTTAAACTTTCAAACGAGTGTTGCAATTATCATGTATTAATATAAGAATTTATCGTAAATATGTACTACCTTTATAAATAAAGTTTAAATCAATGAAAAAAAACATATTGTTGAAAGCTTCAATATTTTTATTTGGTATCGAGCTTGATTTTTGTCAACAATGTTTTCTTCTTCTTAATCCATGACTAGCCAATTGATTGTTCTCACCATAAATAACATTTCTTATGTTACACCCACCACTCATCATTCATTTGCTATTAAACTCACCACTAGAAATTTTCTCACCCGAAAAGCTCAATTTTTACCATTACCGAATTATCATAAACTCAATAGTTTTATTGATGGCACATACACACTACCACCACACACAATTCCATCAAACACTATTCTATCAACAACGATTCCGAATCTAGATTTTCAATCATAGTTTCAAAAAGATCAATTTTTAGTTTTCTAGCTTTTATATTTTTTTTAGAGGATGTTTTTTCTTATGTCATTGATTTGCAATCTTCTTACTCTATCCGAAAGACACTAGAAAGTAAGTTTGGTTATGTCTCTTAGAACCATCAATTATAACTCGAAATAGAGCTTTAAGAGTTAAAGAAAAATAATATGTCTATATTTGATTATCAATAAAAAAAACAAAAGGCCTTGCTAATGAACTTTTTGATGTTGGTCACTCATTTTCTACTATTGAGTTTAATTTGATTATATATTGCAATATTGAGACAAAATCTCATTCTATTATTACTGTTTTGAATTTTAGATCGGATCCAATCTCTTTTTTGAAACTTCATGGGTAATTAATTGCACATGAAATATTAATTAAAAACAAGAATACGTATCTAAGTACAAATGTGGCCTTAAAACAATAATCGCCTCATTCAAATCACTCATTTACACCATTTTCGTTTGTTGGATAGAATTGTTCCTATCAATATAATCAACCTTAAGGCTAATACAAGCACAACCATGGCTCTTGTTAGATATGTGGGTATTAAAATCATATAGCATATAAGTACGGACAATGTTAAGCACTAATGCAATCATCTTTCTTGGCATGATTTGGCTATGCCAACCCTCACTCTAATGGCACCATCATCATCTATGCCTTTTATATATTTGCAAATGCATTCTTCACTTTCTTACATTGGATGGTATTTGGATATAGGTGTTGTCGTTACACGACGTCGGACGGGACTCCCTAAAAAAAATATGACCCGGGGTTTACAAGTTATTTACAATGTTTGGAGTCGTCACCTAGTATTGAAGGAACTAGGAACCTAAAACGAGCATTGGTTTAGAGATTCTATGGTAAGGAATTGGTTACGCTTTTGAGAAGATATCGATCACCCAAAAGCGCTCTTTTCGAAGAAAGGTACCACGTCCGGTTTAGTTCCGAATTTATCTCCTAAAGTATTTTATTTTTTGCCAAATTATTTTTTCAATTTTTGAAACTTCATTTTTTCAAGCCAAATTAAGTTTTTTATTTTTAAGCGGGGCATCGTATTGAAACGATCGTCGATGCCTTCTATTGGACGACACGTCGGTTCAAACATCGGATCCCCTTTAAGCTTGACACAACCGATGTGTCGGAGGACATCCCGATTAAACATTGATTTTTGGTGACGTCGGCCTCTATCGGATAGGAGACTTCGTCAAAAATTTTAGATATATTTTTTGGTGATGTTAGTGCTACTAGGTAGGAGACTTCGCTAATTATTTTTTTTTTATTTTTTTCTAATCTAACAACACGAAAATAAGTTCACATAAAAAATTATGATACCAACTTTAAAGTATTGCAAATAAATAAGTAAATAAAATACAAGAAGAAAAAAGAAGAAAAGAAATAATTAGGCCATATAAAAAAAAATTAGAATGTTAAAAGAAACTAGTTTGGATCCTAAGCCCACTAATGTCTTTCCTACCCCTTTCGGTTTCATTTCTTTTTTTTTTTTTCAATTCCAATTCCTCGCTTTTATCTTTTCGCCTCTTTACTCCTTTCTTTATTATTATTATTTTTTTTTTGTAAAAGCTGAATTAACTCCAGCTTTCCTTCGCGATTTGGAGGAAAGGGAAGTGGCTGGACAAAGACCCGTCCAGCCTCTTTCCTCCCTTTTTCTTCTCGCCGAGCTAGTGGCTAGGTTGAAGCCAACCCGGCCATTCAGCTTGCGTGGGCTGGATTAAGTCCAAGCCACGTGATCTCCTTTTTTTTAAAAAAAAAAAGCCTCATCGTTGGTCTTTAAACCCATAACAACTTCCCCTTTTTTATTTCTCATTCTTTCAAATCGAAACGAGAATTTTAAACTTTTGACCCTCTCTCTCTCGTTCATCGCCACCGCCTTCCCCGGCGTAACGTCCCATTCCTTTTCTTTTTTCTTTTTCTTTTTGTTCACACTCTAATAAAAACAACTTACAAATTAAGATATCAAAAAGTAGAATGATTTTGGAGTTAGGATTTACCCGAGAAACACCAAGGGAATGAAGAACAATTTTGGACTTGTCGTTGCGATTGCAGTTGATTTTTATTTTTTTGTAGGTTAGAATGATGGCTTCGAGCTAGATTTGGTGAACACAATTTGCTTAGAAGTTTATGGATTATTAAGAGCTAAACCAATGAAAAACTCGCCCAAAAATTTTTAGTGAAAGGGAAAAAAATAGAACAAAATCGGGAGCTTGAAAACCCGGAAAAGTGAAGAACACGGAACTCAAAAAAGACCAACGCCGCCAAGAAGATTTGAATGAAAGACCCTAAAAACATTAATTGAAGCTTCAAACCTCGAAATTAAAGTTAAAGAACTTACGTTAATTGCCTCTAAACCTAGAAAGATCAAGCAACGAGTCCAAAAAGGATGAACTCAAAATCCGAAATGAAGAACACTAAAGAACATAAGGAACAAGTTTATTTAGAAAGGCCCAAAAATGCAGCAATTAGTTTCTAAAAAAAATCATTGATTTTCACACCCTCTCAAAACCGAATTCCTCTCCTCCTCCATGATTGGTTCTCTCTCTAACCGGTGTTGATGGATCGATCTCGTGATGGGCTACACGTGGGTGTGGTGTTTGGGGTCAAAGCCGATCGAAAAACGATAAGATTGAGAGTGTAATTTTCGGCTAGGTGAACGGGTAATCGGGTTTTGATATTGGGTTATGGCATGTTTGGTAATTTGTTTTTTGATTTTCAGTATTTTTTTGTGTTTTTTTCTTGGCTCTTTGTCGTGTTGTTTTTTTGTCCCCCTCTCGCAAATCGAATCCGAAAGCTTTTTATAGGCCGAAACCGCCTAAAATCTCTCGCTAAAATCAATTAATTCAAATTTTAACTATCAAATCTTAATTTTGAGATTTGATTAGCTAAAAATAAGGAGATTTAAATTCAAAAAATAGATTAGTAGAAGATTTCGACAAATCTTCGAATGATTTTAGGAAGATTCGGTATTTTTTATATATTTTTTGTATTTTTGTATTTTTTGTATTTTTTTTTCAAGGAACCCAAAATTGGGTTATGACGAGTGTTATGCATCACATGACTCTTGATTTCGCTAATCTCTAAAATGTTACAAATTATAAGAATATGGATCAAATCAAAATTAGTATGGTCAAGGTTTGCTTATTTCTCATGCTTGATACTCGCCTTTTATCCTTCAATTTTTGCTAATAAAAATTTCATGCTTAAAAAGGTTTATCATTTTCCTAATCTTATTAAATCTTTTTTATCTCGTCCAAAAATTTATCGCCGATAATTCATTTTTCTTTGAATTTTGGCCATATTATTATTATTATTATTATGTGAAGGATCAAGAGTGCCGGAAACCTTATTGCATAACAAGAGTGAGAATGGACTCCATTTATTATCGTCACCATAAAAGAAAGCATTTATGGGCCAAGGTGTTCCCTTTGCAACTTAGCATTCTTGTTTTGGTCATCCTTAATCTCATACTATGTAAAAAATAATCAAAGACAAGTAATTTAAATTGTTCTAGTCCATAAATGTCTTCTAGTAGTTGTTATGCTTGTCGATTAGAAAAATTAGCTAGATTGCCTTTAGTTTCGTTGAACACACGAGTTATTAACCCTTTGATATAATTTATTCAAATGTTTGGGAGGAAACTCAAGTGCCTTTTAATTTAGGTTATCGTTTTTTTTATAGATGATTTTACAAGGTTCACTTGGATTTATTTTCTTAAAAATAAAGCGATAATTATTCCATTTTTCTTTAATTTAAATCTTATTTCTATCGACAATTTGATTGCACAATTAAATCTTTCCATTAATACTAGGGTAAAGAGTGTAAAAAAATGCATTCATATTTCAAAAAAGTTAGTATTGTTCATCGTATTGGCATGCCCATATACTTATGAACAAATTGGTATTTTTGAATGCCAAATCTAGCATATTAGTGACACTCGGATTGACTATTTTAGCACATGTTGTATTTCTATTCAAATATTGGTCTTATGCTTTTCAAACTAGTGTTCATTTAATTAACTTAATACCCACTTCAATTGTAAATAACGTAACATTTTTTGAGCTATTACATAAGAAGAAACCAAAATATATAAAACTAAAAATATTTTAGTTGTATAACATATCCACTTCTATGTTTATATAATCAATAAAAAATTTCTTTTCGAAATAAAATTTGTGTATACTTAAGCCGGTCTCTTCATCAACATCATGATCACTTGTGTCTTAATTCTAAAATAGATAGAGTATATATAACTAAACATGTTAAGTTTGATGAAACTACTTTTCGTTTCGAAAACAAGGATGATCAAAATAAGAGTTGTACTTTTCCAAAGAATATAAATTTCAATCCATAGTTGACAATCTCAATTCCATCTCCTCCACCATGCATCAAAGTACCTCTATCTCTCCTACTTTCTCCTCATCCCCTCTACTTCTTCTTTATCCTCTAATAATCTGGTTTCCTCACCTTCTATAACAACAACTCCTTCTTATATATCTACTCCATCACATAGATTTACTCCTTCGTATATAATACACTCGTACCTTGTCCCTTCATGTTCTCACCATAATCTAGTTATCGATCTATCTAACTATCCCATTCAACTCGAAACTACCTCTCCTTCGACATCGCAAGAACCCATATCATAAAGATTCTTCCTCCTATAATGAATAAATGTCAAACCAATGTTATGATTAAAGAGAAAATGAACCTTAATTTCATTGAACATGAACCAAGAACATATACCTATTTCAAATCGTTTAGTAAATGGCAACTAAAATTAGTACACTTCTTGCTAATACTATTGGACTCTTATTCTGTGCCCTTTAAATGTTAACATTATAGGGAACAAATGTATCTACATAATTAAAAAAAAAAATCAAGATGGTCAAGTTGATAGGTATAAGACGAGGCTAGTGGCAAAGTGATACACGTAGGCATTGAAATTGGACTACGAAGATACTTCGGTCTTATTGTTAAGACCAAAACAATTCTAGTTCCTTTGGCTTTAGCAATAATGTTCGACTAGTTCATGAGGCAATTGGATGTTTCTAACACTTTTCTTCATGGACATCTTGATGAGCAAATTTTTATTGAGCAACCAAAGGGTTTCATTGATCCGTCTTGTTTAGACTTTGTTTGCAAATTGAACTATTCTTGATGGGACTCTAATTCGTGTTTCACTCCTATAACAGTCTCTTCTTCTCTATAAAAAAACAAGTGGTAATTTGTTGGACCATGGTGATCAAAATTGAAAATTGGTTGGTGCCCTTCAATATATTACTATCACTATAGCATATATAGTTAATCAGCCTTATTAATTCTTGCATAATCCAACCGATGAGCATTGGAAAGCATTAAAGAGATTATTTCAATACTTGAAAGACACTCGAATAAAAGGTTTGATCTTCAATTTCAATTTGAGTCTTGATCTATAATGCTATACCGATAATGATTGAGGAAGTGACTTGGATGATAGATGATCCACAAGTGGTTATGCTATTTTCTTGGAGTCATTATTGGTTACCTGGATGGCTAAGAAACGACTTACAAAATGCTCGCTCCTCTACGGAGAGGGAGTATAAGATCATTGCAAATGTGATAGTTAAGGTAATATGGATTTATTCCCTCTTTCCTAAAATAGGTTTTGCTATTTCTATAAAAATTTTGTGATATGATAATATTGGTGTGATTTATCTTACGTCTAATCTAGTATTTCATGCTAGGTCGAAGCGATCGAACTTGACTATCATTTTGTGAGGGAACACTTTGCAAATGATGTTCTTAATGTTCGATTCATTGTAACTAAGGATCAAGCGATTGGTATCCTCACCAAGCCTTTCTCCAAATCTCATTTTCAATTTCTCTTTGTTAAATAGTGGAGTTTGATATGGATGGGGCTTGTTGTTTAGGGTGCTTACACATACGACGAAGCCTTCGAAAGGTCTACGGAATATTAGACTAGGTGTATAGATCTATAAGCCCTTTTGTTATTATAACTCAAGTTGTTCACACTATAAATAAAGACAACAATACTTATATTTGAAGCCTTCACTTGATAAAACCCTAATAAGAGATCTTAGTGCGATACTGTGGAATAGGCACAATTGTCAAACCACATAAATTTTTATATTATATGATTGTTCTTGTCTTCTACTTTATTTTCTTATTTGATTCATTTCATAACACTCGAGGACAAGCTTCACTTGCAATATGCAAATGGGGTGTTGTTACGTTAGTATTATTAGTATTGATTGATCTCTTTTTAAACTTTCAAATACTCGTTGTCTTTATCCCGTATTATTACAAGGACTTATCACAAATATGTACTACAATTATAAATATAGTTACATCAATGAAACATACAACATATTTTTAAAAGCTTTAATATTTTACAATTTTGTGATATATATATATATATATATATATCAAATGTACATGCTTCATGAAAAAAAAATATTGAGTTTTTTTTTTGAAAAAAATTGGATTCAATTTTTTTATTTAGATTATTATTTAAGAATAAATGCGTACAAAAGAATAAATCATGTTTTTTTTTTCTTGAAAATTTATAAAAAAACATAAGGAAAAATAAATTAAATACAAAATTTTGATAAAAAAGCTATTAAATTTATTATTTTATTTTATTTTTAATTCGATATATTTTAATAGATCCACATTATAATATTGAGTTTCAAATTGAAATGATTTTATCGTACCTACCTATAGCGTAGCAACAAACTAGTATTCAAGCTATAATGAAGGAGTAAGTGGTGCTTGTGCAACAAGTTTCTAGATATATCCATCTCCTTGGTCCTAATTGTTTAATTTCTACCTTAAACTCTACAAAGTATAAAGGAATTCATGAAGCATATACAACGTAGATTAATTATGGCTCACACCCAATTTGTGGTAACTACCATTTTAATGGACTAGACAGACATGGAAATGCTTAACCGTTAATACAAAGTGATTAAGTTTTTGATAAAAAGACATTTACATGATTTTGTTACTTCCATCATTATATCACTATAACTGATGGGACTTACAAAGGGGATCGTTCTCAAGGCCCTAAAAGTCGAATTTTCATTTTCAAATTGATTATGCTTATCAAGGATTCTGTTATAATGAATTGGAGATCATTAATCTCATAACTTTTTTCAGAAAAAAATGTTAATATATGCTTGTGGATGTATTGAGCCATACGTTCATGACAAAGCTTACAAATTCAACCCAATTGTAGATGTTGGGGCCAATAAAATGGGTAGGAAATTCATAGAAATAATTACGAGGGGTATGTTGACAGGACTCCATTACGGAGGTGTGATTATATATTTTATTGTGCTTTTACAACTTTTATGATGAGTCTTTTGTTTCATGTAGCATTTAGAATGAGACGACTCTATTTAATGGATAGGATCATCTAACAATCCAAAAAACCCTATGGTTAATAGGGATTTTATTAGGCAATATAATATATATGTAGATTGAATTCTTTTCTTATAGAGAAATAGATTACATTTTCATGATAATATATAGATTCTGAATCATGATCGTTTTAACTAGTTTTATTTGCTCAAATTCTTGACGAAGAAAATACTAGAATTTGAAATTTTATCTGAAAAAAATTATCATTAGATTAAGGTCTGCCACCTATAGTGTATTGTTTTTTAAAGATATTCTAAATTCAAAAGTCTAGACTAATTATTCGTTATTTGATTAGATATATAAAATGGATACAACTATTCAAAAAAACTTTTACATATATAAATATTTAAATCTAAAACTACTTATTTAAATAACTAAAACTCTTTCTCCTTTAATCAATTTTTTAAACTCAATATAATGCATTTTCATCGACACCGCCCTACAAGCAAGATTAAAGTGGCTAATGTCAATCATCATATACAGTAGATCTGCCGAAGTCTAATCGCAGTTGCGAAGAAAGTTCCTTGACCTGAAAATTCAAATAAATAAATAAAAGAAAAAGGTAATGCAACAAGAAAAATCATATTAGCTTTTTGACAAACCTAGCCCAAACTAAACGACATGTTTGAACAGGGCAACATGTGTGGATCTGGAACCAAAAGAGGCATGTCTGTCTGTGCAACACAAGCAACAGAGAGAGATCTATCAAGTCAATTCGAACGCGTTATAATTGATGTGAATTGGACCCCCCACTGAGAACCTCAGAAAGCTCTCATTAACACGGGGCTGAGTCGGAGCCAACTCATTGGAGATCACCATTGCCATGCCCTGCAGGACCCCTTTAGCTAACCTGTGAACATCATGGCACCCATTTTTCCGGCCCATTCTTTCTCAATCAATACCTCCCCCATCTTACCTCCATTCATGCCTAGAGACTTCCCTGTTCAGCTCAGCAACGTTCTGCCCATCCATATCATACTACTGATCCTCCTATAATTTCTTACACTGGCTTCTGTAGGCGGCAGACCAATGAACAGTTGACACGAATTGCAACATGTGCCCATTTGGTCCACTTAAAGTTGTTGCGTAGAACTGCAATGGCCCTCCAAGAGGTCATCTCTTTTAATTGGTCTTCTCAACCCAGCTTTGGCACGATGAGATTGCCCGTTCCTGATTAACGACAAGTACATCTAGTTGATATGATCAGATACGTTTACAACAAAATTTCCTCTTTCTCTTATTTATTTATTGGACTTTTAATTATAAAATAAAATAATTTTCTTTCATTCATACTTGACAAAAAAAAAACTAAAGTAAATATTCATTACACTATTTGAAACGCTGCTTGTTCATATTCAGTCATACTATTTATTCAGAATTAGATACACAATTTCTTTCAATATACAGTGATATTTTTATAATTTTTAAATATTTTAAAAATATATATTATGAAAGTTCTTATAATATTATACTTTAGACCTTTTTTTAAAATATTATTTTGTAATCCCTAAATACCTTTTGTTTTATTTGGGTTTTTCTTTTTTGTTTTATTTTGATCACTTTGTTCCTTTCTTTTTGTCTTTATTTTTTAATTAAAAATTTTAAGACAAAAAATGATTAGAAAAAAAATTTCAAAATAAGTTTTTAGTTAAGATCTATTGATTTTTATATTTTTTTATATTATTATAAGTTTTTTAGTTTTTGAATAGAGATAAATAAATAATGCTTTAAAAAATTATGAAAAATATAAAAAATAATCAATCAAATCTAAAATTTTGATTGAAAAATTATAAAATTGAATGAATTTTTATTCAATTTTTTGATATATGCACAATATAACATAGAATATCAAACTAACATAATTTTATGTGTTCTATCCGATCCGTAATGTAACGTAAGTAAAAAAAAATTAAATAAATTAAAATTATTGAGACTTGAATGTACGTCACATAAAAAAAAATTGAGTATAACCCTAGAATTTTTTCTCCTCAAATACATAATATATGAAATAAAAAATTCGAGAACAAACCAACGATCTATTTGGTCAAAAACCTCAAGAATTGCTTTTGAAGTTGCCTTTCATTCAAATGAAAGCCATTATTATAGTGCCTTGGGCTGTGAAGACTTTGTTGTCTTTGGCATTGTTCATGAAAATATAATAACACGACAATAAAAATCCATTAAAAACAATCTTTGCTTCTCATTCATAAATTTATAAATTCAATGCTCTCTCTCTCTTTTTAATGAAAAGTTGTACACTTTCTTTTACTCGACCTCCTGTTTACAAATGACGTAATATGATCAAACCCTGGTTACTAAAATGTAACCATTTGATGGGAAAGTAAAAATATATATTGGTGTGGTTTTAAATCAATAATTAATTAACTATATGATTCATACAACAGAGATTAGCCACGGGATATCCACTATTAAATTACATCATGATCAATCATCTCATACAACGACACATTACTAGTAAAAACCTCTTTTTCATTCCATCAATCTATAAAAAGAACCAAAAAAAAAACCCATCAAAATTGTCTAAAAACTTTGTTCTCAATCATAGTACTCTCCTTAGTGATCAAATGGTAGAGGGGCTCTAGAAAGTATTAGTTTTTAATTCGTTTTCAGTATATATATAGAGATGTTAGAATTAGTACCTACCAGGGGTGCAATGATAGTCGATGTCCCCATTGAAAGAAGCTTGTGTTTCACACCTTACAAAAGAGTGATTGTCGTCAATAGTGGTGGAGAAATAGACATGAGTGAAGCTGAAGAGTTTGCATATATATATATATATACAGTGAAGTTGAAGAGTTTGCATATAAACAGTGTGTGTAATGATTTGTTTAGACGTTTATAGTATTCAAATTAATTTTTCGTTATTTGATCAGATATATAAAAACGAATTTAATTATTTAAAAAAATTTTATATAAATAAAAATTTAAA
The DNA here is from genome assembly GCA_963924115.1 of Dovyalis caffra. NCBI lineage: Eukaryota > Viridiplantae > Streptophyta > Magnoliopsida > Malpighiales > Salicaceae > Dovyalis > Dovyalis caffra. The sequence continues at coordinate 1,093,012 of CAWUPB010000950.1, read as the reverse complement.
ATTGATTTTACTTTTTTAAATAACTAGAGTGTTTGTAATTGTGTGTATTAGTGATTTAATTTCTTCTCGATCTATTCACCGACCATTGTGATTAATGACAAAATTAAAACTCCTTAAACCAACATAAATTCCAAAGTTAATCAGGCTGAGATGATAGTATAAAAAGGCGTTCGGAGAAGGGTCGATGTCAAAAAGGGTTAAGATCATAATAGGACCCCCCAAAGGATCTGCTTTTGCTAGTTACGCAAACTCTATCTGCCTCCACATTTTTTTTGCCTCTCCTTCGTAGTTCTTTTTTTCGAAAATATTCTACATATTTTATTATTTTAACATGTAGAGAAAGGGAGCTTGATGTTTAGCTCCAACCGCCCCAGCTTTGAGAGGTAGTGGTGGTGGGGACCCAAAGGGAGGGGGTTCGATATGAGTTCAATGATGCGGTCCGCCGCATGATTGGGTGGCCAAGGCCGACCACCACCGTCCTACGTGTACTAAGTGTCCACATCTCTAGCCATCTAGCTACTAGTCCCTCTACAGTACCTAGCTTCTCTCAGCTCCCTTTCTGTCTTTGACAGATGTTTCCACAGTTCCCCACCCTGTTATATTTATAGCCCCTGCACTATGCAAAGGAGTGCGATTGCAGAAAGAACACAGAGTACAAATTCTCAAGCACGGAAAAACGAGGCTAGTATTAGCTAGAGAAACGTGGATGAGCTAGTTATATATATATATATATATATAGCTAATTTGGATTCAATTGCAAAATGTGGCACAAAAGCCCATTTAAATTGAAATTCGAAAAAATATAGGGATTGAAGTGTATAGAATTCGAATAAAAACAAATTAAAGAAAAGAATTTTGAACTAATTATTGGATGGTAAAAACTGTGCAATTATTAATTAATATAAGAGGAAAAGTAAAGGCTCAAGGTAATTTCGGCATTTACACGACACGTGCACTATGCTTGATGAAAAAATTACTCATGATTTTGCCTAAAGTCAACAGATTCTTAAGGCACAGACCCATGCGGCCTTTCCATGGCACGCAAACCTCGATCTTTCTACAGTGCTATAGCATGCAATGCTCTCTTAAATCATGATAATCAATTAAACCTTCTTTTTGGGCCACATTATCTCAAGCCAGTTGATTGAACCAGAACTTGAATTGCCCTTTTCAATTCTTTCTTTTTTAACATTTTTCAATCTGACAAGCTGCCATTGCCGTTTCTAGCCGTGATCATTGAGGACTATAAACACTAGCTAACTAACCTTTAGCCCCCAGGTCCCAAATGTAGAACATAAGGAATGTGAATGGCAGCAGCATCTCTTTCGTTTCTTGGTGGATGCTTTAAATGAACCTATTCCCTTGTTTCTAGGTCTGCCTCATACATGGCATCTCATAATTAATGCCTAGGTGTGTATATATATATATTGGTCAGATTGTAGTTTTGGATTAGTTTTTGTGTACCGAAATTGAAAATCCATTTTGTTTTTTTTTTCCAAGTCTGATGGAATCAAACTATACCAAAATTAGAAATTTATATGTGAGAATTTTAATTTTCATAATCATGATCTGGCATGAGATTCGATAAACTTTAAACTTCAATTCTTTTTAATTATGAGGTAAATTAAGCTTGATGAATACAAAACGTAAACCTCCATGAACTCTGAAAGGACGTGGATCACCCCATAAGTACCTCTCATGATTATTTTTGAAGGTACTACAGTGGGGTGACCACGCTGAGTGTTGCTCAAAACTAGCTAGCTAGCCCACCTTAATCAAGATCATCTAAAACGATATTCATTTCTCTTTTGTGATCCCTAAATAGGAAAGAGCATTAAGCAATACTAATTAATAGTTTTAAAAATTAGTATAAACTTCATCTAAAGCGATAGGTAGAACCACAGTGAGATATATGATCATAATAACTTCGATGCACAGCATATCATTTTTGGAAAAAAAGTTGATTAATCTTCCAATGTTTATCTTATAGCATGATCACAAAGAATCATAAGTATTAAATTTAGTGGGATTCCATGACGACCACTGTAATATTTCTCAAGGATATCTCAGGCCGACCATAGCCTTTTGATATATATACTAATACAAGGATAGATGTCAACTTGAAATTTGACAAAACCTTATCAGTCGGTGGATTCCCCATAATCCAAGTAAGCATGACACTTGAAGAAAAAAACAAAAGAAGAAGGAAGGATTAATTATATATTATATAGTACCATATGATTTTTGCTAACTAAGAATCACATTCACAATTTGAGATGGGTAATTAGTTAGGTGAAATCAACTAGAAATGATTGTTTCAGTTTTCAAATTCAAGTCCAGATTTGCCTTCTCTTTGATTGGGAGCATATCATATGAAATGAAGGAGACATTTGGGTGTCAAATCTGATGCTAACAATGGGGGTGAAAATCTTTTAAAGATACTTGAACTCAGACGGAAGGGGAAGACGAAGTGGGGGTCCTCATGGCCTTAGTACATAAATTTTTGTCTTTTGCTTTGTTTATCTTCTACGTAAAGTACATTTGTCATCCACCAACCACTGACTGACACGTAGCTCCCACTGTTTTCCTAAACGTACGTTTTCCCTGTCTTTCTACTCCTTGCCTTCTCCGAAATACTTGTCGAGAAATCATTTGCAGGCCGTAAATTCTTTGTTTCCAAATGACCAAAACACCCTCGAAAGCGACGCTAGACATATCCCATGAATTGATGGCAACGTCAGTCGGATTGGTGTTCAATGGATAACCATTTGGTTTTTGTGTTTTGAGCCTTCACGAACCGAGCAGGAGTGTCAAATAAATCCCTCTGTTCAGTTTAATCTGTTGGCTCCCCCAATTCTCTTGTTTGCTCTTTACAATTCCATAGATTTAAATTATATAAATGTAATTTGCAAAACGATTACTCAATAAAAATAGGTTTCAGTGGTCAAATTATTTTTTGATAATAATAAATCGCTTCAAATACTTTTTTTCTTAATTCCATATTAATTTTTAACCGAGCAGATTAATATTACAATCTAATATAGGATTACTACGTCTAATAAATTTAAAATTTAGTTGGATTTTTCATTATTTATAATATTTTTATTGTATACGATGGATGATAAATATATTGTGTAACAGGTGAACACATGCTATATTTATCGAAACAGGAGTAAATTAACGGACGATATTGATCTTTTTTTAATTAATTTACGATAAAGGTCAAGGTCCTCGGGTAAAATCAGAAATTTTACAGGCTATTAAGGGTCGGGCCCAATCTTCATCCCGAGTCCTGCTGTCCGTTTTACCCGATATTGGGGGTGTTTTGGTAATTTGATTTAAAACAAAGCCATGTAGCCGGGAGGATCGGGGTGGATCGCTCGGCTCGAACGGGCGGTCATTTTGGCGGCAGGTTGTCGAGTTGTGCCATCGTGGCAGGTGTGTCAGAAAGATTGAAAACGGGAAGGTGAAAGATAATGTAAGTTATCGTTTGCTAGGAACGATATTTTGATGATAAATTGAAGACAACAAGAGTCTTTTTGGCAGACGAACATTCAGTTTTCCTGGATGGTAGCTGTCAAGACAAGACAGAACAGGATAAGAAAACGTCATCTTGCCGTATTTAAAAGAGAACGAGTTACATTGGTCTTTGCTTTGCTTTGCTTCCCAATTGGGCAGAAGTCGCGACTTGCTAAGTAAAATAATAGTTTAGACAATTCTTGACAAATTAGTCCTCTCATGTATAATATTTTTCAATTGGGATCTAAATGTAATAATTATTTTCTTCAATTAGGTTTTCAAAAGTTCAAAATACTCTACGTAAATCCCTTCATAAATGTAGTTGAATAGAATCACAATTCTCGATTTTTAGAAATTAGACCACTATTTTCATGCTATCACATATTATTCAACTACATTTTGAATCAAAGATTGATTCTAAATTGAATTATCTGGATGAGATTTTCTTTTTTCTTTTTTCTTTTTCTTTTTAAATAAAATCACAACATTCTATTGTTTTTGAAGACTTATCTAGATATAATGGAAGAACTGAAACATGCATGCTTTATAACAATGCAAGTTAATAAAATCTCTTTGAACAAATTTTCTAGCTCCATCTATACGTCGAGAATTGTGAAATTTCTTACCATTTGAATGCCTTTTACTGTTTATAACTTAAGGAGATTTTTTTATTTATTTAATGATCGTTGCGTGTTTAGATAAATTCTTTCGTATCGAGGCATTTTTTTTATGTCGATATATAAATATGTAATTTACATCAAGTCTAACATATATGTTAACGAGAAAATTTTGTCATAACTTCTATTTAATTCAAATCGTTAATAATAATTAGAAAAAACATATTCATTTACCATCAAACATCATCAATATCTAACTAACCTTGAATGATGAATAACTTTTTTGTATAAATGTAATGAAGTGTGGGTTACTTAAATAAGATGTTTCTTCTTCTTCTTCTTTTTTTTTTAAATTAAATTTCCAATCTATACTGAACATATATTATGTTATCAATGAAATAATTACGTTATTCACAAAAAAAAAAAAAAAAAAAAAAAAACTCTTAAAAAAGAAAGAAGTCACATAGAGAGACTAACAAAATGAACTCATTTTGCACGCTTGACAATTAATCGAACTCATTCTTCTCAAAATAGAATTAAAAAAAAAAAACATGCATTCTCTCTCTTTTTTATTCCTCCGTACCAAACCCACATTTTGTTTTTGTTTCAAACAATTTTCTTATGATATTGTACCAAACCCAACTTCAGAAAGAAACGATGTAACATCAGAAGAATTCAATTAAGTACAACGTTTGGTGGTACCTCCTCTTCTTCTTCTTCTTCTTTTTTTTTTGGTGGGGGCAAAGTTGGGAGTTGGCAGAGTAACATTTGAACAAAAAGTTTAATTTCTCACAAGCTTCAAGGAGAAACAGAGAGAAATGGAAAAAGGTGATTAGAGGGGTTTCTGTAGGAAGCTAGGGGTGACGTAAGAGACTGGGGACAACCATCAACCACGCGCAATTAAGCGGTCCTCCCCTCTTCCCTCCTTTTATATTCTCTCCCATCTTTCACTCCTAACGGAATTTTTCTTCTTTCGCATCGTCAATTCTTCTTCTACCACTTCCTTTTGTCTTCTTCCTCTTCGCTCCTGCTGTCTTTAAGTAATTTAATTTTAACAAACGAAGCTAGTGCGTACAAAATTCCTGAGGTAAGCTTTTTGCACTTGCATGGAAATCAATTCACATCCCTCCCGATATTACAAACATTATAGTTTTTCATTACAAATTAAATGATGATGTGCATATATAGAATCTAGCTAGCTAGTTTCTCTCGTTCTTTCTGAACAATTTAAGCTAGCTTTCACATGGGAAGCTGGGAAGGTGCATTTTTCTTGCATCTCCTGGAAATATTGAAAAGGTTTCTTAATTGATTTTCATGAGCTTCATATTTTGAAAGGGTTTGTTTCTAATGTAAAACCTTTCTGATAACCTCTCCCTATCTGTCTTTCTCATTAGAGTGAGGTAGCACATGCACATCGTATAATTCCCTAGGTATATCGCTTTATGTCAAAATCCATTTCGTCCAAATTAACTTTGGCATTAATTAGAAGATCAGGAAAGGCGTCAAAGATCAAACACCTGATTACGAAGACCAAGGTTTGGTAAAAGATTGTTAGAAAGTTCATTTCTTTGCTACTAATATAGGTAAACCCTCAAACTCACCATTCTCACCTGAATTATTTTCCTTATCCTTGAAAAGACTATACGTTCAAAGGAGTCAGTTGATCTCTCCCTCTCCGTCTCTGAAAAATACCACCTTGACAAAATAAGCGCACCCAATTATTCTTGACTATTATATTAAAACTGACTCCTTGACCAAAAAAATTCACCAAGCTTATAGTAGGTCATTTCCTCGTTTCTTCTTTTTATTTTGAATGCTAGGATGAAGAGGCTTTATCGTATATATCCATAAGCATTTTTTTTCTTTTGTGGAGTTCTGCATTTTTTCTTGGAGTTTTACCAAAAGTAAGAGGGTCAGTTTCTGCCATGAAAATTCTCGACAAACAGACAAAACGGTCAGAGCCCGTTTCTGCATTAATGAGACAGAGACTGTGCAGCAGCAAGAGCGCCCTTAAGAGTGCTTTTCTTTTCTTCACTCTCTTTTTTCCTAATCCTTTCCCTCTATCTCCTTGCAGGCATGATCCAATAAGAAACTGTGTCTCTCTTTTTGCATTCTCTTAAACCTTTTTTCTTTCGAGAAACGCGTGCTTTAAAATTTGTGACAACGTCATCCTCTTTGTCCATTTGGCAGTTCTCTACTTTCCAAACAAATTATTGTAAAACCACACTAATCAATAATTATTTTTTTAATCATGTTGTTTATAGTGTTGTAATGGAAACCCCGTTCTCGATGCATCATTTCTACCATTCACTAACACAAGACAACATCATTAGTACAAGCCTTCAGCTGTCCGTTTCTTGATGGACCCTGTACAAATAGGGGACTATCTAGCTAGCTAAGCTCCAACTTCCTCTTGGTTTTTATAAAAAAAAAAAAACAAACTTTTTCATGATTTTGTTTTCTTTTCCTTTTCACATTCATTCCTCTTCTAACCTTGACGATAAAAAAAATACTAATTTTATTTGAAACAATTGATTATGGGATGTTTTGTTTTACAAGCACGCGCTTATTTTCCTGTTATATATAGATAATATATATGGTGAGTGTTCCTCACCACCAAATGAGTTGATGATTATACCTGATACCACTTGTCACCTTTTTATTTGGAGGGTCCATTGGTTTTTTTTTGGCTTTGTATTACTACAATTCTAGCTAGCTTCCCTTTTTAGCTTTTTATTCTCTGGTTTTCTGTGATCCCCCTAGTGTCCTTATATAAGTTCATTTATTCACTCACATTTTGTTATGATGTAAAGATGATGAATTAGAGAGCATTATTATTGATGGTAATGGTGGTGGTGAATTTTATGCAGCATCATCAATAGTTGTTATGATGGAGTCAATGGAGTCTTGTGTCCCACCTGGATTCAGGTTTCATCCAACCGATGAAGAGCTTGTGGGCTATTATCTAAGGAAGAAAGTTGCATCACAAAAGATTGATCTTGATGTTATTAGAGATATTGATCTTTACAGAATCGAACCATGGGATCTGCAAGGTATTTTAAAGTTGTAGTCCTTCTTGCTCTTTTTTTTCCTCCTTTTCCTTAGGGTTAAATATAGATCATATAGAATATCATTTAGTTCATAGTTCATATGGATCATGCATGTTAATTAGGGTTCGATCTTGGTTAGGATTAGTTTCGACTATCCCTTGATCTTGCTTATTAAAAAGTTTCTGCAACCAAAACACTTTAATTACTGCTTGGCGTAAGTCTACGGAATTTAGTGGATCAAATAGGGTTGCACTATGCATTGAATGATTTTCTTGAGGTCATGCTGACATCATTGGCTACCCATGTATAGTTAAACAATATTCCTTAGAATAAACTTGAGTCAACCTAGATAAAACTTTTTTAGGTGAAGTTGAATGTGGAATATCGTTTGTCATGTACAGAGAGATGCAGGATCGGATATGAAGAGCAAAATGAGTGGTATTTCTTTAGCCACAAGGATAAGAAGTACCCAACAGGGACAAGGACTAATAGAGCAACCATGGCCGGCTTTTGGAAGGCGACCGGGAGAGACAAGGCAGTTTATGACAAAACAAAACTCATTGGCATGAGGAAAACCCTTGTCTTCTACAAAGGAAGAGCCCCAAATGGGCAGAAAACTGACTGGATCATGCACGAATACCGGCTTGAATCCGATGAGAATGGTCCTCCACAGGCAAGCACTTCTCAATTGATATTTCATACCATATAAGGTTGAAAGAAAATTGTCTCCGTCTTCCAACATACTAATTAGCTTTGAACAAGATCTCCTTATTGACCTAATATGGAACTTTTTTTGACATATAAGAGTTTATAAAGAGGGTTTAGGGATCCATTACTTGGACAAGATCATTAGTGCTTCATAAATTCTTCTTATTACCTAACTTTTAGTGAAAATAGATGGCCTTTAGATTAAATTATTTTCTACAATCCGACTTTTCAACTTATAAGAAACAGATCAATCACTCTTTACTTTTGCATGCACAGGCCACTAACTGTAGTTTCACTGTTTATGTTCTCTAGAAAGAAGACCTCCACCATCACTTAAGTCAAAAGGTCATTAGTAATTTTAAAGCATGTGAAATAGCTTTCTTCCAATTCCTTTTCTGGTACGGGCTGCCTTTCTTTGCTCATTTTGTCAAAAGAAAAATTCAAATTCTCATCCTTGTTCATCATCTTTGACTACTACCTCTCTTTATCAAACAAAAAGATAACTCAAAAAGCCAAAAAATTTTACTTTTGCTTTGAACTTAACTTCCTTTATGCTATAAAAGAAAAAGTTTGAAAAAATTAAAACAAAAAAGATCTCATCATCTCTTAAAACTTTGGTTAAGTTATTGCAGGAAGAAGGATGGGTAGTCTGTCGTGCATTCAAGAAGCGAACTACCGGCCAAAACAAGAGCATTGAAGGGTGGGACTCAAGCTACTTCTATGAGGAATCGAGTGGGGTTAGCTCAGTGGTGGATCCTATTGATTATATAACAAGGCAACCTCAAAACTTTTTGGCTCAGAATTTCTTGTGTAAGCAGGAGATAGAAGGAGATAGCTTAAGTTTTATGCACTCAGAAAGTTTTGTACAGCTTCCTCAGTTAGAGAGCCCATCACTGCCATTAATAAAGAGGCCAAGCTCATCAATCTCTTTGATATCAGAGAATGACAACAGTAACAATGAAGAGGAAGACCAAAATAGAATATCGTCCAACAACAACAACACCACCCAGAAAGTAACTGATTGGAGAGCCCTTGACAAGTTTGTTGCTTCTCAGTTGAGTCAAGAAGAAAGATATGATGGTGATGGCGTTTCAAGCTTTGTTGGGGCAGAAAATAACTCAGATATGTCATTGCTGTTATTGCAAAGTGGAAGAGATGAAGAGAACAAGTTCAATGGATTCTTAAGTTCAAGTTCTGACTGTGATATTGGAATATGCATATTTGAGAAATGAAGGGAGGGGTTTTAAGAGGTTTTTCTTACTTGTAGTAGTACTTCTATAAATGTTTGATGAATCCTGATGAGATATATATCTATATATATTTTCGTAAAAATATATATGGTTTTTCATGAGTGAAAAATTAACTCTCTCTCTCTCTCTCTCTCTCTCTCATAGAATTATAGATCAGAAACTAAGTAAAAAGTTATGAAGAACTTTAAATGACTCTTTCTGAAGCATGCCTTGCTTGGGAAGACATATCAATTCAAGCCATAGCTAGCAATGTTTACTAACTTTCATTAGTTGCAAGGTTTGTTTCGTGGTTAATGTGGTTTGTTTTTCTTGTTCTTCTGAGTTTTAGATTTTGAAATTAATACTTAAAAAAATTTACTAAATTCTTCTCAATATATTACATCGATAGGAAGGATAACGTCATCTAAAAAAACTTACTTTCGATTAATACGCAAACTAATTCAATAATACTTTTATAATTGAACCATAAAGAAACATAACTTTACATTAATAATTTTCTTCGCGGTTAATTATGAAGGCAAGATATCTCTTCTTGTGGTTCATTAATCTGAACCAATTCTCAATTATCGCAAGTAAGTGTTTATTTGTTGAGTATTTTTCAGAGAACTAGGTAGAAACAAGTGAAAACTGTTTTAATTACTAAATATACTAGTATATATTTTCTTGAAAATGCGTGAAAAACGGAAAATTACATACTAAAAGTTCTGTACCTTCATCCTTTTGCAGTTTTTTTTTTTTTTTTTTGGTATATTGGGCTGAGAGATGGTCAATTTTAGAACGGAGATGAAAGAAGAGAAGACAATTTGGAAAAAATGTTTCCTAAAAGTAAACACAACCAACGTGCCTTGCCTTTTTCCATTCCTCTAATGAACAGTGCAATCCGTAGGCATTTTATGATCCGTTATAAGTTGTTTGTCTGATCTTCACAATTATTCTTTTCTAATTACTATTGTTGAGATTTCTTTCTTTTTTTTTTTTTAAATTTATTATTATTGACAAAAGATAAGTCTGAATTTGAGATCTATTGGATAGAAGAACAACATTAATGACAATTGAGTTACAATTCAATGGTTAGTGGGTGAGTATATATTCATATTATCATTCAAGATTCGAATCCTAAGAAGGTTATTTTTCTTGTAAATACAGCAGATGTGAATGGTTTGTTTTGGACCGGATCGAAAAGAGATTTAATTTTTATATGTAAAAGATGGTATGAGAGTATGCCTTCAACAAGTTTATCTTAAAGTAATTGGTTTGAAAACGAATTTGTTGTAAAACATTTTCACACACAGAAACAATATTCAGAGCATTGTTATTATCTTTTATTGTGGTCTTTTTTTTTCACTCTTAATTCAAGCACAACTTGCTCTTTTTGCTATTTATAGATCTTTATTATTTTTATTTTTTGAACTCACACATCCAACACACACTCAAGGCTTCTAATAAAATTAATTTATTAAGATTTAAAATTATGAAGGTCATTATTATCAAATTACAAGCTTTTTTGTTAGATCTCTCCTATTGTATTTGTTGGTAACCTATACTACTAAAAGCTAAAATCGAAAATTTTGTTCGGTTTGAGTTTAAAAATAATATTTGATTTTGGAATGTTGTTTGCAACATTAAAATAATTATTTTGGAGTAATTTAGTGGCCAGAATGGTGAAGTTTTAATGGTAAATAGTGTCAAAGAAAGCCCTAATGCAAAAACAATCAATTAATATACAAAAATCAAAAGGAAAACAAACCTCTAATAGCTGTAAAAAAATGTTGATAATTCAAGAGTTTTCTATACGTTTTAGCAAATTTTAATGTGTATGACAAGGATCCCTTTATGAAAAAAGAAAAAGAAAAAAGACGTATACTCTTACTCCTTGGGAAGCATAAGTAAAAAAGCAAATAAAAATGTCATGAACCAATACATGTAAATTGAATTATATTCTATTGCGATAAGTGCACATGGAATTATGAAAGACGGATTTTGAGCATTTGGTTGGCTTGATAGAGGCATGATCAGGACCACCTTATACATTGAAAATAGAAATATTTATATTTAGAACGAAAATGATGATGTTTAAGGATCGGTAGAAAATTTGCCAACAACTAACTCCTTCACCACTTGACAATAACTTGTTTGTATTGCTGACTTATACTTAATGTGATACAGTTTGGTTCAATAAATTAAACACCATAATTTATATTTGAAAAAAAATCTCAATTAATATCTAGAATATATATACGAAGCCATGACCTTGGTGTTATGTTATAGGATTTCAAGAAGGGAAAACAAAATCGTTTTTTTCAAGAAACGGATAGAGAATCCATGCAAGCGATTCATCAGAAAGCTTCTATTCCCCTCAAACAGAAGAATCATGGGATTTTTTTTTTTTTTTAATCTTTTTGATCAGTTGAAGAAATGTGTGTCGAGAAATTAAGAATAGGAACAGGAAGACAGAAGAAGAGAGAGGTGAGGATCGAGCATCTAAGTGTGGGCTTGGTGGGTCCATGGCTTGTCTAGCATGCGTTATCCCGTTGGGCATGCTCTGTCTTTATTAACATTTTGACCTCTATTGCTCCTCTCCTCTCCTCTCGTCGTCTTAGCTTCATCACTGCAAACTGTGGGATGATCATCATCATAAAAACAAACTGATCATATATAATACTTTCTTAATATAATTTCATAAGTTATTAAATATACTGCTAACTTTCTCTTTTTAATTAATTTCTCTATCCTACCTATGATTCTTGGAGCATTAATTTGTTTGTTTTTGTCAAAAATGATTCTTTATTTGGACAAACAGATACATTTGCGACATGGGGTCTTTTCGCACACTAGGTGGACCAGAGTCCGAGACGGTCCAGATTAACATTCTTAATTGGGTCCACTTGATATTTGTTGCTAGTGTTGATGCATTAAGGACACAGTCCACTCGTTTGATTTAACCTACTCCTGCCGTATTAACTTAGATAATAAATGAGTTTGATTCCCACATCTTCTCTTAACCGAATCCAGAGACTAGGCTTTTTTTTTTTTTTTTTTTTTCAGTTGGCAGAAGAGAAACTTGAGTTAGATGAGCAAAAACTAATTTAAAAAATTCTTAGGATAAAAAAAATAGAAACATGATTATAAGATTTTATTGGGTGTTACTGAGTTTTATTAATCTAAAAAACTAACACAAACAGTGAAGTTTTTTCTCATATTTATAACTAAACATCTAACTTTTTTCACAATCGGTGTGCGATAATACAATAATCTTTTTCTTCACATAAGGTCGTAAATTAATTATTTCTCATCAACTTGTATGACATAAACACATGAGAAATTGTCTAACTTGAGCTCCATTACCGGTGTTTAAATGCTATTGGACATTCTCAACTCTAAAATTTAGTTCAAAGAGTGAGACTTTTTCGATCTCAAACCCATAATTAAGCATCCGACTCTTTTTACCATCGACGTAGAATAACACAACTGGACTGACATATATGTAGAAAATAATTAAGCTCTCAATATAGCATGTAATAGTTTGTTGGGGGAGCATGCAGTGTATAAACATACACGTAACATGATGTATTAAAGGTTGTAATTTAGGACATATCATATTTATTAACCTTCTAGAATTCAAAGCTAATTCAATGATTTCAAATCCCCAACTAATTGATGTCCAGAACAGAGAGCGAATTGAAAGGAAGCAACTCCACAAGTAGGACCTGCTGGTGCATCAGTGTCAAATGATAAAAATGTGTAGTCAAAGAAATAACTCACTTTCAACATGGATTCTCCTGGATGCTCAGATATTTCTCCTTTGCCAAATTTAATGGCCAAATCACATACATTAATTTCAGTGATTGCATATATCACCTTTCAAAAACATTTTGGTTTTAACCACCAATAGCAGTGTGCCATGTCACTAATTAAGTTTTTATTTATTATTATTATTATTTTTTTTTTTTTTTGGCCTTTGATTAGGAATGATTACTGCACTTTAGTCTTCCTAATGATTCCGTTTCTATTCTGCATTTTTAAGTGGTGTGAGTGAGGTGATTGATAAGCAAACAACAAGATAGACGTTGCACCAAATAATAATCACTACTGTCTTCTTCAAAAGCCATAATGTGCAGACACCTCCACAGGACGACCTGTAACTTGACTCAAGCTACCATTACTTTAATAAGCATACTTGTTCTCATATTTCGGCACCGGGGTCCATGTGCTTCCAAGCTTCAGTCTCATTGAATCATATGGTTCTTTTTTGAAAATACAATTAGATTCTTGATTTTTTTCCCCCTTTTTTTTTAAGAAAACAATTAATTGGGTTCATAAGATTTGAATTTTAGACTAAATTAAGTCGCTCCATATAATTTCTTTACTAATTTACGTTAGAGTAGCTAACAAGTTGGGGACATTTTTTAAGGTTTGCCCTATTATTTTCCATGGTGGTAACATTAATTGCAGGGGCTAGGAACCTAGGGCACGTTTTGTACGGCATATTTATAAAGGATCGGACCAATCACGTTCTACCAAATGAGTACCAACGAAACACAGTTTGAATAATCAGGAGAACAAAAGGAATGTTGTTCATTGCGATTGTCACTCTGGATTGTGGAGAAATATAAAAAAATGAAACACATGCTGTCTGGGTTTTGGTCGGGGAGTGTAACGTACAAGCTTATAGGCCAACCAAGAGGCTCCACGTAAAGCGGTCTTAAAGCTTTTTAGAAGATGAGCAATGGATATCAATTAGTCTAATGGTTGACCAAAACAAGCTACCTTTTTGTACAACGATGATGCCAATGATGGCACGCAACAAAACCACCATAACCCCGTTTTTGTAATTTTATGTGTTTTTTTTTTTTTTTCATGCAAAGATAAGATAGGAAACTTGAAAAGGTGAATTAAGAACGAAACACCCCCCCCTTTCTTGTGCTCCGCCTCAAGAATTACTGCAATGAAAATGTGAAATATATATCGCTCTCACGCACACAGACACGAATATGGATTGTGAAGCAAAACTACCATTCATCTTGTAAAGTTTATTTGAAAACAGCTCTATTGGGAATTGAAAACAATGCTTATAAAGAATGTGAACGGAGACTAGTTCTGAGATGCTATGTTGACATGCTCAAAACAGTTGACCAGCATTTAGTGGGAAACAATTACTAAATTTTGAAAAGTTTTGTTGAACTAAAGACCAATTAAATCAAACCCAACCAACCATGATCTAACCACAGCCAAATCTAAACTTGGGTATTATACAAATCAACAGGGAAATTGGGCATTTGACTTGACACGGACTCGTAATGAATAATGAATACATTGAGTATAACTTAACTCCTCCCCTACTACTGAAGAAAGAAAAACCTAATTAACTCGTGTCCTTTCATCAAATTTGTTGGTTATTGAAAGGCATTGTACTACATAAGGAGAGATATTGTCTCTTTCCCTTATTCTATGATATGACATGAATTCTAATTCTAATTGTATAATGATTTGACAATGGAATTCTCGTGTGCTTAGGATTGATTTTATCTAGCACTGAACATCTTGTAAGATTAGAATTATTATTAATCCTTTATCGATTAGGACTATGACATATTCTTCATAAATATGTGCTAACAACAGTTTTGTAAAGAATTAGACCAAATCGAATTGTCCCATCTTTTTTTCAAGACTGGTTGAAACTTTGCACCTTTAAATTCAAAAAAGCCAAAGCCTCCCTTACATGTTTTGATGAAATACAATAGTTCCAGCCCTAGTTTTGGTTAGGTCGAAACTTCCTAAACATTGAAAAACCCTAACTTTTATTGATTTTGGTGAGATTTTGAAACTCCACTACAACCTACCTAAGTGATTTAACTTTAGATGATTTAGTGAAATTTAAAACCCCACTAAACCCTTAGTTAGAGTTAGCACCTCTTTGTTGCCCTAATGTCATTACCTCTATTCAGACAAACTATTTTGTAAGGATTAGGATGATCAATAAACAGTCTTTCCGACAATAATATAAGAGGTTTGATACCTTTATGGTTGGTAATGGCTATAGTAAAGGTAAATACGATAAAAAAACAAGCTATGAAATGGATCTGTTGGTATTTGAAAGATACTTCAGACACTAGCTTGGTTTATAGGAGATATATTGGTTGTGTTATTAGTTATGCTGACTCCGATCATGCTAGAGATCTTGATCATATAAAATCAATCAAAGCTATGTATTCAGCATTGGTAATTGTACTATTAGTTGGGAGGCCACTTTATAATCTGTCATAGCATCGTTTACCATAGAAGCAGAATACTTAGTAGTGACTAAGCTATTTGACTTAGTTTAGTAGCGATCAGGATGTGATTGTTGTGTATTGTGATAGTCAAAGCCATACATCTGGTTAGGGATCGCATGTTCTATAAGCGGACAAAGTATGACGATATCAGCTACCGTTTTATCCGGGATCTTACTAATTTGGATGATATTGTTATGAAGAAGATTGGTATTGTGGATAACAAAATTGATATGTTGACAAAGTCACTTCCATTGTTCAAGTTCAAGCATTGCTTGGACTTGATTTCTATAATCGGCGACGACACTTACCCCTTAAGGGTTTGATGGAAAACATGAAGAATTTTGATAATTAAATATATTCAAATCAAATTGGAAATTTGTTATGACGTAGATAAAGATTTGACAATATAATCCTTATGGGCTTAGAATTGGCTTTGGCTAATATTGAAACCTCGTAGGATTAGGATTGTCACTAACATATTCTTTACAATTATGTGTTTATGCTTATTTTTCTTGATATTCGAATTGTGTGCTCTTGTAAGCTATAATCTGCTATGAGGTTTGGGTGTATGTAGAATTCAGGTTTGAGAGTTCTCTAAAACCATATTGATTTCGACTATCGTAAACTTTCTTCTCATCACTTGTGGAAACATACATAATTGAAACAAATAAAATCATTATGATTATTACTATTATCATCATCATCATCATCATTATTATTATTATTTTCTGTAATATTTTCTATAACCTTCTATAATTCCTCTCGTTTTTTGAATATATGAGATTCGGCCCTTAGGTTACTTGATATTATCTCAAATAACTTTACTAGTTAAGCTAGCCGCTAAGTACTCTCAATTTATATAACCTAAACAATATTAGTTACAACTTGCAAACTAGTTAATAGATTTACAAGTCAAAAAAATTAATTTATTCAATTATATAGAGAGAATATTTTTCCTGTAATGCTACAAGGAGGTCCCTTTTGCGTAATATCCTCAAATTCAATGAACAAAGTGGACAATCACTATTGTCGGCCACTTTATGATTCAAAAGTCTCTCTCAATTCTCAAGCCTCTGCTTTAAACACACCAAATTCAATCCCGGATTCCGTTCTCATTGATCCATTCCCCATCACGCCTAGTAAATAAAGATATAATTACTACTTTGTTTATATATATATATAGACACACACTTTTTACGAGAAGACTTACACTTAAATCTAATAAGACATGATCAATGACAGGATGCCACTTAAATTATTCTAATTAAGAATATGATTAGCTTAACTTAGCTCATGCTTTATTTTCGGATCGAAGCACAATCCTGTATGTTGAACATAAATAAAGCTGGGCAATGTGAGATTTTCCTCATATTATTAAATTTTGAGTGGGCAATGATAAAGAGATATCAACCACTCCTTGATTTTGATGGCTTTGAACTTGTAATGCTAAATACCAGTATGTTTTGGTAGCCCAAAAAGAAACCGACCAACCCATTCTTGAAACAGAAGGTCCATCGTAGACAAGCCATGCCATTTTAATCGACCAAAGCCCTTTTACAAGTTATGTCCCACGTCTTTCTGATCGAACTATAGTATATAAGTATCCTTCAAGTTCATTGAAAGCTAATTAAGTCTAGTTTTTAACCCAACTAAAAATTGCTAATCCAGATTCCTGAGGGATCTTTTTGCCCCATAGGCAGGGTAAAGACTATTTTTGCTCAAACGTAACGTAAGAGCTCCAAGGCTTAAAGTATCCTATTGTTTTTTCCTCGTGGCCCAGGCCCCTTTTCAAGTTACGTCCCCATATGGCAGCCGGCACGTTGCCTACGTTAGGATCAACAACCAGACGGTAAGCTCAAAAACGTTGACAGAGAGGAAAACGAGGAAAAAGAATACAGAAGAAACAGGCAGGCCAGCTTGTTGACTGATGAGACAAAAACTGGATGTCATGGAAATTTTGAAGAGCACGTTCGATCTCTAATACTGAAGAATGTGCGACAAACACGAAGCAATTTGAAGTTCAGCCAACAAAATCAGTCTACAGATGAAACCCTAGCAAATTCAATCTCAATTGGCACAGCTTTCCCATTCCGGTCGAATTGTTCTAATTAAATGTCAAGATGGAATAGGTAGAGTTCTAAAACTGTTGAAAGCTTGCAAGTAAGAAAATTATTTAGGTTGCACTTTCAATTTAAGGCAACGCGATACAGGGCAGAAACGATGAGGACCCAAAAAGATAAATTGCAACTGCATGATCTTGCCTAGAAAAGCCATCCTAACCAGACTTCAGAAACATCATAGAAACGCAGGTCACCCTGTTTAACAAGATTTTACCCTACTATACAATCCTAAACACAATTTCCTATCATCATCACTCATAGGGGCATGCCAATGATCTTAGAAAAGAAATTTATAATTGGTATAAGTGAGTTTGTGGGAAAATAGCATTAGGATTTCAGCAGTGACTTCTTTTGATATAAAACAAGCATAAAAGCCATCAAATTCACAGCTAAAAAAAGTGATGTATGTCTGTATGGGAAGAAAATGAGGCAAGAAAGGGTCACAAGAGATCAATGCAACACAAGCAGGAAGTTAGGAACTCAGATTCAGAATTAAGGTAAAGGTCAATACTAGGGATCAAACATCATATCACAGCTGTCATATTAAACATTAAGTGAAATCACACGAACATTAGTTTGAGTAGATTACTAGCAGACAGCAGTTCATATTAGATCAGGACAGTAGAAACACATTAACAACAACATAAATACAGTACCTAAATGAAACAATGTCAACCTTTAGGCCCTTTCGCCACGAATTCTCCTGGCAAGTTGGATATCCTTAGGCATGATCGTGACCCTCTTGGCATGGATAGCACAGAGATTAGTATCCTCAAACAAACCAACAAGATAGGCCTCTGCAGCCTCCTGAAGTGCAAGAACAGCGTGGCTTTGAAATCTCAAATCCGTCTAAAACAAAGAAGGAAAAATCAGAATGATCTTTTTAAAACTAAACATGAAAAGGGAGAAACTACAGTCAGCATAGAAAAATAATTTACCTTGAAGTCTTGTGCAATTTCACGGACAAGACGCTGAAAAGGTAGTTTCCTGATCAAGAGTTCAGTGCTTTTCTGGTACTTACGGATCTCACTGTTAAAAAGAAATGGAGTTAGGACTTAGGATCTTAAATCATCACAAAAAATAAAAAATAAAAAAATTGTGCCTAGGCAATGATGTTTAGAAAAGGAATGAAACCCTTACCGGAGAGCTACAGTTCCAGGACGGTAACGATGAGGCTTCTTGACACCACCAGTGGTGGGAGCAGACTTTCTTGCAGCCTTCAAAATCAAAATAAAAAAGACGATTAAAGGTAAGTAAAATCCATGTGTATTTTTTGTTATCTTTTTCTATAACAAAAACCATAAATCATAAAAATCCGCCACACTCCCCTGCTACAATAGTAACTGAGACACAATTTATTCTCATTGCATTACTGGAGCCAATGCCATACATTCTATTATAAAATGAAAATTCAAGTAACCAGCGAAGGTTTACTTCCACAGCGAAGACCTTAATTTATTTCTCGAGAAATTTCACATACGGGAAAGTTTCTAAAATAAAATTCAGATAATGTTTCAGATATCGTCAAATCAAACGAAATAAACTTCATATACAAGCTTTCCCTCTAATTATCTCTATATTTTGTTACTAGCGTTGTATATTTGTTTCCTAAGGTCGTATTTTTAAGACGCAGAAAAAAAAACACACACACACACACACAGAGAAAGGGGGGAGAGGACGTGCCTTGGTGGCGAGTTGTTTGCGAGGAGCTTTGCCACCGGTTGATTTGCGAGCGGTTTGCTTAGTACGAGCCATTTAGACCTGCCAACGGAAACGAAGAACAATGAAAGTTATAGTCAAGCTTAAATGGGTTATTATCTACTGAGATTGGAAAGAAAATTGAAGGATCTAGGGTTTGCTTTTACCTGATAGGGAAGAGTGGCTCAGAGTTTTCAATTTCGAATTTTCGAACTAAAGGGAAGGTGAGGGAGATTAGGTGTAGGTTTAGTATTTATAGGTAGATTTAGGGCTCTATAAACGACGGCGTAGGAGTTTCATTGGCAGGTAGAACCTTGGTTTACTATTAATGAGTCCTTTCCTTCTCTTGCCAGTATTTTCTGCCCATTTCTCTCGGTTTATACTCTTTTGAAAGGGAGAATTCACTGTTTACTATAATCCATCCTTACAAAACTTGGATCATTGTGTTTTGGTTTAAGAATTAGGACATTATTAGATTAGCTTTTCCCACATCTGTGTTAGATCTTTTTTTTTCCTTATTGAATTTTAAGAAAAAAAT
Organism: Dovyalis caffra; assembly: GCA_963924115.1. NCBI lineage: Eukaryota > Viridiplantae > Streptophyta > Magnoliopsida > Malpighiales > Salicaceae > Dovyalis > Dovyalis caffra. The sequence goes on along the minus strand of CAWUPB010000950.1, from coordinate 1,073,240 downwards.
ATTTTCTCACAATTTTATTTTTTTAATCGTAATAAAATATAATAATATGATAAGTAAATCTATTAACTATCTAAATCAAATAATAGATTTTGATAGATTTTCTAAAATATGATTTTTTTTTGGACATCTAAATATTTTTTTTAAATAAGGCACCTTTAAAACTTAATTCTCAAAACAAAGTAGTTTTAAACTTAATACCTAAAATGAGGTGTGTTTTGTCGTGTAACACTTAATTATCGAGGTTTTTTTTTCACACTATGGTACTTTTGAATTTTATTTCTGAGATATTTTTAATCTTATTTTTCAAAACAATACATTTTATGTCATGTTAGATTTGCATGAAAAATCCATGTCATTTCTTTCTCAAAATAATATACATGTAGTGTAAAAAATAATTAAGAAATTAGTAAAACCTCTTTTTCTACATTATAATTCATTAATCTAAATTTTGGAAAGAGAACATTTGTTGTGCTATAAAATTTAAACCTCAATCTAAAATTATAAAAACTCTAGAGGTAATAAACGTTGATAAAATAAATATTTTTTTCCTACCTATCTTGATGTTATATAGCTTAATTCTCTATCTTTTATTAGAAAAAGGAAAATCTTCATCCATTCAGCTATATTTTGTATCAAGAAAAAAAGAGGCAAGATGCAGAAAAAAGATAATGAAAAACAAAAGGAAGGTCAACAATGATTAATTGATAGATTTACATTAACTTTATAACGAATTATCAAAAGTGATATTAATAAGTCAAAATTTTTTGAGTTAAAAAAATCTATTAACTCCAAATTTGACAAGAACCCTAACTACATGGAGAGAAAGCAAAAGAGAAAGAGAGAGAGAAAGAAGCAATCAGGTTGGACTAATAAATAATTTAATGACATTGGAATAACAAATAATTTAATGGCATTATTTATCTTCTTAGTTAGAAAGATAGATTGATTTTTTAGTGGAACAAAAAAATAGTTTAATGATTATCTTATTATATAGTTAGAAAGATGGATTAACTTTTAGAAAGAGATGGATGGCACATAAACAAAAAGTATTATATAATTATTTGAATTAGCTTTTTTTTTTTTTCATACTAGTGTTTATTGATAACCAAAAAAGCAAAAAAAAACTCCTTAATTTAGTAAATAAGACTTAAAGTGTCTCGTTTTTATAAAGAAGATTTTAAAGTACTTTAATTTGGGAAAAAAAAATCCTTAATTATCCATGTCATATTTTTTATATTTACTAATAAAACTTCAAAAAATTAAAAGAAAATAAAATTTTAAAAACAACGTAATTGAAAATATTCACGTACTAAAGAACTTTTTTAATAATTATATGTATGATTTCTAATTTTTTTAAATTATTCTTCTAAATTTATATAGTAACTACTTATTTAAAAAAATGATTGGAATGCCTACATGGTAAAAACCGATCTCTTTCTTTCAATAAATAAGATTTTAAATATTTTATTTTAGAAAAATATATTAAAAAACCTCCTAAACAAAGAACAAAATTAAGAATCAATTGGGGAATATATACTCCAAGAACACGTGGGCTTTGCTATGTGGGTCACTAGTGGGCCAAGTTGCTTGTTACGAACCTAGGCAAGGGAGCCCAAAAACAGAACTAACTACATAACCAAGCATTAATCGTGAAACTCATCGAAAAGTGGAAAACTTCAATAAATAAAATCACCCATCGAATGTCAATGCTTGGCTCTTGTAATAGTACTATGGATAGAACTCCTGGCAGGGAGAAATCTGACAAGAAAACAATTAACATTAATTTCTAACAGAATCAAGGATTAAAACTTCAAGAAAAAATCAAAATAATTACAGAGAAATCACACAATCCAATCCAATATTTCTCCACTAGAATACAATCAAACACCAACTCTTCAACTTCAATGGAAGAAACCATAAGATAAACCAGACTCATATACCACCCAGGAATTTGTTAGTTCTGGTTTTTGGGCTCCCTTGATAGATTCTAGTTTCCGAGCCATGTTTAATCAGAAGTGTGAGCTCTATCTTCTAGTATTTAGTTATTAGCATTTAGAGCTTGTTGAGAAAATTGCAGCCAACTAAGTTCTCCAGCCTCCTATGCGATATTAGACATCTGCAAATACATGGTATTTCTTGGTTGAAATCTATCTTTATAGATATTTATGGTTTTGAGAGCTAAATACACTAACACAAACAGAGAAATTTCTCGTAAACTAAGCTGGTACATTTAAATGCAGAGTACTATACAGCATGACAGCATCCCAAGGATGCAAAATGAATAGTCTCTATTGAAACAATGTTTAAGACGAGAATTAACAACCATGATTGATTAGCTAAAAATCAGATAAGTGAATTTCTTGCCAAGATGGTTAGAAGGAAGAAAAGTTAATGCAGGCTAAACGTAGAAGACAAAAATTTTGATTTTTAATGTTTAATGTGGATTTGAATTAAAAAATTATTACTTTTTTCCTTTCTTTTTTGTTGAAACAAAATTTAATTTTTTTAATTTATTGTTTTTTAACGTGGCAAGAAAAATATAACAATTCTTTTTTTATCAGATATCATTTTTCATCAAATAGTCAAAAGAGTCACATTAAAATGAACAAAAAAAAATTGAAGAATAAAGAAAAGAGTTGAATTGATTTAAAAAAAACGAAAACCACTTTAAGAAAATCAAAAAAATTGAAAAAACTTCTTTGTAATTAAAAACATCTCTAATACTCTCTTTATATTAAATTTTTTTTTATAATAAAAAAATTTTATTCAAATTTCATCTTTAATACTTTCTTTATTATAATTTTTTATTTTTAAAAATAAGATACATAATGTTTTTTACTCTCTAATACTAAAAAATCAAAATGACTTTTTATCTTATATTTTATTAATAAAAATTATTATTTTCTATTTCATTTAATCTTTTCACTAATCAAAGAAAGTGAGATTAACCAAAAAAAAATTAAAATTAAATATTTTATAAATTTTATTAAAATAAAAAATAACATTGACAAAGAAATTATATTCCATCTATATAATTATAATTAATGATATTCTCTGTTAGCATTAAAATTATTATCTAAAAGTTAAAAATAGAAAGTACCATCTGAAATGCTCTAACCCTTCGAAGCAAGTTGAAGCACCGAAATCTAAAGCCACTTTCATGGAGCCCTCGTTAGATTCAAGCACTTCAATAGCAGAACAGAATCAAAAGCACAAATCCACATGAAAATGCTCTAAGGGTCACCACTAAAAAAATTGGATTCAATTGATATCTGCCACGTACGCACCTGAATCCACTTGGCATGAATCAGACTGCTCGATCAACATCCCGAACCTTCTCTAGTTCTCGGTTTGCCCAATTAGGGAAGTTCGATTTTGCTAAACCGTTAAAAAAAAAAAAAAAAAGAAGAAGAAGAAGAAGAAGAAGAATTTAGTGATCACAAAGGTCAAAATAGAATTGCAAACATAAAGAATTTCAGGAAAGGCAAAGACAACAAAACTGAGTTCCATTGAACTTGCAAGATTATACAGAGAATAGACCACTTATGTCCAAAACGTTGCAGAAAACACCCCAACATAAACTAGATACATATTACATCCCATATTCACATAAACCCAACACAGCAGATCAGAAACTAACTACTGCAAGTACTAAATTTCTACATCTAAGCAGCTTTCTTGGCCCTTTTAGCAGCGGGAGACTTGATAGACTTAGGCTGTTTAGGTTTAGCAGCAGCTGATTTCTTGGCCTTCTTAGCCCCAGCAGCTACTTTTTTTGCACCAGACTCGGATTTATTAACAGACCTAGTCTTTCTTGTAGTAGGTTTAACCTGTTGCGCCTTTTTCACTGTGTTAGTCCCCTTCGAGACTTTCCCTGTAGTGGCCTTCCCTTTTTTCCCCGTCTCTGATAGCTTGTAAGATGCCCTGATCTTGATTAACTTCCCTCTTGCTGCAGAGTTCTTCAGTTGAAGACCTAGAATTTTCTTGAAATTTGATGGGAGTACTGCTTTGTGCTTCTCTTCCATGTACTTTGCTATTGCATATGGACTCGACCCACTTTTCTCACCCAAAGCCAATATAGCCTCCTTGATCATCTACAATAATCACCCGCAGATTAAATTAAACATCAATAGAAATAACAATAACAATAACTGGGCATGCTTTTAAAAAAGTAGGAAGTCAAGAACCACGAAAAAGAAAAAACGAAATATATATACCTGAAAGTAAGGAGGATGAGCAGCAGCTTTTGGTTTAGGTTGTCTAGGCTTCTTTTCTCTGGGAGTCCTGGGCTTCTTTTCTTTCACTGGCTTCTCCCCAACCTTAGGCTCCGCTGTAGCAGGTGGTTGCTCCATGACTGGAGCCTCAGTTTCAGCTTCTTTGGTGGTGGTCATGGCTGATCAAGCAGAGTAGAAAATACACAAAAAGTAATGAACAGAAGTAACAGTAGCCGATACGGTTTTCCTATGTCATCTTTGGACGCCGTTTGTTTGCATTTATAGGTAGGAAACAACAAAAGCGAGTGCGTTTTGATTGGCCCATTGAGCGAGTTAGAGATTGGTGACGTGTGCGGGGAGAGATGTGGAACGTACACGTGGAGAGGAATCAAATCGTTGTTTATATTCCTTTTTATTTGTGAGAAAATGGAAAGAGGATATGTATTATTGCGGATAAGGAATAGCAGCATGGCACTTGGTTTTTGGTTTTCTTCACAGGAATGATAAAAATAGGTGTGCTTTTCGGTTGGATTTGGGATCAAATTTCTATTGGCTTATATCGTTTCTGGCTCTGGAAATTTCATGAGATTAAAGATCGGAAAGTCTAGATCACAATGTTGTTTAAATGGGATAAAATGGTTGGCATTTGTTTGTGCTCCGAAGCCATGGAAGAAAAACAGTATTTTTTGCCTCTTTCGTTCTTTATTTTGTTCGTAACTAAGACATGGGATCCCTATGAGCATGGTCTTGTGGATTACGGTGGGGTGGCTGGTTTAGGCTACTGTGATCATTATCCCATTACTGACATTTCAAAATTAAAAATCATTATTGACAATTTTACCTTAATGCCTGGTATACTTGGGCTTTTTAAAATATATATATATATCTTCCATTGCTTTCAAGATTTTCTTGAATGCGCATTCTGTGAAAGAAGCAATTTGCAGAAACTTCTGGAATGCTTGGCATTTCTTCGACACAATCAGGGTACTGCCCAGAAAAATCCAGAACAATCTGTCACTGTGTAATTTTTGAGAAGTGTTGGGAGCGCAATAGTAGATTCTAACCCGAGATTAACTGAGTCCAATCAAGGAGAATATTCTAGATACACTTATGCAAGTCAAGGAACGACAAACCCACTGAGTACGGCTAAATTCACCTCATTAATTGTTATTCTCATGATTTCTAGACAACTACTGATATACTCTCACTTAATGTTTTTTAACTCAATGTTTTTCAGATTTTATGTTCGCTACCCAAAATATTCATCAACAATATTTTCTCATCTGATTTCATTTCATGCTTAACACACAAACACAACAAAAAGTTTTGCCAGCACATATCATTCAATACAATAAAGAGAATTATGAAATAACTAGGAGACAAAAAAGAATTAAAGTAGCTGGGTATTAATCTTCAATCTCATTTTCAATTGATCTACTGACTTTCTTCTTTGACGATACTTAAATCTTTTTTTAATCTTTTTCTATAATGGGTCTTTCAGACTATAGGTTTTTCTCTTGATTTATTGTGTATGGAAAAATGTGATCTTTTTTATACTAGTTCCTGCAGACTATGGGTTTTTTTTTTTTTTTTCTAAATTTATTTTGTATGAAAAACAAAATCTTTTTTTATAGTAGATCGTACTTCTTTGATCTTATCTAATTTACTGGTCATTCACTTGTACATGAAGTTCATTTTTTCACGTTATTTAAAATTTTTCTCTAATGATATCTGAATTAATCGGTTCTTTGATGTTTTGTTAGTGAGTTTTTTTAGTGGAAAAAGGTTTATTGAATAGAAGACGATAGTCTCTACAAGTTGTGGGATGAAAGCAAAAGGGAGTGTGTTTATTTTGTTGGTTCACTATTTAGTAATTGTGATATTGAGATTTATGTCTTGTTAGGATAATCTGATATATCAATTTTAATGATTATAATGAGGTTGAACGATCCAAGTAGCATGAGATAGTTTGTCTATTTGTGTTAATCAAATGGTCTATTTATTGGTTTTTTAACTTTTTTTTTTTTTTTACTTTAAAAGATAATTCTCAAGAAATATCTCCTCTTTCAAGGAAAGCATATCAAAGCCAAGAAGAACTACTTAATGATATTCGATGCATAGCTTTCATGCAAGGGTTTGCTACCACAATTAAAAGGTCTAGTATGAATATAGGTTGTGACGGAGGAGGAATATATACAGCTACTAATATTCCAATTGAGCAAAGAAAAAGGAAGAGTTTATCTCGTCTCATTGAATGTCCTTTCGAGATAGTGAGGAAAAGAAACGTTGATGGAGTTTGGAGAATTGAAATTAAAAATATTTCACTCGATCATGAACCTTCAAGTGACTTATCCGGCATCTTTCCGCTTATCTTCTATCTAAAGAAGAAATAATACGTGTAAATGAAATGAGTAAAATAGGCATACCTCCCGGATAAGTACATTCATCACTTAGTGAAAGTAATCCAAATCTTCAAACGATTTCAAGAACCATCTACAATGCAAAAGGGAAAATTGTGAAGGAACAATTAGTAGGGCGTACGAAATTCAAGCTTTGATGGATGAAGTTGGCGAAAGTGATTTTATTTATAATGATGAAGATGGTCATTTGACATATTTGACTTTTTTTCGAGTCTAGCTTGATTGTTTTGACGAAGAGTTATTCAAATATTTTTGTAATGGATTGCACTTGTAATACCAACAAATATAAGATGCCATTACTTATAGGAGTGTCAAATTTTAACATGTCTTTCTATTCTTCCTTTGTTTTTATGCAAGGAGAGGAGACAAAAGATTATGTATGGGCATTGAATATGTTCAGCAAATTCTTGTATGTTGATAATTATCTTTCGGTTATTATTTATTATCATCGATAGAGAGCTAACTTTGATGAATGCTATAAATGTGGTTTTTCCAAGAATTGCAAATCTGTTATGCCTTTGGCATATTGAGAAAAATATATTGGCCAACTACAAGTGTTATTTTGAGGAAGTAGATGATTGAAACACATTTTTATCCACTTGCATTGATTTGATAAAGTCTTATGATGAATTATCATTTAATGAAGCTTGGCATCTTTTTGAAAAAAAAACATGAGAGGCATGCTCTAGCTTTGAATTACATCAAAAGTACTTAGTTTCTTTTCAAAAAACTTTTTGTTAGTGCATGGATAACTTTGAGAATCGAGTGAGTTTAAGAGTTGAAAGTGCTCATGCAATCCTAAAGAAATATCTTCAAAGTGGAAAATATGATTTACGTACGGTGAAGGAAAAAATATGTCTTGTAGTTGAAAATAATTCCAAGAGAATAGAGCAAGACTTTATAATGAAAAAATTCAGTCTCTAGTGAAGTTTTGCATTCCATTCTTTAAGAGGCTCGTTCATTGTGTTTCTATATTTGCTTTAGATGAGCTATTTAAGCAATATGAAATGGCTTTATAAAATTCTCTACTATCAATTTGTAGAGTCACCTTTCAAAGATAATGGGCCTTCAAGGTGAAGAATTACGACTCGATGATGTGCATCCACAATGGAGACTTGATACAAAATCATTCATCGACACTAATGGTGGTTTGGGAAATAATGAAGACCAAATTGCAACTCTTTTGCAAGGACTATAAGACAAATATCATCAATTACCACTCGGTGCAAAAGGAAAATGTTCGGAAACATATTTCTCGGATTGTGAATTCGTCATCATATTTGATTCTTGAACCTAGAATCCACGGTCACAATGATCGTCCATTGGGTTCAAAGAAGAAAAACTCTAATAGTACAAGACGTAATCCTTCAACATTTGAATCGGTGAAAAGAGTTCGAAAATGTAATACTTACAAGAAAAGTGATAATAATTATCGTACTTGGTCCTCAAAAGGATGATCGCGATGAATTGAAAGATATCATTGATTTCAATTCAATTCCAACCTCATCAACTAGTTTTCTTCATAAATAAAGAATTACGGTATGGCTTTTTCAAAACATATTTAAATTATTTTTCTATATGTTGTACTTTCTTTTTCAATTTATGATTTGACTCTATTGTATGTCTTTTTTTTCATTCTTAAGAGCATGAATTGAGAATATGTAAAGATGATATGTTTTACAATTAGCAATTATTAAAGTCTAAAGATGACGTGGTTTTTTTCCTGGATTGTGTTCAATATTTTTCTCATACTGTTACCTATTTAATGTCCTGTCTTTTTCAACTAAACATTATACTTGTGCTGCTTAATAGAGAAAAAGAATTGGCGGATGTAAAGATCAGGGCAGTTGATGTTGACATAATTACAAATGAATTAGAGGTTATTTTCCTAATATTTTTCCTTCAACGGCAGGCAAAGGCAAAGAATTTTGTTTTGTAATGAGATTTTGTTCAATATTTTTATGTTGGAGAGACTTTTGGTATTTTGATGGAAAAACATCAAAACAATATGAGCCCAATCATCTTTATTTATGTTATCAAGTGTTAATTTTAATGGATATTTTGGACATTTGATATAAAATATATGATTGAATGAAGGTACACCAGTAATTGTCTAGAAAACAAATGGTGGGAATAACATTTAATGCGGTGAATTTAACAACACCCATACCCAATACCAAGAGACAAGAGTGCCTTTGTACAAAACAAGAAATTAAAAAATAAAAATAAAAATAAGGAGGGTAACTAAAATTCAATAATGTCTCCCAACTAAATATGAAGAGCATACCCTCAAGAAAAATTTGAATTCTCGAATCAACTTATATAACCCAAAACAAAAGTTAATAATAATAAATCATCAGAAAAAGAAAAGACAGAGAACTTGTATCAGAGCATTTAATTACATGTAAAAGAATATCAGAGACCATTGATTTCAAACCCCTAACAAAATCGAGGACAAAACTACGATAGCAAAACAAAACGCAAGCGACTACGCTCCCTCCTTCCCACTTGCTGTTAACATGGAATCACACAAGACCTCAAAAGCAATACAAGTTCATAATTTCTTAATTAAGATGAAAATAAAGGAAAACTATTTTGCTCGACACAATTGTCAAGTTAATACCATACATCATTTACTAATATACGATTTTTTACAGATTAATCAGAATCAAAACCCTTCAAGGAGAAGTGGGTAGACTTCAATTCTGAAACCCTACCCTTCCCCATCCTTTGAGGACTGGCAAGGGAAATTAATATATGTTGAGCTATCTTGAATTAAATTCAATGTTCCCACGGATAGAAAAAGGCAGAGGTGGTAATGTAGTGATATCCCAGTCATTGATTAGAGACAGAAAGGACCCAAGGGCCATTAGCATCTCTAATCTTCAAACCACAACACTGGCCATAGGTCGAAACAACAGACTCTGCCGTAGGCCAACTGACTCTGCATCGTATTATCAAAACAAGTATGACCAAAACAAGTTAGGATACCAATAATTACAAGATCACACATCAAATCACTAAACTTCATAACCCAACCTACGATGGTTATTGTTTTAATAGTTGATCCGAATCTATCAATCCATGGTGATTCAAACAAGTCGAGCATCTTTCTCAGTTCGTTTCACATGTTAATCAATATGACAGCCTGTGTATTACAATAAACCTGGCAACAAAAAGAAACCAGCAGATTTTCCAGCCAAACAGCCTCTGACCTGGGGCACAGCCAATTCTTGAAATGGTGCAGAAACTCCATTTGCCTGGGGCACATGGCCACTTATTGAAGCTTTAAGGGAAATCCAGCCTCTTGATTTTTTTTTTGGAAGAAAATGATGCATGAGTGACTAGATGCGATGCAAAGCTTCCAATTTAAACAAACGTTACAAGAAACAGATTCTATGAACTAATAGACAATTACATTAAGAATGTATCAGTAGTTTTGGTCAAATTACAAATCAAAGTTCATCACAGTGATAAAATCATGATCCTCAACTCAAATTATACATAAATGGGAAAAAAAAAATTATTATCTACAAATGAAAAGAGAGAACTCAGGAAATATCGAAGGAAGAAAATGAGAAGCTGCAACAAACAAAAAGGCACACGGCTGTGTGGATATATAACATCAGCAACAAAATTCCAACACACCCTAATGGACCCAAAAACCACTTTGGAAAGCACCAAAGCAATATTCTAAAGTGCTTCCTATTCCCTAAACAGAGCCTTCATGGATTATTATTAATGTTACATAGAAAACATTTACTGCTACTAGAACAGCATGCCAGACTCAAATAAATGAAAGATTATAAATCGAGTCAAAACAGTATTGAAGTTACACTGCAAATCTAAATAATTATTCCAAAAAATACATAAGAGATGAAAGAATTCCTAACACTAATATGGTGGATGCTTATCAGTACGTTTGACAAACACCTTAAATCTCATGGATAGAAAATTGATTATCTCATTCATGGTTCAACATATTAATTAGGATCTAACTGCCCTCATGATTATAACCCATGAGTCCTCTGCGTTATGTTTGCTTGCAAATGCAAGCAAAATGAAAGAGGAAAGGAGGAACTCAATTAGCAAACCATTTAATCCATAATAACTCATTGAATCTAGTTTTGTAAGCAATGCATCGACTAGAAATACTGCTGACCAACATGAATGACACCAAGATGAAGAATTAAATAGGCAAAATTTAACCAGTCATTAGCATACCTCCATCTCTAAAATAAAAAGCTACTGCCATTGTTAGGTAGAACTATTCTGTGTCTGCTGCAAGTAGTTTCTAGAAATGGATTCATTTTATAGCATGGAGCACCTTATCTTCTCATATAGAAATCCAAAATCCTAACTACCATGTGATTATCAAGTAATCATACAAAAGTATCAGGTCCACAGGTCTACCCTACAAGAACAATATGAGCCAAAAAAAGATATATCAATAAGGAAATACCTAATATTTTTGTTTTGATTAAAGGAACTTTCAGGTAATTGCAAATTATAACACAGTTTTCTACAGCAAACCAATTCACAACATAAAACAATGCCCAATCCCGCAACCCCACTAAAATCTACAATATCCGTCTGATTCCAAATATCATTCCCTGCAATTCTGACAAAAAAAAGTAACTAAATGGTAGTATACTCCCAACATGTGCAATCATCCGCATCACTATCACAATGCCCCAACAGGAATGCAAGACTTAATAATTGTTTCAAGTTAGGACACCATGTTGAGATTGACACCTAGCACCTTCCAAGTACATGGCAGAGCATAAACATACAACAAATATTCCGATTATCAAGGATCTAAATCAACTGTAGCATAGGCTATAACGTGATTTGAGTACTAAACAAGAACCTTTATCTTTATAAACCACAATTTCCACATTTAGGATTCTATGCCAGTATCGTTATGATACGGAGAATTGTAAGAGATAACCACCATCAAAAAATGCTCAAAAGCTTTGAGAAGCAATTCAACTTTTGAAGTTTAGAAGGCACACATATATCTTGTAGGCACACCAATGCCATTTCTCCATTAATCCAAAAATAGTACACAGTAACAATCACAATAAGAGACAATCCTAAGAATCAATTCACCTTGAAAGACAGATCTGTCTCACCACAAAATCTGTCAGTTTCAATCTCAACCCAAATCAAATGATTCTGTTACGTAAAGGTATCATAAGGATCACCCTCCAAATACATAAAAACTGATGCTACTGAAGAATCAAATACATCATGGACCAAGCTAATTGCTAGTTCTCCAGATAAGAAATAATTAAATGAAATGCGTTCAAAATCTTAATTTCATCTGGTGGCAATGCACCTTCAAGAAAAAAATGCAATTCCCAACAGTTGTGCTTTGGCAATAGGTGCATAATTGTTGAATGACTGGTCAAAACAGATCCAGGTGGACCAGTCATATGCATACTAAAATAACCATAAATTTTTATCAAGAATCCATTCCAATTCAAAATAAACTCACGCAAGACGGTACGTTTCGGATTTATAATTCCTATACGCTAGGCATGGAAGGTCTAAACCTTTCCATTTCTCTTGCATAATTTTCAAGGAATCTCCACAAAGCCAGAACCAGCATACTCAATAATAACTTCTTCACCTCCATCACTATAAGAAAAACCTTCGTTTGAAACTTTGCACTTCCATAAACTATTGTCATCAATCTGTTATGTTTCGGCTTCAAAATTAAAGTCATCAACATCAATATTTAATCCATGATTCAGGAACATAAACACAACCAAAAGCTTTACTTTGAACAACCCATAATGTAAGTCCTCAATCAGTTCATACCTAGATCAAAGGGCAAATGTCTATTCCAATCTCCAAAATATAGAGAGAATTTTACTTGCTTAATCTATGTCCTTTGAAGACATACCCTAAACTAGACACAAACTCTCTGGATGATGCACCCAAAAATTTCATAGGCAGAGGATATTGGAAGAAGGGAACCATGAGGAAAAATACAAGACATCGAAAAGATAAAGGAAAGGCAACTTCAACTAGTTTCTGAACAGCAAGCCATTTGCCTATCATCAATGATTAGCGTCCAACTTTTCCAAGCCCACCTAGACACAATTGAAGTTAAAACCTTTACCTTCAAGAATCACATCCAATATAAAGTATTTAAGATTGCAAGGCAATTGGAGTTACCAGATTTGCTTGTGCCTAATAGTGGTAACCACCTCCATATGAGTGGTCACTACCGTAATAAGGTGGATACGGACCGTACTGCAACACAAACAGAAAACAAGAGACAATGAAAATGTTACTAATAAAAAATATGACCTGGTATAAGCTAGGGGCCAATTGCTCACATCAGAACCACGATATTCATGAAAGTAGGGATCACTGCCAGCTCCATAAGTATCTGAAACATAAAGCCATAGGATGATAGCATAAGAAACAACAAACCAAATAAAATGACCATGCCACACTAAAAGAAAAGAGCTGGGGACAAAATAATACATACCACGATAATGTGTCCCACGAAATGAAGCTGCCGGATCAGCATAGTCTAATCGGGGATCGGCGTAATCTAACCGTGGTCGGAGCCTACTGGGTTCCATATAATCAGGATCTTGGTCCTAAAAGCAAGAGAAAACTATCAAACTCTAAAGAATAAAAAGGATCCACAAAAAACAACAGAAGCTTAAAATTTAAAAGAACAATATCGACCAAATTACAGCATTTAGGCTGCAAAAAGAAATCCTCACAGTCATGTAAAATGGTCGCTTCATCCCATGTGAACCATCATCATAAAGATAGGGGTCATCAAAGTGCCTTCCAACATAACGTCTGTCAAAGGATTCTTCTGGAGAAAATGGTTGCCTCCTTGAAGAAACATGGTCCCTATGTCCTCGCTCAGGGGCATCATGCCAAGCTCTATTGATATTAGATCTTGATGGCCCGGCAGCCATACCTCTACCAGCTGTGTGATAACCTCCTCTGAAAGGACCTCTTCTTCCTCCTACTCAATACAAAAGTGCGAGTTAGATTTTTAATACTGGCTGCCTGAAAGATCTGCATCTATTGGAAAAGAAGACTGTGTGTGTGTGTGTGTGCATATGCTCAAAGAGCGAGAGACCATTGAATACCTTGCCTCCCATGAAGCATGTCATATCGATCATTATAGTCATACTCACGGGGACCCATTCTACTAGTTTGACCACGTCCTCGTTGATAGAAACCCCTACCACGTTGGAAATTTGACCAGTTGGAGTGATGCCCACCCCGCCCAAAACCACCCCTTCCTGTAACACACAGTTGCCTAAATCAAATGGAGACAAATGCAGATGCTAAGGAAGATTCAAATCCTCAAGATCAAAGGTTACCAAATCTTGAAAAATTTCCACTTCCAAAATGACCAATTCGAAAGCCACCACACATTCCACCCTTCACAGCCTGAGTTTTTGGTAATGGATTTGACAGCCTTGCTTTAACTCTCGTCTGCCAGCAAAAGACAACAACATGACCTCAGTTCATACACCATCTCTTAGCAGATTAGATACAAAATAGGTAGAAATTTATTGGACCATGTAACTAAATGCATCCATTTCACAGGCATCAATACTCGAATGATCAGACTCTACCAGGCAAGGAAATGAAAATAAAACCAAAACTAATGAAAGCATCAAATTGAAAAGTAGATGTGAGGTGACTTCAAAACATTTACTACATGCCTCAATCCCTAATTTTATTCGAATTAAAGGAAAATGCCCAAATAATTTAACGAAACCTAGAAGTGCCTTTCTAGGCAAAAGTAATTTTGCCACAAACACAGCAAAAAAGAAATGGGGCAAGGAACTGCTGCAAAGCAACATACATCGAAATAGATGAAGCATCAACAGGACTATATTACCTTTGTGTTACCATTGCCAAATTCTCTATTATTTATTCCCTCAATACAAGCAACCGCAGCTTCATGTGAAGAAAAGTCGACAAATCCAAAATCCTTTCTCTTGGCAGTTGACATATTCCGTGCCAGGACAATTCGCACAATGTCCCCATAACCTTTCAAGCACTCCCTAACACGGTCTTCATCCCAGTGAGGAGGAAGGCCATCAAGAAATATAGTCTTCACCTGTGCCATAATTTCAGGGTCTGGCTCGCGTATAGGTTCTGCAAATGCCACTTTCGCAGTTCTCTCTGGGTGGCCAAATACAACATCAGGTTTCTGAAGCCTCTTGTATGCAAGCATTGCATCAACATGACAAGCAAACTCAAGAAATGCAAAACCACGACTTCTCCCTTCATGTTGAGCATCTGGGACAACAGTGATGTTCTCAACACCTTCAATGCCATAATCCTTCAACTTTTGCCTTATCTGCCAACCCACGTTAAATCATAAATCACAGAACAGATCTAAAAACAATCAGGAGCTATAATTATTAGATACTCACAGCTTCCTTTGTCCATGTGTTGCATATATTTCCCAAGAACAATGTATCATTGTCCTCACTTGGTGCTGTCCCACATCGCTTTCCACGAATCTGTGAACAGATGAGGAGTTAATATGACATCATAAAATGTGAACCAAAACTATGAAGTGATACATACCACAGGGTTTTTCATTTCCGACAAAGCACGCCTCACATGCTCCTTGTTTGCAAATTTCACAAACGCATATCCCTTATTCCTATTCGTTGAAAGATTCTTGTGTAATCGAACTTCAACCACTTCACCAATCTTCTCAAAAACCTTTCTCAAATCATCCTCGGTAGCATCCCTATCCAACCCACCAACAAATATCTCATACTCTTTCTTAATCTTACGCTCCTTAGCAACAGCTGTTCGTTCCCTGCGTTCCTCTTCCATTGCATCAGCTTCTTCAACAGGTTCATCTGGATCTTCAAAGTCATCCTCACCAGGATCTTCAAAGTCCACTCGATCTCCATACTCCTCGTATCCATCATCACCACCATACTCATCTTGCTCAGTTTGAGCCTCTTCTCTTCGAAAATCGTCCTTCATATTTCCTTCCATCTTCGCCGCCTCATTTCTGGGCTCCACTTCATCATCCACATGTTTCCTCTCATCCTCCTTAACTTCCTCGCCCTTTCCCACACTGTCAGGTTCTTCATTCTTAGATATTTTCACAACCTCATTAGCAGGTGTATCCACTTCCACCGCAGTTTGTTCCCTTTTCACAAACTCCCCAACCATATCACCAACAGCTTCATCCTCCTTCCTAGAGTCAACTACAGGTTCTTCCACACTTTCCTCCTTTACAGATACAGCAACACCTTCAACCTTACATTCTTCCACGTCCATTGCGACTTGTTCCTTCTTTATAGATTCTCCAACAATTTCAGAAGCAAGTACCTCCTCCTTTGCGCTGTCTTCAACCTTACACTTTGCAGCAACCACAGTTTTCGGTGTTTGCTCCGAAAGAACTTTTGGATTCGCAGGAGTTTTCTTCACCACCTTCACCACTCTCCTCACAACCTTCTTTTTAATAGGAAGAGGTTTCGTAGTTTCCAGCGTCCCCATGCTCACATCCGTTTGTGTATTTGTTCCTTCAACTAGTGTTAAAAAACAATCAATTAGCAAACCAAGCAAGCTCAATAAAAACCTAAATATCAACCGATAATAGACTTCAAAAAAACCCTAATTAAGAATATTAAGCTATATATATAAAAAAAGAAAATCATTATTTTTTATAAAACGACGAATAATTATTATTACCCGATGATTGTTCTTTGGAATCAGAGCCGCTAATTGGCGACGGAGTCATGTCGTTATTTTCTGTCAGCTTGGCGTCGGCAGGGGTTTCTGGAATCGGTGATTCCTCGGTGGCAGAATCAGAAGCGCCTTTGACAGCGGCAGGTTTCCTTCCCGCCGGCGTCTTTTTAGTCGCGACAAATTTTGTGGCTTTCATGCTGACACACAGTGAAAAAGAGAGATTGATTATTGGCTTTGAATTTATGAATTTTAAGATTAGGCAGAGTGGAATTTTCAGTGAAAAGGGGAAGAAAGTTAAATTTCTTTTTTGATTGATTTTACAAGTTTATAAGAATAAAAAAGGGGGCGAGACGAACTTTATACAGACAGGTAGACAGACGAGGTAAAGATAAGGGAAAGGAAAGAACGACGTGGTTTTGTGTGCGAGGTGGGTTTTTTAGCCGTGGTAATATGTTGGCTTTTGTACATTAAACATGTCAAATCATTGAAGCGTTTGCTAAGTAGTACGAGTTTTGTTCTTATGAGTAAATTATAAATTACCCCCTCTTGTTTGAGAAACGAATTAATTAATCTCTTTTGTTTTAAAAACTAATTATTTAGTTCTAATTTTTTAAAATCGACTTGTAATTTAGTTTTATTATTTTTTTTAATTTTTTTTAATTTTTTTATTTACATTATTATATATATATATATAGAAAATTTGATGAAAAAACATTTTATGAAAAATAATATGAAATTAAACATGATTAACATTAATAAAAAATTAAATAATAACTTTTGAAAAAAAAATTAATTGATTTATTTCTTGAAATTAGATAGATCAATTTATAATTTACTCTTGTTCTTATCTAAAGTTTGAATCCCGTAAACAAGAACATAAAATGATAATTTTTTTATTATTTTTTTTGAAGATTATAGTAGTTTCAATTTCAAGATAATTTTTATTGCTTTATGCAAATCGATGGAATTGAATTCTTATTGGTGCGTAATATATATATTTTTTTCAAGTTTTGATGGTATGCTTAAATTAATTATAGTGCATTGAAATTTCATTTATCTCTCGAACCCATGCAAGAGAGAGAAGATTTATGATTTTAAAAATTATTTTTCATAATCTCCTTCAAAATTAAATTCATAATAAATAATAAGAAAAACACCTTTTTAATCCATGAAGAACCACACTGTAGTAACAATTCATGTTGTCCTGAACTATAAGGTCTCGATTATTCATTTTGGCATTACAGGTATTAATATGAAAAACTTATCATACTACAGAGACCAAAATGCCAATAAGTCAAATGCCTTCATTTCGCTCCCCAACGACCACTGGGAGTCCCAGACTTACGGGGTACCCAAAACGGCATCATTTTGTTATAACGCACTTCAGCTGGTAGCCTCGACAAAATTTCGGCTGCAAGCACCTGGCCCTCCTGCGATTCCCGGCAAAGGCCAACCGCGGGGCCCCATCAGTACTCGGCGGCTATTGAAGCACACGCGCAAACGCTCTGTTGAAGATAAGAATTGAAGAAGTAAACCCCCATGGGTGCCTCAGAATCTAGTCTTTCAAGTTCACCGGTAATTCTTTTGAGCTCACTAATAATTTAGAATAAATTTGATACTGTTGAATAATTTGCTTGCTATTTGGTTTAAAGAAACTGACAGATGAGATCACTACTGTCACTGAGAGATCAGAAGATGTGGATCCCATTTTGGAGAAGCTCAAATCCCTCAAAATTGTAAGCTTTTTATTATCCTTTAAATAATCCCAAATTGGAGACTCAGGCACTATCTTTTTGTTCAAATTAATTAGTTGTTTTTGTTTAATTGTAGACAAGGCCAATATTAACTTCACCTCCAAAGGAAGAGGGTAGCTTGACTGACATTTTGGTGAGGAAGCCATCGTCGTCTTCAGCTCCTGGTGAGTCTTTCTTCCCTTTCTTTCCTTCTTGCAGTAGGCCTTTTCCGTTGAAGCATTAAAAAGAAATTAGAATGTTAGAAAGTATAATTTAATTTAATTTGCTTTCTTTACTCAGCGACTGAAAAATGATTTGAACCAAGATATCTACTGAGGAAATAGAGAAGTAACGTACTTCCGAATGTGTGTGAATGTTCTTGACTTGAAACATTTGAAGGTTCATTTCACTGTCCTTGTGTATAAAATGGCCTAGAAAAAGAAAGGAAAGAATGGCTGGTTCGAAAGTAATACAAGGACAAGTTGAATGCTTGGTGGTTGATGTGGTTTTTCATGTGATATTTATTGGTCATAGGTGTAGTTTTGTAATGTTATTTGTTTTATCTTGCACATTCCTTTTAAATTGGAAAAAAAAAATTGTTTGAGAAAGTCTAATCTTTTTCATTTGGTATTTCCCCGTGTGTTGTTTTTAATGGTATATGTAGCAACTGTAAATCCAAATGTGTTATTGGAGCTCTTCTCGGTATATCGCGATTGGCAAGAAGGAAAGGTCCAGCAGATTAGCAAGAAACAGGTTTGTCTGCCATTAAGAACTACTAAGAGTAGAAGACCAGTTTATAGAATGTAGTTAAATATTTTAAAATCATGGGATGGATCATATGATCAATGGATTTCAGGTCTGTCTCTAATGCATAGTTTTTTATATGGGTTAAAATCCAGGTTGGATTTTAGTACTAGGATGTAGCTTCCCTCATGGACATGGATAATGATAAATTTCATCTAGGATCTGTACAAAAATTGTTTTTAGGCAAGGACCACATGCAAATGAATTTTACAAGTAGTTGTTGCAACTCTTCGATGCTTAAGTAACCAGCTATATCTGATAACGATGATGGCAGAATAAAAACATGAAATGTCCAATCTGCTGTTAAGAGAAACCAGATAATCTGGTTTTACTTCTTATACCTAAATTCTGGTCGACCTGATGCTTTAATAGATCAATTGAAGGTCCACAGACTTCAAACAACATGATTCTATGTCAAAAAAAGACATGTCACTTATGAACCATTTGAAATGTTTCTCTTTTTTCGCCCATGAATGTAGGGACACTGATTCTTAACCATATTGTCTGAACTAGAGTGCAATAACAGCAATAATTTCCACTGGAAAGCAGTACTTCAGCTGTTACTGCACTATCTGTTGATGTTTGAAATCCTTTTACCGATTCGTAACCAGACATGTAACTGATAAACCATTTGAGATGCCTCTCTTTTTTTGCCATGAATGTAGAATCACTGATTCTTAACCAGGTTGTCTGAACCAGAGTGCAATAACAGAAATAGTTTGCACTGGAAAGTAGTTCCTTAGCCGTTATTGCACATGTGTTGATGCTTGAAAACCTTTTAGTGACATGATTGCACCTGGAAAACCCGTTTGCCCTTTTTTACCAACTTCGATTTGGTTTTGCTATTTTACACTTATAGGATTTAGAAAATTAGCTTTGCTTTCACTATTATTTGGTGAAAACTATTGCAGGAGGAGATAGAAAATAAGATAGAAGTGGCAGATGCTTTGGCAATTAAACTTCTTCAAAGGTTTAATTACTCTGTGTCAGCGATGAAGACTACTTCGCAGCATCTATCAGAAGGTACTAGACAACATATCAAATGATAATGGATTACTAACGGATTATGGAATCAGAGAATTAATTATTCTCTCGCCAGTGTTTGCCTTTTGGCCTGCTAGAGTTTGATGAAGCCACTAGTAGTGGATCTCAGTTTTTTTTATTTTTTTAACTGCATCTTTGATCCAACCTTTAACCAACTTTACTTGTGGACAACATATGCAGTTCATTCTGTGCAGGTGGAGATTGGGGAGCTTAAAGGGAGGTTGACTGAGGTTATTAGCAACTGTGATGCATTGTGCAAGAGAATTGCTACAGAGGGGCCAGAATCTCTCCGTTCATCAGTTAAGCCATTTGCAACTGCCCCTGTTGACCCAGAGATCAGCTCTAGCTCATCATCTGTGCAAAGAGTTCTAAAATCCAATCCACCTTCTAATGAAGCCAAGTCAGACTAACTGTTTACTTTCTCCTTTCAGCTTTCACCTTTTTCTTTTTTCCTTGTATATGGTCATTGTTTAACCCATAATCTCCATCGAGATGGAAATTTGTCCCCATTACCTAACAAGCAACATAAAAGGAAAATATATCTTTGGGAATTTGGGAATTTTAGCCGGGAAGCAACTTACTGGAAACGTTGACAAAGAAGCTTATTGGATGAAATGTGAGGACAAGTTGTGATTCTTTTGTTGCCATCCTATCAAGATAAACTCCTCGTCAAGTTAACGATATACAGTTTATTTTATTGCTGTCAAATGTAAAGAATATACCCGCACCGACATGAGCTCGGATCTGATGCCTCTATTATGTTTCCTTAACCAGATCTAATGCATGTGACACTATTTTCTAATATAGAAAAGGACTGGCAACAAGATACCCCACTACCCTACCCCACCTATTCTTTGTTATTAGAAGTTAATTTAAGACTTATTATATCAACAAATTACGAAATTTTTAATTTTTAATTATACTAGTATATTTTTTTAATGTTGGATAGGAAAAACATGAATTAATTTTTTATAATGATATTAGCATAAGTAAATTTTTTTAGCTTTAATTCTGTTTTCAGCTGATGTGGCATAGAGGTAAGATAACAAGAAGACATAAATGTGTCTTATATGACAAATTTATTTTCAAAATAAACTACATGTCAATCAAACATTAAAACAAAAGAATTGGGAGCGGCTACAGCTGTGGTAGCTGTTGTGGGGGGCCTGTGGTTGTTGGTGTTGTGGCTTTTGGTGATTGGCTGCTGAGGGGACAGTTGGAAAGATGGTTTGAGGTTGTGGTAGAGAGAGAGAGAGAGAGAGAGAGAGAGAGAGAGAGTGGTTCACGGTTGTGGGGTTAGTTGGAGCGATGATTCGCGACTGTGGTGAAGAGGAAGATCGACAGCTGGCTGGAACGAACGACTAAGACTGTGGTTGGAAGGGGTTTGTGGCGCTAGGATTTCTGCAAAAAAGAGTGACGGTGACTTGGTTGTGGGGTGAACGATGGCTAGAGCTCGGGTTTTGGAGAGGGAGAGTGGGTTAGGGCTGATGGCCGCAACTGGTGTTCAGCAGCTGTGAACAACGGCTATGGCTGGACAGAATTTTTGGAAAAAGGGGGGTGGGATGCCTTAGCTTTGGCGAAGAGAGGGTGGACGGCAACGAGAGCTTCGACCAGTGGTGTGGTCGGGGTTTCATTAAAGACAGCGACGAGACTGGCTGGACATAAATTTGAGGGAGAAGAGAGGCTGCCAACTGCTTCTCTCTCTTAGTTTTTGGCTACGTTTTCAGTTATTGAGGTTTATTGTACGATACTGGTTCAGGCAACCCAAGAAGCTTTCTGAACTGATTGGCGGCTGATGCATACTGGGTCTGGCCAAGATTACGTGTCCGTGGGCCAACACGAACTCGCAATGCGAATATCATTACTTGTTATATTGCTAATCTGTCAATTCTACCGCTAAAAAATAGAATAACAGAGAATTGGTGGGTGGGGTATCCTTTTCCTTCAAAATGCTCCCGACGTGCAATTTTGTGACCTGCATAGTTTCCAGTTCATGTTTATTTTGTAACGGTTAGTGTCGGTAGGCAGCAGCTAGTGCGTTGTTATAGCAATTTAAACCGATTTGCACAGGACATACTGTGGTTTTAACCCTTCGTACTACCAATCACTGTTAAATTAAGAGTTATTGCTTCATAAAATCACAAATTTAATATTTTTTAATTATTTTAATATGTTAGTTTCATGTTGATCAGAATGTTGAACAGAAAAAATATGAGCTAAGTTTTTAGTAATTATATTAACGCATGAGAATTTTTTCAGATAAAACTTCATTTTCAGCTACAACAATAAGACATAAATGTCACGAAGGATTTCACGTGTCGTAGCCTTAAAATTTTCTCTATTCTTCCTTTCACAATGCAGAGCAATCTGTAATTCCTGGATTTTGTAGGCAAATTGCACGGAATTCAAGTTCTGAACTGATTTGACCTCACATACAATTCATGAATTACGAAGACAAAAGGAAACAAGGAAAGACTTTCGATACATAATACACCGGATTGAAACTATTCTTGCTGAAATTGAAAGAATGTGAATACGGGTAACGGAAGGACCAAGAGGAAAGGAAAAAAACCACTTAAATTAAACAAACCAGTAAACATCCTCCTATTGACTTAGAAATGCATTAAAAGAAAATTATGACTAGCAATTCAGATTTCTTACATTAACTTTAATTTATGAAGCAGAGGAGACCAACTGGAAGTATCAATCAAGGCTGTTGCTGGGCATCTATATAACCAGCATCAACAAGAACCTTCTCCCTCTTTGCTATATCAATATCTTCATCGACCATCATCTTCACCAACTGCTCAAACCCAACTTTGGGCTTCCAACCAAGCACTTTCCTCGCCTTACTCGAATCCCCTTTCAGATTGTCCACTTCAGCAGGCCTAAAATACCTCTTATCAATCACAACATGATCCTTCCAATTCAATCCGACATATCCAAATGCCACCTCCAAAAACTCCTCAACCGTATGCGACTCCTCCGTCGCAACAACATAATCATCAGGCTTTTCCTGCTGCAACATCATCCACATTGCCTCCACATAATCCCCCGCGAAGCCCCAATCCCTCGACGCCTGCAAATTCCCTAAAAACAACTTACTCTGCAACCCCACCTTAATCCTCCCAACAGCCCTCGTAATCTTACGGGTTACGAAATTCTCTCCGCGACGTGGAGATTCATGATTGAATAGAATCCCATTGCAAGCATACAAACCATAAGCCTCCCTGTAATTCACAGTATACCAATGCGCCGCGCATTTTGACGCGGCGTATGGTGATCTTGGATGGAAAGGGGTGGTTTCTGATTGCGGTGGCGGCGTAGATCCAAACATTTCTGAAGAACCCGCTTGGTAATACTTGATATGGCTCCGCCCTGTCGCGGCAATATGAGATCTCACCGCCTCAAGAAGGCGGAGGGCTCCGGTGGCGACGACATCCGCTGTGTAATCAGGGATTTCGAAAGAGACTGCCACGTGGGATTGGGCTGCGAGGTTATAGACCTCATCAGGGCTGATAGTGTCGAGCCAGCGACGGAGTGACGACGCGTCGCTTAGATCTGCATAGTGGAGTTTCATTCGGGCCTTATGGGCATTGTGCGGATCTATATAAATATGATTAATCCGCTGCGTATTGAAATTGGAGGATCGGCGGATCAAGCCATGAACTTCATAGCCTTTGTTGAGGAGGAATTCGGTTAGATATGAACCATCTTGGCCGGTTATACCGGTGATCAGGGCGATTTTAGGCTTGATTTCACCGTTGACGAGAGTGGTGGAGTCGGATCCGGGTTGGTTTGAGTCAGATGCCATTGGTGGGTAGTCCGAATTTGATTTGACGGGTTTTTTATACAATGCGAGTCTGTGATTTTGGTCTGTTGATGGAGGGGTTTAATATAGCGGGAGGGAGAAGATCGTCGAGAAGGGTAGAATGGTAAATGGAAAGGAATTTGGAAAATGAGGAAAGTCAATAGTATGGAAGAAGAGGCATGAACTGGAAGGGTGAGGCGTTGATTTTTCGGTTGAATTGACGAATTTGGGCTTGAGCATGGGTGCGGTGGGTTGTGATTGGTGGATGTGCTAACACGTTATGGATTGTGTTGTGCTCCGGTTTGCACGATGTGAGGAAATGTTGTTTTTTAAAAAATAAAATGGAAAGAGTGAATGGTAATTCTGTGAATAAATATTTTTCAAATGTAATATTTTATTGACAACCTAATGTTTTTTGCTAAAGAATTAATGTCAACATGCATAATTCCTAAATGAATTAGGATAGTTATTAGAAATATTGTTTTTTTGTGCTTGTGGTGGCGTTCAGAATTTATATTCTATTTTCTTATAAAAACATGAAATTTATTGTGAAAATAATTCATGTCTTATAATTTTATTACATAAAAAAAAAAAAAAAAAACAGTTCCCGGGGTAATTACTCGTACACGTAAAACTCGTAGTATTGCTCGCTTTAGACCCAGCAAAGGGCTTACCACTAGCAACCTAGCAAAAGAGTATTCATTTCCAGATTCAACGCATCTAGCATGGTGGTATCTATCGTAACTCTAAAGTCTGTCTTGAGACTTTTGACTACGAAGGCAAGTAAATCGTTGTTTTTATATATCCTAACCATAGTTGCCAATATTTAACATATAAAATTAACCAAGCGCGCGCGTGTGTGTGTGTATATACACACACACACGAAGATGAAATCTTACGTTAGCAAGCTATTACCAGATCCCAAAACAAAGCTTCTTAAATTATCTTGTCATTGAGTCCGATGAGAGATGGGGTGGATGTCCAAAAGATACATTTACAAAATATTTACTAGAAAAAAGATTAACTTTAAGTGAAAGAAATTTTAATTTTTTAAATAAATAATTTTAGATTCGAATTTATATATATATAAAAAACTCATTGGATAATTGTATTCATCCTATATGATCAACATAATAAAAAGAGATTAATATAAACTTTTAAGTTTATAATATCTTAGGAAAAAAAATTACAAAATATGCAGCCTCAAGATTTAATTGTTCCTTTTTATCTATCTAAATAAATGTCTAGCCTAAGTTGATTTAAATGTATATTAATGATTAAAAAAAAAACAATTTGCAAATTCACAACCGTGTATGGAGAAATTTTTTTCAATCTTAGTGGAACAGGACTAGTGAATTACTCATTATTTGTGTAATTGAAATTAGGATTAACTTAGTTGATAAGTGGGTGAGTTCACACTTCCCACATTATCATCTAACTATAAAGTTTGAATTCTTGAAAACATTATAATAAAAATATATTTTTTTGTAAATATACAAATTGGAGTGTCAATGATCTAGTTAAAACTCGACTGGAAAGGAACTAAGTTTCAACACAAAAAGCTGCTGAACTAAAAATATTTTTACGATTAAAATTGAAAAGAGAGAGTGAGAGAGAGATTAGGATGAGCTGATTAGGCAAAGATATTGAGTTAGGGTAGTTTATTAAATTTTCGTCAATGTCTATTTTAGAGGTGGCTCGGAGTGGTCTTTAAACTAGTGCGCGTTCTTATTCTTATAGCCCAATTGACCGGTATGGTTCGAATTGGGAAAAAGTTTTGCGCGTGCGTTTTCTTCTTCGACATTTTTCAATGACACGTAAGATTATATGATTCTAGCTCAGAACCAGACTGGTTTTTTTTTTGGCGTGCGCCAGGTTACGAATGCGATAGAATTAGTAAAATTATTTTAATTTGATGATATGTATTATATTTTAAATTTATAAAAATATATGAAATTAAAGATATATATATATATATATTTTTTAATCTTAATTTTATATTTATCTATTTTTTTTGTATTTTTTTTAATAATTTTTTTATTAAAAAAGTTATTCTTCTTATTCCACGGATTCTTATTTAAAAAGAAAATTAAATAAAAAATTTAAAAAATTTTAGTATTTCATAAGATTATGTCGAAAAAATAAAGTAACAATCACCAAGAAACTTACATAGACTTTAACAAATAAAAAATTTTAAATTTTTTTTATTTAATATTGACCAAAATATTAATTTTTTAAAGCATGCGCATTTGATGTTTATTTATTTATTCACAAAAGAATGGATAATATTATAATAAAAAATTATATTTGAATCATTAGAAGATTACATCAAAACATAATTTCAATTATTTAATTTAAAAGAAATTAATTTCAAAATATCCAAAAAAAATGATAAATAAATAATAAATGCTTAGTATTGTAGAAATAGCATAGTTAATTTATAAAAAAATAGCAATTCAATTTTTTTTATGCATCATGACTACACTAAGTAGGTTCAAAATTTACAACGTAAAATAAAAAATACTAACTTATAAGAAATATATTGAATAAATTTGAAGTTAATAGACTAAAATAAAAATTATTATAAAATTAATTTTGATAAATTTTAATTATATATAAAAAAGAAAATAAAACATGTAAATTTTCTTCTTTTTTTCGTCTTAAATAATTTTTTATTTCTAGACCATACATGGCTAGTTTTTATTCACAAGTCTCACACATAGAGCAATCATCTCTATTTTGTTTCTCGCATTTGACTTTCAATTATTAATTAGCTAATTAATTTTATTAAAAAAATCAAGATAAATTATTTGAAATACAATTTTAATGTAAAAAGTGTATTTCAAACAAATTATATATGTGTATGCATAAATACTGAAAAAAATAATGATTCATAAGTGTGTGAATAGTAAAAATTTATTTTATTTAAGTGTTTTTTGTTAATTGTTAATATTAATTGTGGATACTGTTGCTGCGTGATGTTCAATTTATCTACGGAATGTACAACAAACCCATTCTTTTCTAAACATTTTGGTTATGCATTATAGCAATATAACTGCTTAGCGCTAACTAAAATTATAAGTATCAATTCAACGGGGCCAAAATGCCTGCTAATGCTAATGCCTTGAGGCAAAAAATAAAAAATAACCTACTTTCACTTAAAAGTTTTGTTTTTTTAGAATTTATTTTCCTAACAAATTCAAATGATGAATTTATGATATTTACTATTTAATGCATGAGATTCTCATTTAATACATCAAATATTTGGAGAAAAAAATATTTAGTAAAATTAACACTACTCATGCACTAATTTATATCTTGACATAATTATATTATAAATATCTCATATGTCTAATCACAATGTGATAGCTTATTAGTAAGAAAGTGTTAACTTATAAGCCAGATTCATGATTCAACATTTGCGGCTAATACTTTTAAAAATTTATTCTCGGATTACCTTAGACCGAGCGTCGAGGAGTGCTTCTTAACCATCTTCAAGGAGGGATGAGTTTTTAGATGTGTGAAAACTGATCCGAAGACACCTTTATTACTGAAAAACAATTCTCATATTCGCTAAAGTGATATATTTTTTTTTTAATTTAAATCTTTCAACATAAATGAAGGTTGACATCTTATTAGGTGATATCTCAATATCACTATTCCCTTTTATAGAAATTTTTTAATGATTTATACAAATCTTTTACCATCTCATTGAATTTAATATATGGTAAGCCGTTTAATTTTCTTATTTTGATGAAAGACATTTCGCACATAATCATGGTTCCATCAAATATCAACAACTCCTCCAAGACTTGCCATCAAAATTCTTGTCCCTGGGGTTGGACTTGTATTGTCCAAGCATGATTTTTCTATTCAAAGAGCCCTCCAGAAACGAGCCGTCCAACCAAACTTGAAATCACAATTTAGGCCTCCGGTTACGACTTTAATTAGTTAAGAAAAGTTTTATTATTATTATTATTATTATTATTGTACTTAAATTTGAAATAATATATCTGCCTTTCTTTCTTTTTTTTTTAATTAGTATTTTTTTATACCGACTTCAACCAAATAAGCTTTAAAATAAAATAAATAAAAGATGATTAGGATGAGTTTTACAAAACAGTTAATCTCTCAATATTAAGAATACATGAACCAAGCTAACTTGTGTGAATTGTAACTATTTCTTTTGAGGTTTTTGAATATTGAAATTGAAAAAAGAAACTAAAATCAAACAAATTAAAAGGGCTACAATAGCCTTTTAAATCCCTTGTTAAAAAATCTTGACTTCTCAAACTGGTTGAATTGTAAGATTGAAAGACAAATAACTTAAAATAAAACTTGAATTGAGATAAAAGTTAAACTTTTTAATTTAGTATGCAATATACATAATGATATTAAAACAATAAACTATAAATTGAAGTAATTAAACACTAAGATCAAAGGCTTGCAAGATAAAAGAAAACTGAACATCTTATAGATTAGCAACAGTACTGCAATCTTCCAGACATAATAGTTAATGGAGGAGCTACAGAAGATGGTGGATGCAAGCACAAATGGAGGATTGAAAACAAATTACCAATCTATAAGTTATAGTCTACCGATTATCGCTTACAAGCTATCGCCTACAAATACATCGCATATAATTACTGTTTAACAAGTTTTAAATGTGAAACTTATGGTTGATAATGCTCCTTGAGCTGTTTGAAAATCTGCAAGAGCATGCTTGTTAGGTTGTATTGTTGTATGTTCTTTCTTTTGGCTTCAGCTGGTATTTAAAAACTTTCTCCTCCTCCACAACTTCTAGTAGTGGACCACAATCTCCAATGGTGGTTGCAGTGCCTTATATTTCTTTTTGCTTGCACTGCAATGCATTTGTGTTTTCTCTTCTTACGCTGCAGTGTCCTGCTCTGTTGCTCCTTGTACTGCAATTGCCATGCTCATCCTAATGTATGAGGTTGTGTTTTATAATTTTATTATTACTTCGAATTTGTTGTTCTCATAACTATTTGTCCACTATTAGTAACTAGACATCTGGGTTTTTTTTTTTAGATGGGATTTCCACGTTCTATCCAGTTCATAGAGTCCATCTTCAATCGGCTTGGGGGGACAGCTCTAGCTCTTAAATTTGAAGTAACTAACTGGACTCTTCATGTGCATGTTGGGCCTAATACGGGTATTGGATTTAAATGCCTAGCTACTGATCTTTTCTTTAATGTACCTAACTTGATATGCTCTTAAATGAGATTAACTAGTAAGTCAATTTCGAGAACTTGATGGGTTTATCTCAAATCTTGTATCTAATTTATTGGGCTCATGTTTAAAATAAATTTGGGTAAAAAAAAAAAAAAACATATTTACTAAATGTTAAAAAAGTTCCTTTTCAAAAAAAAAAAAAAAAAAGAATAATAATAGCTAGTATTGAAAAATACTTTATTTATTTGAGAAGAATGATAAAAAAGTAAAACATTTTGAACAATAAAAGTAAGGTTTTTTGTGTTTCCCTTTTATTTCAATAAAGGTTTTTTATTTCTGAAAGAAATCAATATTGATACACCAGAGTTGGGGGGGGGGGGGGGGGGGGTTGTGGGGGGGGTGTGGGAGTGGGGAAGTACTCCATTGCCGGCTTCGGCTTCCTTGGCAAAAACATCGAGTGTGAATATAGGCCATAACGAAGCCCAAGAGAAAACTGTGCTTTGCTGTAATGAGCTCATGCAAAATATTGTTTGGGGATGGAATCGATAGTAGCCCAGTAACTGAGATATTTTTTAATGTTTGTCCTCTTATCACTAATATCTGTCATTCTGTCTTGCTCTTGTTACTTGTTAGCCTGTCCAATCGCCTTTATTTGGTTTTCCAAAATCTTGTCAAGTCGAAGAAGGGAGATCAGTTGCCCGTCTTGCAACTTTCTAGACCATTGACCCCAGAAATTCACGATCAAAACTAGTGAAATGGGAAACAATTCAGTCGAAGATGAAGAAGCCAATGCTGTCATGGAGGTGAACAGGGATCGCTTGAACTTGATGCACCAAAAAATCTCTGATGCACCAAAATTATTGACCAAAGCAGCTGCTAACAGTTCATGTTGCATCTTTAAAGTCCCCCAAAGGTTCATTGATATCAACGGTAAGTCCTACCAACCTCATATCGTCTCAATCGGACCTTATCACCATGGCGAGGCACATCTTAGGATGATCGAAGAGCACAAGTGGAGATATTTAGGGTCTTTGTTGTCTAGGACACAAAACGAAGGTGTGGACTTAGAACTCTTGTTGAAGGCAATACAGCCATTAGAAATGAAAGCAAGAGAGCGTTACTCGCAAGTTATCCATCTTGGCTCGGATGAATTTGTTGAAATGATGGTTCTTGATGGTTGTTTTATTATAGAATTGTTTCGTAAAGTTGGAAATGTTGTTGAATTTGAGGTCGATGACCCCATTGTCACCATGGCATGGATCATACCTTTTTTCTACAGGGATTTACTTAGACTAGAGAATCAAATTCCTTTCTTTGTTCTTCAGTGTTTATTTGATATAACAAGAATGACAGGAGAAGAATCTGGCTGTTCTTTGTCCAAACTTGCTTTGGACTTCTTCAATTATGCTCTCCAAAGACCAGATCATATTATTGCCAGGCACGATCATCTCAAAGCCAAACATCTACTTGATTTAGTTCGTTCAAGTTTCATAGATTTTGAGCAAGGCCAACCACTCTGCGTGGACACATCGACTCCTATGATTCATTCAGTATCCAAACTTCGCCGTGCCGGAATACGGCTCCGTCAAGGAAATCCTGCGGATAGTTTCTTGGTGGTGAAATTCAAGAATGGGGTGATAGAAATGCCTACCGTAACCATTGATGATACCATGAGTTCTTTTTTGCTAAATTGTGTAGCTTTCGAGCAGTGTCACAATGGTTCTTCCAAGCATTTCACGACCTATGCAACTCTTTTGGACTGCCTGGTTAACACCTTCAAAGATGTAGAGTATCTATGTGACTGCAATATTATTGAGAATTACTTCGGCACCGATTCAGAAGTTGCAAGATTCATCAATGATTTGGGCAAAGAAGTAGCATTTGATATCGAAAGGTGTTATTTGTCCAGGTTGTTCAGTGATGTTCACAATTATTACAAGAATAGTTGGCATGTGCAATGGGCAAGCTTCAAGTATACTTACTTTAACACTCCTTGGTCTTTTATATCTGCATTGGTTGCCTTGATTATCCTACTTCTTACTGTGGCTCAAACCTTCTACACCATTTATGGCACTTACAAAAAATAAACCATTTATGTGCTTATCTAGTGGCTATCTTTAAGAAGATATACTATATGCTTGACATATTGTATAGTTTTTTGGTTTGTTTGTTGTTCCTATTATTTCAATGAAAGTTGGATGATCAAAAGGGCACCACCAAACATTCAAGGAGATTTCTCAGCATAGAATCAAACCAGACATTCATCCCTCATGGTAAAGAAGACAAAGATTAGTGCACTTAATGTTTTTTAGTGTCCGATGATCTTGCAATAAGTACAAGTTAAGCTTTTAGGTAAAATAGTCTTTTAATATGTTATCGGATCTTGATTGACCTCGAAGTTTTGAGTTCAAGTATCACATTTTTTAAGTACTAAGCAAAAAACAATGTAGACTCATATAAGTTTCAAGCTCAAACGTTGGAGAAGATGGTCTTTTAATAATATTTCAAATTCAAACTTCAAATTAATTTTTTATTGTTTTGTCGAATTCAAAAAACAAAAAAATTACTATCAAGAAATTTTTTTAAAATAAATAAAATTTAAAATTTAAAACTATTTACTTAAACAATTAAAGTTTATTCCATTAATGAAAACAAATAACTAAAACTATTTTTTATCAATTCAATCCACTTATTACTGTAAATGTATTTTTTTAAGATTTAGGTTACTTTCTCGTCGGCAGAAGCAACCGTACGTGGCAGCAATCAAGTGGGAAAGAAAAAGTTGTAAATTACGACCATCGATTTGAGCAATACAGAAATAATCGATTACAAGTTACGTAAGAGGCACGAGGTCTTCAATTAAGTGAGTGCTGACTCATTAAGGTTGTGAACTTCTATCTAACCCATTTCTTTTATAAGCTGAAGAATTGGAGAAAAGTCTTACATATATTTCGGAAGCGATCCAGACTATCTAAAGAAACTTCATAAATAAACTAAGGGAAAATCACTATTTTAATTCCTTATGTTTGTGGGAAATATTCATCTTACCATATGATTGTAAAATGGCCATTTGACATCAAAAGTAAAATACAGGTAAATTTTTTTAATAAAAAATGCCATTAAATATGATGAGATGACATTTTTATTTTTATTATTTTATTTCTGATTATTTTTTTAAAAAAAACATATTATTCTTTCATATATATATTCCTCTGCACTAAGAAATTGTTCTTGTGTTTATTTATTACAAATATTTTAATTTGAAGAATATTATGTTTTTTTTAGTTATCAGAAATAAAATAATAAAAATAAAAATAAAAGTGTCAATATATGTATAAAGACCAAACAATTGGTATGTGAAGAGAAAAATGATAATTAACAAAAAAAAGGGAAAAAAAGGACATGAAAAAATAAATTTGGTTGTTAATAAAAAATTAATATTAATATGCAATTTTTTATATTTTCTTTTTCGTCGTTAAGAAAAGTTACTAAGAAGAATTTATTCTTTGAATTTACGATTTTTAACTACGTATTTTTACTTTTTTTTTTTTTTTTTTTTGAAGTTCTTTCATCACCTCTAGATCATTGAACTCATAATTAACAAAGAAATTCAGCATAGGACAGGTTATATTAAAAAAAAGAAAAAGAAAAAAGAAAAAAGAAAAGAAGAATCAGGCCCAAGTGGTGCTACCCTCAAGTGCAGCCTGCAGAAGCAGGCCCAGGGCAGGCCGGGCCTTTTTTTCTTCTTCCAACAATTTATTTTTATATTTTTTTCATGTAATTATACGTGAAAATTATAGAAAATATATAATTATTTTTAATTTTTAAGTATAATTTGACAATGATGAAATATATATGATATATTTTAAGATTCTAGGCTAAACTTATATATCATATTATATTACTTTTATTGTTTAAATTTTTTTTAATTTATCATTTCTTATTGAAATTCTCATAAATTTATTTTTTTAATTTTTTGATATAATTTTATTTTTTAAGAAAAATGGTGTGTGTTTTTTATATGTTTATTTTGAAATAAAAATTTTGAACATGATCACATATATATATATATATATATATAATGATAATTTATACAATTAATTTTTAAATAAGAGTAACATAATTGCATATATTTATATATAAGGCTAAAAGTGTATTTTAGATAACTTGACTCATTTTTTTTTAAATATATTTAATTAAAAAATTAAAAAATAAAATTCATGGTTTTATTTGTTTATATAATCAAAACTTATTAGAACCAATTTTGTAATAGCTTTTATTTTTCTCTATTGACTTCAATATATTTGATGCAACCTAGGTGATATATATATTTGAATCATTTTTTTAAAAAAAGTTAACTATATATTGCACATGTAATATTATTTTTTTTTCATATTCTAAAATCAATATTTTTTAAATAAAATAATTAAAATAATATTTTAAAACAATCTCTCGATTATTGAAACACAGCTGAAATTCATGACTGTTTTCTGATAGTGATCCGAATGTTTTTGCACGGAAGGTGTCAACGCAAATTCATAGTGCTTCCAATCGATCAGCATAACCTTCCTAGGAGATTCAATTACTAAATTATTTCATCACGATTATATCTTTTTGCTGGATAATTTTGACTATGAAACAAAGTTAAAAATGTTTGACCTTTGAAATTTCAACCAAACGGTAGTCAATAAGTAATTAACAATGTAAAGAGAGAAGAGAATTTAAAAAAAAATAATAATGTTAAGAATTTTTTTTATAATTTTTTTTTTTGCTTTTGTTTTTTTTGTTTTTTTTTATCTATCTTCCCCTCAAAATAAGTTTATAAAATGATTATTATTATAACTGAATTTAACAGGGTATTTAAAAAAGATGAGTTTTTCTCTTATGTATTACTTGAGGCTGAGACTCTCTCATTCTATACACACACACATATAGCGTCACAAAGAGTATTTTACAGAAATCAGATAATAACAAAAGATAAATACAGAGGTTAAAAGTTACTTCCATCCTTAGCTGATGGCAGTAACAAATTGCTGTTGGGGTTACTGTCACCAATTAATTGTTGTTGCTGCTAGTGCCCGTAAGGCACCAACAAGCATCCACAAACTAATTGTAAAGGTATCTCTATATATACATCAAATTTTTTACATACAATGGATTAAAACAACGGTGAAACCACCACCCCAGCCCCCCCCCCCCCCGGGTCTTTGTATTATGTAATTTGATGTTTTAACTCTTTTATCTGGTTATGATTCAAATCAAACTTGTATTATTTAAAATTAACATAAATCAATCCTTATATATATATAAGCAGTCAATGAGATATCGTTAGATCGATTTTTACATCGATCGATAATAAGTTTACTATTTTTCGAGCTAAATCAACATTATTACATGCTTAATAATTACT
The DNA here is from genome assembly GCA_963924115.1 of Dovyalis caffra. Lineage (NCBI taxonomy): Eukaryota > Viridiplantae > Streptophyta > Magnoliopsida > Malpighiales > Salicaceae > Dovyalis > Dovyalis caffra. Next base: position 1,038,894 of record CAWUPB010000950.1, on the reverse strand, counting down.
CGATTATTGAGCTCTATCTTATATCAAATTATCCCAAGTTTGGGATCATTAAAATATAATTATGACTAGTTATCCGTGGTTAAACAAAATATATTGGTTGTATCTTTCCATCCAATTTCATTAAACTTGTTCCATTAAATTGACAATATTCATTAAATTGACTATAGTTTGACCATCATATGATGGGATGTGTCCAATCCAATACTAAAAACATAATTTTGTGAGGAAAATCAGTTTTTAAAAGTTAGAAATAATTTAAAATTTTAATTATTATTTAAAAATAAAAAAGGAAAAACTTATTTTGAATTTTCTGAATTCTCTTGCAAAATAAATATTATATTTTTAACATTAAATTCAACATAATAATTAATTATTTTAGCTTAATTCTGAGTTAATTATGCTGAAAATAAAATATTATTTAAAACATTATTTTAAGTTAATTATGCTGAAATTTTCAGACGGTTTTTTTTTTTAAAAAAAGAAGTCACAAAATTCAATATATTTTTTTTCATTTTTTAAATAATAATTATTCATTTGAACTTATTTTCCATCAGAAAAAAACTTTTTTTAATCTTTAATTGACACGTGTTATTATATAATTGATCAAATGTTAATCAATTAATAAAATTTGATTAATCTAACGGAACATATTAATAGAATTGTATGAAGAACTGATTTTTCTCAATTTTGAATAATTCAGAAAATGATTTGCACTATAATTGAGTAATGATATAAAGAAAGTCAAAATTGAATAGTACAAAGGCATTGATTGATTTTCACGTAATTAGAACAAACATTTCATTTGGTTGTTGAACAAAATTTCCTTGTAATGGAGCATATTTTCTGATTCTCGTGCGGCACGCCGTGCCCAGTTTCTAAATGCAACGTGTCCCCTTAATCATCGAAAGACAATTGAGGTAAGATATAGACTTCTTGCAATGGAGTAAATTTCCAGTGACGGAACTTTAATGAGAAGAAAATAACGTAAAATTTATTTATCTAAATGTAATTGTGATTTCTTTGAATCTTTTGTAGGTTGAAATAATTGAATAGTTTAGCAATTTGAGTTATAATAGAAAAATAAATAGAGAATATTTTAAAATATAATTGTAATCTTCGTTATTCATATTTCATAAATTGAATTAAGTTTGAAATTATATCTACCGAAACTAAAGTCTATCATTTTTTTAATTAGACTAATTTTAGAAAATATTTAAATTTTAATACGTTATTAAACTTTTTTATAAATCAAATTATTATATTATTAAAAAATAATTATGGTTAGTTATTCTTGCACTGTATAGATTAATTCACTTATTAAGTATATTTTTCTAAGGACTAGAATTGATTAAAAATTAATGTTTACAGTTTCCCTAGATCATCCAGTACGAATGCTCAGAAAAAGGAAAAATGCTATTATTATTATTGCTCGGTATTAAATGACGATAAATAAATTCTTGGAATATCTAATCGTTTGCCTAAAACTCAATGACAAAGAAAGCTAGGCCAACTGGAGATAGAGTCAATTATAACTTCGGTCCCTATAACTTAGACAATTGATGGATTATTAGTCTTCATGACTTTAGAAATTATATATTTAATTTCAATATTTTTAATCTCCCTATAATATATCGATTGTTTTTTAATTATTTTTTTAAAAAATAGAAAACACAAATTTTTTTTTCCTGAAATTTTTAAGAAAAAAACGTAGTTCTGGAAAAAAAAATATTAAATTGAGAACAATCAACTATGAGAAATATTATAAAAATAATAGACTAGTTTTGATAAACTACCCTAAATTATTATTAACTCTCGAAGATATCCTTTGAGTGAGAGGTTGTCAAGAGTATAACCTCAAGTTGTGGGTCACTTATTATTATTATTAATTTTTTACAGAATAATTTATTTATTTATTTATTATTTATTTACTTGCGTGAGCATTAAGAAGCCAATAATAAAGTTCCTCTTCCACCGTGACGTGAGGAGTGGGGACCAAGCCAAGAACAAAAAAACGATGACGATTCGTTAAGTCAAAAATCAAACAAAGGAAAGGATGAGCGAAGAGAAGAGCCGGCAACGTAGACCAATCATTAGCCACCAACTCATCACCATTCTGACCACTTGCCAACTTCACATGAGCTGTCACCCTTCAAATATTGTCTATATAAGAAAAAGTCATAAATATGATATAATCCATTCATAAATAAAAATTTAATAAAAAGACCTTAGGGTTTCCTCCTTAAATCCGTCTCCGCCTCTTCCGCTTCCTTCTACAGACGCGTCTCTCTCATATATATATCTTTTTACCATAAGAATCTGTTGAAAAATTTTAGGGTTTTCTTAGTCATTAATGCGTAGTATTTGTTTTGAAATCTAAGATCTGATTAAACTGTTCAGTTGCTGTTACTGATATCGAAAAAATAGTTGATAAAAAATTGATTTGAAGCGAAAAGGATTTTAGATCTGAGATCGATTTAGTGATATGAAGCGATCAAGGAAATCAAACAGGGTTTCGTGGGCACCAGGTCTTAATCTTTGTCAGGTATACCTATAATTAATTTAATTTATCAATCTTTTTATCTTCTTTTATTTCGCAAATAGATCGAACAGCGATTCATGTTATTGTCAAAATATGGTGATTTATACTGATTGAAAAGGCACCAATGTTTCCACCGTTCAATCTAGAGGTGTTGAAGTGGATTGAACGGCGAGAAAGGTGCAACAGAATGGCTAGCCCTGCCTGTGTGTTTTTCTGAATTAATCACGGTTCAGTTGTGCCTTTTTTTGACACATTTGAACCCTTGTGATGCACGCTGGCGGAAATTTGATTCTAGTTCCAGTTTCTTTCTTTCTATATATAGTTATTTACTCTACTTTGATGCATTTAAATGTGTATAATAATTATGCTTCAATGATGATTTATTTGTTTTAATGAAGAACAATAAAAGATTTGATAAGATTTGTAAGCAAAACACAACAATATTATTTACTTAATTGAAAATATGATTTGTTTTAATGAAGAACAATAAAAAGCTTGATAAAGGTAAACTTTATTATATTACTTGATCGAAAAGATAATATAGGCCAGGAAAGAACGTGGGATTATTTTAATGAAGAGTGATAAAGTAATCCTTTTGCAGCATTACAGGAAGGGACTTGCTTGAAAGAATAGGGTTCCTTTGATGTTTTTGCTTATGAATAAGTTTTTCAAGTGAAACAACAATTAATAATATGGTTATTGGTAGGACAGACAAGCTATCCATCTACAATCCCTCGATTGAAGTATACAATTTTATATCAGAAAATCTCCAGAAATTGGTTGTAATTGTTGTTTCTTGAAAGCCTCAACGTTTCTTACAATAAAACACCCAACCTTGTTGAAAATAAACGAAGAAAATTGCATAAGAACTAGAAAAAACTTGTTGAAAATAAATGAATAAAATTGCATAATATCTAGAAAAAAAGATGAGGACGATGGTTACTTAATTATACTGTTAACCATGAAACACGCTGACTTGGTACAGAGAAATAAAGTAAAATTGCTTAAGAATAAAATGGAGGCTGGTTGAATGATTATTCTATGAGATATAACAATCTTTTAAGATCTCTCAAATTGTGGGTAATTCTTAAAATGTTTAAGCTTTAATATTGCTGCAAATTTAGCATTAAATGGTTATATAAGATACACTTGGGTACAAATGGATGAAATTAATCCAGTCATCCTTAACATCATGATGAAATTAACTCGGTTGGCAGCTTGTGTACTTTGGTTTGGTGTATGTTTCAGCTCACCTTCTTGGTGATACATCACATGTTCCCCTGTCTTAGGTTTTAGTTTTCGTTCAAAATGGATTTCTCAATGTTAATTTTGTTAATCAACGCTTGGGAGGGTTTTTTCCAACAAATTCATGTCTTAGTTATGTAAGCTGTAATATGGTATAGGCTGTAAGAATCAGGTGTCCAAAACTTCGCCTTCGTAGACATCAGTGTTACATGATTGCATCAGAATCTCCGATGCTGTCCTGAGTTTGGAGTGCATGGGTTAGTGTAGACTGTAGAAGGTGGAAATATTTTTCCACTCATCTATAGCTGGGCATTGTGTCTGGAGTGCTTAGCCAAAGGCCTTTCTTAGTTATATAAACTGCTTACTGATTTGCATCTTTTGAATCTGAATTAAATTCTCTCGTAGGTTATTAGCAAGCACAAGTGAGATGCATCAGGCTATGCATCAGACTATTGAAAAATTTGGAAGGTGTAGAACATACTGAAAACTTTCTTGATATATAAGTGGAAAAGTTGCTGGAGATTTAATTTCTGACTGATGATCTTCCAATTGTAGTATGAGTGCTCATTATTTTTTCATAATTGCAAACAATATAATAGCAGGATTTGATTGGGATGAATTATTAAATAAGATGCCAGACACTTCGTGTGCATTCATGATCTTGTGAGCCAAATTTAATGTGCTTGATGCAAGTTTGTTAAGTGGTTAATTTAGTTTGGGTTTTATATGAACACTGCTTGTTCACACTGACATAATGCCTTTGTTGACAGGTAGTTTTCCACTACCATAGAGTATTCTTTTTTAGGTCATATCATGGTTGTGTGAGAATTTACTGGTGTCCAAGTATGTACTTGTGCTGATTGGTTGGTAACTGTTTGCAGTCTTCTAACTAATTTTTGAGTAGTTTCTCTTCTTTTTTAGTTTTTTGAGAATTCCCATTTATGTTTTTGTAATGATACAAGGTTTGCGACTCATACTGGATATTAACTTCTTGTTATGGATTTGTTTCCGATGTTAAATAGGTGAAGCTGTTTCTATCTGAGGATTGCCCTTCAAAAGTTGGTGGATATGTCCAAGATCATCTTCAGAAAAAGGCATCATGGCTTTTGCCGCAGTCAAGCAGTAAGGAATCATGTGATCTCCCCCTGGATTTGAAGGCAGTCACTTTTTGAATCCATATAAAAAGGAATTATCCTGCATTTCTAGGGTTCAGTGGAGGTGCCCTCCCAAAGTAAGCAGAATTTCCTAGTTATTTTCTTTTTTACTTTCATAAATATGCTGTTTCTTATGCACCATGTAGTGACATCATAATGCAATGAGATGATGTTAATTAGACCTTTTGGATGTAGAATGTGGTGTCAAGTGATTAAATCCTTAACCCCAATTGCTTGCTTTTCTCTTCTGTAAACAGTTTATTGTGAGTTACAACTGGCGTGTCTCAGCTGGAGAAGAAAGCCAGGAATCAGAGGCTCAAAAGCTGAGGGAAATGAGAGTTCTTGAAGCAGTTTATCCACGCCTTTCTTCTGTTCCTCCCAGGTAAAATTTCTTATTCTTGTAAACCAAGATTCTAAAAATAGTCTGCATTTGACTTGGCCTCAAACGTTCTTTTTTGTATAGCCCTGCTGTTTCTTTGGAAGTAGAAGGTGAAAATTATGCTGATAGCCTCACTCCAATCATCCCTATCATTCCTGTTGAAGAAGAGGAAGCTACAGAAATGCCATCTGCTTTGACAGAACCATTGAAAACTACCACAACTTCCCAGTCACCAGCATTACCTCCACCTTCATTGTCATCTGGTACCCTAAACTCTTCAAAACACAACACCGCTGCTCTAAATCCACCTGCAAGTCAAAAACTAGAATGTGGAAGATTACCAAATCCAGTTACTCATCTAATCACAGCAGCAGAAACTGCTGTTACTGCTATCATGAAAAGCAAGGAGCAAGGAAGCTTGATTGACACTGACTTACTTGTTAAAATCTTAAGCGACCCAAAAATGATTGAAAAACTAACCAATGGCAATCAAGCACCACCTGTTACATCTAGGCCAGCTACTAGCTCCATTTCCCCATCATGTGCAAAATCTGCTATCGTATCAGGACCATCTCTTGCTAATGGAGAACTGCTTTACCTATCTAGTGAGGAGCTGACTAGGTCAAAGCTAATGAGTCAGATTGCCTCATCCTGTCCGAAACCTGCCGTACATATGCCGCTGATGCCTTCTAATGGAAGCTTGCATCAGCGACGTAGTGAGGTACAATCAAAGGTAACTAGAACTTCAGTGCATCAGGATTCAACTGTTCCAGCAATTGGATCAGAGGTAGCTTCATCTATTTCTATGGCCATTCCAGAATCTGGCAAGGTCTCAGCACCTAGGCCACCAGTTGGAAACTTGTTTTCCACCTTGAATTCAGTGCAAACTACACCAAGGACTGTGCCTACAGAATCAAATACACCCAAAATATCTTATTTCAAGGGCATGAATTTTGATTTGGCGAAATCCACTCTGGTTAAGACGCCAATCCAACCATTCAGCGTTCCTCAAGCAGGTATGAAAACTAACTCTGTGAAGGATGTGAGCTACATTAAGAACCTCATAAAGGAACATGGAACAGTAAAGACAGAAATGAAGGATCGGAGTCCGTTCTATAATGGAAGTCATTATTATAATCATACTCAAAACCCAGAATCGACACAAAACTTGAAAAAGAGAGAATTGAAACCCAAGTTTCAGAAGCCTTGTTTGTATTTTAAAACTCCAAAGGGATGCCGAAATGGCTCTGATTGCCCCTTCCAGCATGATTTACCATTCCAGTTTCAAACTGGTAGTGCTATGGAGCCCCCGGTTGCAAAGAGAATGAAATTTAGTGGGGAAATCACCGGGAGGACGTGACCTTTTTCGTGAAGTTGGACCCGAGCTGTTAACAAGAGAGCTTAAACCTGTAAACCAATTCCGATCACAATTTTTCTGTAGATTTTGTACAGGGTTAAGACACCTAAGGGGGAAAAGGTAGAAGAGTTGTCAATTTTCGTTAAACAAAAAAAAAAGTGTTGGTGCACTGGCGTTTTGAAATGGAAATTTATTTATTTATTTATTTTTCAAGATCAGATAGGAAAGGAAATGAGTATATGGCTGGCGTTTCGAAATGGAAATTCCTTCATTTGTTTTAAGATCAGGTACCATTTGCAAGTGATTTTGTTAATATCTGGCGCTTCTGAAAAAAAAAACCAAAAAAAGGGGGAATCCCAGCTCTTTTCTCGTAAAAAGATCTTAACATTATCATGGAAAGTTGATAAAAAAAAAACAAAAAAGTCGGTGATGACGATTGGAGAGAGACTGGACGAGAGTTGAATTATTTTCTTGAAAGTTGTTTGGTTGGGAAAATTATTTTGAATGAATATTCGAAGTTGAAGCTGAATGGCATTATTTTTGCAATTCCTAATTTTTATTTACCTTACTTGGAAGATGCCTTGATCAATGGAAACGAATAAAATGGCAATACAGGAAAAATTATATTTTAACTGTAACCACCGCAATCTTTTAATTGTTTATGTCTTTCTTGTTCGTATGAATCACAAACAATTTAAGGGTATAAAATAACAACGGATCAAATATAATATTGTGTGTTTTGTGAGAGGAAATAGGATATTATTTGATACTCTTTGATTGTGGCCAGGCAATCAATAACACTGATTTCAATCTAACTAAAAAGATTTTCCTAAAGCAAGTCTTCAAATGCCAGCACTTTCGTGGGATCTACTTACTCAATGAATGGATTGCAGGCGTTACTTCTTCCATAAGGTTTACCTCCTCGTTACAAAAACTGCTAAAGAGAGAGTAGCTTTACTGTTGAATCTACGAGTAAACTGACATTCAAAATGTTGAGATAAAGCGGACATGGCAGAGACGTCTCCTGCTATTAGAGATTCAAAAATCTCGAGTTTGAATCTCGACCAAGTATCCTAATGAATCCATGAATTTATTTTTTTCTGAACACATCAGTCACCAGCCATTGTGCAAATTGTGATCTCCATTTACATATAAATTTGGATCTTCTTTATTTGGAAATAACAACTCTTTCATCGCCGAAAGGTTACACATAAATTCCACGGCCTTTTATTAACAAAACTATAAAAAATTTCCCCTGCGTTGCTAATAAGCCTAATACCAAAACTCTGGTTAATCCATGTGCTTAAGATCATTCCTTCAGAGTACGGTCACACAAGTTACACTAGCAAAGCCATTTTGTATCACACCACTCAAATTCCTGCCGTCTAAAACAAACTAATTGTTAAGAATTAAAGGGCACACCCAGAAATCATCCAGAAGTTATATAAAAGCTCTTATTATAGAGTCAATTGGATTTAACCCATAGCACACCCAGATATCATCCAGAAGCAATTCAATCCCAAGCACACAAGTCTGACCGGAGTCAGGGGACGATGCATCAATGAATGAGTCAAAAACTAATTCACACAATAAGAATGACGATTGATGTAGCACCATCATGTGGTCATTATGAAGTTAATGAAAGCAAAAACAATATTGTAAATGCTTGAATCTGTTTGCAGAGTACGTGAAAATCTGTTCAATACATGCCATGCTTCTCCCTGCATGGTTAACCAGTCCTCAGAATGATGTGAGCTCCACTGTCAGTATCCACTATGTCACTTATCTCACCAACCTTAAGAGAGAAGGTAGTTTCTTCAAAAGGCTTCTGCATCTGGCCTGGACCAAAGGGTCCTGTAAAAATATTTACAAGGAATTTTATTTCGACCAAGACATTTGATGACAAGATGATACAGATACTACACTTAATGAAACCGACAGAACCAACTTGTAACTAAAATTTCAGCAATTATATTTACAATGAGCTGGTGTTCAAAATATAGCAAAGTCGCATTGAATTCACATGAATGTAGATTATGCAGCCTCCAAACACAGTATAACACTCTCTCAACTTTGTTCTCATCCCACATGCACACACATATTGTTGCTTATATCCCACATGCACACACATATTGTTGCTTATGTAGCAAACACCTCTGCTGGTTTCAACAAATTTGATATTATGGCCTATTATCTATTTGAGCATTGGTGGCTGCCTAGCCACCACAAACCTGAACAAAAGCTTAATTGAGCTGGGTGGAGTCAAAGCTTCAAGCTTAGTAGAAAAATAGATGATTGAGGAGAAATAGAAAAATAATCTACTAGAATTCCTGGCCCGTCTTAGTTGAAGGTTGTTCCTGGCTAACTTAATGCTTTCTCCGGTTTCCCAAAACCATCATCATGTACTTGATAGTTTATCAAATACATGAATCTAATAATCTAACCTAATCAAAGTCACACCAACAACTGAAATGGTTTCCTAAAAACAAGGTCATTCAACTTACATGAACTCCTGGCTGGTTCTGCTCCTACAGGCAGGGAGGATAATGTAAATGTGGATCACTAAAAACATGGTCACAAATCACCAGTCATGACTAAACCAGGAATCTATCAATCTAAAACATTGAACTAAATGACAAACCAAGAGACATGCAGCCTTGCAGGCATTCCCACAAAATACACCTTCATTCAATAAAATTTAACATAACCACAAAAAACAAGCTTAGAGGTATACTGTCACTGCAAAGGCATCATACTCTTCAAAGACATTTATTACTAAGCGAGTCTTTCTTCCCATTTATTGTATTTACATGTTCATCTCAAGTTATCTCAAATCTGTTGACGCAACAGCAATTCCATGGAGGCTGTAATTGAAACAGAAGAGCAACATTCTAGGGCCAATTTCTTTGAAATTGTTTATGCGGCCTCCCAATAAAGTGTCTGTGTATAAGAGTTTTATTTGACTAAGTTCTTGTCATATGTGAGCAAGCTTGATGTTACTCATCTCACAACAAATGCAGATGGGTTCAACTAATTTGGTATTAAGGCTTAGAGTTCTTTTGGGATTGGGCAGAGTTCTAGTCTATTTAGAATTTAGATGACGTAAAAGAGAAATACATTAAGAATCTGAGTACATATTCTTGCCTTGAAAGTTCTCTCTTGATCCTTTCCCTAATTTTTACAAAAATATCATATACATAATAGTTTGCAGAAGTCATATAACAACAATAGCATAACTAAATTAATGCTAACAATTTGGTACCCCATGAAAAATGGTCAAACACCACCAAGGTGAACTCCCAGTTCACCTACTTAAGAAAAAAGAAGGATTAAACAAGGAATGCTTACACATGCTATTGAAATAGGTCTCTGGAAACAAGTTCATGAATCTATCAAGTATGTTGAACAAATTAGCTGTTATCACACAAGAAAGAATCAAAATACGAAGAACACACCAATCTGCAGAATGCATCTTAGTTTAATGACATCTGACAGTAATCACAAAGCATGAGCTTAGACGTTTAAAGGTCAACAATAAAAGCATTGTACTCTTTCTGGACATTTCATCAAGTTCTTCCCTCATTCCTATCTATTAAATTGATCAGTTCAGATTGAGCTATCTCAAATATATTGAAGCAACAGCAATCCCGTGGATTCTTGGGATCCTTTAAGTCACTTTATACAAAAGTGTGACATTATCAGCTCAGTTTCTTTGAAATTACTCTTATTTTAACAAAGAGAGTAGTAAAAAAAAACAAAAAGAAAAAGCAAAACGATGATCCATTTTTGAAAAAGGAATCAGAGTAGGTCTACAAGGTAAGACAAATTGGACCATCCAAGTCCGAACCATTTAACATAGCCATAAGAACCACCTATTATATCAGTGGTGTAGAAAGTCAATTTGGTGTATCAAACATTTCTAACCTCAGAAGCAATGAGCTAAGCACTTTAATAACAATATAGCACAAAATTGACCCGAGTGACTGATTTCACTACTGAATACAATTACACATACAATACAAACATAAAATCAGGCCTAGTAACTAATTTCAACATCAAATAGTTTCACCTTAGAACATTAACTTCCTATAATCTCAACGTACTTAATCTTCGATTAAAATCAAGTTCACCAACCGGCACTAAGCAAGAAATTAGCCATTGCCCACTTCATACATATACGACGCAAACAAAAATCTTTATATCCCATCAAACAAACACAAGGATTTTCTTCATAAAACCAGTCTACAAGCCAACGAAAGATCCCCATTAAATTCCAACTCTAATGGCTAACATCAACACAAGTTTCAACAACAAACCACAACTACTAAACCCCACTTTAATCTTACTAATCTAACCACAAAACCCATTCAATTCATTCAATAACTAAAAGCAAAACAACCCACAATTAAACTAGACGAAAAAAAAAACAGAGAGAGAGAAGAAAAAAAATCAAGAAAAAAGGACTAACCAAGATCGCCGCCACGTTTAGCAGAGCTACAATCAGAGATTCTAGAAGCAACATCCTCAAATTTAGCCTTGCCGGAAACAATATCCTCTCTAATTGCTTTAAGTTGAGAAACAGCGGTATCCCTACTCGTGTTTTTAATAACACGACCTTCTGGGTCTTTCCATGACGCCTTCCTTCTTGAACCCTCATGTTTTATAAGTATGTGTGAGGCTCGAACTTGAGTCCCTGATGATGCCATTTTAGGTCTCTTTTTGTGCTTCTCGCTTTCCCTTTGAGTTTCTTTGTGTTTTGGTTTTGACGGTTGTGCTCGATTTCGATCTTCTTGTGAGATCGAATCTTTCTTCCTCTTTCGATCTGAATCTATTTTTGCTGCTCTTTCTGACTGAGTTTGAGCTTCTATGTGTGCAGTGGTTTTTGTTGGTTTGTACAATATAGTGCCCCGCCGCGTGGCTTCGATATCACAAGTTATCTACCAGATTTTGCATGATCGTCAACCTCTGTGGTCCCCTTTTCCTCTTTTTATTATTATTATCATCAGGGTTTAAATTATAGACTCAAAGCACGGCTGTATGGGATAAATACTCTTTCACTAATAAACTCAATAGTTTCCATTTTCTAAAACATTTATCCATCATTTTATAAATAAAAAATTCTCTCTCGCTATTATTATTATTATTTTGCAATACTAACATTATAATAGACTATCAATACTGTTAAGTAAATTCAACCCCATCTGTAATTAAAAGAAATGTCAATTCTGGTAAAATTATTAATTTCTTAAAAACTAGATTTTTTATTTATTTATACGTATTTATAAAACTCTAAATAACATTAAAAAAAAAACTTATCTAAAAATCACTTCTAAAATATATAAAAAATATTAAAATATTAAAATCCGAAAATAAGTAAATTACATTAAAAAAAATATTAAATTAAATCCTTAGTTAGCTTTTTATTTTTATTTATTATTTTCTCACATTATATTTTACTCCTTTGAGCAAACTTTTATAATATTAAAACAAGTAAGATTTATTAAATAATTTTTTTTTTAGTAATTTATATAAGAGTTATAAATATTTATCCTAACTGTTAATTATTACTTATTACCATCAAAACTTAAAAACAAGCTAATAAAAAGCATAAAATGTTAAGATATAAAAAATAAATTACATTAAAATTCATATTAAGTTATCAAATTTAATTTTTAATTAATTTTTTTCTAAGCTATATTTTATTCATTTGAACAAAAACTGATAATATTAAAAAATAAATTATAAAAATTTTATTCATATTTATATTATTAATTTATGTTTATGTCATATATAATTGAAAAGAATAGTTTAAATTAAAAACGGTTCATAATAACATAATGTTTGGTGAAATTTTTTACTTATTATTATTTTTAAAATTTATATATTTCTTTTAATTGTTAAATAATTTCTGAAAAATAATTCAATATTTGACCCAAATTTTTATCTAAGTTCAGTTAAAAATTATTTTACATGATTCAGGAATAAAAATAAAAATAATTTAATTATAATTATCGAAATTCATATCAAGTTATTTTTAAATAAAATAATGTTTATTTAACAAACATTCAAATCTATTCATTTATAAATAATTTTAAACAATTTATTAGAAATTATAAAAATTATTGTAAATTAGTTAAATGATACATGTGCAAAGCATATGTCAATAAACTAGTAAAAATAAAATGTATTTCTAAATTATTTTTTAAAATTAATTATTCAATAAAAATAAGGATAAATAGGTCAATTTGTTTTTATGTAATAATCTGAGTTTTCAGTCTATCTTTATATTTTTAATTATATTTATTATATTTTTAAATAATATTGAAGTTCCTAATTTATTATTGGATCAATTTTTCCGACCATTAGTATTTTTTTTTTACCATAATTCCTCTTAACTAAAAAAGTAAAAAAAACTAAAGTCACATGGTTTGCATTTCTCATATATATATATATATATATAACCAAGGTTATTTCTGTTAAAAAAATTGTCCATGGTTAAAAATCAATAAAAGGAAAAACAGATTAAAAACTTATATAATATTTAAACACATAATAAATATAATTAAGAATGTAATGAAAAGTGTAAAACTAATCTATATTATATAATGAGAAATTGACCATTTTACTCTAAATAAATAAGAGTTGAATGGTTTAACATATTGATCAAGTTATAGAATTATACTTTAAAGACAAAAAGTGTGTTAAAATTGTTTACCTTTGATTGGCTTGAAAAGCATGCTTAAACTATTTTCAATAATGCTTTCTACTTTTAGCTAGCATTTTTAATATAAATAAAAAATATTATTAATTATATAGATTGAAGATCAATGTCCTCTCTAATACTATTTTTTATTTTAACAAAATCCATAAAACCCAAAAAAACTATTGATGAAGAAGCTAAATAACATAAAAAATAATAATTTTCATTAATAAAATATAAGATAAAAAATTATTTAAACTCTCTGATATTTAAAAGCTAAAAATACTCTATATCTTAATTTTAAAAATAAAAATTATAATAAATAAAACATTAAAAATAAAATTTAAATCAAACCTTTTTATTATAAAAAAAATCTTAAAGAATATATTAAAAATGCTCTTATATGTTTTACAGAAGGCAGTGAAGGCTCTAGATATTTGGAGCCCAAACGTGGCTTTTCAGCTAATAAGCCCATAGGCCCGTCAAACCTTCTGCTTTTTACACCATCAATTTGTTGTATTGCCTTTCAGATACGCAGTTGAAACAGCTGAAATCCTTGAGTTAGCACCATCAGTTTACGGTAATTGCAAATGAGATTTTAGTGCTTCGTCTAGTTTTGATTTCTGAAGGAACTCTCAAATTCAACTTTGAGACATTTAAGAGTCAAATGTAACAGAATCCCAAATCTGGTATGATTAATTCAATTCTTAATGATTCATACACTTTCTCAGTATCCAAACAGAAACACAAAATTGAAGCAAAACACAACACACAAAAATTAAAAAAAAAACACAAAGCAAGTAACAAGAGCCATTCATTCCAATATCGAAAGAGAGATAGATACAGTACACTTTGCTAGCTAAAGATACAGCTATCCACGATCCAGTTCTAAAACATCAAAACCAAATCAACCCAGCACACAAATTGCAAGAATACCCTAACTCAAATCCCTTAACCACCAAAGCCATACAAAGTACGGCCTTGTCTCTTCAAAGCATAGACAACATCCATAGCAGTCACCGTCTTGCGGCGAGCATGCTCTGTGTAGGTGACAGCATCACGAATCACATTCTCCAAGAAGATCTTGAGGACGCCTCTGGTTTCCTCGTAGATAAGCCCACTGATACGCTTGACTCCGCCACGCCTAGCCAGACGACGGATGGCGGGCTTAGTGATACCCTGGATATTATCGCGAAGAACCTTACGATGCCTCTTGGCCCCTCCCTTTCCCAATCCCTTTCCTCCTTTTCCTCTGCCTGACATTTTTTCCTTTCCCTTCTCGTCTCTCGATTTCTTGATTTTAATGATTCGCGATTTGATGATTTTGTTAGCTTCCTTCGATTTGGTGTCTATTTTATAAAGAGCGATGTGGAGTGGTGGCCGTTGGATTAAGTTGCGATCCGCGTGAGTTGTGGTGTTTGGGTTTTGAACCGTTGGAGTTTAAGGGATTGAATGTGATTGGTGGAAATGAGGAGAGCGGGATCGTGGTTTTCTTCGGCGAAAGAAAAGTGGAAATTTTTAAGCGCAACTTCTTTGCCGCGTTTGATTAGACAAAAATTTGAGAAGGGCGCGTAGTAGGTGGACCTTGTCATGGGTTTGGCAACTGGAATGTGGAGTGAGCCCATGAGATGAGAGGGTTTTCATGTTAAGCATCGGGATTGTATTTTTTAAATCAAGGGTTCTATGTGAAAACAATTTAATTACAGAAACAAAAGAATACAATTTTATAAAAAATATATAAGAACTATAAGTTTAATGGGTTTAATGGCAAAAATTGCTCCCGTTCTATTGTAACTTAGCAATTTCGGATATTTGGTATCAAATTACGTAAACTTCAAAATGTCGATTTTTTGAATGAATTTAATCCAAATTCCCTAATTTTTGTTATTTGTAACAGTCAATTCAATTGACTATTAAGTAGAATGTTAAAAAGATCTCGTTTTGTGCAATCTGCTGTTAATTTTTTTTTTTTTTGTAAATAGAATTAAGGGGTTAAATTTGTTATTTGAACAAAGAAGGAGGAAACGAATCAGGCTAATGATTTGGCTTCGGTGTTTCCTAGTCAAATCAAGCTGAAACGGTCCAGCACGTTTTTGGTTCAATTTAATTTCATCTTCCTTTTTTATTGCTATTATTCTCTACTATAAATCAAGATATCAATTTTTAGTCGATGTGGTGGTTGTAAGGGTTCAAGACAATGGTATTTTGGGTTGATTCATGATGGTTTGACAGTGGATTCTCGATGGTTGTCAAGTTGAAAGGCTAGCAGAGCTGGAATCAGAGGTTATGATAGTGGCGAGGAGCTGTGATGTTGAGGCTTGTCTATGGGGGAAGGAGGCACTAGACAATGATTTTTAAGCTACGTGAGGGTTTTGGGTTTAATGGGATCAGGCTGAGAGGAAATCTAGGTTGCCAAGGTGAGGGAGATTGGTGGCAGTGGGATGGGGTTGCTGCTATGACAGAGGTCTATGGTAGTGGCTGTGATGGGTGGAGTTGTTGTGACAACGATCGACGTTAGTGGTCGTAGTGGGTTAATTTGTTATTCGAGCAAATAAAAAAAGGAAAACGAGTCGGGCCTATGATATAGATTTGGTGTTTTCTAGTAAAAAAATTTTTTTTTTAAAAAATAGTAGAATGTATAAAACGACATCGTTTTTACATTTCATTTAACGTTCAACCCAATTGACCATTACAAATAATAAAAATTAAGTGGTTTGGATCAAATTTGCTCAAAATTGAGATTTTGGAGTTCAAATTATACAATTTTATACTAAAAATCTGCAATTACCAAATTGCAATGAAACAAGGACAATTTTTTCCATTAAACCAATTTTAATGTATATGATTTGAAAATTAGTTGCAATATAATTTTTAATTTATTGATTGGTAAGCTAATTAATAATATTCACTATTTATCCATTTTGGAAAATTATATACCATTTTTCAATGGATGATCCTCAATCTTTCTTGTAGGTTTTCAATATTGCAAGCTATCTACTAATATAAACATTTATCTCTTTTTTCTTGTTAAAACATGAAATTTTATTTTGACAAAAATATTTTCTAATTGATTTTATTGAACAACAACCAATTGTCTTGTATCTTTATAAAACTCAGTTGAATCTTATGTTTGTTCAAATTCTATCATTCAAGAAAAATAACTTCCACTAGGATTAAAATCCTTAAGAAATTTAGCATTTCTTACCTCTATTGTTCTTGTATTATGAGAAGGATAATAAAACATACATCCTTTGGAGTTCATTGTATAACTAATGAAATGTTTAATCGTTGTTCTTAGATCCAATTTTTCTAATTAAGAATTATAAATCTTTACCTCAATAGGACAACCATATACTTGTTTATGATTTAAACTAGATTTTCATTCATTTCATAACTCAAAGGATGTATTTTTGATAGCTTTAGATGAAACATCATTTCAAATATGTATAATATTCTTTAATGCTCCATTTTATAAGGTTAACGATAGATTAGAATTACTAATCATGCTCCTTATCATGTCCATAAGAGTACGACTCCTTCTTTTAGCTACACCATTTTATTATGGTGTGCCAAGCATTATGTATTGTGTGATAATGCGTTAATAAACTTTGCAAATAGACCTTGCATTTGTCTATTTTCGGTGCCTCTACCATAACACTCTCTAACTCTACTTGACCTTACAATCTTAGTGATATTTTTCTTTTGTTTCTTTACCTCAGCCTTATATATCTTAAAAGCATTAAGCTTTTCAGCCTTATCAAATAAAAGATAGAGATCAATTAATTTTAAGTAGTCATCAATGAATGAGATAAAACATATTAGACCAATTAGGTAAGGAGTGTTAAATGGTCCATATATATCGATATTTATGATTTCCAAATTTTATGAGCTCCTTATGATATATTTAGCGAGTCTTGTTAGTTTGCTTTTTTCTTTATGCAATCTACACAAGTACAAAAATCAGCAAAATCAAAAGTGTTTAAAGCTCCATCATTCACCGATCTTTTAATTCTTTTAATAAAAATATAACCTAATCTCCTATGCCACAATATAAATGAATTCTCACCAATTTTGCTCTTTTTAATACCGAGTATTCGCATGCATTGATAAATAGTTGATTTTTAAAAAATAAGATCCAGATCAATTTTATATAAATCATCTATTTATGTTTCACTATTAATAAAAATTTTATTTCTCAAAATACAAAAAATATTTTTATTAAACAAAAATCCATTACTAGCACTCGTAGAGTTTGGAAACTAAAATAAAAATTCTAAAAAATGATGGAACATAAAAAATAAAAAATAAATCCAAATTTTAAATTCGATCTAAAAGTCCTTTCTACTCTAACTTCAAAGCACATCCAATTCCCGGAATAGATGTCTCCTTCATTTCCTTCGCCTTTTTTAGATCCAAAAAACTTTGCATGATATTCACAATAGAGATTCTAAAACCATAATCAATCCACCATGTATTACTATGAGTTCCAATGGAAAAAAAATTCACGACACACTAAAGACATGAGTTTACCTTTTTTTATGAGCTATTTTTTCACGTACGACAATCTCTTTTAACATAACTTTGTTTCCTACAAAAGAAACATTTAATATGATTGTTGTTTTTCTTTATTGGTATATTCTTATGTTTCTTTATTTCGAGCACGTTTTTACCTTTATTGGCATTTCCTTTAATTTGAAAAATGAAATGGCATTTTAGGTTTTTTCAAGTTTCAATCTTCATTATTCTTGAACACACAAGGTCAATAATTCATTGATTAAGTATTTCTCTTATGTGTGTTGTAAGAATCTTAAATGAATCATATTATGCAAGGAAAGACTTCAAAATGAAATAAATTAAGAATGACTCATAAATATTCACCTCTAAGAACTTTAATTGAGAAGCGAGTGTCCCTCGTTTTTTATAATATGCTCGCACACACCTTTTGAATAGTCAAATGATTTATCCAAAAACTTTTTTCATTAAAGTGCTAGTAATGCCTTATCGAACGAACTAAATTTTCCTCTATGGTCTTTATGAAATATTTTGTCTTAGAGCATTCGGGATAAAACCTCCAATACTCTTATTTAAGTGAGATTTTATGAGTATTAAACTTAATCGACTAAATCATTTCCAACGCTCATAATTAGTTTTTTCTTAAGAATCACTTGAGTTTGTAGAGATGGGTGGTTCAACCACACGTAAGGCTGAATCTAAATCCACCAACCTCGATGCAAAGATAATAGTTTCTTTTTAGTTAACAAAATTATCACCACGTAACATTAGAATACTATATGTATCAATAAAAATAGTAGAAAAAGCTGCAATAAGTAAGAAAATATCTTAATGCTATGAAAAACATATTTTATCTAAATTAACCAAAAATATCTAAATTTACCAATGTCAAGTTAGTAGCAAATTCTAACTTTTTTTTTGGATAAAGGTTGCATCATGTATAGAACTGATTAATGCTTTGATAATAAAACTGATAAATAAAATATAAAGAATAAATAATATTCACACTCGAAGACCTATAATAAAATCCATCTTTAATATTCATTTATAACCTTATTCTAGTTAAATCATAAAAACAACAATCTTCCTATAGTGGCAAGTCATTATTTTTATGAAATAATTGTCAATTAAATTGTGCACTTTATGAACATATTAATTTAATAAATTTTAATGTGATTATTGAAATAACTTAAATTGTTGTGGCTATTCTTAAGCCGATTGACATCACCATCTCAACATAGCACGCTTTAATATCAACCGAAAATTTTGTATTGATATATCAAAATTATTGTATAAACCATATCATGATTTTTTCTTAACATATTTTTGTATATAATATATATTAACAAATATCTAAAATATTTATATAACTAAAAAAAAAAATTGAATGTATCAAATTAGCAAATAATTTATGTGTGCGTAATTTGCTTATAGTATATTCTACTCGATTAAATAACCTAACATCAATAATTGATAAATTCTATCTTGCAAATCAAATTCCTTAATTTGCGAAAGAGAGATAGCAATATAACAATCTTGTTGGAGCAACAACCCCTACCCGACTTTATTTATCTTTATAAAGTAGATTAAACTAGTTTTTTTTATCTGTGCTACGTTATGTATAGGAGAAAATACATAAAATTATTTTTTATTTTTTTTATATCCGAGTGTTATATTATGCGTATACCGTAATATATTACATCAAAACGGAATAAAAAATTCATTCGGTTTCATAATTTTTTAATTAAAATTTTGTATTTAACTAATTATTCTTTATATTTTCATAATTGTTTATTAAAAATATTATTTATTTATTTATTTCCACATTTTTGGTTAAAAACATATTTTGTAAATTTTTTTTCTAAACTTCTTTTTACCTTAAATTTTTTATTTAAAAAAATTAGAGAAAAAAATAAAGGATCAAAATGAGATAAAAAAGAGGGACAAAAAAAAACTAAAAAAATTAAGTATCGAAAAAATAATATTTTTTTAAAAAGGATCAAAGTGTAATGTCATTAAAACTTTCATAATAAGTGTTTTAAAAATATTTAGAAACTACAAAAATGACATTGTATAGTAAAAGGAATAATATTTAGTAAATAGTGTAAATGAGTATCCATAAATAATATTTCAAATAGTATAACGAATAATAAATCATGATTTTAGTTTAGGTTTTTTGTTAATTTTTGTTTGGACTTCATCTTGATCCACCATTAGCACAAGCCATACAAAATAACCCAAATACAGAAGCCCAACATGTGAACCTCGAGGCTTGTTTGTAGCCCACCATTCTTTGAGACAGAAACAATAAATTTTATCAAACAGAAGATGTGAACCGCCAAACGAAACATCCACGAGTCAAGGCACGTTTTTTTTTCTTTTTTTCCTTCTAATTTTATTCCAGCCAGCGCGGTCGCAACCTTTGACTAGGAAGCGGATATGCCTAATAAAATATGCCACTGATTTAACAATAATTAATTATTTTTGGAGGAAGTGTGCCATTAGCAATCTTTATTGCTAGACCTTCGACGACAACAGTTTTGCCAATTCCTACCTTCACTAGTTGCGCAGAAACGTCCACACAAATGCCGGTACAGACCAACTGACGTGTCTCCCTACGGATGCTGTAGCATCATATAGTTGGGCCCATTTCATTTATCAATCCAGTGGATTAGTATAGTAGGTAGACTAAAGTAAACCCGACAATTTCTCTTGACTGTGAGGACCTGAGGGCCCAAGGGCGAAGGCTACGTAACAAGTCTAAAATAGTGAATTATAAATTAGTCTTTTTAGTTTTAGTTTTGCAAAATAAATTGAATAATCCTCCAAGTTTAAAAAATAATTAATCTATTGATCATGTTTAGTTTAATATTAATTTATTATAAAAAATATATTCTTTATTCATCAATCTTTATTTATTTTTTTAATAAGACTTTCTATTTCTTAACAAAATAAACAAAATAAATTGGAAAAAAAGCATGAAATTTGGGGCGATCATTGTTTTTTCGGTTTGATTCTTAACAATTTCATTTCAATTTCTGATTAATCGAACCTATAAAAACAAAAAATTAACCTAAAATGAATTACTAGTCTGTTTTTCGATTAAAAAATCCAAAATTGGTTTCTGTTTTTTTGGTTTAAAATAATTTTCTAATTTTTTTTTGGATTTTTTTGTGATTTTTTTAAAAATAATTGAAACAGATAAAAAAGCATCATCAATCTATGATATATTTATAATGATATTAAGGTAATGATTTTCTGGTTTATTTGTATTATTTTAAAACTTAAAAAATAAAAAAATTGGAAAAATTTTGATTTTGATTAAATCAAAAAAGCAAAAAAAATTAATTGATCCCTTCTTTAACAATTTTGATTATGTTTAATTAATTTTATTTAAAAAATATCTTATTTACTCATCAATCTTCATTTATTTTTTAATAAGATTTTCTATTTCTTAAAAAAAAGACCAAAAAAAAAAAAAAATTGGAAAAGAGCAGGAAATTAGCGGTGATCATTGGTTTTTTGGTGATTAATAATTTCGGTTCGATTTTTGGTTTATCGAACATAAAAAAATAAAAATCAAACTCCAAAAAAGCTATTGTTCTTTTTTTTATTTAAAAACCCAAAAATCCTGACAGTAGTTTTCGTTTTTTAGTTTAAACTAATTTTTTAAAATTTTTTTTTAAATAATCTAAATAGATAAAAAAAAGAAAAAAAATCATCAATCCATCATATATATATATATAATGATGTTAAAGTAATATTTTTTGGTTTATTTTTATTCTTTTAAATTTTTTTTAAAAATCATTTTTTGATTTAAACAAAATCGAATCAATGCAAAAAACCAAAAAATTTGATTCGTTTTTCTTCATTTTCAGTTAAAAATTGGTCCCGTTCCAGTGTTTTTGTTTAAATCGGATATTCATTGTAACATGAAGTGGACGAAAATAATTAATTAATTAGTTTTTAAAACTAGAGAAATTAAATAATTTACTCTGTGGACTTTTTTAATGATTTACTCTTCTAAAATACGGACGCATCCATCTCTTATCTTTCATGTTTCTTGATGTAATACTAATTTTCAATTTCAACAAGTTAAAACTACAGCCAAGCTAACCATTTTTTTTTTTTTTTTGTTGAGTTTTGCTGAAATATATAACACTTGGCATAACTAGTCTAAGTTCAAAGCTTGGGTCGGTTAATTTGCAGTTCCTAAAGTATGTAGCTGATGCCAACAAGCTGCCATAAAAAAACTAGCAAGGAAATGGTAAACAAGGGTGGTTAGCTTCCTTCTACTCTCCATGTCGTTTTTGTTTTGGATTTTTGTTCTCAGTTCCAAGTTCGACGATAATATTAGTAATTGGTATTGTCAGAGAAGAACATATTAAAAGTTTTGTCTCTTGACTTCCTTTGGTTTTGCCCCCACTCAAGATTCGATGAAAAGAAATCTCTTCAGTTTTTAGAATTTTCAACCTACCTATAGAAAAAAATTCTTGAGTCTAAAACACGTCGCTGCATGGAACTTTTGGTTCTGGGTCTGCATTGACATCACTTTTTTCCACGTTCATATATAGATTTTGTCAAGTTCTAAAATATTTATGTTTTTAGCTCATGGTCTTAATTAGTACTGAAGACTTTAGACTTTGAAAAATTTACGTGTTAATTTTGTTTGTTGGCATTGAAGGTTTGTTCTTTAGCTGTTAGTGTTAGGTGTTTACTTGGTTTATTGTTCAATGAGAAATGAATATCTAATGTTTACTTAGTTTCTTCAATCTTTCATACCATCACAAGTCATTTTCACTGAAGTTTGTTTTGCAGCTTCTGGCTGCTCAACATTTTCAGTCATGTAATGTTAGGTGAGTATGCTTTTTAGTTTGATTACTTTTTGACAAGTTTTTAGTCAAATTTTCAGCATGTCATGATTTATTGCTTTGAAGTTTCTTGGAAATTAATTTGTCAAATTATGTTTTCAATTTATGAAAGTTTATTTCTCTTATAAATTCTGTGTAACTTCTGAAGATTTTTTAATTTTGAGGGTACATGTTTTAGAGAAAGTAGCTTACCTTTTTTAATTCCGTTGATTGGGGACTTGTAGAATTAGGATCTTTCTTCTTGATTTCTATTTGTTTGACGAAATGGCCGACAGAGAAATTAATACTCTCTTCACCTGTCGAAGATCGAGGTTAGGATGCTTGTTGTGTCACTAATTTGATCGGTCTTATGCATTTAAAATTTTGAACTCAGTCACGGTATTGTCTTAGTATCATTAGAGAGTACACTGTAAAACCATTTCCCAGAGCGTCATTTAGCAGCTTTAAGTTTTAAGGTTGACTATCTGATACCTCACAAGGACTGGCCTAATGGTAATAAGCTGCGTCAATTCTTGTGAAGTTCAATGGTTGAATCTTCTTTACAAGTCTAACCTAAAGGCTGCATTGTGTATGCACAAGCATTGTTTTGAATCCCATAATGGTCTAAGTCTAACTGAGAAACACTACAAGAAAACATCACGGAATTTTCCATCGCTAAATTATTATTTTCTATTGCTATTTATTTTTAACGATAGATTTATAATAATATTTTTAGTAATTAAAATGATCGTTGCCATTTTTTTAGCAATAAAATTTTTTATTCGTTGTTGATCAATGACGAGCTTATTTGTTGTCAATGTGAAATATTTTCGTTACTAAATTGAAATAAACAATTGTCTCTTGAATCGTCGTAAAACCTTTGCTATTTCTCGTATTGTTGTTGTTAATTATACTTCTTAAATTTTCTCGCACACTTGTTTCCATATCCGTCGCTATTTAACAATAGTAACTATGTTTGTTGCAAAAGATTTAATTTTGATCGCTAATTCAATCATTGATCTATTGTTAAATGAAGGAATCTTTATTCTTTTATAAATCAATATTCGTTTAATATTAATGGTTGTAACAAACAACTAAAAATAACACCTTATTATAACACAAAATATTACGTAATAAAATTAAAATAATATAAATTGAAATCAAATAAATATATAAATGCATTCGAGTGTACAAAAATATTAAAAACGTAAGAAAAAAAGGCTAGTCCTCGTCATTATAATCTCCTCCATCATCTTCCGACCGTTGAGTATTGAGAGGAATGGTTGACTTTTGGGTAATGGAGGGGTTAGCATGAGGGACTCTTTTGTAGCTTCCATAAAGCCACCAACATCATCCCCATCTACCTCTATAGATTGTTGAATTTATCCTTATATTCCCGAAACTACTTGAGTATAGTTAACCTTCATCCCATTAATCCTATCTTCGTACCGATAGTAAACTCCTAAATATTACCACTAGGGCACCGTGATGTTGTAGAGGATGAGCTATTGCTAAAGTAGAAGTAATACTAGGATGCATGTGCTCCGAGGCCATACACTCTCTGTTTCTTCTCCCCTCCTATAGTATCAAAATATATTTTGATTATGTTGATGTTTGGAGATGATAAATCACCCTCATGCCGTTCCTTAGTAGTAGTCGCTTCTTGCACATACGCATACCTAAATGAAATAATTATAATATTAAATCATATATATATATATATATATATATATATATATATATATATATATATATATATATATATATATATATATATATATATATATATATATTGACAAATGTAAATTTACAAACCTAAAAAAAAAAAAAAAAAAACTTATCATTATTATCTGGGATTGCTCGTCAATGAATGATCCATTTTTTCATTTATGAGTGTTTAGGAACTCCTCGTAAGGATTTATGTTATGACCTAACTTAATATGCTGGAAAAATAGATAAAATAGTATGAGATGTGATAAATACTAATATTAATTTATAACACAATAAGATTTACCAAACGTTTAACATGCTCAATTAAAGAGACCGACTCCCTCGTGTGTCCGCATGAGCAACATCGACTCCACTCGTCTCCGATATACGACTTTTGGACTCCTATTAAGATTGAGCTTGAAACTTGGATGTGGTTCAATCCCGGTGCCATGTATCCACACCTCATTTGTAATATACGTAGGTTTATTAGTCTTTTGCTTTCGCTTGCTCAACATATAGGCATACCACCTTTATATGAGACTCTTTCATAAGTCCTTAATCAATGTATCCATAGTCGCATCCCATAAAAAATACTTTAACATCAAGAAAAAAATATAATTAGTACATTTCATGTTAAATTAATACTTTAAATAAAATATAACCAAATAACTAATATGTTATCCTAAACTCATTAAAGTAGTAGTCTTTCATCTATATGAAGACGAGACTTTAATGTGGAGCTAGCAAGGTTCAATCACTCTTTGAAAATTATAATGATCTAAGTGGAGCATTTACTTGATGGAACGAAATTGTTGAACAAAACAAAAAAAATAATAAACAAGCAAATTAATGATTTTAATAATATATAAAAATATAAAACTAATTACCATATGCAAAGCATACTACTTATTAGTTATTGAAAAGTCGAATGGTTCGTGTAATATCGGATCCGAGTAGAGCTTCCTAGAGTAGAACAAACCACAAAAGGGACATCTATAATTAGAGGCACTACCGATGGGAGCACTAACGACGAGGATAAGGATGTGTCGACACCATTATTGAGTCTAAAACCTTGAACATCGAGACATTCAATGCCACGACCACATAGATCGCCACTATCAATGACACAATCACGAACATTGTCATTATCAATACCAAGACCATTGACACTACTCGTTATTAGAGCCATGACCATTGCCACAGTAAGCAGATCCGCTTGTGTGGGATGCTAGGTTGGAATGGCCCAATCCACGAGTCATATCTCTAGAATAACACGTGAAATAGTTTAACAAATGCAACAAATGAAAAAAAATGACTAAAAATATATTATAAATTTTTTTCATAAAAAATAAACAAAAATACATCATAATATTTTTTGTAAATTAAATATTTTCTAATTACCAAAGACGTCACTTGTACAAAATACAATACATCCAAAATCCATAATAAACATCTAAAAAATACATAATCGATAAAATAATATAATTTAAGAATATAACAAATAAAATATTTTTTAATTAGACGTTAAATTAATACTTTAAATGAAATATAAACAAATAACTAATATTTCATCCTAAACTCATTAAAGTATAAGTCTTTCGTCTATATGAAGACGAGACTTTAATTTGGAGCCGACAAGGTCCAATCACTCTTTGAAAATTATAATGATCCGAGTGGAGCGAAGCACTTACTTGATGAAACCAAACTCGTCAAACAAAACAAATAAATAATAAATAAGCAAATTAATTATTCTAATAATATATGAAAATATAAAAATAATTACCAAATGCAAAACATACTACTTATCGATTATTAACGAGCCGAATGGTCCGTGTAATATCAATTCCGAGTAGAGCTTCCTAGAGTAAAACAAACCACTAAGGGGACATCTATAATCGGAGGCACTACCGATAAAGGAACTACCGATAGGGGCACTACCCGTGAGGATACGGATGTATCGACACCACTATTAAGTCTACAACCCCGGACACCGGACTTTCGGTGCCACGACCACATAAAGTGCCACTATCAATGACACAATCACGAACACTACCACTATCAATACCAAGACCACATACACTACTCGCTATTAGAGCCATGACCATTACCACGGTAAGCGGATCCGCTTGTATGGGATGCTAGGTTGGAACGACCCAATCCACGAGTCATATCTCTAGAATAACACGTGAAATAATTTAACAAATGCAACAAATGAAAAAAATTGACTAAAAATATATTATAAATTTTTTTCATAAAAAATAAACAAAAATACATCATAATCTGTTTTGTAAATTAAATATTTTCTAATTACCAAAGACGTCACTTGTACAAAATACAACACATCCAAAATCCATAATAAACATCTAAAAAATACATAATAAATAAAATAATACTATTTAATGAATATAAAAAATAAAATATATCTTTAATTACAAATGTCATAATCATTTTTAAGTTTTTCTTCCCCTCAATTAATTTTGAATCACATTCACTCTTATCTTTTTTATTAGCTTCAACTACTTCTATATCTATAAATGATCTATTTGGATCATTCAACAATTACTCCTTACTATCTTTCCGGATCAAATTGTGTTAGATTTCTAAATTGTCCTCCCGAAATGGTTTTGTATTTTTGTGGACTCTAACAAATGATTCTAGCAAATCAATCATAGCCCTAACTTTTATTTTACAAACAACCCACTAATCTCGACTTGTCATGTTTCAAGCTAGGATATGTGACATAATATACTTTAGCTGCTTAGCCTACTAGAACAAAAGGTTCGAATGTGTTGAAACTCCTTTTATACTTTACCTTCGTTAGTTTATACTCGTGGATGAACCTTTATTCCATTCGATGTAGGATCAAATCAACCATATTTAAATACTATTATTCTCTTGATTTGTAAAATAGGATACTCTAATCGCATAATTTTGGTCAATATCCCATAATAATCACTCTTATCTCGCATTACAATTAGATCCTTTGATGAAAACTATACTATTCATGCTTATTCTAACTTAATCATGTCTTTATGTGTAAAACCCGTATCTATTTACAATGTACCACATATACAAATTTATAGTTTGTAAAGGATATTTTATTAGATTTTTTATGAGATGGTCCGTCATAGAGTTGGGTCGTGTGTATTTTGCTTGTAAAATCGACATCCATAACAAAAAGTTTAGTTAACGACTAATGAATCCTACCTACTAACAAAACCTAATATAAAATGAGGATACTCATATATTCACTAAGCCATTCGACAAAGTCGGTTTCAAGTTGACCATAAACCTCATGCTCGAGCAGATAAGGATTATTGTATTATAGTTAAGCAATGTATCCACTATAAAGGAAGAACATGTTTAACATACGTAATTCAATTTGTATATTATGGTTGTTAATTAAAGATGAAGAATATTAATATTAAATTTTATAAACTTACTCATTGTAAGGTTTAACTTAATAGTTTAATAATATATATTGGTGGACTACTTTGTGCTTTTTTTCTATCAACCTCCATGCTATGGCTCGACCAATTCCTTGACCATGTTATTTAAATATGAAAAGCATCCCTTTAATATGATGACTCGATTCTTCATTGCACTCAACGTTACATGACACTTTCTAATGCTTAGTATTCACACTAGGCTCGAAGTAGTGCAAATAGAATAAAGAAGCTTATTTGATTAAAAATACATTGAATACTAAGCCTTCCATTTCCTTTTATTCCTTACTTTGCTTTTAAGCTTTCAAAGATACCTAAAACATTGAGTTGGTCAATGATTGATAATTGCATAATCATTTAGTTTAACACTCTAAATTAATATCATTATCTTTCAAATGGATGCATCTATCGACATTTTATTGGTCTTGTAATCTCTCGCCTCATATGGTAGGTGGATTGGAAGATTTTTTATAGAGTTAAAAATTTAAGAGAGAATATACCCTTTAGTTTACACAAATTTAAGGGTATCTCTACTTTAAGATGCACTATATCATCTATCTTTACCACAATTAAAGTCAAGTCTTTAAAAAACAAACTCAACTCGGTAAGTGTTTGTCAAACATTTCCCAATAAAATCTCTTGAAATGCAATAAGTGCTAACTTCTGCATAAACACATGGCGATCATGACTTTTTATATCCGCACATCTAGCTAGGTTTGACACACATTTGTTAGAAAACTTGAGTTATTCGATCCATTCAAGAAATATCATTTTTTGTTGTTTGTCCAGTGTAAAACTTGTTGTAGGGTACTTTTCAAAGGCTTTATTCATTGCTAATTCGGCATCAAACAAAAAAAAAAAATTCAATTCTTCCCCGAAATTTATATTGTCTTTAGCTTTGTCAAATATATTCATTGCTATATTAAACATATTGTCGAACATATTTTTTCAATATACATAACATCCAGATTGTATCGAATGATATTAGTACTTTAATATGAAAAATGCCACAATATACTCCATTTCTTCTAACTAGACACTTAAGATATTTTATTATTATACTTATATATATCCTTTTGTATCATCTTCATCAACTCCTAATCTACTTTCTACGAAAAAATCTTTGCTCCAAAATAGGTTCGAGGAGGATCATCCATCATAACTTTTTTTTTTGGTAAATGAGTTTTTGTTCCTTTTAAATGGATGATTTTCGAGCGGGAACTCATTGTGATATTCAAACCATGAGGTTTTTCCTTCATTAGAAAGGACAAAAGCATTATAATTCTCTCCATAATAACAACATGCAAATTTCTCTATAATACTCCAACCGGACAACATCGAATATTTAGAAAAGTCACCGATTGTCCATATCATTACGGTGCGATATAGAAAATTCTACTTTCGATATACATCGTAGGTTACCACACCTACTTTTCATTACCGAAGTAACTCCGAAATCAAAGGTCGATGCAATAGAAGGATGTATTTAATTGAAATACCATCCGCAATAGAGTCGAGCAATGACGCATGACTTCGCATCCCGACCTTATGCTTGATGTTTTACATCATGTGCTCAACTATGGCGTTTGATGCATGCAATATTTGTAAACGTAAGGTGAGCAAAAAGTAGTATATTTTTTATATAAAACATCCTTTTCTCTTATCGATCATCACCTCAAACTTCAATATTGAGGATGAGAACATAACTTGCAAGTAGTTAATTCAATATCTTCACCCTTAATAAATCATACGAGTGTTTATTACAATTTTAAATCTTTTCTATTGATAAATCCATCCCTTTCACTAATTTTTTAATGCTGTAAAAAACATATGTCATAAAGTTATCAACGGACATTAACTCCTTCATCAACTCACATATTTCGCTGTAACACCGTTAAGAAAAATGGTGTTTCGACTTAAGGTTTAGCGATCGAGCAACTATATAGAAACTATGAGTAATTTTTACAACCAAACCAAATCTTTCTATTCACTACATTCAACATGTCATAAAAAGCTCAAGCATCGAGATTTGTCACCTCATCCATTCTAAACCGATTAAATGATAGACCAACCGTATCCATCATTATTGTTTGATATGAATTAGGGGATTAACTACAACTCCTTTCGCCTTCATGAAAATTTTCCGGCTCTAAATAACTCTTCGACTTAATTTTTTTTATCGTGTATCCAATCATAATATCCAAGATATGAATTAGGGGATTCACTACAACTCCTTTTACGTTCATGAAAATTTTCCGACTCAAAATAACTCTCCGACTCAATTTTTTTTATTATCATGTATCCAATCATATTATCCAAAAAAAAAAAAAAGTATCTCATTAAATGATATTTAACTATCTCAACCTTTTTAAAATTTTGATTCCGACAATTACGACGATTATAAAGACACCTTAATTTTCTTCCGTCCATACATTTAGGATGAGTAACAACAAATGCAATAAATTTTTCAACCTCATTCATAAAATTATCATTTAAACACCCATTTGTTAACCTAACATATATCCATGCACGATCGGACATCATTATTTTGTTTCGCATTTCGAAGAAACACACAATTATTTAATTAATAATTTTCCTAAACATCTAATAAAATTTTGGTAGAGTATCCCTTGTAAATTGAACCTTTCTTAATTACCGGATACTCTAAATTATCACAAAAAACTACATCTAAAATACATGATACATACAAATATTTTCAATTAACAATGATAACACAAACATAACCAACAATCAATTTGCACACATCGAGACTCGCACTTGCCTAAGGTACTTTATTGAAATAAAATCTCAAACTTGTCCTTCTAGCTCTATCATAAAGTATTGAACCAACCTTATTTCTCCTCGTTTTCTAGAAGTCTCCGATTCCTCGAGTTCGATACACTACAACGTATCTCGACACACTTTAATAATCATCAATAAAATAATTAAATTAACCATAATACAAACCTAATTAAATATTAAATAAAAAATAATTAACAAATTGCAATATAAATAAAATTAAACATTAACAAGTTAATAAAAATTAACCCTAATTTAAATTAACCTAACTAAATTAATTCTAATTCAAACCCAATTAAATTTTAAATAACAATTAATTAAAAAATTGAAATATAAATAAAATTAAAAATGAAAAAAAAATAATCAAAATTAACTTAATTAATTTAAACCTAAATCAAATAAACTTAATTAAATCTAATTCAAACCTAATTGAATTTTAAATAACAAATAATTAATAATTTACAATTTAAATAAAATTAAAAAATGAACTAATTAATCGAAACTAACCTAATTAATTTAAACCTAAATCAAATTAACTTAATTAAATCTAATTCAAACTTAATTAAATTTTAAATAAAAATTAATTAACAAATTAAAATATAAATAAATTAAAAATCAACCAATTAATTAAAATTAACCTACTTAATTTAATCGTAATTTAAATTAACCTATGTGAATTAATCTCGATTGAAAGCTAATTAAATT
The DNA here is from genome assembly GCA_963924115.1 of Dovyalis caffra. Classification (NCBI taxonomy): domain Eukaryota; kingdom Viridiplantae; phylum Streptophyta; class Magnoliopsida; order Malpighiales; family Salicaceae; genus Dovyalis; species Dovyalis caffra. Next base: position 1,007,498 of record CAWUPB010000950.1, on the reverse strand, counting down.
TTAAATAACAATTAATTAAAAACTAACCTAACAATTAACAAAAATAACAAATTAACAAACTAATCAATCAATTAACAATATAAACAAAATTAAAATCCAACCAATTAATCAAATTAACCTAATTAATTTAAACCTAAATCAAATTAAATTTTAATTCAAACCTAATTAAATTTTAATTACCAAAAAGTTAACAATTTGCAACATAAATAAAATAAAAAATCAACCAATTAATAAAAATTAATCTAATTAATTTGAATATGAATTCAAAATAACTTATGCAAATTAAATTTTAAATAATAATTAATTAACAAACTAACCTATCAATTAACAAAAATAACAAATTCATAAACTAATCATCGAATTAACAATTAAACAACAATTTTTTATGAAAAAGAGAGAGAGCTTATCTTCGAAAATGGGGGAGTAGAAGGAAGAGACGGAGAGAAAAGAGGAAATTCAAGACTTTTTAGGAAGAACAAGAGTTTGGAGCGGGTGGAGATTGTTAGTGAGTGAAGGAGCAAGGTTTTGTCGTAGTTTTGGGTGGGGATTGCAACTGGCAGCGAAAGGAGGGAGAGGAAGAGAAAGAGAGAAAATGGGGAAGAAAAAATGAGATATGGATTTAGGGATTTAGGATTAGCAATAGACTCGATCTAGTTGCCAATATATCTATCATTGATTTTGAATTGATAAGTCTGCTCTTTTTTTTAATATTAGTGACAGGATTTCGGTCGGTAATTTGCAATGAAAATATGAAATCAGAGATGAAAATTCTATTGCTTGCTCCAAAACCCAAAAATAACGATGGAATTAAGATTTCATCGATGATTTCTCTTGCAATTTATCTAGTTGCCAATATGTCGTTGATTCTGAATTGATAAGTTTGCTTCTTTTTTTTCTCAATATTATCGATGAGATTTCAGTTTCTAATTTGCGATGAAAATATGAAATTATTGATGGAAATTCCATCGCTCACTCCAAAACCCAATAATAGCGACAAAATTAAGATTTCGTCGATGATTTCTCTCGCAATTTTCTTACTAAAGCATCTCTAATATATCCGTGAATATTTTGCTGCCATAATCCGTCGCTAGCCCGTTGGTGTTATGCAGCTAAAACCAACATCTCAATAAAAGTCACAGTTCCATTGCGACTCCATTGCTATTCACCGACAGACTTCAGTCTATCGCTAATTTACGTGGCCTTGACTGACAAAGCAGAAAACTATCGTTTTATATTTATCTTTGAACTGGCCTTGTTCTTTGTCGTTATTAAAAAGAGACTATATGACCTAAAAAGGAAATACCTCTGAAACTTAGTTAATTGTCTGTGCACTGCATAAGTCAAGACGATGACACCAATGGAAAATGCGAAAAGGGAACGAGGAGAAAATTAGGTGGATAAGTGGAACATAGACGAAAATTACATCCGTGCATTAGTCCAACAGCTACTATCAGCAAATGGAGCTGGGGATTTTGACATGTGGTGTGAACAGACCGATTTCATACCTGTTTGCTTCCAAGGACTGACTGTTGCAGAAATTTCTGGACTGGCCACTTTGTTGACATTTTAAAATAATTGAGGTTGAGGGTGACGCAAGTTATCGTGACATTTTTTTCAGTGCCGATTGAAAGCAGTATGGGTGTATATATTTCTCCATATGCGTGGGTGGTATTCATGCTACTGCTTGTTTCACAACTAACTATCTAAGTGAAAACTTAGAAGAGATAGTACCGAGGAAAAAATCCAAATCCAAAATGTACAATCCCTCAGCTGGCAATTCTATGTTATGTAGAAATTTCATGCGGCCTAGGATTAATGTCCAGGCCAGTTGGAAAACCCAAAAGGAGGGAATTGCTTGCAATACGAAGGTACCCCGCAATGTCAACATGGAGAAGTTACGTAGTGGCTATTTGTTTCCTGAGATCTCAATGCGTGAGGTTCAACACATTGAGAAGTACCCAGATGCGAAATTGATAAGCCTTGGAATTGGTGATACCACAGAGCCCCTACCGGATATCATAGCTTCGAGCATGGCAAATTATGCACGTTCACTTTCAACAGCAGAAGGTTACGGAGGGTATGGAGCTGAACAGGGCAACAAATCCTTGAGGAAAGCTATTGCAGAAACCTTTTACAAAGATGTTCAGATAAAGGAAACAGAAGTTTTTGTGTCAGATGGCTCACAGTGTGATATTACTCGCCTTCAGCTGCTCCTTGGTTCCAGTGTGTCAATTGCTGTGCAGGATCCATCCTTTCCTGCCTATGTAGATTCAAGTGTCATAATTGGTCAAGCTGGTGATTTTGAAGATAAAACCCAGATGTATGGGAACATTGAGTACATGAAATGTGTGCCTCAAACTAACTTTTTTCCTGACTTAGCAAAAACTTCACGATCAGATATAATCTTCTTTTGCTCTCCGAATAATCCCACCGGACATGCTGCAACGCGCCAGCAATTGGAGCAGCTTGTGAAGTTTGCTAAGGAGAATGGATCGATCATAATTTTTGACTCTGCCTATGCAGCTTATATCAGTGATGATTCTCCTCGATCGATCTTTGAAATTCCTGGGGCACGAGAGGTTGCGATTGAAGTTTCATCTTTCTCTAAATTCGCTGGGTTCACAGGCATTCGTCTTGGCTGGACAGTTGTTCCTGAAGAACTGTCCTTCTCAAATGGTTTTCCTGTAATAAATGACTTCAATCGCATTGTATGCACTTGTTTCAATGGAGCATCAAGTATAGCTCAGGCTGGTGGACTGGCATGTCTTTCCCCAGAGGGTTTCGCAGCTGTGTGTTCCATTACTGACTACTACAAGGAGAACGCAAAAATACTGCTCGACACTTTTGCTTCTCTTGGTCTAAAGTTATATGGTGGTGAAAATGCTCCTTACGTTTGGGTACATTTTCCTGGTTCAAAATCTTGGGATATATTTGCTGAGATTCTGGAGAGGACTCATATAATAACCGTTCCAGGTTCTGGATTTGGTCCGGCAGGTGAAGAGTTCATGAGAATTAGTGCTTTTGGACACAGAGAGAGTATCCTAGAAGCCGCAAGGAGGCTGGAAAACCTTTATTTGTAGAAAGTAAAAATTTGATGGCTCCTGACTCGTCTATCTCTAAATATCAAAGTTTTTTTCTTCACAAGTTTTAGTTTACCGTATCATTGGCTAGGAAATTCTCCATTTGCATGGGATACAGAGACTGTATATATAGTCTTTGATATCTTGCAGGCAGCTGATTAATGTTCTTGTTTTTCACCTTGTTTGTAGAATTGGGAATAAGGCAGCTCATATCGTGGCTAAGCAATTGGATGGGAATACGCATGTATGTACTTGGGTTCTTATATAATCATACTGTTGCTTTGGAGGATTTGCAGTGATTTTGTATCATCGAACGAAATATTCATTTCTGTGGCTACAGTCTCATGTTTTTAAATACATAAGCGACAATTAAAAATTTAGAATTTATTAGCCTTTAAGGATGAATTAGACATGTTTATAACAAATGAAAGCGTAACATCATGTCGAAGAATATCTAATTTATCCAAAAATGTTGGTTTGAACGGAAAACACTTTAACTGTTTAATCAAATAGTTTCGATTTCAAATCGTTTTATATGTAAAAAATTTCTTAAATAATTGTGTCTATTTTATACATTTCATAGAATAATTATAAATTAATATAGACATCTCAACATGGGATATCTTGAACATAAAAAAAAAAAAATTAGTCTACCTATATAAATATTAAAATAAATTATATATCTTTTATTAATACATATAAAATACTTAAGTATTGACATAGACTTCAAGTAATTTCTTACCAATGACATCAATTTTTCTTCCACGATATCTCCCGGTCATTCTCTTTAATACGTCCTTTGTTTTTAATTAATTATATTAAGTCTATGAAGAATGTGATCTGGGTTATTTCCATGGGCGTAAAAAAAGCTGAAGAGAAGACAATTTTTTTAAAAAAGATATTGCTTTTCTCTCTCCTGGCTAGTTGAAAGAAAAAAAAAAAAACAAAAAACAAAACTCTTTGATTTGACAGTGCTGCAGAAAAAAAAAAAGACTTGATTTGACAAGTCGTCTGTTAAGACATATATATATATATATATATATATATATATATATATATATGTATGTATGTATGTATGTATGTATGTATATCTCACAAAAGTCACGAAACCATCCAACTCTGTTCCTGTAATGTACAGAATATTCACGTGCTAAAAATTATTATTAGAGATACAAGTCTTGTTTCAGCGCTAGCAGCGACTGCCATTTTGTCTCCTAATTTATTTTGCGTAGGACATGATTGGTTTTATGATGCATTTTTCAGTTCCATGTTTCCAAGATGAATTATATAATAAACAATTATTACATATAATGCTAATTATTTTTGCATTTAACCCTCCAATTATATTTATTATCCGCACCATTCAATTTGATATGTCTCAATATATTGGCATGTTATTTACATGATAATTATGTTAGAATTTAATTGCATCAGATGTTAAATTAACAAGTGACTCTTGATTTTAAGATATGACGATAAATTAACATGATTTCAAAATAAATATTAATCAATTTAGTTGGTCCTTCTTGGTTGATGCATAGTTGACATAACAATCTTGTCGGGACTTAATCAAATTTGATATTAAGTTAACACAATTCTTAATTTCAAAAATTGATATCAATTTAAATTCACGACAATCTAACCACTAATAAACTCAAAGATAAACTTAAAAGATAGTTTGAGTTATAGTAATTTTTAAAAAATAATTTAGAAATAGAACAAGTTTGATAACTTTTTCATATTAAGAGATTTTTTTTTTATGATTTTTATCTTTTCATAAACATAATTAACTTTTTATCCATATTTTTTTAAAATCAATCTCATTTTAGGTTTTTTTTTTATTTGTTTTTATTAATATTAGATGATGACTTTATTTTCCTTCACTCATCTTTTTTAACGTTAGAAGTCTCATACGTCGAATAACTATAATATAGATAATATTTTGCTTGCAAATAGCGATTGAAGTTTGCAACATAACACTAAGCAAATTATTGTTGCTTCTTTCCCTATAGAAGCATAATTCGTTACATTGTATTCATCACACACTATACACATAAACACTTACATAGGTTTTTATAGGTGGCGAATTCACATTTTTTCAATGGACATTAAAAATATTTTTAGATTGGTTTGTGCATCAATCGAAATTAAATTTCTTCATATATAATTTTAAAAGTGCACTTCTCGTATACATCTATATATCTAGTATACTAAGAAGAATTTAATAGATTTCTCTAATATTGGTCCAAAGATTTGAACCCAATAAATCGATAAAGAAAATGAATCACCTGACCAATTTCTTAAAATTAAATTCTTCATAATGGTAAAATATCATCGAGCTAGAGCTTAAGCAATCAGATTTAGTTTTTTTTTTTTCTTTTCTTTTTTTGTAAGCGAAGAATATATAGAAGAACTTGATAAGGAAGCACTGCCAGAGACTGCTGGTTTCAAATTAAGATCCAAAAATAGTTATTAGAGTATTTAATAATTTCTCAACGAAGTGTATTAAGCAAGAGACTGCTGGTTTCACCTTACATTCTATGAACCATATAATAAAAATATGAAATGCGATATTGTTGTAGTAAAATGTAGTTTCTCTTGAAGTCATTTTGCTGTTTTAAAAGTATAAACGTATTATATATTAAAATAACTCGAGTTGTATGAACTTGTCCCAAAAAAAAAAAAAAAAAATCAAATTAATTCAATTTTCACGTTTTCATGACTTCAAACAAAACTCCACCTCTAATATTTAACAGATAATAAAATTTCTTGTTTTTATAAAATAAATAATTTCAAATACAAATTTATTACACAACAAAACTTATTTTTTCAAAATACTTTACACACATATATATATCTGTGTGTGTGTCGATTTCTTAATTAAATCTTTCATCTTGATCATAAAAAAGATACATAAATCCATAGGCTGATGGATGTGAATTATCTGATTTGGCTAAGAAACTTTTTTGGCTAATTCAGTTAGTAATTTCGTTTCTTCTTTGCTCGATATATCATTTTTACTATCTAGAGCAAGTCTGTGACCATTATGTCGTGGCATTATTTGGGCTTCTTTTGGTCCGGCTTTCACTCTCCAGTCTCCAGCTTATGCCATTATTTTGTGGGCTCAGGCATATAGATCTGGGCCATTAGAATTTTTCGGGTCGATAGACTATAGAGGAAGACATCGGGTCGAAATTTAGTTTAGTTCCATTGCTCAACGGTATAAATCGTACGAGTCTAAGATTGTTTTTTTTCTTTTTTTTCCCTGAAAAAAAAAAACAAAGACTGGTTTCTTAATAGTGTTTTTAGTTCGTTAGATGAATGGTTTGTGTTTTTTTTATTAGATAGTAAAAATATGTTTGAATTAATTTATAAGTTTATCAAGATTATATATATATATTAAAAGTGTATTTTAAATAATTTATCTTATATTTTTTAAAAATATATATATTTAACGCAAATGTTGAAACTGTTGTTCAGATAATTTGTCTCCATTTTTTTTTAGAAAAAAAAATTTATAAAAACAAAATTTATTTAAGAATTTGTTGATTTTGAAATTTTCTTCTTAGATTGTTATAAATTTTTAGTTAAGAATTCGAAAAAAAATAATTCATGCTTTTTTAATAGAAGATTTATGAAAAACATAAAGATTAATAAGTCAAATATCAAATTTGATTAGAAAATTATAAAATTGAAGGGTTTTTTTTTATTTGATATATTTTAGTGGATTCATAATATATTATGGACCATCAAATTGAAATGACTTTATATATTACGTTCTACCCACAACGTAGCAAGAGTAAAAAAGATAATGTTAACTAGACATTTAGGCTATGTGTTATTTTGGGAAAAATAAGTTTCAGAAATTTATTTTTTTCATTTTTTCTTATATATATATATATATATATATTTTGTTCGAAAAAAAGTCAACGAAAAATGATTTCCAATCAATGGAATTTTATAGACTATTTTTTGGAAAGTGTTTTCTAATTTAAAAAAGAGAAAAATATTTTTTCTCTTTCACGAGTCGTCTCACTCTCGTGATATATTTTAACAAATTTTTTCCTCGTCTCTTTTTTATTTAAAATATATCAAATTAATTTTTAATTATTTCTTATCAATTATTATCAATTAATTATTTTTTTCTCTATTTCTACCGACATTTAATTTTTTGATTTATAAATACATTAAATATTCTTAAAAATTATTTTTACTTTTTAAATTATTTTTATAATTAATATTTTAAAAATTTATCTCTATTTTTTTTTACTACTGTCTCGAACACCAAATAAACTATACGTAATGGAAACATCAATGATTAACTAATCAATTTGTTTTACTTCATCAAATATGACCTTATATATATATATATATATATTAGATTTAGAAAAAGGATAAATAGCTAAGTTTGTTGTCATATAATAATCCGAGTCTTCAATTTGTCTTTATATTTATAATTACATCTATTATATATTTAAATAATGCTTAAGTCTTTTATCTGTTTTTTTAATTAATTTTTTCAATCATGAAAAATTTATTTAATCAAAATGCCTTTGATTGAAAAAAAAAGAATTTTATAAAGAATTTAAAATAAAACATGCAAGTCATGTGACTTTAAGTAGAATTTTTTTTTTTTTTGTATTTAAGTCAGAGCATTTTGATAAAAAAAAAATTGCCCATGGAAAATTAATAAAAAAAAATTAAATAATTAAATATAATTAAAAACATAAAAATAGATTTGGAGACTCAAGCTTTATAAGTACAAATTTAGCTTTTAAAACAAAAACGGAAACAAAAACAAAACAGCAACAACTAAATCAAATGAAAATTTTTACCATGGCCCAATCCAATCAAATGGGCTTTTCTATTCGAAACAAGCCCCACATCCACAAACCCAAATACTTAGCCATGGCAGCATTTTCCAAACCCTAACACCACTACCCCCACAACCTGTCGTCTTATATAAGCCTCCCATAACCCTAAACCTCACTTCCCTAACTCTCTCTCACTTCGCCGCCTATCTACAGGGAGCCCCTCACTTACCACACACCACCACAAATGGGTCGTGTAATCCGTGCCCAACGTAAGGGAGCAGGTTCCGTCTTCAAATCCCACACCCATCACCGCAAAGGTCCGGCTAGGTTCAGGTCTCTTGATTTCGGCGAAAGAAATGGGTACTTGAAAGGTGTTATCACCGAAATCATTCATGACCCGGGTCGTGGCGCTCCATTAGCCCGAGTTAGTTTCAGACATCCCTTTAGGTATAAGAAGCAGAAGGAGCTTTTTGTTGCTGCTGAGGGTATGTATACTGGACAGTTTGTGTACTGTGGGAAGAAGGCTAATTTGATGGTTGGAAACGTTTTGCCTTTGAGATCTGTTCCTGAAGGTGCTGTTGTTTGTAACGTTGAACATCATGTTGGAGATCGTGGTGTTTTTGCTAGAGCTTCAGGGGATTATGCTATTGTTATCAGTCACAACCCTGATAACGATACCACCAGGTATAACCTAACCTCTTGCTTTAGTTTGTTTTTTTTTTTTTTTGAAATTATATTATGGGGTTGTTTTATTTTGTGATTTTTTTAGCTGGGTTTGCTGTTTGATAGTGTTTGATGGTAAATATCTTTTGGATCTGAAGTGGCTTATTGATATTTTTCTCTAATAAATAGCGAAAGTTGTGTAAAGCTGCTTATTAGGTTGTAACTTGTGTTGATATGTATGGTTAAAATGGAAATGTTTGTTTATGAATTAATTGGTTATGTTATTGGACATGAAATGTTAATTTTCCTATAGATGTGCATTTTCTTTTCGGTTTATAAATTTAATACAGTATTGTTTTTCAGCGTCTTTGCTAGACTGCTGGAGTATGCAACATCTTGAGACTTTATGATTTTATTAGTGTTGGTCTGTTAATTCTTGAATTGTTGGGTGGTGTTGATTTTACAAGCAGCTTTACAAAAGCTATCCACATAAAAGTGTATCACTTATTTTGGATATCTGGCATCTATTGATTTGAAAATTCAATGTATTTGGATTGTCAATTTGAATTGTTTTATCACTGGATAAATGTACATGTAATCTCACCGGTTCTGTCCAGTTTTTGTTGTTTGAACATCTAGGTAGGTTATGGTTCATTTCTCTTTTCAGTGGATGGAGTTGAAATTTTTTGGCCATATGTTTATCAATTATTTAGAACGGACATGTTATCGTTTTTGTGTTAGTAGATTTTTTTTTTATGCCACAAAGCTAGTAGTCAGATTTCTATATTTGTATCTCTGTATGTAACAAAGATAGTCCTGTCAATCACATGTTGGAATTAATCCTTGCAGGATCAAGCTCCCGTCTGGTTCCAAGAAGATCGTTCCAAGTGCATGCCGTGGAATGATTGGACAGGTTGCAGGTGGAGGAAGGACTGAGAAGCCCATGTTGAAGGCTGGTAATGCTTACCACAAGTTCAGAGTGAAGAGGAACTGCTGGCCTAAGGTGCGTGGTGTGGCTATGAATCCAGTTGAGCATCCTCATGGAGGTGGTAACCATCAACATATTGGTCATGCTAGCACAGTCAGGCGTGATGCTCCTCCTGGCCAAAAGGTTGGTCTCATTGCTGCTAGGAGAACTGGTCGTCTTAGAGGACAGGCTGCTGCCACTGCGGCCAAGGCTGACAAAGCCTAATGAGTTTCATTTGCGTCATTGTTTTTGGTTATTTTCCCTGCCTATTAGATTATTTCAGTATTGCTTGGGATGTTTCTAATGAAATTTTTGTTTGGATGTTTAAGTTGCAGACAGTTTTTGTTTTTGACTTTGTTTCGAGATATAGATATTATGAATTTATGCTTAAGTTGGATGTTCTTTTATCTGCCTTGCATGGTTGAATTCTTAATCTAATAACATGACCCAACCTGTTTGTTTTGGAAGTTTTCTTGAGGTTTGTGCAAGTTCAAACCTGATTAGTGAGAAATGTTTGGTGTTGTTATTGTCAATTAGGGTCGTTTCCTTTTGTGAGAGAACATGCTAAAAGGATGATTAGGAAACTGTGAACGTAATTAGGGTATAGTGGCAATATGGTGGCGGTGGAAGGAGAACCGTAACGCTTTTGTTAGACTGGAAGCTTCAAATCTTTTTGCTCTTCCAACTTAAAATTGAACTGAAAATATCAAAATTAATCAGTTGAATTCATTTCTTTTAAATCATGATAATCAGATACATCACTGTTGGTTATTTCATTTTGGATATTAGATTTGGTCACATGTAATTAATCTCCAAAAGATGTTTGTGAATGGATTCGTAGCTTCTGCCAACATAAAAAGGGTCATACCTATAGCTCTTTGTTTTTTCGTTTAGTGGTGAGGGTGTCATTTTTAGGTACTTAAATTGAAAGGATAATTCTCTACACTCGAAACTCTTGGTGGAATACGGTGAGGTTTAGTTTCAGGCTTCACTCATTATGTAGATCATGTAATTTTGAATTATTTTGATTGAAAATTCTATTTTTTTTGTAACGTTATTAGTTCTTGAGTTGATGCAGCACGTCATGCACTTAAATAGAGAGATTCAATCAAAACAATTTGAAGATTACATAAATTCAATCAACACAATCCAAATACAACGAGCAAATTTTTGTTTTTTGTTTTTAATTTTTATGTTATTGTTTTTTAAATCTCATTTTAAATGTGGAAAAACATGTCATATGTAGAGTAAATTATAAAGTAGTCCATCTCGCTTTGAGAAAGAAATTAATTAGTTTCTCCTGTTTTAAAAACTAACAATGTAGTTTTTTTTACTAATTTTCAATTTATTTTATTTTTTGTTTTAAGAGATAGAAAAAGAAAAAGAAGTAAAAATATGAAAAAAAAATCAATGAGAAAATAAGACATCTTATATAAAAAAATATTAAATTAGTTATGATCAATGATAGCTAAAAGGTTTACATAATTATTTTTTAAAACAAGAGAGATTAATTAATTCATTTCTCAAAACACGACAGGACTAGTTTATAATTTACTTGTCACATATAGGATCTTATCACTATAAAAATTGAGAAGAATTTTTTTCAAAAAAAATTATAATAATTTTAAAATAACAAAATACATAGAAAACGAATCTAACATGCAATTAAAAAAAGTTAAGATATTTTAGTCAAAATTAAAATAAAAACAACAATAATGTTGACCAATGAATCGATTATATATATTAAAAAAGAAAAAATTGTGAAGTTTCTTTTTTTTTTTTTAGAGAACAATCTTATTTTTTAGTTTGAATTTGTCATATATTCAAAAAAATTTACTTTTTGTAGAGGATTGGACCTATTAACTAGGAACGAGTAGCTAATCAATATTGTATGTCATCATATTTTTTTTTCAATAATCGCATGTTAATTTGTTTTTTTTTTTTTGTATTATTTTTAACTTATTAAAATCAATTATTATTATTTATTTTTTTTGAAAAAATGCTTCATGGTTTTACTCGTGATTGGATATCACATATGATATAGTTCCTACATATAAGATGAGGTCTTAAAAAAATAATAACATAAAAATAAAAAAAAACAATAATTTAGTCTTTGTACTTTTCGAATTGTATTAATTGAATCTCTATGCTCATTGAATTATTTTAATTGAGTCTCTTTATTGGGTCTCGCATGTAACACATGTCATGTATTCAGTAATGAACATGTCACGTCATTTTACAAACTAATAACATTATAACAAAAAGACAAAAACAAAACAAAACAAAAACCAGAATAAATCAATCAACAAAAAAAAAAAAAAAAAACAGTGTCTCAATCAAATTAATTTAAAAATTACAAGGACTATATATATATATAACCATTTGGCATCATTTGGTTACTAGAAAGGGAAAGTTCAAAATGATAATGTTGGAATCGAGATTGTATTTATATTTTCATACCGTATTTGAAATAATAATAAGAAATCAAAATAGAATTTAACTTTTTTAATATTTGATTTTAAGACAAATAAGAATAACGATTAAAAAATAATTTCATCAACTATTATGATAGTAAAAAAGATAAAGGTGATTGTTGAAGTGGTGATCATGGTGGTAGAGGAGGAGGAAAAAGAAAAAGAGATGATGGTAGTAATTGTAGTATAGTGATATAAATGTTATATATTTTTAAAAATAATATCACCATCGTAAGATATGACAATGAAAGAAGAGTGTTTGTGACAGAGAAAAAAAGATGGTGTATATATATATATCATTATCGCCAATGAGAACGTGATGATATAATAAAAGTGATGGTGGTGGTATAATAACAATGATGATAGTAGTGACAGAATAATATATATATATAATTTTTTTTATCTCACCACCAACAATGGCAGTGGTGATTTTAGTGATGATGATGGTGATAGTAGTAGTAAAAATAACTAATACACCATAAATAAAAATAATGTATTATTAGTTTGAAAAAAAGAATTTTCATTTTTTATTTTTATTCTCATATCTCCAAAGTGCTGTTTGGCTATCAAAAATGGAGTGATGGAAATGAGAATAAAAGTTTTATTTTCATCTTTGATTTGTTTGGTAGAAAAAAATGAAGTGAGAATAAGAATGGAGAGTTAAAATGTGAATAAAAATTAAATATGGTTTTATTTTAACTTAGAAGGTGAGAATAAAAACAAGAAATAAAAATGATTTTTTTTCCAAAGTAATGATACATTAATTTTATTTATTATGTATCAATCACTTCTACTACAATTACCACCACCATTAGCGGTGTCGATAAAAAATATTATTATTATTCGATCTACCACCACTATCGACGATGATGATAAAAAATATTATTATTATTATTTCATCATCGGTCCTCAACTACTATCTTTACTTTTATTACACAACCACCTCCATCACCATTTATAATTGTGATTAAAAATTATTATTATTATTATTCGTCATCATTTCTTTTCTATAATTATCATTACTTTTACTATACCACCACCATCAACGCTACTACTATCACCACTCTTCTTCCACTACTATCTCTTATAATGATGGTATCAATTTTTTAAAATGTTTTATTGCTATTATTATATTGTTATTATTGTCATCTCTTTTTCATCTTCTTCTTCTATTATTTCCACTCGTCACTACCACTACCACGACCATAATTATCCGTATCATTTTTACTTCTATCATATTTGATTGAATTATTTTATTTAATTATTATTCTTATTCATATTAAAAAATCAGATAGTAAAAAAGTTTAAAATTTTTTATTTAATATGATAATGCAAATGCCATTTCGATTTTTGCATTCTCATTTTAAATATTTTATTTTTAATGACCAAAAGACATCCAATTAGAATTTAATTTTCATTCTAATCCTCATTTTATTTTTTTAACTAAATTCTTATAAAGTGAAAATAAAACTTTTATTTCTATTTCTATTATTGCATATTTTTTTTTACCAAACCACACCAAAATGAATTTTCTACAAATCTAGAAAGAAATCCTTACGCAATCTTGGCGATGGCTGAGGCCCGGACCCTGGAATATATTATATGCTCACGAATTTGAGTCCCATCTAAATTAATATTTCCTTAATTTCAGAATTATTATGACTCTAGGATTGTTATGAGCAAAAGAACCGTCAGAGTCATAGTAACTACTGTGTTGCCGTAGGCAATTGTGATTCTCTCACTAGTTATATTCTCACCATTCAATCCCTTCCAAAAAAAAAAAAAAAAAAAACCTGCTATGTTCTCATCATGCATTGGATTTCTATCCTTTGATTATTATTTAAATTAATTTTAAATTTTTATCACCTCATATTGAAATTAAATAAGGATTTTTGGTATATATGGCGGTAGTTTGGACATGAACATTTTTTGTAGATTTTTTATTTATTTAAAAGGATATATTAAACATAGTGTATGAAATTTCATAATAATTCAAATGGATCATTATAATTTATTTTTTTCAAAAAACAGTTTAGTTATTTCATGACAAGCTTTCCTCAATTGAAACTAATTGTTCTGTGCTTAGATTGGCGAATATGATCCAAATTGATGCAAATAAATTTCCTTTTCACGACAGTTTTTCTGAAATCAAACCAAGACGATACGGCACGGTAGAACCAATTACGGTTTGGGCCGAAAGCTCTAAGCTGATTATCATGTAATGGCCCATAATAAACCCAACCATTGCTTAAATCGAGCCCACACGGTTTAGCTAACCAAACACAAGAGTGCTCGTATCTAAATCCCACGTAACCAAAAATTCCCTCCATTCAAGAACCCGGTGAAACCCATCTTGACCGACCCGAAAAACGCCATCTTTCCACCTGAGACAAACCACCAAAAATGGCTTGCTCAGAGAGCAACAGTGCCACCCTTCTCCATCTCCTAATCCTTCTATTACTAACAATTTCACTGCCCAATAAATCACTCTCCATTCGGATGCCGGATCGGGTCTCCAAGTCCATTAGAAACCCGCCACCCGATTACCCATTAAAAACAGCGGTTTTCGCTCTTGGTTGTTTTTGGAGATCTGAAGCCGTCTTTGGTTGCTTGAATGGTGTTGTACGGACCACTGCTGGGTATTCTGGCGGATCCAAAATGAACCCTGAATACAGAAGCTTAGGTGATCATGCAGAATCCGTACAGGTCCCTTAAAAAAATGACAATCTCACTTTGATTTTTTTTTTTTTTTGTTAATGAATTTCTTGTTTAAGTGAGTTTTAGAATTATGGGTTTTGTTATAATTTGATTTAATTTTCTTTGAAGTTCAATCTCTTGAAAAAAAAAATGCTTCTATTGACGCAGCCTGTGTAGACTAATGCAGTTTGGTTTTGTTTTGTTTTTTTGTTTTTTTTTTTTTTGGGTAATGACTGAATTTCTTGTTTAAATGCATTTTTGTTTGGGTAATTAGAATTTTGTTAGAACTTGATTTAATTCTGTGCGGTACAATTTTTTTTTAAATGCTTATATAAGTTATAGACTCAGTCTGTGTAGACCTATGCAATTTGACTATGCTTTCTTTTTTCCTTTTTTGTTAATCTGTTTATTTGGCTATTTGGAACTATGGTTTTGTGTTATAATTTGATTGAAGTGAACAATTGTTATATAGACTCTTTCTCTGTAGAATAAAGCAGTTTAGTTGGTTGGTGTAGTGGACCGCTTTGTTGAGATTGAATATCGTAATGTGAATAATGTGGTTAGTTTACTGTGTACGGAACAAGTTTATGTGATGGTTCATGTTTACTCGATTTGTTTGACGTGGGATTTTTGTTAATGCATTATACAGGTAGAGTATGATCCACAGGTAATTACTTACAGTAAACTCTTGGAGGTATTTTGGGCAAGTCATGATTCAAGACAAGTGTTTGGGCAAGGTCCTGATGTGGGTAGTCAATATAGGTAAAAGTTCAAGACTATTACTAGGATTTTTTTTTCCTAATGTGAGGATAATTGTTAGTTACTGCCTTACTGGTGAATTGTTGTGGATATAATATATGTGCAGGTCTATTATTTTCTCTAATGGAACTGAGGAGCGTAGATTAGCTGGTGTTAGCAAAGAAAGAGAGCAGTTGAAGTCGAGGAGCAGCGTTGTAGTTACTCAAATTCAACAGCTTGGAACATTTTATCGTGCAGAGCCAGAACATCAGGTTTTGTATTGTTTTAAGTAGTAAAATGTGTGGGTTTCCCTGACAGCTTTGAAGCATTTGTTAGTTTAGATTTAGAGTCATAGACGAAGTTCTAGAAAATGACGTGAAATTCGGTTGTCTAAAATAGAATTACCTTACGCAGCCATCGAGTTGGTACTCACTGCTGGGATTTCACCCTGCTGCATAATAGGATGCAATTAATTGGTTGTCTAAAATTGAATTACCTTACGGCTGGTGTACAGCCTTGGTATAATGTGTTTAAGCATGCAGTTCAACAAGGTACCTATAAATCTAATATAAGAACATGTAATAGTTTTGGGGATTTTAGATGCAAGCAGAAGGCTTCAGTATGTCTGTTTTCAGGGGCAGAAGAGAATGGCACTAGCTTGAGAAAACACATTTCTTTCTTGTGCTATACTATAAAACGATGCCTGTCCTTAGAACATGTCCCACAACCTTAATTGACAGTGTGAAATCAAGAGTCATCTCTCTCTCTCTCTCTCTACACACACACACACACACACACTTACATACATATACATACATGCATATCGAGAAAGACAGTCATATTTGATTCGTAATTGTAACTTCTGTTTTATAATTCATATGTTGCTTTGAAAAATGTTCCATCCATGTTAATGCATTGACTCATTTAACTTTAAAGCTCTGGATATGTGCAGAAATTTGAGCTCAAGCGAAATCCATTTCTTCTTCACCTGATGGGAAACTTGCCCGAAGTGGACCTTGAGAAGTCAAGTTTGGCCGCAAAATTAAATGGCTATGCTGCAGAGCTCTGCCCTCCAGATATTCAAAAGCAGATCAATGCAAAGATCAATGACATTGTTAGAAAAGGTTGGCCTGTTCTGAGTGATGTATAGTGGGCTTTTGGAGTAGATTTCAAGTCAATATGTTTCAGCTGACAAGTTCCTGTACTCAATGATCTATTGCATTGTGCGGTGCTGGTTCATATCAAGGCATAGAGAATCCCGAGTTATGGATGGGACAAGCAAATAGAAAGATTAATTTTACAGGCCTGTTCTTGATTTACTAAAACAATATCAAGGTTCTGTTCCCAAATAGCCTTAGGCATATTTTGGTTGTTCAATAGGAATTATTTTACATGCCTATAATTGAGTTCATTTTGTTGATTTATATTTCCTCACATTTGGATTGGGGGGGGGGGGGGGGAAGAATGGCAATTTGGTGAGAACATGAATATTGCTGTATACGCATTCGGTCAAATTGGGTAACCAGAGTCTTGGATCTTGCTGCGATTTGTTTAGCTTTTTTCCAGCTATAGTTGCGTTCATGCTTGCTTATTTCTTGAGGGACTCGTATATAAGATGTCTTTCCAATAGCAGAATGATATAAATGTTGTAGAGCTCGTATTTCTCATTGGAAGGAAATGCTTTTGGCATTCAGATCCATATCGTTCTTGCCCCTTGGAACTTTGAACAGCTCGAACAGCCATCTCCTCTGGTCTCACCCCCATCCCGGTGACAAAGGGATCGACTCGTGTGTAGCTAGTCCCTAAAGAACACTCGTTTCTCCTTTACTTTCTTTCGGTAGTTTTGTTCAACTATGATGTTGCATACTGTATAGCGACTCAATTACTGGTGTCTGGTGTGGGAGAAATTCCCACTGCCAAAAGCTGCTTATCCTATTAACGCCAACTGCTGCAAAATGAGTCACTTTGTTGGCCGTTTAAATAGGGATTTGCTACCTTTTGTTGTGTTTTTGTAGAAGGGATAGATGAGGCATCTCTTAGCTCCTCTTTTTCTGGCAAGCCAGATTTAACCTGTTAAATGAGTCCCTAGGACGATTTCAATTGCTATTCATTACGAATCATCAAGTCTCCTGCCACCCAATTAGTCGCTCTTTCCTCGTCGCAGTCTATCAGGTTTAGGTTCTCTGGACAGATAGAAGTCCAATCTCATCACGCCCTTTACTGCACTGATGCAAGAAATCACAACGAAACAGCCAGCATAATTGTTTTTTTTTTTTTTTTTTTGTTCTGGAACAACAAGCAGCATAATTCACTCTTTCAAATAACGAAAGCCAGAAATGTATCTAATAAATTTATTGATGTTGGGCTGGTCTTAGAGGTTGAGCTTGGAAGTGACCTAGAAGAACCCACTCCAAGTCAGGAGAACAGTCACAATACAGCTCACATGGAGGCTTAAGGAAAGAACCCAGCAAGAGACAAAATGCGAAACAAAAATGTTTAGAAAAAAAGAACAAAATGTGAACCCAACATGAAATAAATGTTACCAAACAAGCAAAGTAGTGTGATATTGTTTTCGAGTTTTCTTGGCAAGTTGTTAAAAATGTGAGTTAGGTTGGTGATACTTGTGTGGTGTGGGAAGCCCTAAGGACGGTAGAGAACAGTACTCCCCAAGTACGTCAACCAAACATGCTTGCCCTACAACTGTAGTCAGCCTACCCACTTTCCAACATGCTGATTCTCTACATGAACTTAAACCAAACCAATTTATGACAAGAGACCAACATTGAAGGATAACTACAACATCAAAGAATGAATCTGCTGAAGATAAGAGCTGTTCTATTCTTGGTCACGTTGGGATTTTATTTGCTGCCGTCTTGCAGTTTGAAGGTCTACTTGTCTAACAAAGCCAAGCACGAAAGACCTAAGCGACAAACTCCTTTTAAGTTTTTTTATTTCTTCTCACAAACGGTTGGGATATCTTAATCGTTCTTCGATCAGATTCTAGATAACATATCCCGAATAGTATTAATGCATTAAAAATAATAATAATAATAATGATAAAAAATAAAGAAGAAAGAAGAATTAACACCATCCCTTGAAATTCAAACTATAATAATAGAATAACTAAACACATGTATTTTAAACTAGTACTTCAAGGGTGCATATTCTCAGTTTGGCTATAAAAATTAATTAAGTCATTTAATTAATTTTATTACATGTCAATTCATGTTTTTTTTTTACCCGAGTCTAAACTACACAACATATGAATTGGACTGAAAATGAGTCTTGCTTAACATAAAGTTTTGAGTCACGATGATGGACACATAAATTGGACTAAGAATGGGTCTCGCTCAATATAACATTTTGAGTCACAATGATGGATACAAATATTTTTTACTGGACCAATGTTCATGCCTTATTATTGGGATGTATTAAGAAAATTAACTTGGTAGGCTTCAAGTTGAATCTGCTAAAAAAGCCTAATTGTTATTTTTTTTTGTCTTTGCTAGTAAGTTGAAGTAGTTTAGCTCTCAAAAATCTATTTTTTTTTAACTCAAATATGAACGTCCAAACATTAATGATGTGGCACAAGCATTCAATGGCCATGAGCACAAACATTCAATAGTCATCCTCAATTCACTATAAATTTAATCTCACATTATTATAAGAGAGATTCTAACTTTCTAATCTCCGAAAAAAAAAAAAAACTCTTAAACTCTCTCTTAAAACTCTTCCACTCACACACTAGACAATATCTAAAACTTCGTATGTTTGGACTTTAACCACCCATTTGTCTGCCACTTTAACTTGTGCTTTGCTAGCACTACTTGTGCTTCCTCTTATATTTCTCACTACTTGCATTCATTTTACTTGGTTGGTTGATCGTTGTTTTTATAAGTTATAACACTAACTCTCCGTATTCCGACTAGTCCGTCAACCAATTGTTTGATTACTTCTCAAGAACATTTTACATATTTTGAAGGCTCTACTAAAGAGTTAGTGATTGCAAAACAATGACCCTTTCAAAGACTACCAAGAAGAATACTAATCATGCAACTTGTTCAATCGTCCATATTATCGGTGGTACCTTACCTTATCCAAATAACAATGCTAGCAACATTAGTTTTCTCAACATTAAAAATGACAACAAACCTCAAAACCTCCAAGTTGGTAGTGGAAGCTTGCAAGCAATACTAGAAAACAACCTACTTTGACCCATTACTCAAGCCTCTAACACTATTGTTACATATGTAGGCCTTTAAGTCCGATCAAAATCTTGAAGATTTTTCAACATGCTTAACTCATACTACAACAAAAATAATAACAAGACTTCAAAATCCTCAAAGGCAACAATGCTACATCGGGACATGCTCGGTGAGACAACGAGTATTTCATGCTAAGTCTTCCCTTTTGATGGCAACGCCATATCTATCTAGTTATGTTGTACGCTGGTCATGCCATGAGCTTTTTATGCTCAATTTTCTTCCCGATAGCAATGCGATGTCCATTTAGACAAGTCGTACGCCATGAGAATTTCATGCTCAATTTGTTTTTCTAATGGCAACGTCATGATCATTTAGTTAGGCTATGCATTGGCCGAGCCATGAGCTCTTCTTGTATTCTAATAAGGACATGAGCCTTTCATGCTTAGTTTTTTTTTTCCTTTTTAATTACAATGTTATATTTATTTGGTCAATCTATATGTTGGCGAAGTCATAAGCTTTTCATGCTAAGTTTTTTTTTAATAGCAATGTTATGTCCATCTAGCCAAGTCGCATGCTGGCTAGGCAATGGGCCTTTTATTCTTTCTCGTTTTTTTCCTAATGTCAACATCATGTTTATCTTGTTACGCTGTACATTGGGCATACTCGTGAGCTTTTCATACTTAATGTTTATTTTTTTTTATGACAACTTTATGTCTATTTGGCAAAGCTATATACTAGTTAGGAAATGACTTTTTCATGCACACTTTGACGGCAATGCCATATCCATCCGGCCAAGCTACGTGCTGGTTTGGTCATGAGCTCTTCATACTTTGTGTTTTCGTTCGATAAAAAAACCATGTCCATTTAGATAAACCATATGCTGGCCGGGCCATGAGTTTTTCATTCTCGGCTTGCTTTTTGATGGCAACACCATTTCCATCGGACCAAGTTGCATGCTAATCGGATCACAAACATGAAAATTGTTTTATTTTTAGTACAAAAAAGGAAAATTCAACTCGCATCATTGTTTGACAAGCTCAAGAAAAATTTTCTACCTATGTTTTGAAATATGTCACACCTATAGATTATTTCTAAAAAAAAACTTTTTTGAATGTAGAATCAATTTGTATTTGCCATTAAAGATTTTTGGTTGCACCACTTTTATTCATGTACCTAACAACTTTTGTTCTAAACTTGATCCAAGAGCTAAGAAGTGTGTTTTTATAGGATATGCTCCAAATAAAAAATAGTACAAGTGCTTATAATCTAAAAATAAATTTTTTTTCTGCTAGTATGGATGTTACTTTTCTTGAAAACCAATCCTATTTTTTTAAAATTTATCTTTAGAGAGTGAAAGAGAGAGAAGGATAATTTGTTTTTGAGAGATGTTTAATCTTTTACCGAATTTCATTTTCCCTAACATACCTTTACCTCTTCTTTTTGTTTTTAAACAAAAAACTCAAAAACAAAATTTTCAAGATATTGAAAACAAAGAAAATCATAATCCGTCATAATTAGGTGGATCATAAATAGGGAGAGAAACACTATAACAATAAAAATCAATCCTCGGCTTGAGCTCTTGGTTGATTATCACAAAAAAGGGTAAAGACATGCAAATTATTCTACCACAAAATCAATCAAAATCTCTAAGAGAAAGTTATTTAGATGGTGTAGATAATTTCAATCCTAATCTTATTTCTTCACCCTTATCCATTTCTAATTTTGATCCCTCTCATTTTAGAGTTTTTTTTTTTCAAACATTACCATCGGATCTTGATATTTCCATAGTCATTAGAAAAGGAACTTGAACATGTACCCAATGCCCCATTGCTAAATACTTATCCTACCATAGACTTTCCAATATTCATAGAGATTTTACTTCTAAATTGTCCAACTTTATTTTCTTCTAAAAACTATCAAGGAAGCTTCGAGTGACTTGAATTAAAAGTTAGTAGTTATTAAAGAGATGCATACTCTAAAAAAGATCAATACTTGAAAGGTAGTAGATTTACTAAGGGATGAAAAGATCGTAGGGTGAAAATGGGTATTGATGGTGAAATGCAATGTTGAATGAAATATAGAGAGGTATAAGGCCTAGGTCGTTACAAAAAGGTTTACTCAAACCTTTAGGATTGACTATCAAGGAACTTTTAAACTCCATTTGAGTTTTAGTATCCTTGATTATGAATTATAACTAGCTTTTACACCAATTAGATGTAAAAAATGCCTTCTTACATAGAGATATGAAAGAAGAAGTTTATATGAGTCTAACTTTAGGCTTTGAAAGAGGGTTTGGTAAAAATAAGATTTGTAAGTTGAAAAAATCCTTATATAGTCTAAAACAATTCCTAAGAACTTGGTTTGAATGTTTTGGGAAGACAATAAAAATCAATGGTTATTATCAAAGTCAAGCATGCCATATTATGTTTTACAGTGTATTCAAAACAAGGAAAAATAACTATCTTGATTGTTTAGGTAGATGATATGATTTTGGTAGATGATGATTATATCGAGGTAAAGAAATTAAAGAAAGGACTTACTAAAGATTTTGAGGTCAAAGATTCGAGAGCACTAAAATACTTCCTTGGAATGAAGTTTGTAAGGTCTAAAGAAAGAATTTTTATTTCTTAACACAAATATATACTTGAATTACTTAACAAAATTGGTTTGCTTGGTTGTAAGGTTGCTAAAACTCCATCCGAATCTAGCCTAAAAATATAGAATACCGAAAGTAAAGATATGATGAATATAGATAAGTTTCAAGGACTTGTGGGAAGAATAATTTACTTATCTCATACACATCCCGACATAATATTCACTATAAGAAGATAAGCTAATTTATGCATTCATAAGGATAAAAACATTTTGAAGTTGGTTTGCTTGGTTGCAAAGCAGTTGAAACTCCATCCGAACCTAACCTAAAACTATAGAATACTGAAAGTAAAGATGTGATGAATATAAATAAGTTTCAAAGACTTATTAAAAGACCGATTTACTTGTCTCACACACATCCCGACATAGCATTCGTTATAAGTAGAGTAAGCCAATTTATGCATTCACTAGGACAAGAACATTTTAAAGTTGAGTGTAGAAAAATCTTGAGATATCTAAAGACAACCCCCGTTAAAGGTTTATTTTTTAAAAAACATGGGCATCTACTACTTGAAGTCTATATCAATGCAAACCGTGCAAGGAGCATTACTAATTAGAAATCTACATCGAGTTATTATACTTTTTTGGAGGATATTTGGTTACTTGGCGAAGTAAAAAATAGAATATGATAGCTATAAGTGGTGTTGAAGTCGTATTTAGAGCAACTTTTCTTGGTATTTATAAAGTTTTATGGATTAGAAGGTTGCTAGAAGACTTATAAGTTCAATGTACTTTTCTAATGAAGGTTTATCGTGATAATAAGTCTGTAATTGCAATTGTTTTATAATCATACTTTATGATTGAATAAAACATATGGAAGTTGATAAACATTTTATTAAAGAAAAGCTTGAAAAAGGATTGATTTGTTTGTCGGACCTACCAACTATAGCGTAGATTATCGATATACTTATAAAAAGACTACACAAATGAATCATGCATCCTATGAAGGTGCAAAATAAATAAAAAATTTTATTCTCCTCTATTTCAAGTTCTTAAGATCAGTCATTGAATCAATTAACTATAATACCAATAAGATGATTAGGTGCTACCTCTTGTAATGTAGAATTCAAATTTACGAAAAGAACTATCCAAGCATCTAGTCTTTACCGATGATCCATGCAGCTTAAACACCTACATAAGAAATGATAGAAATCGTAGAGTGTTAGTTCTAACTTTTTCTATTATGTGTAATTTTCTCTCAATTTTTTTAGGGTTGGAGCATTGTATATAGAGAGAGTTTGCAGGTTTAAATTAATTTTAGGAGAGACGTATTTTGCTCTTTTTTTCTTACTTATTTTCTTTTATGCATCTCTCCCTCCCTCTCTCTATATACATGTGCAACAACAACTCCTTTTTTTGCAAAAGAGTTGTAACTTGTGTGGACTTTATTTGGTCTTATCCTTATAAATTCCGAGCCTTATCCTTTAGTGTTCAAGATTATCCATCCACTTAAAATACTTTGTAAGTTTTTACTTATACAACTTACCCCAAACTCCTTTGACACAATAACTCAATAATTAATTTGAATCATCCAAATATACTAGGTCGGATATTTTAAGGAAGTCCCACATTAGAAAATAATTTTCTTAGTTATCCTTGTATTTTATTAAACCTAAATTAGAAAACTGATTTTCATTTTAGGGAATGACTTACAAATTTGAAAATTGATTTCAAAATTAGGAAACTCGATTTCTAAACTAGGAAGCTTTTTCAAAATTTTTGCTTCTCTTTTTTAGTGTGAATGTTTAAAATTATACATGTGACTCAATATACTCCTAGATATGTTGACAATATATCAAAAAGATAAAAGATACTTTTTTCATCTTTTAATACATAAATCAAGATTGACCTTTATCAAGACATCATGAATACTCACTTCTCAGAAGGATTACTAGATCTACAATAACCTTCATGAGCATGATTTTCATACAATTCAGTTCTCATATCAATTTATCACGGTTCAATCTCGAACATGGTTTGTTATCCGTTTGATTATGATCACACAAGTTTTCTTTGATCTCCAAATGTCTTAACTCTCAAGCAAACCAACTATACTATATTGGTATACTTCCACTCGTGGCCACAGATTCTTGAACGGATATTCATCGAATTATAATATAATAACTCCTTTAACATATCCTTTAACATATAAGAAATTTCATGTCCTATCTTAGTCATCCATCTATCTCCATTAGATTCCTAATGTACCTAACAAATCGCCTACATCATATGTAGCTTCTTACTAAACTCACCAAAATGAATGTTAAAGTACATCAATCATTTAATGAGATAACCATAATGATTTTAAGTTAAATGAATACTTGTATCTATTTCATATGAGATTTCCATAGATAATACCAAATGGGTTTTCTTGATAAGTTACATCCAAGTGATATATTCTCTAGCATTATTCACCCGAGTGCTTGCTTTGGCATCACCATGTCGGTTGGTGTGAGATTTTCTATCGTTATCTTATAGCAAGAGCATAACACTCGTAAGTATTATCGCATATTATCAATGTCTAATCTTGACAATACTATGACTTGAGATATTTAATTATCTTATTTATGTGTATTGATGTTTGTCTTACATATATTGATCAATTATTAATGCAATGCATATCATATGGACTTCTATCTAATTCTTTCAAATTATAAATAACAAGAATTAATAGAAAAACTTCTTTATTAATATTAAAAATACAATAATACAATAAATCAAACTATCCAAATAGATTAGATCTTGAGCACTTTCATCGACAACAAAAAGTAATTTAATTACTTAATTGGCAAGTCGGCAATAGAAGACAATATTACTATCTTGAAAGAGAGTGTTGGAAATAGAAATAATTCAATCAAGATATGACCGAGATCTTAAGGATATGTTAGTTATATCTTAGAGATATGTTAGTAGTAAATCGGTTGTAAATATAGTATTAGTCAAAATATATAGAGTAAGAAATAACCGATTTATTTCTTATTTCAAACCTTGCATCACCTATTAATATAAGGTTGTATATCAAATGTGAATAAAATATAGAGAAAAGTATTTTCTCTTGTATTCTTAAATCTTTACCAAATTTTGGTCAATTTAAAAAAGAGAATGGAATCAAATACTCATGCAATTTTTTAGATATGGACTAGTAGGTGATAAGACATATGGCGTAGTACTTGAAGGAGCTACCTACTTATCAAATAATTTTTCCACTTTTACTTAGCTAAATATTAAAGAACTAGTAGATGACAAGGTGTCCGGTATGACATTTAGATGACTACTTACCTATCAAACAAGTTCTCTACTTATACTTACTTAAATATTTTAAGCAAACTAGATTACTATAAAATGTAATGCTCATGATATGTTTTGACAGAAAGAAAGAGAAAAAGAGGGTTACAATGGAGTTGCCAAAGAAAATATGCACGTAGCCCTACCAATAGTATTATTGGCGAGTGCCATTGGTCACAAAAAGGACTAGCTTGCAAAAAATAAAAAATAAAATCCTATGTATAGTATTGACTAACAACAATACCGTTAGTACTACTCATCACAAAGAGGAATGGCCAACAAAAAAAAAAAAAAAATGTGCGTTTAACATTAGCCAATAATAGTATTGGCCATAAAGCGAACTTGCCAATATCTATGTAAAAAATTTACACATATAACACTTTCCAACACTACTACCAAAACAAAAAAAAATTACATGTGTTGTTGGCTATAAAAGAGATTGCGGACATCAAAAAAAAAAAAAAAAAAATTCTCTTGTAAAGCTAGCTAACACTTTCAAAAAGAAAAAAAAAGATGTGTATGTATTGCTCATTTAATGGATCATAAATTTTGATTTGGGCGTTCGTTTGATGCAAAGTTACCAATCCGCAAAGCTAATTCGGAGGTTTATAGCTTGGTGGTGATGAGTTTCTCGTCAAAGGGTATTTTCAAAGTCAAAATCCACTTTGAAGACCCATTTTAAGCCTTTTTGTGATTCAAACCCGATAAACGAACCTAGATTGTTACATTATTTGTTGAACAATAAGGCGCATAGCAAGTCTACGAGTAGTTAATATGCGTTAGAAGGCTCACGACAAGCCTATCGCATATTACATTTTTTTTATGTGTTGAAAACTCATAACAAGTCTACTATGATCACCGTTAAATTATATTTTTTAGTTTTTATTTTATTTTGCCACATATGAGTGCATGAACATCTTTGCTAGCAAGACTATCCGTATATAGAGCTAAATATCTATGCTCAATTGGCCATAAAAATTAATTAAGTAATTTAGCTAATTTTATTATGTGTTACTCCATGCTATCTTTTTTGGATTTGACATGGGTCTAAACTACACAACATATAAATTGGAGTGAAGATGGACCTCGCTTGGCATAAAACCTTGGATTGTGAGGATAGATATGAGTATTCTAACAGGATTAATATCCATGTCTTGTCATTAGAATATATTAAAAAGATTAATTTGGTGGCTTGGATCGAATTCTTTTAAAGGAAGAAACAATTGCTACTTTTTTTTAATCTTTACTAGAAAGTTGAAGTAGTTTAGCTTAAAAGAATCTAATTTCTTCAACTTAAATCTAATCATCCGAATATGAGTGATGTGGCACGATCCTAATAGTTATGAATCCATCTCATGTCACTATAAATACTAACTCATATAATCATGAGGGGGTTCCAACTTACTATTGTCTAACAAAAAACATCAAATTTCTCTCTCTCTCAAAGCTCACCCACTCACACACTATAAAATATTTAAAACTCTATTTGTTTGAATTTTAATCATCCACTTGCTTGTTATTCTGATTTGTATCTTGCTAGTATCGCTTACTCTTTCTCTCACGTATCTCATCACTTGCATCTATTTTATTTGGTTGATTAATCATTATTTTTACAAATCACAATACTATTTTCTATATTTGTTGACTAGTCGTTTAATCGGTTATCAAAATCTTCCTCCTCCATAAAGGATTTTTACAAACTATTCCAAAATAGGTTACCGTGTATGAGAAAAGCCAGTCATTTAGTCGTAAAGATTCCAAATTATAATTGAGAGAGATCCAACAAAGAAGAAATAAATGACATAACCTGTTTTGTTTTCTTTTTCTTTTAATAAATGATTATCGGATATTTAGTTTTAATTTTTTTAACTCATATAGCCAAGGCTTCTAACAAAACTAATTTGTTAGGATTTGAATATGTGATTTTTTGTTGTAAAAGACTACTACTATTAGACTATCAGCTCTTTGGTGATATTTAAATTTAATTGAAAATACAAAAAAAAAAAATCAATGATATTAACATAGTAACATAACATTGAAAATGCTAGAGACTTTCAAATAAGTGATATTAATAATAATATAACCTTTGAATACGACTTGTCATTAATTAGCTCAAAATGTAATTTAACATTGATGAAGGGGTATTAGTCAAATCTACGTTTTATCATTGTTTATGCAAAATGCAAATTGAAGCTGAATTATTAAGAAACGGGTTGGACATGGAAGATTCAAGCAACATGAAAGGAGTTGGAATGGCTGTAATTTATACCTTATCAATATCAATCTAATCATATCCTTCGAAAGAAGTTGATGTGAAAGTATGGCTTCGTTTGGTGATAATCACTTTATTTTCACATGCATGACCCGCTCCATACCATTCATAATTTTAGTTGGTTATTAATCCTTTTCTCTTCTCGTAGCCCTCTTGAGCATAGACAGCCAAAATTATTCTAAAAAATATTAAGCATATTTTTTGTTTTTGAGTGATATATATTACGAAGCTAACTGGACCATAGAATTTGTTGGACCATGCATCTGATTGAGAACAATTACTTTGAGCAAAAACGTTCAAATTCATACACTAGATAATGATTTTATCTTCAAATTGTTAAAACCAGTCCCCTAAAATATGGGTTTAGTTTCTTGGTGGGTTAGGCAATCAAATACTACTGATTTAAGAAGACAAGAAATTAGGAATGGCCTCCAACAAGCCTAAGCAGC
Organism: Dovyalis caffra; assembly: GCA_963924115.1. NCBI lineage: Eukaryota > Viridiplantae > Streptophyta > Magnoliopsida > Malpighiales > Salicaceae > Dovyalis > Dovyalis caffra. Next base: position 979,202 of record CAWUPB010000950.1, on the reverse strand, counting down.
AGGACATTTGAGTCCCACATGCATGTGCCTCAATTTTTATGGATTCTGATAGACATCACAACCAATTCATTTTCCAAATTGTTTTTATTTGATTCAGTTGAAACTAATTGAAGCCAAACAAGAAGAACAAGGCCCATATAAGTCCTCAAAATGGCAACAATCCATTGGCCAATGACCTCATTAATTTGCATTCCTCTTTGACCTCCAAACAAGCAGCTTTTTTCTTTTTGATTTTATAATCTATTTGTTATTAGAGAAATTGTTTGTGGAAGTATTTTTTTTTTTTTTTTTGGCCTATGTGCCTTGTCTTCTGTTACATGTAAAATTCTTGATAAACATATTTTTTTGGATCAATCAGAAATTGTCACTTGTATTATAATTATTGGTTGGTTCGTTAATTATTACAAACTGATATATACAAATCGATAAAAAAATATATAGAATGTCGACCAATTATCTTTTGGTTTAAACTTTATCTAAACCCTCTAAAGTGGAACATTGATGTTCATCTTTAGGCAAACATGAGATTTTTAGTACTGTAGGAATTTTAAGAAATAATGAAAGAAATTTCATGTGTATTTTCGCCATTCAATCAAGAAATTCAATAAAGTTGAAGTTATAGCAATTATAAAAGTTTTGAAGATCGATATCTTTTCTATCTATACTCATAAAGTAAATTAGATTATTAAATCAAACTCCGTCAAATGCTATTGTTTGAATGAGTAATGAAGTCTCTATTAAATCTTCGTAGAATATTTTTAACTTTGTTAATTCTTTGATCAAATCTTTGGATTTTATTTCATTCAATCATATCCTTGTGAAGGAAATGTAATGGTGTATACCTTAACCAAAAATTATTTTTATAGAGATTACAAATAAATTGCATAAATATAGTCTTTACTTTTCTGTAGATACTATTGTGCTTATTTATAGACCTCAATTATGTAATCTTGTCAACTACCAACTAACAACTTTCTTTTAAATTCATCTAATTTCGATTTTTATCAAAAAAAAAAAAAAAAACAATGTGTTGAATCAGATTGGACTTTCTCTCTTCTCCTATATTCCTTCTTCTTCTCTCTGTATTATTTATTCTTGCCTCTTTTCTTCTACTTTTTGAATAATTCTTCTTAGTTTCTCTATTCTCATATTATATTGTTATAAATAAATAATTGATAGATTAAGTCTATATGATAATTTTTTTCCGAACGTAATACTTATTTTTCTTAATTAATAAAGGACTTTGGGGATGGATTTTGAAAAAAAAACAAAAAAACAAAAAAACAAAAAGAATGCAAAGAAAAGCTATCTAAACAATGTGGTCCAACATGCGTAGAACTTGTGAACCAGCTAGATGAAGAAGTCGCAATAAACACAGCTGCCCCTAGCAGTACTTTTCATGCAATTATGTCGTCTCCTTGACTCCTTGTGCTAAAGGAATAAAAAATGACAAATACTAATTTTTTCCAAATGCCGTCGTACAATAATAGAAGCTTTCTTTAACACAGGTCACATTATTCTCTCTCAACTTGAAAAATAGACCATTATTAAAATTCAAGTTTGTTCAAATGGAAATTAAGTATTTATGACCTGCAAAACCATATCTTCTAATATATTTTTTAAATTCAATGGTAAAGATAAGCATGCAGAAATAATGTGCATTATTGTATCATATACTCACTCATTAATGAGAAAATTTCATAGGGTTTTCTGATAATTAAAAAAAAATGTATTTCGTTTTTTGATTTTTTGAATTTAAATTTCGAGACTAAAAAATTTATTAATTTTTTCAAAATACCTAATCAAGAAATGTCTTCAAATTATTCTTTCTTTAAATTTTAAAAATTTACATCTACAAAAATTTAGTTTTAATTGATATTGAAATTAACGTAAAGATCTCCTATGGAAAAAAAAAAAAAAACTCAACGGCTGGAAATTCTCACTTACTTCTCTACCTTTATATTTCCTAAAATTTTGACAGCTACTTGCCATACATTGATACAACATATGACGACAAAAAGAAGAAATTATGTAGTCGGACTCGACACATGTAGACAAAATTAATCACATCGTCATGATTTATTACATGAATGTGCAATTACAACAATGGGTCTACCACATCAAAAAAAGAACTGCCATATTGAATGGAGGAGAAAACCAACCAATTGTTTGCACAGGCAGCCTTTCCGGCTACTTTTCAATCGACAACAACGTCGGCAACATAATTATTATATTTAAAACACACACTATGGTTACACCTGCGATACCGAAACAAAATTATAGAAGTTAAAAATAGAAATCCGAAAGCTTTTAAAAGTTTTTAAAGCATTAGAAAAGCATCCAGATTTGATCATTACTTAAATAATTTTAGAGAGTTCTTAGATTATTATAGAGTGTACATATCTAAAGTGTTCTTTGTAAATATTTAGATAGCAAAATCTTTAAAAAATCAACATTGACCATTAGATCAAATTGATCATTGTCACTCATTTAAGAGGTTGAAACCTATAAACAGGTGAGACGATGAGACTTATTTTGTCAAACCATCCAAGAAAGTTGTAAGCATTTTAAGAGCAATACAAGGAGTTTCTATAATAATTTTCTTGTGTGACTTTCTTGCTTCATGACTTAGTATGAGGGAAAAACTTAATTGGTTCGGCTAAAGAGAGAAGTGAGTCAAGTATCGTATGATAAGTTAGGAAAAAAGTCAAATTCGTGACAAGTGGTATCATCATTTTGCCAAACCATTCAAGAGAGTTGTACTACAAGAGTTGTAAGCATTTTAAGAGTAATACAAGGAGTTTCTATAGTGTCTCTCTTGTGTGACTTCCTTGCTTCACAACTTAGTATGAAAGAAAGACTTACTTGGTTTGGTTTAAGAGAGAAGTGAGCCAAGTGCCACACATTGAGCTTGGAAAAAGATCAAGTTTGTGACAAGTGATATCGGAGCTTAATTGCAAGATAAGTGTTCAAAGAATAAGCATATCCGGCTTTGATGTTGACAACAAGCATTATGGAACATAAAAAGAAAACTATCTCTCCTCAATCTAAAAAGAGTAATGAGAAGTCTTGCGACGCAATGACTACCTTTAAGCAATGCCTTTTAACGATAGAAGAGCACTTTGTCGACTTCGAGGAGAGACTCGAGGTGATGGGAGGAGACGATGAGGAAGAGACACCGGCATGACAAACTACGTAAGGTGCTCTTCAATCTCCAAACTCGGGTAGAGTCGGTTGAGAGGTATGATAAATACAATATTATCGAGAAAGATGTTTTCGTTGATTGGATCAAGAGAGTGCTTACACAACATCAAGAGGCAAATACTAGGTATGAGCAAACCCTCGAACAACTTAAAAAAGACTTAGCAATTTATCATGAAACTATAGCCAATAGTGTAGTCTTGAGGGACACACTAAAGGTTGAAGTGTCAAGGCGACGACACTACATTGGCAAATATAGCAACACTTTGAGGTGGTGGATTTGATCGAGAATATGAGTCGCATCAAGGCCGTTATCCTTTACCTTACAAAGGATGATGCTTTGTGGTGGTGCATAAAGCCGCAATAGTTAAAAGACAAGAAATATGATTTACCTAGTTGGGTTGAATCCAAGAAAATTACATATACCCACTTCTAAGCCGAAGAAACATATTGAGAAATATGAGACAAGCTATAAATCTTAAAGCACTAGGAAACTATTCATGATTATGTCGGAGAATATGTCTCTTTTAAAATTCAAGCATATGACAAATCCGACTATGATCATATTTGTAACTTTATTAAAGGACTTCAATCATGAGCTCAACAAGAGGTGCAAGGTCGATGATCTAAAATCTTCATCAAAGTTGTGACCATAGTTGAATCCTTAGTAGAGTATAAGAAAAAATGTAAAGTCTTTAAGCCTAAAAAAAACTTCAAAGATAAATGCGTGAGAGCCTAGGAAAAGAAAAGGTATAAAGATGGGTATGAAAAAGGATACAATTCTAAAGGTTTCGTCAAAGACAAGACAAAAAGGAAATCAAACCTAAGAATTGCTACTTTTATGACAAACCGCATCAATAGCGTAAGTGCCTTAAGCGACAAACCCCTAATGCCATGATAGAAAAGAAGGAATACACTCCTAAGCATGAGAATTATATGAGTTCATTATGACTCGCTTAATGCCACTAAATGTCAAGCCCTCGCCTAAGACACCTCTAAAAAATAGGTCGATGTATGTAGATGTGGATGTAAATGGCAAGACCAACCTTGTCATTCTAGACAAGGGTGCCACACATAATTTTATAGCTAAAAACAAGGCCAAAAGACTTAGGTTGATAGCGAGCAAGTCAACTAAGTAGCATAAAAACAATGAATGCTTCTCCTAAATCTACTAGTGGCATGACACGGAGGCTAAGTCTTAGCATTGACATATGAAAAGGATGTTGGATTTTACAATTGTAGCAATGGATAACTTCAAAATCATGTTAGGCACAAAGTTCTTTAAGTAAGCCAAAGTCGTGCCTTCACTATACTTAAACCATATAGTAATCTTGAAGGAAGAGACACCATTTATGATGTTAGCCAAGGAATATAACAAATTAGTTACAAAGTTTTTTTCTACTATGTAGGTAAATAAGAGCTTAATGAAAGCAAAAGTTACCTATTGAGCAATAGTAATAGAAGATGGGTTGGTGAAAGATGATAGTGCTAAGATACCTAAGGAAATTGTTAAAAGATATTTACCGAGTGTGATGATATGATACCCTTAAAGTTTCCTAAGAAGTTTCCTTCTAAGATAGAGATTAATCATCAAATTGATTTTATGCTTGGTGCTAAGTAACCAACCATGATAACTTATCGAATGGTTCCTCATAAATTAGAAGAACTAAAAAAGCAATTGAAGACCATGTTAAAGGTAGGATAAATCCAACCATCTAAATCTCTTTGTAGTTTGCTAGAACTCGTTCCAAAAGACGTATAAAAGATCGGCGGGAATGTAAATAGACTATTGGGCATTGAGCAAGGTCATGGTGATGAATAAATATCAATTTTATTAATAATAAACTTGTTCGAATAGTTAAAAAAAAGCTCAATACCAAATTTGACCCGAGATTGAAGTATTATCAAGTCTGAATTGCTACTTAAGATGTGCCAAAGATAATATATGTGATAAGATATGGTTCTTATGAATTCTATGTTATGATGTTTGATTTGATTAATGCCTTAGCTACCTTCCGTCCTTTGATGAACAAAGTATTTTAGTCGTACCTAGATTAGTTTGTAGTGGTCTACCTTGATAACACTATGATGTGTAGCAAGATATTAGAGGAACATATAGACCACTTATGTATTGAGTTCAAGATACTAAGGAAAAGCTGAGGTGTATATCAAAAGAGAGAAGTGTTTCTTTACAAAAGAGCAAGTACTCGTGTATATCAAAAGAGAGAAGTGCTTCTTTACAAAAGAGCAAGTACTCTTTTTAAGATCTAAGATTAAAGGTGGAAGGTAGATGGTGAATATAGAAAAGTTTAAAACTATCTCAAAATGGGAAGAATTAATAAAGGTGCCTAAACCTCGTTCGTTTCTCAAGTTAGTAAACTATTATTGTTGCTTCATTCATGACTACCTGGAAAAGACATCTCCTCTTATTGAGGTATTGATTTGCTAAAGAAGAACAAGACATGAAGGGGATCGATCAATGTTAAGAAGCTTTTAAAGAGCTAAAGATAGTTGTCACCGAAGAGCCGTATTAAGCTTAGCGAATCTAATCAAGCCATATGATGTGTAGACCATTGCCTCTAATTTTGTGATAGATGATGTGTTGATCCAAGAATAACACCTTATAGTTTTTAAGAGTCAAAAGTTGTATGATAACGAATGTCGATATATTATGCAAAAGAAGAAAATAACAATAGTGGTGCATTACTTACGTAATGGGAGGCATTATCTATTGAGTCTCGATTCATGATGAAGACCGATAATGTAGTCATGAGTTATTTTCATACTTAAAAAAAAAAAAAACTAATGCCAAAGCAAACTCATTGGTAAGAATTTCTTAGTGAGTTTGACTATACCTATTGAGTATAAGTCTGGACAAAAACAACATAGTAGTAAATACTCATAGTAAAAATGTCGAGTTACGTCATATGACATGAGTCGATGAAGAGATCGTGGCCAGAATCAAGGAAGAAATAAAACACGATTCTATCATTAAGAGTTTAGTAATCCTTACTAATAAGGGAAAAACTCAAAAAATTTTAGAAAAAAATAACATCGTTTCATAAAAAAAAGAGAGAGGAGAATCTATGTTCTTAAATAGGGAAACTTATAATGAGATCTAATAAAGAAATACAATTACTCGATATAGGTCGGACATCCAAGACATAATGCACTAAGGAATTATTAGAAGGAGCATACTAATGGCTGCAATTGTGCAAGGAAGTGGAGTCCTATATTAGGACATGTCTTCCGTGCTAACAAGATAGAATGGAAAATCGAGTGCCTTGGAGACCGTTATAGACCTTCCTTATCCGAGAGAGACTTTGAGAGATATTTAACATGGACTATATTATGGCATTACCTAAGTATGGGACTTTGGAAGCATTATCATGGTCGTGAATAAGTTCTCTAAGTATGAGACATTGATACTAGTCCTAACAAACGTGATTATAAAGAACACTCGCTAAATTTCTCTTTAAGCATTAGGTGAAATATTGAGACGTGCCACGATATATCATTAGTGATTGAGACTCTCGATTCACAAGAAAGTTATGGACTAAACTTTTTGAACTACTAGGTTTAAAATTGCACTACTCCACAAGCTTTCACCAACGAATAGATGGTCTACCAAGTAGGTTAATTCATTGTTGAAGACGTAATTAAGGCACTTTGTAAGTGCCAACCAATGAGATTGGGTTAAGTTGTTAGATGTTGTCTAATTCTTTGACAACCTATAGAGGAATGAGTTTACTAATAAGAGTCCATTCAAAATATTTACAAGCTAGTAACCTTTTTCTCTATATACAATGATGTTTGGTGATAAGTACTAAAAAACAAGTCTTACTACATGTTCATTTACTAAGGAATGACGAAACAAGCAAGCTCGACACACAAAATACTTTAATAAGCTAACCAAGAAAGTGAAGAAATAGGTCGACAAGAGATGGAGAGATATGAACTTCCGATCGAGAGATAAAATGATGGTGAAGTTGCCACCATAAGCAACACAAGAATTTTCGATAGGTGTTTAAGGGCCTAATACATCAATACGTACGAATGATCTAATGCATAATATGGGAGAAGTTGTCTTATCGTCTAGAGTTAACCCCAAAACTAAAGATCCATCTAGTATTCCACATGAGCATATTGAAGCCATATACGGATGATGATAATTTAAGCTGAGAAGTTTCTCATATGATGCTTATAGTACTTTTTGACTTATATGACAAAGAGGTTAATATCATACTTGATGAACCCACAGTTCGACGTTGTAGAGTGCCACCAAGAATGGAGTACTAAGTAAAATAAAAAGAGCTACCGGAAAACAAGGTTAGATGGAAACTTGCAAAAGCCTTGTAGTAGTTCACACAAAGTACTATGAAGGCACAACGAGTACATCGCAGGATTAAGTAAGGGAAAATATTATACCTACGAGATTAGGACATTGAAGGTTAAAAGAAAACACTAAATAGATTTGAAAACCTCTGAAGCTTCAGAACAATGGAGAAATCTTTAGACTCGTTTAAGAAAAATATAGATATGACCTAAATAATTATAGAGAGTTCTTAGATTATTCTAGAGTATACATATCTAAAGTATTTCTTATAAATACCTTGGTAGATTTGAAAACCTCTAGAAGCTTCTAGAGCAATAGAGAAACCTCTAGACTCGTTCAAGAAAAATCTAGATATGACCTAAATAATTATAGAGAGTTTTTAGATTATTTTAGAGTATACATATCTAAAGTGTTTCTTATAAATACCTTGGCAGAAGAATTCTAAAAAACCAATTGTAATCGTTGAATCAAATTGATCCTATACTCATTTAGGAGGTGGAATCCTATAGGTAAGGCTCTCATTTGGCTAAACTATTCAAGAAAGTTGCAAATATTTTGAGAGTAATACAAAGAGTTTTCATAATATTTTTCTTGTGTGACTTCTTTACTTTACAACTTAATACTAGAAAAAGTTGACTTAATCCTCTTAATACTAAAAAAAGATTGACTTAATTCGACTTAATAGAAAAGTGAGACAAATGCTGCATCATGAACTTCGAAAAAAACCAAATCCGTAACACTATGCATGCTTGATGCCTACGCGATAAAGAAAACTATCAATCTAGTTTGTTTTTTCTCATCTTGGCCATAGCCAGTGAATATTGTACCGTACTTTGCCACCCAGTAATATATAGTCAACTTCAGTGCTTCAACGATTGATTCTAACACGAACGAAAATTTTACAAAAATAATTTCTAGACAGTTTTTTTCATGTCATGCTATAGTAAGCTTAAACCTCATCCTATCCCTTTTGGTCGGTTACTATGCTTTTATGACATATTTTGTTTTACGTCATTGTGAGATTGTAACTAAAACTTGGGAAAATATATAAAGTAACAAATTTTACCTATAATTGGATTTTCAATATTCGAATACAGAAAATCTAATCCGAATAATTAAATACCTTTTACCTTTTAGTAACTAATTAACTACTTATATCTTTTCAAGTAAAAAAAAGTAAGTTTCATTTATGCAGACTGGAAGTTGAGACATGCACACTACTCAGCTTCTCTAATTACAAACTTGATTGTTTCATTTGATCAAGCAGACTTGCAGCTAGTACAAAAAAATAAATCAAAAGCATGAGAGAAAGATAAGTGCAAAAAGTAGGGTAGCTCCCCCGAAGAATTCATTCATTATAGTACAAAGTTTTAGCACAACACAAACTGCTCTGAAAGGAAAAACTCCATACATGAAAACAAATATGGACAGCTAGCTACGTCAAACACTGCCTTTTCTTCCCGGTTATGACAGCTGAAGGTATTTTTATAACTCTGACAGAAGCCAGAAAGCTTCATTTTTGGAGTACGTCACCAAAAGAGCTTATGATGATTGACCAATATTTTTTTTTCTTTTTTATCTTATCATCTCTGTTAGAGACCGAAAGACTACTTCGTCACAAGGAATAGTGAGGCCCATGCCATGTTTAAAGCCGAATTCCTCCTCGGCTCTTTGAAGTAATCTTTGAAACTCAGGACGATCCAACCATGATATTGGGATGATATATCTGCTTCTATACTCTCCTACATAAACAACAAAATGGCCTTTTGGTACATCATCAGGCAGGCCATCTTGGTCATACCCATTTTTCTTTCCAAAACTTGAGCATCTTTTGACAATTTGTTTGAGAGCCGATGTTTGAGGAGACTTGTTGGATTTTGTTATAGCCATTTGGTGAGCTTAGACAGGTCGTGCTTCAGAACTTTTTGAGATAGTGAGGAGAAATTCAGGTGGTGGGTGGTGGGGAAGGATTGAAGGGGATGAGAGGTATTTATGGAGAGATTACAAAGAAGAGAAGGCTGTTTCCTGTTTTTGTTAGAAACAAATGTCATGTGACATGTAGGGGCAAAGAACAGACCAAAGGTGTTTTAGAAGACGGTATAAAAAGGCCATGCAGTTTCCAAACCACTGGGGTTTACCCTACCTTGTAACCTCTTCTAAGGACATCAAGGGACCATCTTACTTCCTCTCATTCCCCTCTCAAGGTTTTCAAGTCTTCTCTCCTTGGAGGCTATTCAAAGATTGGAAAATCTTTTTAGAGATATCCTAGTCTCTTAGGGGTAAGTTTCTTTGTTGAGCCATACACAGAGGAATTAACCTTTAAAGCCTGCAATTCTACCATGTCTATTTGTAATTATGATGATTCAACCCTGAGGCCATGAGGGCTCAGATGGGCCTTCACTCAAAACAGTATAGATTATGATTGGAAGATAAAGACAAATGCAAAACCATCCATTACTCGATATACAGTAGTCTTGAGTAATTTTTCTGTTGATTATGTGAAACTTAAATGTGACTTTCAAACAGATCATAAGTCTAAATACTGGATTTTTATTTTTTATTTTCTTCAAATTCAATTAGCTTGTGACCAATTTTAATTAAAAATCAGAATTGAAATTATCCAATGACACAAAAAACAATCTCTGAACTCTCCATGAACATGAAGCAGATTGAAAAGTCTATTAATGTTCTTTTACCATTTTTTGAGCACTTGGCATCATATCCTTCCAGTATGGCATGGGTAAACAAATTACCTCACCCGTAGTTTAGCAGGTATCCAAATTATTTATTTATAAATGTGCCTTTCCATGAAATGGGCAAGTCTTCCATCGGAAATTAATGCCATTCTCAGCTTTTCAAAATTTGCCAAATTTCTTTACGTATCCTTGTTATGAGACATACAATTTTTAGACATGTTCAGCATGATGGGCTCTTTCTCTTGCTAGCTACCACAAATTTCTCACAATTTTAGGACTGCCATGTGTGAAAAGGAACAAGCCTTATCCCCGTGTTCTAAGGCTCGCAAGGCTAGCTCTATCTGCTTCTTCTGCATCTCTTTTGTTTTCTTCCACATTCCCCCAAACCAGAAACTTGTGCTAAGTGCATCATCAACATCCCATACAGAAAAACTAATTTGAAAGGCATTACTTGTTAATCTTCTGAAACCAACAAGGGCTACTACTGTTGCCTAGTTTATTCTTTACATGAGGGGGAAATGAAATTTATTAGAATGTTGGGTTGGACAGAGTCGGCTGTCAAACCTCCTGTGACTGAAAATAAGTAGGCATAGGAAAAGTACAAATTAGAGAATGGCCCATCCTAGGGACTTCAAGGGCAGAAACCATCAATGGGATCCACAGAGGATTTTTTTTTTTTTTTTTTCCTTTATGTTAATGGCAACCTTGTCTTTTTCAATTTTTTGACCTTGATGTTAGTATGTTAATGCTGTCTTCAAAACGCTTAATAAAGACAAATCAATAAGTCGTAAGGTAATGCAACATCATCCCAATTGCCCAAGACGCCTTCAGCCATCTGCAACTTTCCACAGAAAATTATGCGACGACAACTTCCTATTGAACCACTGGAAAAGTCAGCCTCATCAGTTTTCAATTACTACCTGTATGGATAGATAGAGATGTCCAATATCCCTACCAGAGCTGATAGAGCCACCTCGACCAGAGATGGACTGATCACGAGGCATTATCAACTATGAGCAATTATAGATAACAGGATACAAGAAACCACACAACTACTATTTATTTATTTCACAAAGATTCATACTTGAATTTTGAAACATTTCTTTCAACTTTCCACCAAGAAAAATCCATACTTCACAAAAAGTATTAGATCTAAGCCACATATGAATAGAGTAGAGCACTATGAAGGCTTAAAAAATTGCCAACTACCAGAATCAGCCTAGTATGACACACCTTCTACTCAAACATCCTTTTTCTGGGACATGCATCCATCAAGCAACTTTCTAATGATTTGCTTTCACAAGACATGAAAACAGAACAGAAATTTATGCAAGTAGTTTCTCTTTTCTGGTCGCAAAATACTACAAAGCCATGCGTGTTACTGAAATTTACCTAGAATACTTTGTTCTTTACTGAAATTAGTGAAAAAGAACTTTAAAACTAAAACTAAAAGAGAGTCCCTGAATGTGGGCTAGTCCACACTTTTTTACATCTAATTACCACTAGTGATTTGTCTCCCACCATCTAAGTTCAATGACGAAACTCCAAAGTTAATGTGTCACAATCATGTACATTGAGAAATCATACCGTAGGCTAGTTTTGATGGTTGAGGTGGTCCATCTAACACACTCAATTGTCTTCTCAGCTTAAGAATATGAGCTTGCACCTATCATATTCCATACACCATCAGAAAAGATCCTGACAAGTTCTAAACACTGAAGCAATCTGTCTATGAAATAATTGAAACAAGCAGACAAGATGGAGCAACGACATACTTGATAGTACATGCAATTTGGAAGAAGCTTATAGAGTAAACTAATAATACATTAACATAATTATGAGACCATTTCTTCTACAATTGGGAGCGAGTTGAACCAATAACCATCTGGAAAATGAAGATCCACTATTGCCTTTTTTCTCAAGGACACATAATGGAATGTAGAGGGGTCTATAATTTTTCGATAGCCTTAAGTCCAACATAAAGAAGCAGGAGACAGATGGTCACAGCCAATTCCCCCTCACCCTAAATTGGCATACAGAGCTAAGACTCTTAAATAACCTTCTCAGATTTTTCAACTATACAGCATGCACCTTAACAACCACATGTAAATATAAACCAATTGATCAAATTAATTAGCTAAGACTAACCTGCTGACGAGCAGATGCAAGTTTCAAAAGCTCATCTGCCTCTGAAAAATTAACAAACCAGTGATTCAATGGATGGTTTTTGGTATCACCTTTCCCTCTCACATTCATATTTGGGCATGGAACTGCAGCAGTCCAAACATTAAAATGTAACCACATATAAATCACTGTCGACAAAATCTACAAAGCAAAAACTTTTACCAGAAGGAGGCAAGTTAAATCCAGCAGGAAGTCGTGGCACACATACAGCAGGATGATTCAGCACACGAGCCAAAAAATTCTCCAAAGGATCAGGAAAGACAATCTCATTATAAGTTTCCACAACAACAGGTTTCTTGGTTGACTGTGGACCACTTTCAGCATCAGGATACAACTTCAATAAGTGGAACCTAATTAATAAAAATTAAACTACCATTAGCAAGATAATCTCCCTCGTCAAGTAAAATCGCCACATTAACTACTCAAAGTACTCACATGTCCACGTGCTTATCACAGACATCATCATGGAAAAGTATGGAGATACCAATTTCAAATTCACCCCAACCACATTCGGATAACTCAAAAGGCGGAGACTCAACAACTCTTATAGGGTTATCAAAACTAGGATGCAATTGAAACACAACTTGTTTGATCACTACACTAAGATCCTCATTAGTCGCCCCGCGTAAATACACTGTCCATTTATGAGACTGTAACCTAATTCATAAAAAAAAAAAAAAATAACAATAATTAAAACCCAAAGAAATATTTGAAAACCATTTAAAACAAGCAAAAGAAAGCAACTTACTCATTGGCCTTTCTACCAAGGTAAAATGCCATAGTTCCATATACCACCGGAACGCTGATCTCAACATCTTTAAGTCTCTTGTTTGCAACCTAAATCACAAGATCAAAAGAAAACAAAATTAACACACCTGCGTAACTAAAAAACAAAATAAAATTAACACTTATTTAATTGAAAAAAATAATTAAATAAATAAAGAGATATAAATAACCCTCACAGCTATGCACGTTGCATCAACAAGTTAATCTCTCCACACCTCTACTACACAAACTGCCGCAATTTTTGACAATTGCGATGCCCAAGATCAAAATTTAATCTTATTGACTGTGACTGTGCATGCATTACACACACTGCCCTGACTTGATACTCGCTAATATCCTTAGCTATAGAAATACAACGTTACTTTTTTGGTTTTTTACCCATTTGGGGCGACTTCAAATGAGGGTAGAAAAATGGGATTTCAAAACTGGATTAGAATGTGAGAAGTTATGGGTGATTTAGTTACCTGGTTGTCGTCGTCGTCGTTATAATAAGTGGGTTTGAGGCGTTGTGGTTTTGCAGCAGACTCAGCATCTTCTAGTTGGATAGGTGTTGTTTTCGCGGGAAACAGAGTTGTTGTGTGAAACATTTTGTTACCACTTCGAAAATGGAAATTTGCAGGACTTAGGGTTTAAGAATTACCAATTTTTAGTATGTTGGTCCTTTCAGACCTTCTGTTTTACCTGAGGAGTGAACACTCGATATTTTTGGGCATCGGATAAAGTATTGGTTTTTTGTAGGGGGGTTTTCCTTGAAAAGAAAATAGTGAATTTCTTCTGTAACTACATTTTAGACCTTAAAGATTGAGGAATATTACACTTAAGGTCCTACATTTTAAATGTTTCTATATTTATCATATGTTTTCAAAAAAATTCTGCATTGCCTGTGTCTGGCCAGCAGAAGTTAAATGGGATTGTTTTGTTCTTTCTTTTTTTTGAATCTCAAAAGGATTCTTAAGCAACAAGTGTACATTTTGATTTAAGCAAATTGCATTCCTGTCAAAAGTCCAATATCATAATTTGGAGTGCGTAGATTATAGTTTTAAATCACAAACAGATATATTTTAAAATCATTACATAACAACCGTTATACAATGTAATCATCGTTATTTAAAACTGAACGTAACTGCCCCTTCCACCCATTGACTACTCTCAGCTTCTTGGCCCTTAAATTCTTTATATTCAAAAATCATAACAGAGATAATAATGATTATGCTAATATAATTATCATTGCCTACTATATGGCCAACGATCAGCCAGCAACCTCCGACTCATCAGAGACCAGAACACAAAAAGTAATCTAGATCAAACCATTGACTAAAAAATATTAAAAAAAAACTTCAATTTGTTATTAAGTAACGCTAATCATAAATAATTATTCACAGACATATCCATCAAATAGTTGATATTTTTTCGATAAGTGAGTTATCCATAGCTCAAATTATGTATGGCAATCGGCAAAACCACCATTGACTTGTAATAATTTCATGCTATCTAAAAATGAAACGAAACAGAATAGGAAAGAAACCGGAAAGTTATCACTTGATGACTTTGGGGAGGCAGCAGCTTATTGAGAGTATAACAAGTTAACAACAACCTGAAGAACAAAAAATTTAGTAACTTCCAAAAAATTCAAGCAGAAAGGATTGCGGGAATAGATTCGCTGGTGTAAATTAAGAGTGAAACCCCAGATGGTTACCAAAACGATGCAAAGCTCATCAACAGTTTGATTAGTAGGACAAATTTGCATTCTCACAACACAACTATTTTGATCAATATTTGTATCGCTTCAATTTTACAAAGCACAAGAATGGCACTAGCAAGTTCACTGAACTCTTTAGAATGTTGCATTTTGGAAAAGGGATCTGAGACGCTCTACAATATAGAATTCCTCAACCTCGGAGACTTCAGGCGAATTGACCATTGCGCTTGAAAGCAACCATTCACCGCAAGCCACCAGCTGGTGAAGCAAGTTAACACTACCGAATCAAATATTTGAAGCATTCAAGGCCATTACCTTGCATTGTTCATTCATGGCCAGAAGTTGAGCCTCTTTCTTATCAAGAAGCGCACTCAGCCTCACATTCTCTTCCATAAGTTTCTGAACCTCAGTCTCTTTCTGCACTTTCTCACCCTCCAACTGTGTTGTCTTTGCAACTAGCCTGCTTCAAAATGAAATTAGACGATAGACCAATATAGTAATCCAGCTGAAAAGCAACTACATAGGAGAAACTGAAAGAGGGATAAAGTGATGCCGAGAGAGAGAGAGAGAGAGAGAACTAGCCTGCCAACTATTCCTATGAATCAAGTGCAGACAAAGTCAAGAGTGTCAAAGCATACAATTCAAGTAGAGGACTCTGACAGACCGGAAGCCCCTTGGACCATGAAGCAGAGTGAAAACACAGACATTACCACCAAACATACATGTCAGTGGCTATTCAAAATGTGATTGAAAATTCATATAGATTAAACACTAGGGTGACTGCAAATCATAAGCCATAATGTACTAGAATCTTCCAAACAAATAAAATGTAAAAGCAGTAACCTCATAACATCATCATCGATGCATGCACTGACACAAACATCATTATAATTCTAAACAACCAGAATTGTCACCCATAGCCAACAATTTATGTTATCCAAGAAAGAAGTTACAAAACGGTAATCACCACAATTTTGAAATTTGATCACAAACGATTAATGAAATTGCAAGACCATGACATCAGTATCAGTTGGCCATGTCACCATGAGGATGGACTTTGTGTACTACACCTAAGCTGTGAGTAGAATATAAGTTCAAACCTCACACTGTAGCTATCATAAAATCTTAGAAATAAAGAAAATGTGTAGCGAAGCTTATTATCTTATTTCAGGAATATCAAAGTACACTGACCGTTCAAAAAGCCTCTCAATAGTTTGAAATTGCCTTTCTGATGAAAGAAGTGTCTCTCTGACACTAATGAGACTGCTAACATAGGATTTCAGAGACTCGAAGTCCCTTTTCACTCGGCAAAGCTCTTGCTCATTTTCAGCGGCACGTTGCCTTTGCCTAGATGTCTCTTCAACCAAATCCTCAACCCTCTGCCGCATCTCATTCAGAATACCATTTGTACCCAGAGCAAACAACTCCATCTCCTCTAATTTTGAAGACATGTTCTCAATTTGGATTGCTTTCCTTCTAATTTCTTCCTGACTTAAAGTTACCTTATCTTTCTCAAGTTCAGTTTCAGATTCTGCCATTATAACTCTTTTAACAAGACCTTCCATCACATCTGATACCATCTGCACAGACTCAAGTAATTCACCAATATAAGCTTCATCTTGTTCATCATGGCTTCCTCGTAGCTTTCTAAGTCTAATACATGTTTCTTCATCTGGACTAAATGAAGAGAGATCAACATTCTTAGACCAACTGGACAGTGGGGTTCCATTCCTATCAACAAGTCCCACTCCTTCTAATATCTTTATTCCACATGATGTATGTGCTAACTCAGGAACAGCCATGACTCTTGCTTTTGATTTCAAATAGGTCAACAGCGTAGTGATTGTTTTCACTCTTTGCCAAAGAACCTCTAAATCCTTCTTCGCATCTTCCTCCGACCCTTGTACACAAGCCTTCACCTCCATAAGCTTCACTTGTAACACATCCACTTGAGACTGTCGCCTTTCCATCTCCTGCTTCCACATTTCCTGAGTTTCTCCGACTTGCAACGTCAAACTTGATAAGTCAATATCCTCTCCTGCCATACCCTTCCCTGAGTTACAACAAAACAAAACCAGGACTTCAAATTCTAGATTGCGTAAACCTAATCCAAATCAACAAACCAAACCCATCAGCTTTAGCACATAAAAACGCATCATAAAGCAGGAACACTAGTATGAACTAACAACTACATTGAGGAAAAGTAACAAGCACCGAACTATGTCAACAACAAAGCAAATTCAAGTTCACAACAAGGATATTGAGCAGCAAGATCATGCCTTTTTTATAAAAATTATCATACATAAAAAAAAAAAAAAAAAGCAAAAGGGTACCTTGATCAAGAACTGAAAACTCAATTAAACAACCTTAATTAACAAAACCCCAATTATACATGGGTTGTCACTCACTAACCCAGATACAGAAACCCACAAAAAATTCACGAATCAAACCCCAAATCATGACAAAATCACCAAAGGGTATTCTTACATTCATCAAAGGAGAAAAAAATAAGAAACAATTAAAAGACAAAGCCGAGATTTTTAAAGGGTACAATACAAACTGTGTAAAAAACAAAACATAGAGAGTGAAAAATGAGAGAAATGGAGAAAGAACGAAGAGAGAAATGGTACCTTTTTTTGGGATTCGAGGAAAGAGTTACTACGAACAGTTTGATTGATGAAGGAGTGAGTTTTGGGCTTTTGTCTAACAAACCGTGTTTTAAGGTATAAAAGAGGAGGTAAAGAAAACAAAGAAGGGAAGGGATTCAGCGTTGGTGGTCTCTTGTCTTTCTCTTTCTTTATTTGCTTTGCCTTTTCTCTCTTCCACACCTAATTAATAAAATAATCCTGTATTATTTGAAATGTGCTTTTCTTTTCTCTCATTTTTTAGTTGTTGCTCTATCATCTTCTCTGTTTAATTTTATATGATATTAATGGTTTCCTCAAATTGTTGATATTAATTAATGATACTAAAAAATTTAGGTTTCCTATTGATTATACGGTAAATAGGCTTTCTCCGTATTCTATTGTCTCTTATTTGAATTCAAAAAGGGGGATTAGGAAAAAAAACATTTATTCCAAGATCTAATGGAAAAAAAAAAAAAGTTTTGGTGATGAAAATTCACCTAAAGATATTCTAATGATTAAAATTAAAAGATTTGAGATAATTGTGTTAATAAAGTGACTATTTTCACCTCTAACGAATGGTTTACAATAAATGTTTGTCTCGAGATTACTCTTGTCAAACGGGCAAAGGATCTGATTGCTCACAATCTTCGAATAGATTCTCTTGTTTTCAAATCATAATTGCAAACTTGTCTGGTTAGGAGAATCCAAGGCTTTTGATGCTCTATCTAACATGTTGTCATTTCCCGCCATAAATCTATAACACGCAAAGGCAATACGGATCCCAATTAACTCCATCCATAAAGCTGTTCGTTGTTGTTACACTTTCAAATTTTGATCAAATTTGTAAGAAAACTTTTTTTTTTTTTTTTGCTTAGTAAATGTATGAATACGTAATTGACTTTCATGGCCCAGATAAAACAGTGTATGGAAGACTTGAACGAGAAAAGATTTAGTTAGCGTGGAGGTATCTTTAATTGTAAAATCCAAAAAACTTGGACACTTTCATCAAATACTCGAAGCTCCAATGTTGCTGACAGCATTTTCATTCTTAGATCTGGTAGTAGCAATTAGCTAAATACATAGAATCTTCTTCTCAAGTAACCCATCAACAAAAAAGCATCACCATAAATCTTAACGAAATGCAGTTCCCATTAAACCAACCAGTGTTGTACTTGCTGACAAACATGACAAAATCAAGGCGGTTATCTTCTAGATCATCCCTTCCAAGTTATTAGTACAGACAAAGTACCAGTAGAAAGGTCTCTTTCAGTTCCAAACAAACGACAAGCCACCCTGCCGTTCTCAACCTTGTTCCTGCCATGTCAACCTCGTCTTTTATCAATAACAAGCATCTTTCTCGGCCACTTTCTGACCCTTCACGTCTACATGCCCCCATATCCAACGGTTTACATACCCTTAGATTCTCACTCCGAACTGTTCATCATTTTGGCCCCATTGACAAGAGGTGCCCACATGTTTTGTTTGGTCTGATCCTCCAAATTCAAGCACATAATCACTGCATCTATGTGTTCGTCGAGATATAAATAATTTTGTGATGAACATAACAGTGTGTGTACTGCCTTAAATGGAAGCTAAAGAGGTAAAGGATGCAAAACCTAAGTTCGGTTGGTGTTGGTTGTTGCTAGTGTCAGTGATTGCAATTCTTGTCATAGCAGCAGGTGTATTTACAATCGTTAAGGACTTCAAGGGCTCCAAGAAAAATCCAGCTTCACATCATTCTGGACCTGTTGTGAAAAAATATGCTGATGCTCTTGAAATTGCTTTGCAATTCTTCGATGTGCAAAAATGTAAGTCACTCTCTCTGGTAATGATTTTATGACAGGAAACTGAACTAAATGATCATTGCTGAAAATGTTGATGTTATTGGTTTGGTGTTGCAGCTGGGAAGTTAGTGAATAACAGGATTGCGTGGAGAGGGGATTCAGGCCTACAAGATGGGATTGAAAGGAACTTGGATTTATCGAAAGGGATGTACGATGCTGGGGATCTAATGAAGTTTGGATTTCCGATGGCTTTCGGTGCAACAATGCTGTCTTGGGCAATTCTTGAATATGGAGAACATATGAAGGCAGCGAAGCAATTAAGACATGCTCAGGATTCTCTCAAGTGGATCACTGATTTTCTCATTAATGCCCACCCTTCTGAGAATGTGCTTTATGTTCAGGTTCCCTACTTGCTCTTAACTTGATGGTTTCAAGAAGCTATCCTGTCAACCAACAATTTGCCTGTTATTAGTGTCTTTAGTAGAGGATAAAAAAATCTCTGAATTATTCCAATGTAAAATTCTTCCTTAGGTGGGTGATCCTGAACTGGACCACGAATGTTGGGAAAGGCCTGAAACTACGAGAGAGAGAAGGCCGTTGACGCAGGTTAATGCATCATTCCCAGGGACAGAGGTTGCAGCAGAAACAGCAGCTGCTATGGCATCAGCATCTCTTGTTTTCAAGAAAATCAACTCCTATTATTCTCATATTCTCCTTGAGCATGCACAGGCACTCTTTGCTTTTGCTGATACTTACAGAGGTTCTTATAGTGTCAGCATTCCCCAAGTGCAAAACTACTATAACTCTACGGGATATGGAGATGAACTCTTGTGGGCAGCAACCTGGCTTTATCATGCAACCAAAGACCTGTCATATCTCGAATATGTAACTGAATTAAATGGCCAACAATTTGCTAATTGGGGAAATCCAACTTGGTTTAGTTGGGACGACAAGCATGCTGGAACTCATGTATGTATTTATGCAATGCCGCTCTTTAAGTCAGAATTGATATAATCAGACATGATTATGATTATGAAAACTAATTCTAGTATTGTTCTTACTTTGGGGCAGGTTCTGTTGTCCAGGGTAAATATTTTTGGTGCAAAAGGGATTTTAAGTGAAGAGAACCTTGACCTTCAGATGTACAGGAAAACATCCGAGGCCATCATGTGTCAGCTCCTTCCAGATTCACCAACAGCCACATCCAGCAGAACAGAAAGTAATTTTCTTTATTGATATCATTGCACATGATAAAATATACCGTTATTGATATTAAGTTATCATTCTTACATGGATATTTATTCTCTGAACGTTCTGGTGGAATCCTTAACTCATCGAATGGACATTGTCCTGTTATCAATGCAGGTGGCCTGATATGGGTCTCGCAGTGGAATTGCTTGCAACATGCTATGGCTTCTGCATTTCTAGCTGTTCTGTACAGTGATTACATGGTCACATCCCAGATTTCAACTCTATATTGCCATGGAAAACTCTACAATCCAGCTGATCTGCGCAACTTTGCCATTTCTCAGGTATCTTCAACAATAATGTATTACCTCATACATTATGTCTGCATTTCTGGATTTTCTGCTTGTTTATTACTGATGGCCTCAAACGCAAATATTTTCAGGCAGATTATATTTTGGGAAATAATCCAACAAAAATGAGCTATCTTGTTGGGTATGGGAGTAACTACCCTCAATATGTACATCACAGGGGAGCTTCAATTCCTATCAATGCCAACACTAGCTGCAAGGATGGATTCATGTGGCTTGACTCAATCAATCCCAATCCAAATGTTGCTGTTGGAGCGGTAGTTGGTGGCCCCTTCCTAAATGAAACCTATATCGATTCACGAAGCAACTGGATGCAAGCGGAACCAACCACTTACAACAGTGCTCTTGTCGTCGGTCTCCTCTCCAGCTTAGTCAGGAGTTCTTTGGCTGTTGAGTCTTTCACATAGCACCGCACTCGTCTAAAATCAGCCCTTCATAGTTAGATCAAAGCTGATAGAGCTACCTTTTTATGGCTATCAATGAGCAATTTTCTTCCGTGCGCTTGATCTTTAGCTCCCGCTTAACTGACCACTAGTTTCTTCACTAGTGATAGTTAGGAATCTTAGCTAAAGAATTCGGCCTACAGTCCTAGACATTGAAAGCCGTTTTGTAAAACATGCACTGACCAACATCCATGTTGGGGGCATTACTCTTAGGCTTGTTTATATAACATTCCCAAATTTCTTTTTATGCCACTCCAATTCACAAATTCTAGCACTTCCATAAAACAAGCTAGTAACCCATTCTATCAACAACACATTGGTTCTGCAAATTTGTAAATATCTAAGAGACAAGGCTAATGTGTGGGCACTGAAGTAGTAATGCATTGATTGATTTATGGAACTAAAGTAGATCTACATTGTATAACTGCAATAACCATAGCTTTAACGGATGGAAAAATAAGCAGAAATCCCTATTTGCTTCAACCAAGTCCCTTCACAGACCAAACATCGAACAGCTAAACTACCTTACGCCAATGAGTCTTTCAGCAACGCTAAGAAATGTGTTAATTCTTTCCCATCAATCCTGATAACCCAGTTGGATATTTCCTCTTGCAAGCAAAGAAAATGAAAGGAAAAAAAACTATTTCCTATTTGTTGTTTGGATAAAAATAAAAATAAAAATAAAAAGAAAATATAATTTTTTTATTTCAATAATTATAAAAAATATATATATTATTATATATTTATCATAATATCTCTAGGATTACATTTCTATATTTAAATGCTTATAATAAATTTATATTAATATTTATTTTATTAAAATTATATAAATAATAATAAAATAAAAATCTAACAAAGTCCCGCTATGCATCGTATCTGCCTCTCAATAAAAACCTCCACACACATGAAAATTCCAAAAATCCCATTTCCCATGTTTAAACAATTTTCTAATATCCCCATCAAATATCCTTCTTTACTTTTTCCTTTTTACAATTTTTTTATTAATATATGCTTAATTTTTTTTTATTTTTTTGTATTGTAAGTTAGTTTGACGCATTAAGATGGACTGATCTACTTTTAATTGGTTCCAACTGCAGACCCAATTTTCCTTCTAATAACAAGTCCAAAAACAAATTACTTGCATGGAATTAAAATGTTGCAAGAAATTACATTTTCTTGACCCCAATTTTTAAGAGCTCATCGAAGTTAAAACAAGTGTCAAATTTTAATTGCAGGTAGCAAAACGAATAATGCCTGCCATTTATAAAGAGAGCCACCAGCAGACACCTATAGACGCGAAAAATTAATTAAATGCAAACTTTCTCACTAAGAACAGAAGATTCATCTCGTTCCTCTAAGAACTCACGGAACAGTCTCCACCCTCTGATCCCATTGCTTTCTTTACATTGACCATGATGATCACCTGCTTTTCTCCAAAAGCTCTTCTTAAACAGCTTCCGTGCAAGGCTTCGAGGTAAAAGTTCTTTTCTGGATCTTGATGGTGACGAAGACTTCAGGGTGGAGTTGGAGGAGGGAAATGGTAGTAGTTTAACAGCGTTGACAACGGCAGTTGATGCTTTTTGAAGAGCTGAGATTGTTGTAGAAGCTGCTTTTGATGATCTACTTCTTTTGGAAAGCTGCTTTTGGTGCTGCTGCTGCTGATGTTCGGTTTTGAGGTCGATTTCTAGGAGAAATCAGACGGTTGTGCAGCATTAACGATGAGGAAATGTGAGGGACGGATGAGACAGATGAGGGCAAAAATGAGAATATCCATGTTGTTCATTTTTTGCCGTTCTTTTTCTCCCGCTTTCCTCCCAATTTTGGGTGGAAAATGGGTCCCACCAACTGTTATTTTGTTTATTATTATTATTTTTTCATTCCATAGGTTTCTTCTGCAAAACAAACGAGGGAAAATTTTCTTTCCTCTCCTTCACTTTCTGCCCTATCCAAACAGGCCATAAATTTCAACAGAAAGCTCTTATTTGAGTATTTCATATCATTAAATCCCAAAAACTATACGCAGGCGAATTATTATGGCTTAAAATGGTTTTAAAAAGAAAAATAAGTTGACACAGAAAACAGAATTACTAAAAAATTTCCATTAAAGATCCAAATTTTCAATTACAGCCCCCCAAAGATCTAAATTCCTCAGCAAAGGAAAACCGCACAAGCATAATAGAAAACCCAAAAAACACTAACCCCCAAACCCATACAAAGTGCGACCTTGCCTCTTTAGAGCGTAGACAACATCCATAGCAGTGACAGTCTTTCTCCTAGCATGCTCTGTGTAAGTAACAGCATCTCGAATCACATTCTCAAGGAAGATCTTCAGAACCCCTCTTGTTTCTTCATAAATTAGACCACTAATTCTCTTCACACCTCCTCTTCTTGCTAGCCTTCTAATTGCTGGCTTTGTAATTCCTTGGATGTTATCTCTCAACACTTTCCTGTGCCTCTTTGCACCTCCCTTTCCTAGCCCCTTTCCTCCCTTTCCTCTTCCTGACATCTCCGCAAACTTTCCTGGAAAACTCAAAGATTCTATCAGACAACAGAGGAGAGTTATTTATTGATATTTTGAGTGATGATTTATTTAGAGCGGGTTTGTTGGGTATTTATAGGAGTCAGAGTGGGGTTTTTTGAACCTTTCAGATTGGCGGCAATTTTGGCGGTCAGTAAAATTGTGTTTTTTGTGGTTTAATATATACCGTTGGTTGTACATCATCTGACGGTTGTTATAAAGAAATTGAAAGAATGCCTCGGATTGCCAGGCTGGCTGCTTTCTTTTGTAATATCCGTTGATTTATGTTTTATCCATGCTTTTATATTAACCGTTTATTGGAATCTCGATCTAACGGACACAGAGATAAATAGGATATACGGATTGCCAGCATGGAAGTTTTGAACTTCTGGCGAGGGTGTGATTTTTATTTTTTATATAAATAAGCAAATCATAAACATATCTTTCATTGGATCAATTTTATCATTAAATTATTATTTCTATTAATTTTATTTTAAAATTTTTAAAAACTCTCGGTTATAACTATTTATTTATTTTTAAGATTTTTTATTTATATTTTTGTTTAAGCTGTACGTTACTTCGTAAGAAATATCGTCATTTTATATCAAACTTAATGGTTTTCATTACTATAGTCATTAAATAAAAATACTTAACTAAAAAATCAAATTATTTTGATAATAAAATTAAAATAAAAATTAATTTAAGTGTAAATTAATATTATTCTAATAGTTTGGAAGTATATACAAGGTTTGCCTTTTTTAATATGTTTGGTAGGTCGTTCAAACTTAGATTATTTATTTAAGCATCTTCTAGATAATTGTAATATTGGGAAAATATTCTTCCAAAAAAAGCTATTGGGAAAAAAATAAATAAATAAAAACTTCATTTTACTTATTATTTTTTTGCAGCTTCACGTTGCTTTTCATTCTTTCATGATATGCTAGCGGATTGCGTTGTTGAAAAAGAAAGCAGGAGTCTGCTGTTTTATGGTCAAAATTTTAGTAGTCTAGTTGACTATCATCTTAAATTTTTTAAGTAGTCCATAGGTTTAATGGAAATTAGGCTATTGTTTTCTATTATATAGTTGTAATTAAAAACTAGAAAATGAAAGTCAAACTTTACTTCATTAAAAAAAAAAAACTAGATCCACGACTAATGGACTAAATCTATTTTTTAGCGTTTTAAATAGTTTATGGTGTTTTATTCTAACAAAAAGATGTATAATATTTTTGTTGATACTTACTTAGTGGGCACCGAATCCCTTTTCATTACTTCACTATATTTACTTAGTAATTACTCTAAAGAATGTGAGTCTTAAGCCTAACAATTTCTACCTTGACGAATATTCTTGCAACTTTGGAGTTTGTTGACTATACCTGCTCACAAATACCACAAACATAAAATGAAAAATAACCACTGATTTTAAAATTTACTAGCTACACACTATATAAATCAGCAAACAATTATGAACTCCACTTGATTAAAAAAACATGACAAATGCTTATATGAAATTGTCACAAGTCAACTTTATTTGTTAACTCCAAAGAAGGTTTTCCATCCACCATTTCTCTCAACATGATCTTTTCTCTTGTACTCGTTTGAAACCTAAAAATACATACTTTTTGCCTTTTTTAGATAACTACCATCATGTGCACTCAATTTTCAGCCACTCCTCGATGTCACTATCTTTTCAATTAGATAATATAGACAATAATGCATTTCTTCTCTCATCAAGATTGTGCAATAATGTATGACTTTCAAGACTCTACCCGCAACAGACTAACTATATCTTTAAGAGTCTAACTAGCTCTAGGATTTTAGGTTTCTATCCATCTTTAAAACAAAAACAACATCATCTAAAGTATGAACCATTCTATGAAATATTTTGGTTTTTATAATTTCAAAACCCACAACATCACAAAAAGATACACCATTCAAAGACATGATGTCGATCTTTCGTCTTTGTAACTCATCAAAATATTCCTTAATGGAACACACATAAAGAATCTAATATCTAACTATCATGAGAAAAAAAATATTAATGCCTTAAAAGACTAGAAGAACATTTTCATATTCTTCAATCACCCTTGATGTGATCAAATTCTTTGCACATGTACTATTGAATGCCCTTTTTTGTTAGACTTCAACTTAGATCTATCACTCTAAATTTTCTTTTTACCTTATCCTCTTTTTCAATACTCTTTTTTTATCACTATTAAAGAGTCATCTTCATTTTCTTGATTTGACTTTCCTTATGTCTCACGAGATAAACATACGGCTTGTGCTTAATCAAAATTTACTATATCCTTACCATAAAACAATATCGTCACTAGAATTTCAAATGAATCCAAAAAGGAGATGTAAGAAGCAAAAAAGCCTTGTCCTCGTCCTCAATCTTGATATCAACTTTTTACAATTGACCTAGCATACCAACGAATACATGCAAGTGCTCTATGAGATTCTCACCTCATTTCATCTTTAGCTTGTAAAGTTGTCATTTCAAATATAAATTATTGGTTAAGCTCTTTGTCCAATTTTTCAACTTTTTTCATATTGCAACCATCAAATTTTCATCCATAATATTATTTATAATGTTAGCAACTATACAAAATTGAATCGTGCTCACACATCTTGATTTTGACTCTCTCCACTCGTGAGCAAGCCTTATTGAATAAAGATGTCTTTCACCTTTTCGCTGCCAAGGAGTAAAACTTTTGTGCTTATTAAATTGTTTCATGGTAAATTAAAACTTGTCATGTGCAAACATTGTTCGTGATCAAAAGCCAAATCTTCCTAGATCATAACCGAGTTTTGATACCGGTTTGTTGGAAAATTAAGAATTCAAGGTTCAAAACACTATCAAGAATAACTCAATTCGAGTAGAAACAAAAGTAATAGAGATGAATAAAGACACATACAAGATTTAACATGATTTGATAAAATTATACACGCTCTACAAATTCAAGAGTAATTATTTATTGTGAGAGAAAATTAATATAAGATTATGATTGTGATCCAAAATCCAATCTCAAATCTTCTTGTACACCCACTCTTACGTTTTTTTTTTTAAAAAAAAAAAACCTTTTAACTATTGTGTTTTGCATACTAAAATTGTACATCTTCTCACCTGTTTACAATGACCAAAATTCTTGGTGGACAAAGAATTTTTGAATATTACTATGCTCTATTTTCTTTGTCATTAGTCTAAACAATATAAACCATAAAATCCATTATAAAAAATATCATAAAATTTGAAACATTGTCTACAATTTGAAAATAATGTAAAAAATCTTTTTTTATCCAAAAGGTTTTTAATATTTTAATTTTTTCTTATTAATTTTAAAAATACTAAGAGCATTATAAGTTTTAAAACAATGGTTTTTTTTATAGTATTGTTTTATATGTGTATGGAGTTGTTTTCAAATCTCAATATTTTCAAACAATCTATATAATTTCACAATATTCTAGAGGATTCTTGAGATTTAGCTTATTTATGTATACCATATCCATGCTTTAATTATTAATGTATTGAAAACTCATTAGTTCAACTCCTCATGTGGTAATCGAATTAGCGACTAAATAATCCGAGAGGCCTTGGCCATATTAAAAAAAAAAACTAAAAGACATGGGATTTTCACTATTCTTAGCCTATTAACATGCCTTAATTCATTGTTCACTTGGGTGGCAATTTATGTAAAATTTGGATGTGGTTTTTTCATCATTTTTCTTATATTTTTGGGCGTTGATATGCAAATTTAATAATTTTTTCATTTTCATCCCTCATGTTATAACTTTTTTTTTAGTCCGTAATTTTATTTTTCTTTCATTTTGGTCCTTCATGCTTGAAGGAGAGAGAAACAAAGAAGAGAGAGAGAGAGGAGAATAGTGAGACTAGTTTCGACCACTACGATGGTCGAGCTTACCACCGTTCTATTCAGCTTGACAAGTAGAATCTACGTGTGTATATGGTGGAAAAAAATAAAATGATTGGATAAGGTAGATTAGGATCCAAAAATATTTTGAGTTTTTTTTTTAATTTTAATTTGATTTTTTGTGTGGTTTTTTATGAATTAAAATAAGTTTTAAGGTTCTAAAAGAGTTTTCTGATGTTATTTTTATGATTTTGAGGCTTTTTTCGAAAAAAAAATGGGGCTTAATTTGATTTAAGGAGGTTGAAATTAGGAAATCTGATTTTTTGGCGATATTTCTGACAAAATCGAAATTGCCGAAAATTATAAAGGTGGCCAGAATTCAAAACAAATTTTTTTTTCCAAGCCCGCACAGCCCTGCTGCGCTAGACCAAGGGCGAACGACCCCCAACCGGGTCGCTCAGGGATAGGTACACCGGCTTGGTCCCCGATTGGTTGGCACCTACAAATGTAAACATCTTCATTTCTTTTCCAAGTACTGTTTTTTTTTTTCCTTATTTGTTCAAACAAAGATGGCATAAAATCTTAGACTAAAAAAAATTGGAACGTAGACTTCTATTTTTCATGTTTTTTCCTAATTTAAAATAAAGAATTTGATTTTTATACTAAAATGTAAATTAGTTTGAAGATTTTTTTAATAAAAAAGTAAAGTAATTCTAGTACGTGTACACACACATATATATAAACAAGTTTTAAAGAATAATGTAAATCATATTTTAGAACCTCACCTAACAAAATAAGTTTTTAAATTAAAATGATTCTTTGATATGATATTTTAAATTCATCATTTTTATTAAAAATTAACTACACATCTTCGCATATAATACAAATTATTTGCTATGAATATATTTTAAACTTAATAGAACCAATTTATTTGAAATAAAATAATTAAAATAATTTGTTTAAAAGAGTCAACCAATTATTCAAATACAATTTTTATATACTAACATTATTGATTACTTTGTGTGTGTGTGTAGATCAAATGCATGTGCTTTTAAGAAAATAATCTTCTTATCCATATTAAATAAGAATAAAATTTAATTTTTTATTAGTTAATTTTTATACAAGTCTATACATTATTATAAATTTTTTTGGATACATTCCTATAAAAAAAATATATTTTTAAAGTATGTTTTTTTTTTTGAATTCTTAATTAAATATTTTAGTTTAAATTATTACACTTTTTTATTTAAAAATTAATAAATAAAGAAGATAAATCATGTTTTTTAGTAGGAATTTTATGAAAAACATAAATAATAATAATAACTACATAAAAAATTATAATATTTTAAAATGATTTTGTTCTATCCGACCCGCAGTGTTGTTTTGATAGCTTTAAAAAATTAATTTTTTCATCATCATTAAAAAGAATAAAAAAATTCATTCATTAATTTTTATACAAGTCTAGCCATTAATTATAAATTTATTTTTGAGATACAATATTATGAAAAATATATTTTTAATTTTTTTAAATTCGTGATTAATATTTCAATTTAAATTGTTGAAATTTTTTATTTAAAAATAAATCCATAAATAAAAATGAATTATTTTTTTTAATAGAAAATTTATGAAAAACAATAGAAAAAATTAATTAAATAAAAAATTTTAAAACAATTTTATTATATCAGACCAATAGCGTAGTACAGGTGATTAGTTAGTAACGTCCTAAACAAGGTCCCATGGCTTTCACTAAAACTATATTATTTTGGTATTATAGAGCAAGTTTTAGAACTTCCATAGACCAACATCAAACCTAAACAAAATACATTAGGAACTAAACATACTTTAAAAAGTCACTTGTAAATTCTAAGAGAGTAGTTTTCTAGAAAAGCTCCACTACTTCAGAAAAACTTAAAGATGGCATTTTGAAAAAAAATTATTACGATTGAAGTTTGATTCAAATTAATTAAAATAGTTTGTTTGGTTAGTGATATAAATAACTTAGCGAATATACCAGAGAGTTTATCCAACATTAGTAGTTTTTTACAATAAAAAGTCATATATTTAAATACTAACAAATTAATTTTATTAAGAGTCTTGGATGTGTGAGTTAAAAAAAAAAAAAACTTAGCAAATCTAAACTAAATTCATCGAGTATATATATATATATATATATATATATATATATATATATATATATATATATATAGTAGCATGTACCAGAAAAGGGTTCCATTCAGAGGAAAATGGCACAATGCTTTCCGAAGCATGGATTGAATGGTGAACCTACAAAGACAAAAATGAAACATCAACCTTCCCCTCGTGGCTCATTCACTGGATCATTTGTCTGGAGTTATGCAGACGGTAACATTCTTTGTTTTCTAATCATTTTTTTTTCCCATGTTAAAACTCTAGAAACAGTGATTGATACCAAATATGATCTATGTAAATCTGCAGTGAAAATAAAGACTATTTTTTTTTTTTTTTTGCATGTCGTGTAATAAACTCTGTGTGGGAATAAGTTCTTCTCTTTTGTGACATTAACCAATAAGTGAGTTCTTCAAGTGACAAATTTTATTGGGCTAAATAATTTTTACAGAACTGAAAAATTTGATGAAATTAGCTTGCCAATTGCTTAGTATTCATATATTTAGTTTATTGAAAAGTTAAAAATGTGAGAGTTTATAATATTATAAAGAAGAGCTGATATTATTTTAAAAAAATATCATTAAGAGTGTGCAAAAGAAGTTTAAAAATATTAAACTATTGACTAAAGTCTTAGAAAATTCTAAATACAATATCTTGTGTTAGTGGTAGAATTTTTGTTGTTGTGATTTTTAAGCTATTTTAGGCATTTATATTCGAAGTTTACCTCATATTTCATTTTGGTTCCTGAAGTTTTAAAATGGAATTTTTATCCCTAGACTATTTCATCTCTTCGTGCTGCATAGGTTGCTGTAGTGGCCTACTTCTACAGGCCCTGCTGCCTGCCTCCTCTCTTTTTTTTCTTTGGTTTTTTTCCACCAATTTATAATTTTTTATTATTGAATTGGGAAACAAGATTTAGGGATGGAATTGGATTGCGGTAAAACAAATTGATGAAAATAAGGGAATTTTTGTTTTAATAAATTGATAAAAATAGAAGACAAATTAACAAACAATACTAAAAGAATAGAGAAAAATAAACAGTAATCTTCACTATTCATCCTCTTACGAAACACTATGGATATACTGTAGATGAGGATGATATTTTTTTAAGATGATTTTTAAGCTGTTTTTGGGCATTTATAATAGAAGCTTACCTCATATTTTTATTTTGGTCCCTGAAGTTTTAAAATGAAATTTTTATCCCTAGGCTATTTCATCCTTTTGTGCTGCATTAGGTTGCTGTAGTGAAGCAGGCGCTGCTGCTTGCCTCCTCTTTTTTTTTTCTTTGATTTTTTCCCATCAATTTATGATTTTTTATTATTAAATTGGGTGCTAAGATTATAAAAAATCAATCACTATTTTTTCTCTTCTTCTTCTTCTTCTTCTTTTTTGTTTTGTTTTTTTGTTGGTTTTTTTCTACCAATTTATGTTTTTTCATTAGTAAATTGGGTGTGAAAATTATAAAAAAATGATGATTATTATTATTTTTTTACAACATTGACGATTATGAAATATATATAATATGTTTTTATTTTAACGTGTCTTATAAAAATTTTCATCAAGTTAATTTTTGTATTTCACAAAAATTGACGATCATTACTCTAATTATTCAAAATATATACGATATATTTTTATAAGAAATGCCAAAATAAAAACATATATATCGGATTATATTATTCTAATTATTCAAAATTGATCTTTTCATTTTGGAATTTTTTATAAAAATTTTCATCAAATTAATTTTTTATTCTTCTTTTTTATGTAATTTTATTTGCTAATAAAAATAATTTATTTTATCTTATGTGTGGATTTTTAAATAAGTTTTTTTTTAGGTGCTTTTAGTTGCTTTTCTTTATATATATAATCAATTTTTTTTAAATAGAATTCATGTGTTTTATTTAATTATTTTTATATAATCAAATTTTATCGAAATCAATTTTGTAATTCTTTTTATTACACTCTATTAACTTCAATATATATTTTATAACTTTTTTTAAAAATTCGATTTATGTTGCACACTCTAACCCGATGAATACAATGATGATGTATATATATAAAAAAAGAATTAGAGTTATTGATTTTATTATAAATTAACTATGTATAATGTATCTACACTCATAATACTAGCCATCCGCTTTATATATATCTATTAAATAAAATAATTAAAATAATATTTTAGAAGAATCGCCTAATAATTCAAATATAATATTTTATATTAATATTATTCATTATTTCGTAAATAAATAAATATAAATCAAATGTATATATTCTTAAAAAAAAATCTTTTCATCATTATTAAACAAGAATAAAAAAAGATTTATTTGTTAATTTTTATACAGAATTTATATTTATTGTTGCTTTATTTATTCGATATAGTGATATAAAAAATATTAAATTCATTTTATATTTAGATTATTATGAGTTTTTATTTAAAAATAAATGAATAAAAAAGAATAATTTATGTTTTTTTAACTATAGAATTTATTAAAAATAAAAAATAAATATAAAGTTTTGATTAAAAATTATAAAATTAAATTACATTTTATTATTAATTTAATTTAATATATTTTTATTGATCGGTACCAAATAAAATAAATATCTTTAGTTTATGCGCAGTATGTCAGTATCAACGTTGCTAGAAAGCCGACTAGTTTTCTCTAAAAAGCAAGGTAGCTGCTATCGAATCTGAAAACAAATTGCATAACTCTCTCTCTCTCTCTCTCTCTGTTTTTTTTTTTTTTGTTGTTGTTGTTTTTAATCCGTCCAATTTTAAACAAGTTTATTTACGAATAATTTCTTTCAGGCCATATTTCTAAAAATCCCAACCCAGAAAGTGGGAAGCATACTGTCTAGATCATATTTTTCTTTTTTTAGTTAATGGAGATTTTATGACAACATTTTGTGACGCAATAAATGCCATATCTCTACTCCAAAGTCCTAGAGTTCTACATGTAGACAGAAAAACAACCCCACAGATCCTTCTGGACTCTCTTACACAACAAATTGACATATAAAGCCAAACCAAACCCCTATCATCTCTCTTACTTTACAACACACAATAAGAAGTTCAAAACATCAAACCGAACCGATTATCAAGCTCACTTCTTCTTTCCTTAGTCTTTAACAATGGCTGACGGCTTCTTTGGGCACCCTTTTAGGCGCTTCTTCTTAAGCCCTCCAGTGTACCGTGAATGGTCTGGAGCAACTGCTCACATGGACTGGCTTGAATCCCCAACTGCCCATGTCTTTAAAGTCAATGTCCCTGGTAAATGAATTTTCTTGAATTAGGCAAGAATAAAATTTTATGCTTGAAATTTAATGAATTTTTAGTCTTTTGTGTCTGAAGTTTGAATCTTTAAGGGGTAAAATTTGATGGGTTGGTTAAGTTTAAGGGTAATTGTATTGAAAGATTGAGTCTTTTTGCCACTGCATTTCAACTTCTCTTCAGAGTTTTCTTGAGTTGAATTTTAAGTTTTCTCTTTCTTGTTGTGATTAATTCTTGCTTTTGTGTAGGATTTAACAAAGAGGACATAAAGGTACAAGTGGAAGATGGGAATATTTTGCAAATTAAAGGTGAGGGTTTTAAAGAGGAGGTCCAAGGGAAAGACACTGTTTGGCATGTAGCTGAGAGAGGGCCAGGGAACAGGGGTTTTTCTAGAGAAATCGAGCTACCAGAAGATGTTAAGCTGGATCGAATCAAAGCTCAAGTGGAAAATGGTGTTCTCACTATTGTTGTGCCAAAGGATACCAATCCAAAGCCATCCAAAGTCAGGAACATCAACATCACTAGCAAGCTTTGAAATGAATAAATCTAGAGCCGAATCTGTTCTGGAATTGGCTTAAGTTTTTGTATGAATCAATAATTGGAAGTTTGCTGGACTTTTCTCTGTTGTGCTATGCGTTGTACTTATTAAACTTTAACTGCACTGTACGAAGGCATTGTCAATTACTGCCACTAATTTGATTCCGTTCTTGGCTGCTATTAGGCTGTCAGTACTGTATGCATGACACTGTATTCTGTTCGGAAACGCTAGAATTGTTGTTTCTTGGATGACATATTATCTGCAACGTCCAAATCCAAGAGATTGGAAGTTTCATGTGTCAAAACCAAAAATCTTGGATATAAATAAGAAGGGTAGATAATCTACTCACACAGACATTTATGCCTCCTTCGGTTTGTCAGGCAGAGAAGCTGAGAGAGTTTTCTTCTTTCTCGAGTGAAAGGTGAGTGATGCCTGATGACTCTTTCTTGCAGGTCACAATGGTCTGTTGAGTGATCATGTATTTTTGGTGTTTTGAATCTTTTCTTTTTAGTTGGGTTGTTAGGTTCAATATTGGGGTTCAATGGTAGGGTCTAAACCTGGTCTTTTTGCACCTTTATGTTCTTAGGCCTATGAACCAGTTTTACTTCTGCTCCGGTACAATGAATTGATTTCTTTAAGCTCTGAAAAGGATCTGGTAAAGCTGGCATACATGCATACAAGTGGCAGATAAGGGCATTTTGCACGTAGAGGGCGAGGGTGGTAAAAGGAAGCCTATGTAACAGGCACTTGCAGGCATTTAGGCAGAAAGGGGCTAAAGCTTCATGGTAGATAGCTCGGGGCACCATTTTTAAGGAGATAGCAGGCCATGGTGACAGGGAGATATGGAGGTGTATCAGATGAAAAGGTTTGATTGGAAAATGAAGTTCTCATTATTGTTCTTCCAAAAAACGCAAACCCTAAATGGGAAAATATTTGCCAGACATCACTAGCACCTAAGTATTTTTGCCTACGGTGGAGAACAACAAAATCAGCCAAATTTAGTGCTCCCTAACCCTTCGCAATCCGATATTAACCTATCGTTTTGGCAGTAAAACATCACCAAAGGCAGCAGGTGCCCAAGCTGGAATCTGAAGTAAGAAATTGATCCTCAAGTGTTATCTTTACAGTTTTACACAAATGCCTCAAGGCTTAAACAACTGTTGTCATGCTAAATTGATCCTCAAGAAATCTGATGAATTACCTCTAATAAGCTGCGTTTTGTTTGTTTTTCAGTGATTTTTACAGTAGTCTTTTTTTTTTTTTTTTTGATTATTTGATTTGTAATTTTTTTAACCAATTATCCGATGTGTGACATTTCTTGGAAACAACACTGTAACACAACCTAAATGCGATGGGAAATCACTGTGAGAAACTAGATTTGATATTACACAACCTGAACACAATTGGAAATTACTGTGACAAACTAGATTAGATATAGCTGTTTAAAACTAGTTTTAATATTACACTTTTTTAAGGCCAAACTGAAGATGTTTTGGTAATAACACAATATAGGACATCTATATATCAACCCCAATTTGACTCTTGAATATGAAATGGGAATATGTGTTGCACTCCTACATGGGTCATTTTGCAAATTTGTAGTTGATAAATCAAACATTTTTTGCCTTTGACTTCTCTTCGTTGCGGGGATAATAGGTTTAGTTTGTATTTCAAAGTTTACAGCATGAAATGAAACTTTTGTTGCCTTTGGATTTTTTTTTAATACTTTGGTTGGAATAATAAAGATGGGGTTTGGTGCGTAGCCTAATCGATGCCTAGCTAATTCGGTGAATAACTATCTTGGTCAAGATCAATCAGAGGATTTCTGCTCAAGTGCTACACCAGTGAACAATGCTGTATTAAAACCAGCAGAAACTGCAGTGCCTCAAATTGATGATCCATATTTTGTAGGTAACTGTATTACAAAAGTAAATTAAATACAAGGTGTCGATTATGGTCTATCACTAGCAGCCTTCGATTTGTTTCACAATGCTTAATGGAGAAAGATGTTTGTATCATTAAGTAGGGAGAAATGGTTGCCTTGGTTGAAAACAATGCTCCCTAGTGTTTGTTGATGAAGAAGTTATAACCCGAAATTACTTTTTGTGATTTTTTTGTAAATAGTTCTCAACCTTTGTTGACTTTTGGTTACTTCAGGATAAAACTTTGAAGCTTTCAATCCTTGAAACTTCTGTAGCACATGCTGAGGCAGGTCTAAAAGGTTAGTCTCCACCTCTAACACGTGCAAGTCATGTATTAGAATGTCTGTTTTGAATGGGATTCAAAATATTAGAACTAGATTGAGGCCAATTATGGATGCATGTGAAGAAAAAAATAAAATGATATTTCATCCTTTCAGGAACAAAACTTGCATCCTTTTTTTGTGTGTGTGTGTTTAGAGACAAAGTGAAAAGAAGTAGATCAAATGGTAGTTCTACAAAATGAAATGTGAAACTAATTGACCCAGAAGAACCTGGCGTATGAAAAAATCTTACCCAAAATGCATTTGTTAAATATTAATATGCTGACTTTTGCATGGATCTCTTTCAATTGGCATGTGAGAGAAATTGATTGAGTATATACTGGTGTTAGAAGGTGAAAGAGCTTTCCTAGCTCTTCGTCCAAACAAAAAGGAATAAAAAGGATCAAGTCCTTTCCTAGCTCTTCATCCAAACAAAAAGGAATAAAAGGGATCAAGTCAAAGCATTAACCCTTTAACTAAGGATTTAATGCGAAAACAAATGCAATTTTGGCCTCCGCACTTTGGGATGTTTCAGTCTGGGATACTTAAATTGTTAATATTGCAGCCATTTAATTTTAGCTTAGGGATTTTTGGGCGCAGCACGGCATGAACAACGTCATTAGTTTCAATGACACCAGCTCAGTCATCCCGGTTTAGTCAAGATCATAAACGATTTTTAACATGAACTCAAGCTCATTTTATCTTGGATTTTTGAATTCTATTTGCCTGTAGAACCCATTGCAGTTGCAGAAAAGTTTGATGCTCCTCCTTTTGGTTTGGACTCTTGCAGCCACTCTTATCACATTCTCAGAACCCTGCGAAAAAAGAGCTGGGGTTTTTGCTGTTTCTCTCCAAAAAGGCTATCTTGAGGTCGCAATTATAAGTCACTAATACAGAGTTGCAGAAGAAAGTTATACAGCTACAGTATAAAGGATTTGATACTTCGTAGGGGTGGCGCTAGAATTTCCAAAGATAAGGAATGCAAAGAGAGTTTCCAAGAAATACGAGGTGCAAATGTCTTAAAACTGAAAAATGAATTTCAATTTACTATAACCACGGGCTCTGTGTTTGGCTTTCATTTCTGGTGTATCTGAAGATGTCTCAGACTTGGAGAAAGGGAATGAACCAACGCAATTCTTCTCCTTCAAAAACATTCAGTTTCCTTCTTTTACGTTATTATCTTCTTTTGTTCTCTCTTTAATTCTGGTATTCCAAAGTTAATTTAATTACAGCATGAAACACAATATTTTTGCCTTGGCATTGTGTTACAATAACAGTTGACAAGTTCATATACTTTCTTGGAATAACAAATATTCTTATAGGTGAATAAACCAATCAGAGGATGTTTGATCAAGACCGAACTGGCCACCATGTCTGGAGAAGGTTCACAATCAGTTACCTTGCTTGAAAGCCAAGCACCCTGATGTTTATTGTGAACAGTCCAGAGGGCAATCCTTGTTTTGTGATTTTGTTGGAAAGAGTTCTAAATTTGTGTTGATTCAGGAAAAAAGAAGAAGAAGAAGCTGCCAACCTTGAAGTTGTTTTCAGTATGTGCCAAGCCAAATTTACAATGAATTGCAAGTTTGCACATTTGTGTCACCTAGATGCATTGGGCTACCAAATGCAAGCTTTATAAAGTTGAAAACTAAGCATAATTCAAACTCATACACGTAGTCTATTTTGGAAACCTGTTATATTATCATTGATATACTTTTTAGGCTTGCAATTGAATGAGTTGATGATCACTTGAATGAAATCTCTGATACGGCTCCTCCTATTTGATCATGCCATTGGTATACTAGTATTATATTAGTTAGATACCGACGTTATACTACGGTCGAGCAACCATTATATATACAGAGTTAATCATTATATACGTAGAGTTAATGATTTGTATAATGTGATGCGAGTAGAAGTTTTATTTACGAAGATTAATGTAAATCGAATCTATATATTAAGTGAACTAGTTTGATTTATATATATTTATTAACAAAATAAAATATTATTAGTATAAAAATTTATATTTGAATAATTAAAAGGTTCTTTCAAAAAATTAATTAAATTATTTTATTTAAAAATACAGATTTTAGTACATGAAAAAAAATAAATAATAAATAATTAGTGCTATGTGTGCGGATATAATTAATTTTCTATATATGTATCGTACTTAACGTATTCGTAGTATATAAAATAAATAAAAAAATATTCATAAAAACCCACCGAAATCACATGAAATTTATTGAAGTGAATAGATTTAAATAAAAACTATTATAAAATTGGTTTCGATAAATTCGATTATATATATAAAACACCAAATAAAACCTATGAATTTTTTGACTAATTTTTTTTTTAAATTGAGTCGATTATTTTTTAACTAATTATTATTTTGTTAAAAAATTAAATCAAATTATTTAAACACACTATTAGCTCTCTCTCTTACATCGAATTTATATATGCAATTACGCTACTCTCATTTAAAAATTCTAAAAGTAATCAATAGTATAAATTATAATAATATATTTTAAAAAATAAAAAAAATCACATTCTTAAATTTTATTTCAAAATCAATATATAAAAAAAAATCAAATTTATTAACAAATAAAATTATATAAAAAAAATTAATTTGATGAGAATTTTAATAAGAAACAAATAATTGAAGAAATAAATTTTAAATAATAAAAATAATATAATCAAATATATATGTTCAAACTAAATTCTTAAAATATATCATATATAATCTATTAAGGTCAAATTATACGTAAAACTAAAACAAAATGATTTTTTAAATATATTTTCACACATAATTTCATGATAAAAAATATAAAAATAAATTATTGAAAGGAAAAAAAGGCAAACAGGACTACTTGTGCGAGCTCGTGAGCTAGGTCGACCTGCTCGAGCCTACTTCTCCGAAGCCCAACCCTTAAAAAGAAAAAAGGAAATGCTACGAGTAAATGAATAATAAAAACTCGAATATTTTAAAGATGATAAAACTATCATCATAATCAAGATCTCATGTTAAATTATCGAGAGAAAAGAATTAAAGCAAAAACATACCCGAATCCTTAGGAACGAGACTTAGTTGTAGCTCTTGCGACTCCTAATCTTCTAAGTCTATACGATTTCTTTTAGAGAAAATGTCTCCGTATTCCGATGATGAGATGTTAGAATAGAAAACCTACATATGACTTGAGACCATAACCCTATATATATAATAACTGTCTTGGGTCTAACTATCATTTTGGCCCATCGTAAAAATAAAAATTAGATTTTGGTATCTATACACATAAAGCCTAAACAACTTAAAATCTTATCAAATTACTTTAAATGAGCTAATCTTTTTATGATAACTTATAACAGGCAATTAATAACATAATTGGCCCACACATTAATTATTTTTTTCAACACCTAGTACTTCGGATGCCTTCAATCTGAGAGAAAATTGATATAACATTTGTAATTGGGCCCTCTAATTTTAGCTTTGGGATGTCCACAGCAGAATGTTCTTGTGCTCAGGTTGCTCTTGGATTTTTTAAGCCCGTTGCTCCTAGATTTTTTAATCCCGTTGCTTGCTGGACCAATTGCAGTTGCAGAAGAAGGAATTTTGGTTTGTTTGGAGAAGATACCGTCAGCTAAGTCATTGGTCTTGCAGGAAGACTGAACCTGATGCTCATTCGTCTGGTAAGGGCTCTCGCTGCTGCCACCTGGCACATCCTCAAGACCTTCAGTGGCTGATGAAGGAGGAGCTGAGAATTTTGCTGCTTCTCTCTGACAAATACAATACAGGAAGCAGGAAGTACTTGTAAATGATGTAAGTTGCATAAGTGAGTACAAAAATTCAGTACACTTTGCAGGATCCCTCTATGTTCTTGTCAAGAAACATAATTATATTGCTGCACAGTGCAACTTGGTT
Source organism: Dovyalis caffra (assembly GCA_963924115.1). Lineage (NCBI taxonomy): Eukaryota > Viridiplantae > Streptophyta > Magnoliopsida > Malpighiales > Salicaceae > Dovyalis > Dovyalis caffra. Next base: position 939,397 of record CAWUPB010000950.1, on the reverse strand, counting down.
GTTAGTAATAAACATAAATCTGAAACAATCAGGACTTACTTTGCTTTCCAAAAACCTGCTGAGGCTCTCGAGACTGGTTTTAGGATCTCTAATCTTCATTAGTTCACCAGCAACTTCAGCTGGGCTAACTTGAACTTCTGAAATAAGCTTTTCAATATGAGGAAAGAGATCGTGGTTCCAAATGTCCAAGTAATTGGCTGCAAGCTGCTTGAAGATGGAGAATGTGCAATATGAAAGATTAATGTGCATATATCTCGAATAGTCAATTACCCCTGTACTCCTTTTAACTCCTTTTAAGAGTGACAAGAACTATAGTCCACTTTCAACCTATCACCCCATTTCAGAAAAAGCCAGATAGATGAAGCTCAATCGGGCGATTTTTAAAAGGATAATCAAAACTATCCCCAGCTGACTAGCCAATGGCCGTTGGTTTACACTTATCACTCACCTCCTAAAAGAACATATAGTACCCTCATTAATCGAAGACATACCCCCAAATTTACTTTTGTCCAATCAATAACAAATTAACAACTATAATACCATCATGTTTATTTAGCGATGATCCATCAACATAAAAAATAATTATTCTCTAATCAGAATTAAAAATTATTGATACCAAATAGATAGATAATTTTACTTCTCTCTTCATTCAACTTGACATGCCTTATAGTTAGATAAATAGCCATGAGACATAGTGTTATTAATTCTAGAGTTTTCTCTCTCTTAAAACTACTATTCATCATCTTTTTTTATACTTACACTATTGCCTTCTCAAGCCATCATTTTCCTCTATACACTAATTTAATTATTGGAGGGTTCTCCATCCAATAAAAAGATTTATTTTATAGGTATTTGAGTCGTCACAACTATCATAAACCAGCGGGTACTACTATTACACTAACCGTGAAAAAATTACTCGTCTTTTAAGGTTTTACAACCTCATTAGAAGCATTGTACGTGGGGACTAAACTAAAAGGTAGCATTCAGTTTACCTTTGCTCATATTTAAACTCCTTTTTATTGTTGAAAGTTAAGAAACACCAACCCTAACACTAGATCATGGTCCAAGCCTCTCCATTTGCTCCTTGTATATTGATTCATAAGCTCTAAAAAGAGTTTATATATATATATATATATATGCATAGAATGTTAGAGCCACCCTTGAGCCAACGAATGCTATATGCAAGATCCTTTCCACTATCTTTGACAAGATAGAGCAAAAATGATACAACAATTTAGACCCCTGCATCCATATTTAGCTTTAAAGATGTATGTTCAAACTAGTGGCATGGTTCTCCATCAACATCCTTATTACAAAAAAGCTCCATCGACTTTTTTGACATCACTTAAAAAGAAAATGTGAGTATCCTAGCATACATCCCTCGGTTTTATGAGGACATGTTGAAGGTAGATGGCTTATTGGAATCTATCACCATGAAAGCCTTGATATGTGGGGTTTATGATGCTAGTCGTCAGAGGGAGCTCATGCCTTTTTAGATAGAAATCTTCTTCGAGTAAAGAGGGTGATAAAAAGCCACATGCAAATGAAAGAGGCTAGTGTTGCTAGGCAAACTCACCTTTGATTCCTAAAGACAAGAGAAGAGAGGATAAGGAAGGACAAATCTCTTCAAAATCACCAAAACTTGAAGAAAAACCCAAAAGGTCCATCTAAAGCCAATTGGTATTCTTCAAACTCTAAATTATTTTTTTAAATGCTATCTACATGAGATATATGTCACAAATTATGACTTTTATCCTTCTTAAATGGAAAATGCTCCCTAATATCATAATCTGAAAAGTATTATCTTTTATATAAGACAATAAGCATGACACATAAGAATGTTTTGTGCTAAGAAAGAAGATAGAGCAATTGATCGCTAAGGGGTACTTTAAGAATTTTGTAAGGAAAGTATGATATCCAATACTCATTAAAATTGTTATTAAATAATTTTAAGGATGTTAAAAGCATATGAAAATATTTTTTAGGCATTAAATAATCCCTAAGGGGTTGTTAGAATAATTAAAGTAGTTAATATAGTTTTTCATACTCAATGAATATTTTACTGATTTTTCGAGTGCATGAATAGTGATTTTTTATGTGAAATAATTATTTTAAGCATGTTAAATGTGCATGAAAAATATTTTATTTACATAGAATATATTCTATAAGTGTGTTAGATTATTTGGTGTGATGGGTGAATTTTTTGATATTCGGTGATTATTTTATTTGAACTTTACGATGCATGAATAGTGTTCTCTAAGTAAATTAATTACTTTAAGTGCTTTAAAGGTGCATGAAATTATCCAATGGATATAGATAAATCACTTAGGATGTGTAGAAATATTCCATGAACTTAGATGAATTTTTCAATGTATAGGGAATATTTTCTATAGAAATAAGTGTATTTCTACACAAAATAATTAATTAGAGGGCTTAAATAAGTGTATAAAAATTATTTAAATGATGATTAAATTATTATAGGAGGTTCTTAAATTTATTATGAAAATAAATTAATTTTTGAAAAGGCGTGGAATAAATTTTATAGAATTAGGGACCTAATTGCATAAAATTAAAAGTTTAAACTTTCAAATTAAATTAGAAATGAACTTTAGGAATTAAAAAATTGTTAGAAAACCTTTAAAGGAAGGGTCTAAAGGAATCGATTGAATAATTGGAAGACTTGTGGAAAAGTAAATCAAGGAAAATTAGCAAATTAAAGGACTAAAATTAAGCAAATTTTGGGAGAAATTTTTTCCTTTTTAGCTACCATTTTCACCCAATTATTTGGGTGAAATTAATGCATGCAAAAATGGAAGGAGAGGATTTAAAGAGGATGGTTAGATGAAAGGATAAAAATTAAAGAAAGAATGAATGGTTAGGATAAAACCAATTGAAGGGTTAGAATTAAAAGGAGAATTAAGGGCAAGATTGAACCAAATGAAGGGTTGAGATGGAGTCAACGAAGGGAAAAATTCTAACTAATTTTTCCTACAAATATGGGTTGTAGGAAAAATGAAAAAATTAGGGGAAACTCTTACAAAGTTTTCATAAACCTTCACCCAATTTCTCTCCTAAAAACTTCCAAACACCTTAAATCATCCAATTACACATAGAATTTTAGTTAGAACACAAAGAATTCCAAGGAGAAAAAATCCCACACTTGGCCGAAACTTAGAGCGAAGAAGGAGGAAGGAGAGATTCTCAAGCAATCTAACTTTTCAAGGTTTACTTGGAGCTATTTAAGTAAATTAATCTCACCTACACCATAACGAAGTATTATTGTATGTTAATTGTGATTTTGGAACCCTAATTTTGTATTTAATTGAATTAATTTTGAAAATTAGGGTTAGGGTTCTTAGTTAGAGCAATTTGGGGGAATGATTTTGAGTTAAAAAAATCATGCAATTGAGCTTAAAACTTGTTAATGAGGCTGAAAATTGATGAAGAAAAATAAAAAATTTCTAGGGTTAGGAGAGAGAAAACAATCGACCATAATGCTCAAATTGGGGATTTTTTTATGCTCTGATTTGTTTAATGTTCCATTGCATGATTATGTATTATTTAAGTGTAAATTGATAATTTAGCATGAGAAATTATATAAAAATTAAAAATTTAACCTAGTTTCCCTAAAACCATATTCGGCCCAATTTAGGAGGAAATTAGGGTTTGAATGCATTTGATTTCTAATGACTTAATTGATAAATTTCAAGTTGGAATAATGTAAAAAGATAAATTAGAATGAGAAATTTTATTGAAATTGAAAAATTAGCCTAGATTACTCTAGGTAGGTTTTTAGCCCATTAAGCCCAATTTAGGGTTTTTACATGCTAACTAGCTTATGAATGCTTAATTGATTAAACTTTTGATATTAAAATATAATGGAGTGAATTGGCATGAAGAATTAACATGGAAATGGGAAAAATTTTCCTAGTCTAATTAAATGGCACATTTGGCCATATTAGAAGAAATTGGTGTTCATGGCTTTTTTTTGTGACTTGATTTCAATGTGATTTATGTGTTGCCATTGGATGTGAATATGTGATTGTTATGTTGTAAATTGGATGGTTTGATGTGCATTGTCTTGTATTAGACCATGGTGCCTTTGTGAGGTTATGCAATGTTTATGTTAATGGTGCTATTTCATGGAATGGTAATGCAAGGTATGAATGTCTTGGTGTAATTATGGTTTTAAATATGCATCTTATTTATGGCATTTAACTTGGTATGTAAAACACAATGCATAAGCATAATGCATTTACATTAAATACATTAACATGCCAATTCATGAAAATAATTCCAAAGTCATGAAAAGATTTTGTTCATGATTTTTCCAAAAGCATTTGGAAAATAATTATGGTTCATGTAAAGTTTCATGACTTTTTATGATTTACATGGTACATGGATTTCATGAGTTTTATGGGTCAAGCGGGTGTAGACATATACCTTTAGATGCTCGATAAGTCCAGATGAGTACAAGCTAGTGCTTTCGGATGCTCGACACCAAAAGGGGTACCAATGGGTGCCTTCGGATAGGGGTGAGCAAACGGTTTGGTTAATCGAAAACCGAATTATGAAATTTGGTTCGGTTTTAAATGTAAAATTATACAAAATAAAACCGAATCGAAAAAATCAAAATTATTTCGGTTTGGTTCGATTTTTAGAAAAAAATTTTGGTTTCGACCGAAAACCGAAATAAATAGTAAAAAATTTTCTAATTTCTAAATCCCTAACTTTTCAATCTTCATTCTTACCGAAAATGAAACACACGAGATGGGAAGTAAATTTTGAGGACCGTTGAGGTGAGAAAAGAAAGTGACAGAGTGTAATTAATTGGGATACAAGTGGGTTTGAATGACAAAATCAATTACACTTGGACTAGTTTTCATTAAAGCCTAGTTAAAATCTTCAAGGGCTTTGTGATTGTCTATAAAAAGGATTAATTGATAACAAGATGTTACTTCATTGGCTAGTGGACTAAGTGCTAGTACAAAACATCTCTCTCGTAATGATTTTTTTTTACGATAAAATATTTTGATTAAAACAGAAATATTTCGAAACCAAACTGAAATAATTCGGTTACAAACCGAATTTATCAAATTTATTCCAGTTCGGTTTTGGTTTTTATTTTTCTTAATTCGGTTAATTGAAAATTGAATCGAATCGTACAAATCGAACCGTTTAACCGAATGATCACCCATACCTTCGGATGCTCAAGTAGTGGTCGAGTGGGTACCGATGAGTGCCTTCGGATACTCGACCGGGCTCATCTAAGAATGAAAAAGGATTTTTAGAATGGAAATGAAAAAGATTTTCGAAAAGACATGAAAATGATTTTTCATGTGCATCTCACGAGCATATATTCACGTCATGCATGGATTAACTTACTAAGTCGTTGCTCACCTAGTTTCTTACGGTGTAGACACTAAGGATAAGAATGACAAAGTTCACCCTTGAACTAATCATCAAGGGATCCATGCGCCGCGTATATCTTGAATGGGGCTTCGGCTTCCAAGTGGACCTTCTTCACGCAATCCTTTTGTTAGTGCTTGGTATTATAATTTACATTCTAGGTATGACAAATTTCTTTTATGTAATAGTTAAAGCTATGAACTAGTAGACATATAGTTGAAAATATGATGTAAATAGTTAAGTAAGCCATTTTTGTATTATATGGCATTAAGCTAGTTTGTATGTAAATAGGTGTAGTTTGTATGTAACCAAAATTTTGGACAAATCGATGATAGTGAAATGACCTAGTTATAGTTAGTGTTAGTTTCTTTTAATCGGCTTCTCATACGTTAACGTTAATAATAATATGTGATCACTAAATCAATAAAGAAAATAATAATAATAAATGACAATTAATCAGGATAAAAGAAATTAAATATCAAGTAACGGGTGATTAATAAATAAATTCCTAAAAACTAATGGAAAAGAAATTTGGGAAAACCGAGTGTCACAGATCAAATTCATTTAGTCCAAACAACCTAAATAAAATAATAAAATGTAAAAAATTTATAATGCATTTTTTATCGAAATATATGACTTATTCGTCTTTTATAGGTTTTCACAAGCATAATCTATACCTAGAATGTCATAGGAAAGACACGAGTGTCTTATTAACTTATATTCATTGCATTTTGAATATAGGTCAATAGAGGTAATGTTCTCAGCCTACTAGGTCCTAGGTTCAAATGTTACTATAAGTCCTAGGTTAGAGATGTTACAAAAAAGCTTTGAACAAGTTTAGAGTATAGGGGAACACAACGGGCATGATGAGTCTCTCTAAAAAATTAACATAATTTTGGATGGGATTTTAAGGGGAGGAGACCCTGATATAGATAAATGCCATTACCGAGAGGCCTCTACTCTATGAGATAAATACAGTTATCAACACCAGATGTTTAGTTCTAAAATTCTCTATAAGAGGTGGCGTGGCTATGGTTGGGGACAACCAACTAAAGATTTGTAAATGCACCTCCTCTTGTTTGAAAATGGAAAAAGGTTATGGTGATTGAAGGCTAAGGACAAATGCCCGAAAGGAGTGAATAGCGAATTTTTTGGTTTCAATGAAGAAACATGGGATCATGTGTGCAAAGAGTTCATCAGGAGACAGGTCTGAATTGTGACAAGCTGGAACTGAAGAAACATGTTGCTGTGTTTAAAAAACGATATCGGATTGCGAAACCTCTCTATAATCATGGTGGGTTTGGTTGGGAGTATCGTAGGAAGATGGTGGATGCTGATGATTCTGTGTGGGAAGAATATATTGAGGTGGGATTTTACTACAATCCTTAAATGTTGTGCTTTGGTTTTCATTTTAGTTTGGTTTGGTTTTAACTTGTGAAGTGTATTTGCGGGCGTATCCTGCGATTAAGCCGTATAGGAAATGGGGTTGTCCGATATATGATGAATTATACATCATATTCACAAAACCAATTGCCACCGGATAATATGCCTTCTCACCTTGTGAAAATTGCTCAAGCAACATTTCGGGCTCAAGGTCGAATGCAAATCCTGTGGGTGGATGCAATAAACGCACGCCAGTGCTGCAAATTCAGAAGCATATGCTGCACCATCGAAAAAATCTTTTTCGGAACCATAAGAGACAGCGGTGGCTCAAACCGATGATCTGTATTCTTTAAGTCACTGCTTTTCTGCAATAATTAGAATGCAAGGTGTTGAGTGTTGACCGTGGTCTGTTTGCTGCTGCAGAAAGATTTGTTTCAGAATGAGTACTGGAGAAAGATTTTCATACCATTGAAAAGCGAGAAACGATTGTCCAGGTTGAAAGCCATGCTTCCCAGTGTTTGATGACGACAAGGCTAGATCGCAACATATGTTCTGTGATTTTGTGAGAACGAGTAGTCAAATTTTGTCGTTGATTCAGGAAAGAAATTTGAATCAAACTTTGGTTGAAACCCATGCTTCCTGATTTTTCTTGTGAACAGGCCAGAAGGTAATCTTGTTTTGTGATTTTGTTGGAAAGAGTTCTAAATTTTTGTTGATTCAGGAAAAAAGAAGAAGAAGCTGCCAACCTTGAAGTTGTTTTCAGCATGTGCCAAGGCAAATCTACAATGAATTGCAAGTTTGCACGTTTGTGTCACCTAGATGCATTGGGCTACCAACTGCAAGCTTTATACAGTTGAAAACTAAACATAATTCAAACTCATAAATGTTGTCTATTTTAGAAACCTGTTACGTTTTCATTGATATACTTTTTAGGTTTGCAATTGAATGAGTTGATGATCACTTGAATGAAATCTGTGATACGGCTCCTCCTATTTGATCATGCCATTAGTTATCCAGGGAACAAATTCAGGAACGCAAATTAATTTACCAAAAAAGAAAAAATGGAAGGTTCTGAAAAAAATGAGATAATAAATTAGTTTCCAAACGTTGCATTTCGATTAATTATTCATGAAAAGACAAACAGTGAAACAATATATTATTACATTTCCATGGACTTGGGCATTTGGCGGAATTTGACTGAATATGCTAAGTGAAAGAACTTCCCAGCTCTTTATTCCAGAAGAAAAGAATGAAAAAGAACAAGATCAATGCAACCCTGTACCTAATGATTTGTGGTGAAACTGATGGAAACTGTTCGTAGTGCTTCGAATCCCTTCAATCTGTGAGATAATCGATAAAACATTTGTAATTCTGCCCTCTATATTTAGCTTTGGGATGTCCACAGCAGAATGTTCTTGACCTCAGGTTGTCTTAGAGTTTTTAATCCCGTTGCTCTTAGATTTTTTACTCCCGTTGCTCTTACATTTTTTACTCCCGTTGCTTGCTGGACCAATCGGAGTTGCAGAAGATGGAATTTTGGTTTGTTTGGAGAAGATAGCGTCAGCTAAATCATTGGTCTTGCAGGAAGACTGAACCTGATGCTCCTTCCTCTGGTAAGGGATCTCACTGCTGCCACCTGGCGCATCCTCAAGACCTTCAGGTACTGATGGAGGAGGAGCTGAGAATTTTGCTGCTTCTCTCTGATAAATACAATACAGGTAGCAAGAAGTACTGGTAAATGATGTAAGTTGCGTACGTGAGTACAAAAATTCAGTACACTTTGCAGGATCCCGCAAAGTTCTTGTCAAGAAACTTAATTATATTGCTGCACATTGCAACTTGGCTGTTAGTAATAAACATAAATCTGAAACAATCAGGACTTACTTTGCTTTCCAAAAGCCTGCTGAGGCTCTCGAGACTGGTTTTAGGATCTCTAATCTTCATTAATTCACCAGCAACTTCAGCTGGGCTGACTTGAACTTCTGAGATAAGCTTTTCAATACGAGGAAAGAGATCGTGGTTCCAAATGTCCAAGTAATTGGCTGCAAGCTGCTTGAAGGTGGAGAATGTGCAGTATGAAAGATTAATGTGCATGTCCATCCGGCCTGCTCTTAGCAAGGCAGGATCGATTCGATCTTTGTAGTTAGTAGTGAAAACTATAATCCTTTCATCTCCACAGCAGGACAATAGGCCATCAATGGCATTGAGAAGTCCAGAGAGCGTTACACCAACCTTTTTCAGAGAGGAAGAAACATATCTTTAGTTCTGAAGTACCATGTCTTCAGGTATCTAACCTTAACCAGCCGCAGTTAATACACCCAAGTCTAATAGTACTGATCTCCAGAGATTTAATATGTGATTTGACTAAATAAATAACAATATATTGAACTTAAGCAGTTGATAAGTTTACTTTCGATGTGAAATGAGAAATGGAAATATAAAAATCCAACCTGAGGCCTCCTCGGAGTTGGATCAAGATCCGATGGATGATCCCCTGCTTCACGATTCTGTAGCTCAATCGAACAGTCGATATCTTCAACCACAAGAATTGAACGATTGGACATATGAAGCAACAAAAAGTCCAGGGAAGAATCAGAGCTGACAGCAGACAAGTTCAAGCTGTAGATATCAAAATTAAGATGATTGGCCATGGCTGCTATCAAGCTTGATTTCCCAGTTCCTGGAGGGCCATACAATAAATAGCCCCGTTTCCATGCTTTACCAATCTTCTTGTAATACTTCTTTCCCTTGATGAATCTATCGAGATCCTCTATAACTTTTTGCTTGAGGTTTCCATCCATTGCTAGCGTATCAAAAGTCATAGGGTGATCCAAGTTTATCCCCTTACAGCTCCATCCATCGCGTCCCCCGCGAGTAGTGTAAAACTTAACTACCCTGTTTTGATTCTTAATTTTCTTAGCCGTTTCAAGAATGTAAGGCAGATACTTGTTCCTGACCATATTGGCATGTCGCTTATGAAAGCGAAGCTCATACCATTTCAACTCATACTGGAGTGCTGCATTGAATTCACTGCAATAAGCCCACTTCATGTCCACACCATTGAAAGTGTCAACAATCTTGCAGTTCCTGTCAAGACTAAACGTGAGTGCCTTGATGTTCTCGTTCTTGCCCACCGTGACTCTTTTCGGCAGAGATGCGGTAGAGAAAGCATTGCTGCCAAGATATATCATCAGGGCATTAAAGAGATGGTTATTTGATCCTTCATGCGAGTCATAAATAACCATTGTGAGTTCTGAGGAAAAACGACTAACTAATTCCAGCAAACAACTACGTATTTCTTGCGGAACGAAGTCATTGATCGAGCTACGTAGAATTGCAACAGAAGCTATAAGGGATAGACCTGATCCCATTTGCTCTTTTCTTGATCTTCTTGTCTCTTCTTCTCACTGCTTGCTACTTGCTAGCTCTCTGCTTTTCTTTTTCTTCTTCTTTTTTCTTTTTTTTTCTTTTTTTTTTTTTTTTTTTGGGATGGTCTCAGTCGTTAACCTCTGATGGTGAATTCCTAGAATCCTAGTTATAATAGGAAACAAAGTGCTGAAGTCGATTATATAGATTCAAAGACCAATCCTAGAAAAAGAAGCAAAATTTCCATGGACTTTCAGTCCAATCATGGAAAAACCTGTACTATGGATATGGATAATACAGCTGTTAGAGCAAAGAAGTTTGCTTGGAATTGCACCTGACAAGGTGGGAAAAGGTAGGCCAAGTCGCATCTGATAGTGCAAATGAGGGGTGGAAAGATCCTTTAATTTGCCAGTAATTTGATTAATTCCTGCTTTCCTTTCTTTTAAACTGAAAATCTGTAAAGGAATCAATAAACTAATCAATCTCTGGGAGGCTCAAGTGCTCTTGCCTCTTGGTTTTTCCAAAATATTACTAGAAAGTTGGGAGTTCCAATTCAAGATAACCATGGAAGGTTCTAGACTTGCAGAACACGTTGCTCCTAAGTTGTATTGGTCTAACAGAGTCATTGAAGGGGTAAAGTACTAGAATTTGTGTGGAAGCCTGGGCGTGGGGCCGCCACCTCGCAAAGTTTCAAAAAGTCCTTGAAGTTAAACGAGTGTTTCGATGTACTTTTTCTATTTTATCAAAACGAGACTTTAGAAATTATTTTTTATTTATTAACCACTAAATGCGCAATTTCAAATTATATTATCCTATATAAGTGAACCATTTTTATCTTGACCTATTCATATGCCACTTCACAAAGAAAAAACCTGAATCTTTGACCACTACAAAGAGTATTTAAATAGCAAAAATACATTGAATTTGTATCATGCCTTAGATCAGTAAATTATAAATTAGTCCTTATAATTTCAAGAAAATAGATTTATTAGTCATTTTTGTTTTAAAAACTAATTATTTAGTCATTCGACCAATATATCACACTTAATTAATATTATTTTAGTTCACAAAATCTATTCTTTTCTCATCAATCTTTATATTTTTTACTTTTTTTCTATTTTTTAAAATAAAAATTAAAAAAAAAAACAAAAAGATTAAGTTAGATTTAAAAACACAGGAACTAAATAATTAATTTTTAAAATAAAAGAAACTAATTAATTCTTTTTTGAAAACTGGAGGGACCGATTTATAATTTGCTCTTTTTTAAATGTTACTTGATATATCTTGAATACTTGATTACCCGTGGACTCCTTTTAAAAGTGATAAGATTATGATCTACTTTCAATCTATCACCCCACCCGAGAAAAAGCTAGATAGATGAAGCTCTTAGACGGATAATCAAGAGTATCCTTAGCCGACCAGTTAATGGCTAAATGGTTTACACCTATCCCTCACTTACCAAAAGAACATATAGTGTGATCATTATATAAAGAAATACCCTCAAAGTTACTTTTGTCCAATCAATAACAACTATGATGCCATCATGTTTATTTAGCATTGACTTATCAACACAACAAATAGATGGACAATTTTACCTCTCTCTTTATGCAACTTGACATGCCTCATAGCTAGATAACTAGCCATGAATCTAGTGTTAGGAACTCTAGACTTTTTCTCTCTTAAAGCTACTATTCATCATCTTTTTTTATACTTACGCCATTTCCTTCTCAAGCCACCATTTTCCTTTATACACTAATTTAATTATTAGAGGGTCCTCCATCCAATAAAAAGACTTATTTTATAGGTATTTAGGTCATCACAAATGTCATAAACTAGCAGTGCACTCCTATCGCACTAACTATGAAAAAACCACTCATCTTTTAAGGTTTTACAACCTTATTAGAAGCGTTGTCCGTGGGGACCGAACTAAAAGCTAGCATTCAGCTTTATCTTTTCTCATATTTGAACTCCTTTTTATGGCTAAAAATTAAGAAACATCAACCCTAACACTAGGTCATGGTCCAAGCCTCTCCATTCGCTCCTTGTATATTGAACAATAAGCTCTAAAAATAGTTTGTATATATAGTGGTCTTACCAATCTATAGGAATATGCATAGAATGTCGAGGCAACCTTGAACCAATGAATGCTATATACAAGATCCTTTCCATTATCTTTGACAAGATAAACCAAAAATGGTACAACAATTTAAACCCCGCATCCATATTTAGCTTTATAGACCTATGTTCTAAACTAGTGGCATGGTTCTCCATCAACATCCTTATTAAAAAAAAGCTCCATCGACTTTTTTGACATCACTTCAAAAGAAAATGTGAGTATGCTAGCATACATCTCTAGGTTTTATGAGGATATGTCGAAGGTAGATGGCTTATTAGAACCTATCACCATGAAAACCTTGATAGGTGGAGTTTATGATGCTAGTTTGTAGAGGGAGCTCATGCCTTTTTAGATAGAAATCTTCTTCAAGTAAAGAAGGTGATAAAAAGCCACATGCAAATGAATGAGGCTAGTGTTGCTAGGCAAACTTACCTTTGATTCCAAAAGACAAGAGAAGAGAGGATAAAGAAGGACAAATGTTTTCAAAATCACCAAAACTTGAAGAAAAACCCAAAAGGTCCATCCAAAGCCAATTGGTATTCTTCAAACTCTAAATTATTCTTTTGAATGCTACCCACACTAGATATATGTCGCAAACTATGACTTTTATCCTTCTTCTATAGAAAATGCTCTCTAGTATTATAATTTGAAAAAATATTATATTTTATATAAGACAATAAACATAACACATAAGACTATTTTGTGCTAAAAGAGAAGATAGAGTGATTGATCGCTAAAGGGTATTTTAAGAACTTTATAAGTAAAGGCTTTGAACAAGTTTAGAGTAAAGGGGAACACAACGAGCTCCATAACTCTCTCTAAAAAATTAACATAATTTTGGATGGGATTTGAAGGGGAGGAGACTTTAATGTAGATAAATGCCATTAAAGAGAGGCCTATATTCTATGAGATAAGTACAACTATCAACACGTATTCTATTGTCATTGGATAACGTGAATCCCATTTATTCTATTTTGTTTTTCACAACATCTCTCTCCTTAAAAAAAAAAAAAAAAAAAAAAAAAAGTTAATTGTATTGCTAAAAATTAAAACACAATGATTGGATTAAGGAATTTCATTATTCCTAAGGATAGTAGTAGTGACTAGAAATTGATGTACCATGGTATAAAAACCAACGCTAGGTCTGTTGTAATTAAGATTCTAGCAACGAAATGCCTCCTAAGAATTTGTTTCTGTCATGGTTTGCCATTCAGAAAAATTGTTTTGCTTGAGAAAGAAACTAGCCCCAACAAGCTTCAACTATTTCAAGAGAGAGAAGACAGAAAGAAGTGGGTGGTTGGGTTGGGTATCTTTAATTGGGGGGTTTGATTTTTATTTTTTTTTAATTTCTTAATTTGTTTATATGCTAATTGTGTTTTAAAATTAGAATAAATGAGACCCATACTGTGCAATAAAAATAAGATATGTTTATATTTAAAGGTAGTTTTTCTTCATTTGTAATTGTGATGGACGGAAGAACTAATTGTGTTAGCGAATTCAAGATGAAAGATTTGGATTGAAAAATTTTAAAAACGAGGGACCTCATTAAGATTTAATTGATAGTACAGGCACCACGAACTCATTTACCCTGATAACAGCTTTCTCGCAAGGCCCGTTAGCATTCTTTTGAGGCCATCAGCCCATTCTTACAGACCATGGGTGGGAAATAGTGTCTATGTGGCCGGCCCAACTCGCCAAAAATATGTGTTTTAAAATAGCTCAGAAAAAACAAAAACAGTTACTCACACTTGCAAAACCCCTCGAACTGTGGAATTTCTTCCTTCCTTCGCTGGCCGAAAAACATCATCGAAAAACAGAAACTCAATGACAACTACTTTTAGCTAACTAGTCTTAACAGGAAGTCCTAACCCCTAACAAGTCTTCGATACGAAAGCCAAAAAACCCTTCTTCTTTTTTTGTTAGCATCACGAAGAAAGAGGATAAGGGAGAGAATATGGGAGAAGGAAGAGAAGGGGATTGGGAGTGCAGTGGATGTCAAAACAGGAACTATGCGTTTAGATCTTTTTGTAATAGATGTAAGCAACCTCGACTTCTTGTTGATTACAAAACCCCACCTGATTCTAAATGGCTCCCTCGTATTGGTGATTGGATCTGCACTGGTTAGTTACCCCAATCAATCCCTTTTAAATTTCCTTTCTTTCTTTTTATTTCTCTGTGTTTGCTTTATAAATATCAGTCTATTTGTGTTGAAGATTTGAACTTTTGGTGATTGGTGTTTGTTGTGATTTTTCTTGTTATTATGGGGTGTTAGGATATTTATCTATGTATGTGAGTATCAGCATGTTTTTGTTTTATATGGATGTTTTGTGTTAAAAAAAATTGTGCTTTGGATTATTGGTGTTTGTTGGGACTTTATTTTTCTGTTATTGGATATTGGGGTTTTTGGGTTTTGAGGTTTAGTCTTTGTGGATAGTTTGGTTTTGGGGACTTGAGTTGGTGTATTTGGGTTTAGGTTTTAAGGGGTTCTAAGGTAGTTGTAATTGTTTTCTTGCTTTTCTCAATCAGGTTAGTTGCTAGCCGATCTAAATTAGTCTTTATGGTTAATCTGGTGTCGAATATAGTGCAGTGAAGAACTACTGAACTAGGATTGGAATTTGATACTTGGTTTTTGAATTTTGGGACTCAATTTTGGTAATAATTTTTGTGCTATTAACTAGTTCTCGTGTCTTCCTTTTTGGTACCTTTGTCTTTCCTTTTTCTTTTCTTTCATTTTTTCTTTGTTATGTGTGATTGTTGATCAAAAGTAATGATTAAGTGGTTGTTATGTTTTGTTTGATTGAGATGAAGAATTTGCTATCAATTAGGTTGAGTGGTTTTTGTTTCTTTTTTGTGTGTGTTTTCCTTTGGTGTATGGGATGGGCTGGTTGGTGTGCGTATACATGGCTTCATTTCCATCTTCGTGGCTGCGTTGTGGGTTGCGTGTGTGTGGGGCAATGGATCAATAGGTTGCACTAACAACAATTATGCATCACGAGAAAAGTGCAAGAAGTGTGGGCAACCGAAGGAGGTAGCAGCAATGCCAGCAATTGCAATGCCTGGAGTGTCTCTCCCAACTCATCAACATTATTTCGCCAGGAGCCCTGGAGGACCAGACCAAAGGTTGAATATTGGATTAGCAGGCAATGGTGTTCTCCAGCAATCACTATCCTTGAATTCAAGCTGGTCTGCTGGAGGGGTTGATGGTTATGGAGTTCAGCAGCAGAATTCGACTTGGCCATTAGGTGGAAACCAGGTTTCTGGACCTTCATATGCAAACCCTCTAAATCAGCCTCCTCTTCCTCCAATACCTAAAGGATGGCGAAATGGTGATTGGCTATGCAATTGTGGCTTCCACAATTACTCTTCACGTGCACAGGTATGATCATGTTCGCTGAGTATTCTCAAATATTCACTTCCATTTGGATTATATCATCTTATAACTGATGGAATTTTTTTTGCATTTGCAGTGCAAAAAGTGCAATGCTTCTTTGCCACCAGGTATACTTCAAAATTGTCTTTCTTTTTAATCTCATAGCTATTATGCTTCTTGTTGTTTGTCCATTAGATTGGAAGGAAAGCAGACATGTGATGAATGTATTGTCTTGTTCCAATTTATCTGTCCTCTCTTTTTATTCCTCTTTTCTGGCATAACACAGTTGGAACAAAGCGACTGGCATCTGAAGAATTTGTTCAGGATTGGGAGAACAAAAGATTAAATTCTGGAAATGTATGGAATTATTTTCTGGGTGCACTTTCTTTTGGTTATTTTATCGCTCCAAACCATTGTTCCACCAGTTATCCCTTATTCTTTCTGTTAGGTTGATGGAATATGAAATTCACAATTTCAATCACTCCTTGCAGACGGATGGGCAACTGCAGTCATATCCAGGCTTCAATCAAATGGCAGGGAACAATGGTGACCCAAGTTCAGGAGTTTATGCTCACTATCCCAGTTATAGTACAGAATTAGCTCCAAATTGGCAAGCACCAGTGCAAATTCCACATCAATCAACAATGCCTGCACTCCTTGGAAAAGGGTAAATGCTGATCGAGTTGATCCTTCTACACATATCCAATTAGCTGACAACACAATAATGAGAGAATATATAAACTGGAAAAGAGCCATCCTTTGGTGCAATGATAGAACTTTTTTGATGCTAAGTGCTGAAGTGTGAGTTGATTCTCGAGTGTGTGACCATGCTGTGCATGAAATACTGAATTTAGAAACTGTCTAGATATCACCTCCATGGTCTTGATTCTGTAACATGCACACTGGATCTGTATAAATGAAATTAAATAGAAAAGTAATCAACAAAATTTGTTATGCTAATGACTCTATTGAGTCAATTCAGTACTAAAGGTAAGAATTTGAAGGAAGTGTGCCACAAAATGATGAATCACTTGGAATATCATGAAGACTGAATGTGGTATTTAAATTTGCAAATTCAGCATACACCATATTGTACCATGAGATTGAGAAATGCTTTCCTCAACATTCTAATACTTTCTCCTTCTTTGTATAGCAGAGCCAAGCAATGGCGAAGTGGAGATTGGATGTGCACAAATTGCAACAATCATAACTATGCATCTCGTGCACTGTGCAACAGGTTAGCAACTAAAGTATTTCTTAGTTCTACATTGTTAATTTGTAAACTGAATATTGAAATTGCTTCCTGCAGAAATCATCTAATGGATATTGTAATGATATTATATTTCATCACCTACTTAAAAATTTGCATCTCAATATCGTATGGAACCATTTTCTGTTGTTAAAGATGAGAGTGAAATATGGTTATAATGAATCGAGTAGTTGCTCACTTGGTCAGGGAGATACCTTGGAACCCTTTGTTTTGCTTATGTATCGTGGTGGCCTTTTGGGCAGAACTCACTCAGTTCGTAGTTCTGTGTGCAATGCCTGTTTGTTGTCCTCTTTTTTTTTTTTTTTCCCTTGGTTTTGATACTGTTTGCAAGGCTAAGCAGAGACTTCTTGGTAATAACAAAGAGCAGTTGTGGCATTTTTCTTTCATAGTTTCATGAAATAATCTCGGTTCTGAATAAAACCTTAAAACTTTGATTTTAATTTATCATGCCGTCTCAGGTGAATAAGGAATTGCGTTGCATCCAAGTTTAAATGTTTTCTCATTGAACTTTTGCAAGTTTACATGTATTTATAAGGTCCTGGGGCTGTTAAATTGCCTCACCCTAATCTTGTTTTCCCAACTCACGTTGCAGTTTTGCATTTTCTGCGTTGTGGGAGACTGGAATTTTGGTATTTTCATTATCCAGTCCACCATCAACCCCCATCTCCATTGACTGACCATCTGTTCATGCAATTCATCTTATTCATCGAGTGGCTGCATTGTCACTCGTTTGCTTGCTGATTGTGACAGCATGTTTCATGAAATTTGAATGCTTGCTTTCACAATAATTCCTTCAATTTGCTGGAAGCTTTTTCTCCCTGTGCAATATTTTGCCTATTTGTTTTTGGAAGTACTGGTGTTTAAAATTTTTACTAAAGGACCCTCTGGTAGTCATACTGGTCCCCTAATATCTGTATCATTATGTTAGGCTGAATCTGGAAAGCTTTTTGCAGGTGCAAGACGCTAAGAGATGTGGTTCCTCAGCCAGTTCCTCAGCCAGTCAATGTTGTATAGCTGCGAATTTGTGGAGGTTTTAGATTGTTGTAGCTTGTAATGCCCTTCGTTCGAGGTTCTGTTTCAGTTTTGTGCAACATCTGGTCATAGAAAAATGGGATTCGTATAGGCATACATTAGACACTGTAGAAATTAGCGGTGGTGATATTTGAAGGACAAAGAATGTGTTCAAAGCTTGATTGTTTTCCTTTGATAGCAGCGTTTGTGTGTGCGTGCGTGATAGAGAGTTCCATTCCATATTGAAAGCTCGTTTTCTTTTCTCAACTGGAAGTAATAAAGCATTCATTTGTTGGTTTGAGCATTTGTTCTTGTGGATTCAAACTTTCCTTGTCCACCGCTATTATTTTGAAGCAATTGATTAGTGATTACTCCTACCTTCTATTTGCTCATTTCTTCAAGATGGACAGTCTTTTGAAACTTTAAAACGAAGCATAAGCAAAGTTGTTGAAACTGGATGTAGTAGATTTATGCTTTAACACTGTATTGTCATTACTGATTACATAGTCTATTCATAGCAACAAAATCTCAAGAAACCAGAGCAAAAAAAGCAGTCCCTCTTGATTATGAACCCTTTAATATGGAGGAAGGGGACAGTGGAGCGGTGTCCAACTGGTAAAGATTGAGAGCAGGCCCGACAAACCGGAAAAGTATCCAACCTCCGATCACGATGAAAATGGAAGCATAAGCGAATTTGTTGAGCCAAAACAGCATACCCTTCTCTCCCACGTACAGTTCAACAGCCTTCTCGGAAAGGCTCATATCTTCCCACTTCTTTGGAGCAGAAGCTTTTACCTTTACAGATTGCGAAACTCCAACACCATCGCCCTCTTTTTGTTGCCTGGTTCGCCTCCTTGACCCTCTTTTAAATCTGATTTCCACCGTATCTGGTGGTGTAACGGTTGGTGGTTGAACTGGTGGTGTCTTCTCGTCACTGCTGGTGCTGCTGTTGGTTGCATTGAGCCTCAAAGATCGTCTCCGGCGAAGTAAGAAAAAATGAGTCTCTGTTCTTGCTGTAGTTGGTGGTGGTGCTAGTGTTGAACGGTTTGAGTGGGTAGGGATGGTTAATGGAGGTGGTTGTGAAGGAAGGAATTGAAGGATATTGACCTCCATTGCTAAGTTTCCTGCAGCAACTATCAAGCTCTTCAACCCTTATCCCTTATATCTGTGGCTGGTGTGAGTTTGGTGTCAGGCATCCATATCTCTTTTTATGGGATGGCTTATCATTTAATGCCATTTCATCAAAGTACCCTGTATCGTGAAATGCCCCTTTTTGACTTCTCTGTCTTTAGTCTCCTTTTTTTTTTTTTTTTTTTTTTTATGTGGGCAAGCGTCATTTTCTTTTGATAAGCTGAACTTTATAATAAACACCAAGAAAGCAAAATAATCAAATTGGAAATAAAACAGAAAGCAGACACTGCAAAATCTGCAGAAAAGCAAAAGAAAACATCAAAACAGCAGTAAATGAAGGTGGTGCTTTCCTCATTGATGGTTTTTTGGGTTAGAAATATTTCTCTCTGTCAAGCTCCAATGTGCTGGGATAGATGCCCTTTTATTTTGTATTAGTAAAGATCATTATTCTGATAAGGAAACTAGCCATTGGTTTATCCATTAGAGCTCTGATAAGAAATCCAGAAGCAATGGTTGGTGTCTTGGGATAGGATCTAATTCCAATTTTGCAAAACAAAAAAAAAGTTAGAACTATCAGCTCAAATCTCAGTTTCATCAATTTGTGTTGTTAATCTCACAAAAAAATATTTAGCCAAAAGTCCCTGCATGCTCCAACACCGATAGAGTGCATATGCCCGGTCGCACAATTAGTTCACCAACCCAAAACACCCGAATCCTCATCAATCACAAATGAGATTCCCTGTAGGCAACAACTCTCAAATTGAACTAGTAAGTTTCTCCTTCCCTTAGCTTGGAATTAGCAGCCTGTATCCACTGCTTTTGCAAAATCTAGAGCCCATCCTTCATCAATCATCATCACTCGCTTTAGATAAAAGAGGACAGTAATGATATAATAGGAAACAAAACATTAATAAATTGAGATTTTATTTCAACAAGATGGAATTTAAATACAAGAAAAAGTCCAAAAAACTTGAGATATCCAACTAAAATTTCTAAATTCCAATTATCAGAAAATTATTTCATACCGACACTTCCTTCAGCTCCTCACTCCTTGTCGCAAGTCCTTCCTCCGGTTAAAGCATAACAACTGGTATACAGAATGATTCACCTGGTAGAAACACTTAAAGAGTCTTCAAGCATTTTGATCGAGAGATGCATGAGTTTAAACTTGGTTAAACTCCATTTCAGCTTCCTCAGGTTGCCCACAAGCTTTTCTATCATTGAATGAAACCAGGCTCTCCTTGTAAGCATAAACTCCTTTGCAGGTAGTATGCCTTTCAAATCCAAGATTCCTTACTTCGTGGGTGATAGGGTCACACAACATTAGTTCACGAGAGGTTGATTCTAAAATAAGCTCATCCTTCCAACGCCCAACCACTTGCAGAAGTTCTTCAATTGGCCCAATAGTGAATTTTCTGGTCCAACACCCATCATTCAGAGTCCATATATCGAACACCTGCTTGACCTCATGAACACTAAACAAAGCAATGGAGTCCTGGAATAATGCAAGACTCTTAGAAGCTGGCTTTTCATAATCCGGTACTTGTATCTCTTGACATGCATCCGCAGCCATGTCAAAAGAAATGATCACTTCAGATTCTCCATACTGTTCATATAATCCCAACCAGTAGAAAACTCCATTGACACAAGTGTAACATTTATTATTATCCAAGAAAAAATCATGTGCAAGATCTCCCCAATATCTCCAAGAATCAGTCCTTAAAGAGTATACAAGCACTGATACAGGATGCCTGGTGCCACTTTCTTCACCTGTTTTTTCCCAATAACTTTTGATAACCACCACCTTGTAATCTTTAGTTACTGGATCTAAACCAAAACCAAAAATATCAAATGGAGAATAAACAAAATTTGATGGAAGATTATGCTTGGTTATTATAGGAGGTAGAGCTTTCAATTCATTGATTGCAGGGTTCCATAGAGCACGATCACTGGTCTCGTAGTAGAATAGATAGTACAGTCCATCACAAGGACCACAAACATACGACCCATAAATTGGCATACCATATAAAATTTCATATGATGAAACTCTAGGTGTTTCATCCACCAACAACTCATACACTTGAAGTTCAGCATGGCTAACGTAATACTGAGCAAGGAGACAATTAACGTCACTGTTGTTGTAGTAATTCTCTAGATGCTTGGAAATGAATTTAGGACTTGTAATAATACCATACCACGATTTGCAAACGCACTTGAATTGCAGTAGAGTTTTCACAGGCAGCCATGATAAAATTTCCACCATCACATCTTCAGAAAAAGAATCTCCAATTACAGTTGCCATGGCTATTGACATCTCTCGTTCTTTTTCACTTCTACAAAATTAAAAAGAAACAGAAAGTTAACCCCATGTACCTGTATTTTTTTAACACAACTTATAATCTCCTCATCGCCTAAATAAACAATCTCACCTTTCTTCTAAAATGCGATTTAAACCCTCCGTGAAATCCAACCAAGTATAAGGGTGCAAGGAAAGTGCCATTTCTGCTACCAACATAATCATGTTATGTACAGCAAGAAGCAGAAAACAACACAAGCAAGCAAAGTAAACAACATAATCGTGTTATGCAGAGTAAGAAGCAGATCCAACACATGCAAACTGAGCAAAGTAAGAAGCAGAAAACAACACAAGCAAAGTAACCAGCATAATCATGTCATATTGTATCGTAAGAAGCAGAAAATAACACAAGCAAAGTGAAAAAAAAAAAAAAAGAAGAAGAAGAAGAAGCAAAACAATAGGTTTCAATTAGAATAAAATGAAAGTTCGAAGATGAAAATTAAGATTTATAGAAAAACCTTCAAATTGTCTAAATTGATTGCTGATATAAACAACACCGATTGGTGTAAACTGAGCGAATAGCTTATAATTTATACTAACAAAACTCAGAATTCAAGTTCTTAATTGGAGGAAAATAAGTAATCACAACTAATTCTAATTCATGAAAATAAAAAGTCACATGACAACAATTAATCTTAACTTAGCAGTCTTAGAAGTCAGCAGACAACTGAAAAAGATTCCTCAGTTGAAAAAAATAAATAAATAAATCAAACATTCTACAAGGAAATAATTGTCTGCAATAATAATAAAAACAAACGGCAAGGATCCATTTCTATGAATTAAGTTCTGACCAAACCCGTATAATTCATCTGCACCGTTTTATGAAGAAAACCGTATCTATCAACTTGCAAAATCTAATAGACAATTCAAAAAGAAACTCAAATTAAAGCAAATACCTGGTTGGTTCAATTTTTGGAGGAAAGAAAAGAAACGGAGATATATCCTGATGATGCTCGGGAGTGGGCGGAGCGTAGTCCAATTAACTTGGTTAATAAAATAATGGGCAAAAGTGGATGGTTTTGGGGATTTTTTTACTCCCACATTATGACTTACGATTTAATGAAATACACGTGCGGCACGTGAAAAATCGATGATTTTACTAATTATTTTCAATAAAAAGTAGATGAAAAGGAAGCATCAATTTTATTTAGTAGGTATTCTTTTATAATTAATTCTAAAGTTGTGTATGACATAATGAATAAATGTCAATATATCATTTATATAATAAATAAATGTTTATATATGTGAATGTACTATTTTTATATTTTTTTATTCAATTTTCTATTATCATACATGCATGTATTTATTCTTTATTAAATCTCTAATTTATAATTTTGTGTAACATTCACCTATAAATAGGTGTGTTGAATAAAAAAAACATAATTCATTTTTTTTATCAACTTTTTTCTTTAATTCTTTTCTGTTATTATTTTTTTTATTGTTATCATTAATTTTACAATACGTTATCAACACAAAACTCAATCAATCGAGATAATAGATTATGAAATATGTATATATCAAAACAATAGATCATTTGTTTCAATTATTAGATTGTTTCTCTACGCAAGTGCTTTATAATCATCATACATAAAATATGTATCTATAAATATTTATAGATAATGGATATTTTCGGATCAAATTTTGTATCAATCGAGATTAGACACATCATTTTTTAGGCTAAACCAGGACAGAATACTTTTAGTCTTTTGGTCAACCGCTGGATTTCTTTTTCAATATTTTAATTAACTCATGTAGATTTTTTTTTTAGTGAAATAGATTTGAATGTGAAGGAAGCTGAAAAACCATGGTTATTGTTTTTTATTGATAGTGCAAGTTTTACGTAACTTTAGAGACATCCTGATGATTCTTTCTCTGTGCTTTTAAGATGCTTGTTGAAATTTTTGTTTCCTTCAATCGTTAGAAAATTGCTATATTTTATTTAGAGTATTCAATTTTGTTCAATTAAATTTAATGAATGAATCTTCAAAAGATTTCTTATTTTTATTATTTCAATTATTCAATTGATACAGAATCATTGCAAATGGTACTGCCAAAAAAAAAATCTAATGATCACTCACATATATTATAATAAGTTAAAATTAAATATTTACATTTTCTATTTAAATTAGAGGTGGAATTTTTTTGCATATAAAACTTTTAAATTGTATCTAATAAACTACAAAGTCAACAATATCTTCTGCTTCTAATAGATTTATAATTCCAAAGTCAACTATTTGACCAGCCACTTTAAGAATCGGTTTTGCGACAAAATTTATTTTACATTCATTGACTTTTAGTGGCGGAAAAATGCATTTCTTTCAGCTTCTAAAAGTGATTCTTGTTGTACGAATTGTTGTTGCTTTTGTGGCTGTCTTGGTCACACTGATAAGGATTGAGAGATGAAATCTTTAGATGATGAGGAAGACGAAGATGGTCCTACAAATTACAATAAACATAACATTAATCGAATAAATTGCTTATTCCATCGTAATACTCCTCGTCGCTTGAGTTCTGATACAAAGAAGAACGACTGATTTGACAATTAGATTCTGTCTCAGCTTCCTGATCATGTTGCCGGCAACCATTTCCATTATTCACTAGAACCAGGCTCTCCTTGTAAACAAAAATTCCTTCGCACCGATGACCTCCCTTAAATCCAAGATTACGTATTTCTTGGATACTAGGATCACATAACATTAGCTCATAAGGGTAACTGGATGCTAGAATAAGCTTACTGTTCTGACAATGCCCGACCGGATAGCAAACTTCTGAGAGAGGCCCAATAGCAAATTGTTTAGTCCAACACCTCTCATTCAATGTCCACAGATCAAGAAACTTGTCTTGGACAACCAGTAAAGCAATGGAGTCATGGTACACTGCAAGGCTCTCACAATTATATGACTTGTCATAATCTGGTAGCTGTATCTCTTGCCACATGTCTGAAGCCATGTCAAAAGAAACGATCACTTCAGGATTTCCACATAGTTCATATGATCCCAACCAGTAAAATCCTCCATTCACACAAATGTAGCACTTATTGTTTCGCAAATCGTAATACCGACACAAATCTCCCAAGTATCTCCAAGAATCAGTACTTAACGAGTACACGAATACGCATAAAGGATACCTGCCTCCTCTATCTTCCTGTTTTTCAGGCCAATAATCTTTCAGGACAACCACCTCGTAATCTTTACTTACTGGATGTAAGCCGAAACCATAAGCATCATATTGCGGACTATAAGAAAAACCGGATGGAGGATTGGGTATAGGAGGTAAGGTTTTCAATTCATTAACTGCAGGGTTCCACAGAGCACGGAACTCGTAAAAATGACCATACATGTAAAAGATTCCATCACAAGGACCATAAACATATGGACTATGAATCGGCATGTTATTGAGTGATTCGTACGATAAAACCCTAGGCGTTTCATCTACCAATACCTCATAGGAATGGAGTTCACCAGCTTGGGTTACGCAATACTGAGCTAGGAGACAATCACTTTCAATGTTGTTATAGTAATTTTTCAGATGTTTGGATATAAAATTGGGACTTGTAATAATAGCATACCATGATTTGCAGACACACTTGAACTGCAACAGATTTTTCACAGACAGCCGCGACAAAATCTCAATTACCACATCTTCAGGCAAAGGATCACTCGTCATGGTTCCCATCACTATCGACATCTCTCGTTCTCTTTGGCTTCTACAAAAAATAATAATAATAATAATTGTTATCTAACAAATTAATTCAAATTATGACAGCCCTAAACAAAAAATAAAAGATCTCGTGTACCTCTCTTTAAGAATGCCATCCGACCTGTAGTGTGAACAAGTATAACGTTTCAAGGAAAGAGCCATTCCTGTCCCAACACAATATATTTTTAGCAGGTATGTATTGTTGGAAGTAGAAGAAGCAGAAAATACCAATAATCACGAATTAACAAAACAAAATTACAATTGAGACAAGAAAATTAAGAGTTAAGGACTCAAGAAATGGAACCTCCAGAGATGTTGAAGAACCTTTATGCTTCGAAAAGGAGTATGAGGAAAACCTTCAGAGTTTAAGATTATATAGATTGGTCAAACAACGCTCCTGTACCTCTAAAATAGCCTAATTAACAATAACTTACTAATTTATAATAAAAAAAAGTCAACTGTAATTCTTGGAGAGAAAGAAATGACAACTTGATGTAATTGAGTAATATATAAAATGGTCAGATGACAACTAAGAGATTCCCGAATAAAAAAGAAAATATTACCTATGGGAAAATTATATGACAACTAATTCTAAATGATTATCACTGAAAGTCAGATAATAGCTAATCTTGATTGGATTATATTGAAAATCACATGACAAACCTTCAAAGTCTGAGTAAGCATGAAAAATGCACAATAAATTGATCATTAAACTAGTGAAAAAACTTGGCCCCTGATTTTTGGAGGAAAAAGAAATCACCCTGTAATCCTCTAAAAGCTGTTCATTCGGTTATTCGATTTTTAAACTTTAAAAAAAAAAACCGAAACCAAACCAAAATAGTATTCGTTCAGTTTTTCAGTTAAAAAACCGAAGTTTCGGTTTTGGTTTTCGGTTAGTTCGGTTTTTAAACTTTTTTGGAAATTGAAACCACATGACCATTAACACAGACAACTCAGTACCAGGGCTGAGGACACCCATCAGATGCTAAGGACTTACTGTCCCATGGATCAAAAACTTTCCCAGATGGGTTTTTTGCAAAGCCCTTCTTGACCTCCAAAATTGCTTCAAAATCAGACTGTGTTAATGCAACCGCTACTAACAACAACGAAATCAAACAGATTGTTTGCATTGCTCCAAGACTTGTCCCAAATCACAAAAGAACCATTACAAAAGAGATTGAACTGGTTTTCAAAAGGGAGAGGCGGCTGAGTGATGCTGTGATGGAGGGCTACTGCTGGGCTGGTAGTGGTGGAGCCGCAGAGGAGGGAGGCGTGAGGCACCGTTTGTTACTATCTTAGCTCTTAGAGATTGAGAAATTTGCGACGGCTGTCTGAGAAGGAGGGAGAGGTGGCTGGGTGACACTATCATGGAGGAGGGCTGTGGGGCTGGCAATGGTGGAGTCGTGGAGGAAGGGGCGCGAGGCGTCGTCTGTTACTGTTTTAGCTCTTAGGAATTAAGAAATTGACAACGAGTTTTTGATTTGCTAGGAAATGATAAAGGAACAATTGATATTTTTAATTCTACTAAACACCAAAACATCTGAGACATCCGAGAATTTCGTTGTTCAAATTCATTTGAACAGTGGATGAACAATGAGCTTCCCCCAGCTCCTTTTTTTTTTTTTTAAACCCAAGGCCGTCCTTTTTTTGCTTCCCCACCGTGTTACTGTTCATTTAAACAGCAAAACGGCTGACTTTTTCTTTTTCTTTTTCCTTTTCTTTTCTTTCGCTTTCGGCGCCCAAGGCTGTCTTTTGGTTTTTAATAAAGTGTTTTTTAATTTTTTACAAAGATATTTTCGTGATTTTCTAATAATTTTTCAATTATTTTTAAATTTTACATTCCATTTTTTTTCCTCCATGTTTTCAAAATATATTTTTACATCCTCATATTTTTAAAAATATTTTAAAATCTCATGTTTTTAGTTCAATCTATTTTTACCTCACTTTTTTTTCAAAATACACTTTTTATTTCTCATATTTAAAAAATTTTATTTTTTACCTCTTATGTTTTTAAATTTTAAAACAAACACATACATTGAATTATATTTTTTTATTAGTTAAAATTAATCTCTTAAATTTTTCGTTTATTATAAAAATTCTCATCAAATTAAATTTTTTTATGAAGTTTTATTTCTTGATAAATATGATTTATTTTTTTAGTTTTGTTGAAAATCAATTATATAACTGCGTACGAAATGACATTAGTCCCTTTCGGTTCAAAAACTATTTTTTTGTCCTCTTTGCTGTTTCATTACTTTTATGGTTTGTTTTAAGAAATAGAGAAAAACTAAAAAACATAGGAAAAAAAGACTTTTTAAAAATAAAAATATATATATTATTCATAGTCAATACTAATAAAAAAAACTAATTCGTTCATTTTTCAAAACAAGATGAATTAATTTATTATTTAATTTATAATTTAAGAATCTCTTTCATAAGAAATTAAGAAGTAAGATTTATGGGAACCAATTTTGTAGTAGTTTTTATTTCAATATATATATATAGTTTTGTTGGAAATTAATTATATACCCGCATACATAACACCATTAGTTCTTTTGATTCAAAAAATAATTTTTTTTGTCATTTTTGCCATATCAATAGTTCTATTTTTTATTTTAATAAATAGAGAAAGAATAAAAAAATAAGTCAAAATATGAAAAAATACATACATATATATATATATATATATATATATATATATATATATATATATAATTAGTTTTGTTAGAAATTAATTATGCATCCGCATACATAACACTAATTATTTATAATTTATTCTTTTTTATATTCTAAAATTAATATTTTTGACTAAAATAATTAAAAGATATATATCATTAGTTTTGTTATAAATTAATTAGGTATTTGCACACATAATCTCAATTATTTATTATTTATTCTTTTTTATATTCTAAAATCAATTTATATTAATTATGAAAAATAAGATTTTTACTCATACTATATCATACAAATCGTTGACCTTACATACATGATTGTCTAATCATAATGTAGCGTGGGTATCTAACTCGTGCTTAACCATATTAGAATGCTCGTTTCTATTCTTACATGAACCAAAATCTTATGTTAAACAAAATTCATTTTCATTTCAAATTATTTATTATGTAGTTTAAATTCATATAGAAACTAAAAATATTTTAAAAAATTAATATGAATTAATTTATAATAAAATTAACTAAAATTACTTAATTTTAGAAAAAAAAAAAAAAAAAAAACCAAGCATATACACAGATACAAAGCAATCAACAATTTCAAGTAGAAAATAACGAGATAAGCATTAAAATTAATACCTATTGTTAAACTGAAAAAAGAAAGGAAAGGGAGGAAGAAGAAGAAGAAGCAAACCTAGATGGTGTTAGAAGTTATCACTAGCAAGGAAGAGATCAAGGCTGTGAGTAGGTTTCGTGGCTGTTGGTTGGCTGGCAAAAAGGTGTAATTTCTCTTTTTTGTGAGATTTTTTTTGTGCTTTTTTTTTTTTTCAAGAGTTTCGTACCAAAAAGTGTTTAGCTCCCACCAAAAAAAGGGTCGATAATTTAATGGGCATTTTGTCACTGTAATTTTTTTTTTTAGGAATTTTTCCTCTGTATAATATTTTTATTCTATTTCTTAAAAAAAAAAAAATCGTGAATTCCTCTCAATGAAAAAAAATTTATTTAAAATTAGAAACTACAATAAAATTAGTGGGTAAAGTATTAACTTTTTATTATTATTATTATTATTTTGTGTAGTTTTCTCATATTTGATGTATGGATCTTTCACACGTGGTCTCCAATGTAACAAAATTGAACAAAAAGATAAGAATCTTAACAAAATTTATAATACAACAGTAAATTTCATAAAATAAAAAAAATTATGCATGAACAAAATCTATGACAAATCAAAAGTGCAAGAGCAAAATTTGTCATTAGCCCATCGAACAAGGGATCCCAATTAAGAGAGAGAATCAAGAGCATGATGCATTTAACAAATATGAAAGGCAAACAGAATGTAATTAAGAACCAAAAAAACAACCCGTTTTGAAAGCTTTAAGAGAAAAAGATGTGGTGTATGTTTGGTAATAATACTTTTAAAGTACAACTGTTTTTATATGTTTTTGGTTTAAAGGTGGTGTTTTGGTTAATTCATGTTTTTCTTTAAAATCAAAACACGTGTCGCTTTAAAAAAAACTTATTTGCTTTTGAAATAAAGTAAGATTGCCCCTGCTTTTAACCAGAAGCATAGCTGTTTATTGTGGAGTCCTTTTTTTGAACGAGAACTTTCTCCATTTTTTTTTTTAAAAAAACTATACATGCAACAAATTCCAATAGTTTATGTTACTTAATACATAATTCGAAATTAGAGTTACGACTCAATGTTTTAAAATGTGAAGGCTAATAAAACTCAAACAAATTAGTCTTCGTAGTTTTCGTTTAAAGAGATTGATTACAAAACTAAAAAAGACTATGATGATCTTAATATGACGTTATAATGAAGTTATTATTTGATTCTTATTTATGAATTTTTTTATACAAAGCCTAATTATATATACACTTGTCTATCATGATTTATGAGTTTCGTTATTAAATTTTTTTAATTAGTTCTAGATAAAGTGATTTGAAGACTGAATTAAAACACATACAATACTTCATCTAAACAGCTTATTGAGATGCTATTGGAGATCAATTAAAAGGTTGGAAATTAGAGCTTAAGGTCCATTTGTAAATTAAGCAATCCCAAGTCCAAACAAATGTAAAAATAAAATAACAAAAAAAATTAGACCTTAGGTCTAAGTTCACATGCCAACACCATAAAAATAAACTTTACAAATTCAAGATAGAAAATGCAAATAATATGGTTACGGACTTTGCCAATATCAACATGTCATGCCACTTGAAAATAATGAATCTAGACCTAGAGTCCAATATTGCATTCAGAGTTAGGTTTGCAAGAGATCCAAATTAGTGGCACTCAAAAAATAAAATAAATGTAATAATAATAATAAATAGTATTGATTTTGTAATTAGCCGTTCTCAAAATTGTGTTTTTTTCCCTAGAAATCCTACCTTTGTTTTACAATAATATATTAAAAATATAACACTTGATAAAGAATGGAATGCATGTATAGATTAAGCCAAGAGATTTTATAAAGTTATTCTATAAGTGTATCAATAAATTTAGAAAAAAGATAAAATTAAAATGAATATATCTTATTTATTATCTTTTACATTCTATGTGTAGGCCAAAATAGCATATCTTTGAAAAGTAATTGAGTACGGAAATAATTAATTAAAAATTGCAAAGATAAATCTCATAAAAACAAATGAGATAAAACCCACAATCGTGATGAAATTAATTTGCATAGTAGCTATAAATTAATGATTTTTTATTTTTAGTCTCATTTTTTCTAATAACTTGGTCAAATTCTAAATATCTTGTGTAACTAGTATATAGAAAATTTATCAAATTTTAATTAATTGATAAACATAATTCCTAACCTAATTCAAATACATAATCATCCTGAAATTCATGTTATTACAAAGAAACTAAAACCCAAACCTTCGGCTCTGTTCACACAGACCCAAGTTATTTGTGGATTGACTGTTGACATGGCCTTTCTTTATTTTACTTTCTTTTTCCTCAATTCTTTTTTGTTTAATTTTTTTTTCCTGTCTTCTTTCTTAATAAGTTGTTTTCTTTTCATTTTTCTTACCCATTTCTTCTCATTTAAGTTTCCCTTCTGCCATTAAGTGGTTTTTTGCTATTACTTATTTACCCTCATTTCCTTCTTTTTCTTTCAATATTTTTGTTTCCTTTTCATATTTGGCCAAGTATTTAATGCTCTGCCATCTACATCCCTTCAGTTTCTTTATTTCATCTAAACGAGGCCTTGCTTTTTGTAGAGGGGAAAACCTTCGATTGATTCGATTTTTCTTTCCTTTTCCTTCTATCTTTGCCTAAATGTTTATGTTGCCATTGTGATTTAACTATTTCGATTTATCAAGAGAAATATTTAAAAAAATTAAAAAAAACATCGTGAGCAATATTGATGGTGTTTATTGACGGTAGATGGAACAATGACATTTTTGTGAATTTGAGAATTTTTTTAGAGCATTTTCATTAATTTTAGCACTTTTTTGACATTTTATATGTTGCCTTCAACTATTGATTGCCTCATAAAAAACTCTTTCATATGCCATGTTTTGTAAATATTGCACTTTGATCCCTAATGTTTGGATCTTGGAACAAAATTTAGAGCATGATTATTTAAAAAAATAAATTAATATGATTTAGATAATTGATTCTTAGAGTTTTTTTTTTAATTATTGTTGCATAATAAATAATTTGTTTGAAATATGTTTTTTTATTAAAAATGTCTTTAAGATAATTTCTCCGAATTTTTTAAATAATTTTCAAAATAATTAATTAATAATTGAAAGTCAAATGTAAGAAAAAAAAATGATTGCTATGCGTGTGAGGCCGGTGCAAAGGGACTAGCCATGTATGGCTTAGAAATAAAAAACCATTTAAGAAGAAAAAAAGAGAGGAGTTTCCGTGTTTTATTTGGTTCTTATTTGTATAATAAAAATTTATCAAAATTAATATTTTAATAACTTTTATTTTAATCTATAAATTTCAAATTTATTCAATATAGTACTTGCAAGTGAATTTTTTAAAATGTTTTTTTTTTACATTGTAAATTTTAAACCTACTCAGTATATTTATAATGTATATATAAAAAAATGAATCATTAGTTTTTATAAAAATCAACTATGCAACTATCATAATACCAAAATTTTCTATTTATTTATTTTTATATTTTTTAAATTAATTTATGTTAAATTAAATATATGAAATTATGTTTTTACATAACTATTCAATGATTTAAATATATATTTTTTATTTTAATATTATTGATTTTTTAATAAATATATAAAAATCAAATGTACAAACTTTCAAAAACTAATATTCTCATCAATATTGAATAAAAAAATATTTGTTTATTTTTATATTAGTTTTTATATTAATTATTATTTTATTTTTTCGACACAATCTTATGAAATATTTTATATATATATATTCTATATTAAATTCTCTTTTTGTTTATGAATCCATGGATAAAAAAGTTATTTTTTTTTACACAATCGTATAAAACACTAAGGGCTTTTTTTTATTGAATTCTCTTTTTGTTTAAGAATCCATGAATAAAGAAGAATTAATCTTTTTTTAACTAGAAAAAATATGAAAAACACAAAAAAGAAATAGTCAAATATAAAAATTAGATTAAAATATTATAAAATTAAATTTATTTTTATTTTTAATTTTATATATTTTTATAAACTCACAACATAACATAAAATATTAAACTAAAATAATTTTTTGTATTCTATTCAGCATAGTGCAAGCCAAAAAACCTAGTACACACTGCACAACAATATATCAAGCCAAGGCATAGCCTCACATCATACAAAATGAGATTAATCACATAATTCGATTCTGTATTCTTGACTTTTTTTTCCCTAATATGATTTAATAGTCCTTTTATTCTAGATATATTTTTAATATGTCCCTTCTGATTTGGTCAAATTTTCAATAACAAATAATAGGTGGACTTCCATGTCATATTGTAACATGTGTAAAAAAAAACTTTAAATAAAAAAATTATAAAAAAATAAAACTAAAAAAATGGGAAATTTTTTTTGAAATTTTTTTCTTTACACGTTTCACAATTATTTATAGCAGCAGTCTATTATCCCTTATTACCAAAAAAAAATAAAAATTATCAGAATCCCATCGAATGAGCTATATTAAAAAAATATTTAGAGTAGAGGGACCAAAAAAATAAAAGTTCATCTTTTTTAAAGCATCCCATCAGGCCATTAAAAAGAAAACCGAATCAAAATTATAATCGTCCTTCTCAGATTCGAACTTGCACCCAACGCAATCTCAACTTCCAAAACTACCCCTAATAAACAACCAATTTCCAGCTAGTCCTACCCAACCGACGCCGCTCTTTTATTGCCACCCACACAATCCTTGGGTTTCAAGTCATATACTTTTCTCTCACGCTTTCACTCTGTGTTTTCCTTTTTCCGATCCGAGTCACCAACTCAGTCAGCCATGACCGAACTCAATAAGGCCGATAACGATGACCCCTTCCTTGTTCAATATCAACCGTCCGATCTTAAAGTCGCATCGGAGTTTCTTTCCACGTGGTTCCCTTTCCTCTCTAGGGATCTCTGCAGCAACTGCACCAAAACTCTCTCCGATCGCATTCGCTCTCTGTCAGGTTATAACAACTTTTTTCTTCCCGAGTTAAATCTTTTTGGCTGCTGTTTATTACCATAATACCATTTTATTTAAAGCAATAAATATACTGTTAGTTAATTAGTTTAATTATATGTGAGAAAAATTAGTTTTTTTCTTTTTTTAGTTTGTAGTGTTGATTTTTTTAAAGTTAGGGTTTTTTTTTAACTCATAGTGTTTTTTGAAGAGTAGGATTTATTTTTCTTTCTGTTAATTGTGAAAATATTGCTCTTTCTGTTGAAATTTACGGTTGTTGTTTGAATTGTCAATGTTAACTGATTTGGAGCCTTCGGTTTTTGGCACGTTTGGCAATTATTGTAGAACTCAAAGGTGAAGATAAGAGTGGGGATCCTCCAAGGTTGAATAATAACGTGGAATTGTCGAACGAGAATTGTTGTTCTGATGGTAATTATGATAATACTTCTGTGGGAAGTTTGAAAGAGGAAGATGAGACGAATTTGTCAGGTAGTTGGAAAGATGGGACAAATGGGTGTTCTGAACCACCTGTTTCAGAGGCTTCCAGTAGTGGATTTCATAGTGAGTGGCCCTCGGGGATGTCTTGGGCAGATATGGCACAGGAAGATGAACTTGCGGAAGAAGAGGAACAAGAACAAGAGGAGTTGAATACACGGGTGGTTAATGTGAATGATTCAACAGGTGGGTTGAGAATAACAAAGGTTGTTGAGAAGGCTACAACGTTACCGAGGGAGCGAAGGGAACACATTCGGTTTATGAATGTGAAGAGGACAAAGGAGTATATGTGTTTTGAGAAGCTTAATGGGAAGCTTACTAATATTCTCCAGGGTCTGGAACTTCACACAGGTATTTTCAGTGCTGTGGAGCAGAAGAGAATTGTTGATTGTGTGTATGCATTTCAAGAGAAAGGGAAAAAGGGAGAGTTGAAAGGTTGGTTTCATAAAGCTTTATCTTTCCCATGTTATTCTATTTGTTCTGTTAATAAGCTTTCTACTTATAAGGAATACATAGGCCAATCAGAATCCTTTTCTCTGTGCTAGATTACATTTTGTTCTCAAATGCGCTGGGTACTGGTTTTTTGTGTTAGAATAGCTGCAGTTCCTAGAATACACGCACTCTCCTATTTATGCCATTCTTGTCAGTTTGCATTCGTAAAAGCAAAGATGAAACTAATGTTTCTCATGTTTTTCATCTCCTTAAAAGATCACTATAGCACACTAGGACTAATCTTAACATTCTACATGTTCCCTGATGACAATTGACTAATAGATTTTGACTGCCTAAAGCATCTAGTGTAATAAAATAATGATAATAATAATAATTAAAACTCTTGATATGCAATATCTCACTCTTTCATTAACATAAGCAAGAATGCTAAAATAAACTCCTGGTTGTGGTTATTTGTTCTCAAGTGGAAATGTTGAACATCCTCTCTCCGCATCTTTTTCTCTGGTTTTTTCCCATTTATGGTTCCATGTTCTCAGTGCTTGCCTTTTGTGCTTTGTAGCTCCCTATGCCAATGAATTTAAGATTTTGTCGTTTATTTTATGCTTGCTGATCCCTAAAACAATTGATTGTCCTTTTCCTTAAAGAATAAACCATTGAAGTTATGAATGAGGACGTCTGTATTACCTATTATACCATTCTGTATTATCTTCCCCCGGTTGGCTGAACATTGTCATTGACATGGTTTTGTATTTTCAACCGTGTACTCATCGGGATTTGCTGGCTCTGTCAACTACCACCTTCAGTGTTGATTGGTAATTCTTTTGGAATTTTATATTCCACTTCCAATTCTATGAATCTGAGCTAGTCTAAAATAGATTCTTGAATTGTGAGTAGTGTTTTAGCTGTTTTTCACATTTAGTCTACTGATCTGTTAGATGTGCTTTCATTACTAGGGGTATGAGTTTATATCTAAGAGTTTCTCTTTACATCAACTTGTGAGTTGAACTCTGTAAAACAGTTCCTGGAAAATGTTCAGCTATCCGATGTATCATTGTTCATAATTGGGTGGGAATTTCTGCACTTATTTTGCAGAACACACATATTCAGCTCCACAAAGGTGGATGAGGGGCAAAGGACGTGTGACTCTCCAGTTTGGTTGTTGTTACAACTATGCAACAGTAAGTTCTTGTCCCCTTTCTACATATCATCAACATTCTTGTTTACGGCAATTCGAAAATTTTAATGTTAAAACAAATGTTATAACTTTAACATTATGGTGGCAGGATAAAAATGGTAATCCACCAGGTATCCTCCAGGATGAAATGGTAGATCCTATACCTGACCTTTTTAAAGTGATCATCAGAAGGCTGGTCAGATGGCATGTTATCCCTCCAACTTGTGTGCCTGACAGTTGTATTGTTAACATTTATGAAGAAGGAGACTGTATACCTCCTCACATTGACAGCCATGATTTTGTTCGACCTTTCTGTACTGTGTCTTTTCTTAGCGAGTGCAATATACTATTTGGAACAAACTTAAAAGCTGTTGGTGCCGGTGACTTTGATGGTCCAATTGCAATCCCTCTTCCTGTGGGGTGAGTCTAATGTGCAATCCTTTTGCATGAATTCCTTACATGCATATCAATTTTGTTCCTTTCTTTTTGTTTTTTGACCCTCGTAATATCTTGTGCATGATCTTGTAATTATTGTCCTGATATTTTCTTATACTCCACCTTTTTTGTCATGGAACCTAAATCTTGGTCATTTTTGTTTTCAGATCTGTTCTTGTCTTAAATGGAAATGGAGCCGATGTGGCTAAGCATTGTGTGCCTTCAGTTCCTACAAGGAGGTAGCGATTGAATTTTTTTTGAGATCTTATATTGCTTATTTGATGCAAAAACTTTTGAATCTTCTTGATTTGTTCTTATTGTTTATTTGATCTATATTTTATTTGCTTATTTTCCCACCTTGCATTTGTCATAGGATATCAATCACATTTAGAAAAATGGATGAAGCAAAACGACCAGTAGGTTTTGTCCCAGAACCTGATTTGCAGGGAATTCAGCCATTGTCATATGAACTGGATAAAACAAAGAGGTTAAATTCTCCTAAATCTGAGCCTCATGTGAAAAGGCGGCCATTTGGTAGACAGGGTAATATGGAAGGAAGGAAATTTGCAGAGAATGGTTCCCAATCAGAACCTCGTTACTCAAGTCGGAGTCGATGGCAGGCTGTAAATCAGCGTGGATCAAGGGGAATATAAGCAGAGCTGATGGATGAGGTCCAACCCTTCTGTTGGCTGAATTGTACCTTTCAAATTTGAACATCTGAGATTTAATTGCTGGCATGTTTGAGTATTATGTGGAAAGTTGGATGTCGAGGTTGAGGCTCATTTCAATGTCTAGGGTTCTGTGGAATATATAATCATATACATAGCCATGCCAAATCATTTTTGATTCTTGGTCAAAGCAAATATTTACATGGGTGTTCGCAGTGGAATAGAGAGCAATATAAAGTCAGTTATTTATTTGTGAATCCTAAGGTTGTAGGCATTACTATAACTATTTTGTGTAGCTGGGAATCCTTTGCAGGTCTGGTTTTGGTTAAAAGCCTGATTGGATCTCCATAGCTTGAAGCACGGCTCGGTTTGATTAATTGGATTGTCTAGCTTGATGCTGCCTGTTTGTGACTTGTGATGGATTGCTGCTTTGCCGAGATGCCGTTTAAGTTGATTGATTGGAGAAGTATTGCCGCCACATTATAGTGCAAGATGACATTATGTTTTCGTATTCTTTCCTGGAAGTCTTGAGAATTGTATTGTAATTGTTTTTCCTTGACTTGATTGGTATCGACGAAATATTGATTTGTAAGTTTCTTAATGTTAAACGGGCATCCATATTTGAAGTATAGTTTTTGATTGACCCCCTAGAAGGCACCGAAACAGTTGTAATTTTAGATATTTGATGGAAATGATAACTACAGGTGAGTAGCTAATTGGAGATGCTACTGAAATCGCAGTTCAGGGGAGCAGGGTGGTTTAACTATTGACCTTGTTAGTTGTATTCTTGTCCCAGATGCACGCCGTTGAGCCAATTATTTTGGTTCAACTGATGGGAAGCATGTTTTGTGATGGAAACAGAGACAAAGCAGAATGGGATTTAGATTTTCTTAGCTAACTTTGGGCTAGGATTGCTTCTGTCCCATTGCAACTCTTCAATCAATAATAAAAAGAGTGGTTTTAGCAAAACACAAAATAGAGTTGCATGCTAGAAACAACAGCTGCGCCACACAGGTTTGTAAATTGTTTTAGTCCATTTCCCTAAAATGTTCTAGCTTTCAACAAAGTAGGAATGAACAACCTGCGACTACTAGTTCAAAAGCACGCAATCTGCTTATGACTCTCCTATGGACCTCCAACATAAGAGCAGCTATAAATATTTGGGTTTAAATTCGATTGATAATCCAACGCTCAGTAACATTTGATACTTTAGTCTTTAGAAATGGTATGCATATGGGATTACGATAAAATCATTTTTTGTCTCGTCCAATATCCAGATATTTGTACCATCCCCCTCGTTAGATAACCTTTTCGTCAAATCCAGTTCCATTGTTCACCAATCACACCCTTGAGGCAAAATAAATGGTTAAAGATCACTGAATTTGTTTTAAAAATTTGTTTCATTCCGTTCGTTTTGAACTTGAAGAGCTTCTTCAGAAAAGAAAACAATAAATTAACAATTGTGCCTATCAATGCTTCAATTAACGTCTTGCTAGGACTGGCTACATTAACATTTTTTGGTAAAGAAACAATCGATTCATTATTATTATTATTATGAAAGCTCAAGGAAATTAGTAAATTACAAAGTCTCTTTAGTTTTGAGAAATGAAATAATTATTCCTTTTGTTTTAAAAGCTAATTATTTAGTCCCCATGTTTTTAAATCTATTTGTAATTTAAAAATTTTCATTATTTTTCAATTTATTTTCATTTTTTTAAGAAATAGAAAAAAAAAATATGAAAAGATTGATGAAAAAATATGACATTTTGTTAAATAAAATAATATTAAATTAAGTGTAATCAACATTTATCAAAGAATTAAATAATTAATTTTTTAAAAAACATAACTAATTAATTAGTTTCTCTCTCAAAACTAAAAGAACAAATTTATAATTTACTCTCAAAGAAATGCAATAAGCACCTAGGCTCTAAAAGGCAGCCAAGGAGAAAGAAGTACAAGAGCATGACTAGGAAAAGCTTAAACCAAGGAGAATGAGACATTCTATTTGGATGGTTATTATTTCAATTGTCAAATTTCAACCTTGAAGTATCTAAAAAGTTCTAATATTAACTCCCGATACTTGATATTCGGGATCGATCTAACTAATTATCAATATTATCCATCATTTTCTTTCACTCTCTTCCTCCCAAAGTCCCGCATAGATACATATTGTTAAAATATCCCATAAAACCGATGAGGTGATGATTTCTCGATTTATATGAATGGTTGGATGTGCTTCTTCCTAGGATGGTCATGTAATAGATATTAGATCTTGTACTTGGCATCATATAGCGAGTATTTACAAAGCAAAGTCCTCTTGGGTTTTGGAGAATCCTCCGATGGCTAAAGTTAACATACAAAGATATAGTCCGATTAGACTTAATAGTATATATTTCAATTTATATGATTTGATTAGGCTTAGCGAGTAAGTTATTTTCTATATAGAAGATATACAATACTTTATGGAGTATGTAGAAGGCAAAACCTCTAGTTAACTCTTTTATGTGTGTATGATTAATCTTTTATAATAGATGTGAGGAGGATCAACTAGCACATAATGAATGGCGTATTCATCTTTCCTTTAAAGGTAGATGAGTTCTCTTTTTATTGTATAATAACTTCGACATATGTATCTATAAATTGGATACCCTCTTAAGTGAATGTTTCTTATTGGCATAAGTAGCATCATTCTTTTAATTTAATATATAGTGTGATGTCTTTCATTTAATGCTTGTCTTTTATACTTCTATTAATGGAGGAGTTAGCCAAGCTCCGAGGTGGACAATGAGGTAGATACGGAGGTATTCCCATTCACGTGAGTTCTTTTCGTGTGAGATTTTGTGTAGGCATACTTATAGTGGGTGGCTCCTTGTCTCGGCTTAAGAGGGGACACTTGTCAAGTTGTATTTTTCCAAGCATAACAGTAGTCCCCCTAAGTTTTTAAGTGAGTAAGTCTTATCGAAAGCTCAATTTTTATGTAGGTGCTTTTTTGGCAAGATTCTTATCGTTTGTCAACTATTTTCTCGGATAATATTCTACGTAAATGTTGTTGTTTAACGACTACTACCTTAGGCAATCTTTGGTGAAATTTTTGTTTTTGATGATCATTTTCTCTAATGATCCTTTTGGCAAAATTGTCTTCATTTTATGATTGTGTCCCTAGGTAATCCTTGACAAAATTTAAGGTGTTTGTTAACTCGCTTATTTATCTCTTTTGTATTGGACAACGAGTTGGTGATCGAGAGTATTCATTAAATTCTTACAATCGGTAATGATTGCTTTCTTATATAAGAAGTCTAATAATCCTTATGTGTGAAATTTTACGAGAAACAAAACATTTTGGGCTTCGTTAAACTCTTCTTATTCTTATTTATCCTTTGATCTTAATGGGACACTTAGCAAATGTCAATTAAACCATGTCTAAAAGTGGTGTCTTTTAGGATTTTATGCCTTAAGGATTTTTGCTTTTTCATATATATAAATAGTTAGTACTTGTCTTCTTTTTTTTTAGTTTCTTTTTTGTGTTGTTTACTTTTGAAATTTCCTAGTGGGTTTGTGAGAGTTCTTTTTGGTGAGTCCGTATTTATCCTTTATCTTTTTCTACCGATATTTAGTAGTTCTTTTATCTTTTTTCTTATAGAGATTTTTTTCTTCAAGCTTGTGTAAGTAATATTTTTTCTAACTTGATCTTCAAAAAGAAAATAGAGGATTTAAAGAGAGTTAGAAAGGTAGTGGGTGCTGCTCTTGATGATTAGGGGTTTAACTCTAACGTTGAAGGAGCGAATCGTAATATAAGGGAGCTTATTATTCTTGAAGGAATAAGGGTTGTCCTTTCTCTTGAAGAAGGGCCAATGCTCAAGCCTATTGGTATTAAAAGAGGCTTAAGCATTGTGTCTAGCAACATGATCAATGCTTATGGCTATTCTTTAAGTGAGAGCTTTTGTCTTGTTATTCATTGCCTTACGGATAGGATAGGGGTCATGAACCGTAAAGGTTTCGCGGAGACCTAGAGTTAATGTCCTTGCTTACATTGAGTACGAGGTCGATTCTTTTTTTTTTAATGGGTCACTTTTTGCCATTTTGGCATAAGTTTGAGCCAACCTTTTCCTGATAGGTTGACCACACTTGTGACTTTATAAATTTTTGTTTTCTTTTAAGGACCCCCTATTTTTTTTTTATTGAAAGAAGAAGGTAAGTAAGAAAGAAGACAGATCCTACATGTACAACCTTCTTTCTAGAGAGTCTAGCCTTTTGAATAGGGTATTTGTTGCCGACACCGATCTTTCTAGCGATTGACAAGGAGAATGATTTGTTATACATTATGAAAGATCAATCTCTTAAGAAGATAAGGCTATATAAAGGTGTTTCCTATTTTGGAGACACTTTAGGTAGACTAATAATGATCATGTTCCTCTCTCACTCGAAGAATTCTCTTTTTTAAGTTGATTTAGGACATTGAATGGCATCTTTAGCATTGACTTACTTGCCTAGGTTCAAATTTTGATCGAGAGCGTATAGGGTAATTGATGTAAACTTTCTTTCTTTTGTTATTTTAGCCATTGTTGTTTGGTTTTTAACATGTTTTTCTTTTTAATAGTTAACTCTTCATCACGTCTTCTTCGATAGGACATAAAGTTATTTCTAAGAGAAGTTTTAAGGATGTTGAAGCTTCTCTTCCTTTAGGCTTATTGTTAGTAGGAGGTCGGGCATAGAGGGTGCCCAAACTCTTGTGAAAAAGCATAGGAGGTATGCTTCTCCTTTTTCAATAAGCTTGTGGTAGGTTTTTTTAGGAAGCAATTTAAAATCTCTTCCTATGGTTGAGTTTGTGTCTTTGGCTTAATATTTTGATGAGGTGGTCACTTCCTATACATCGGTGACTATTTCTCCTCTAGTTGTGAAGGATTTTCTCTTGTTTAGTGAGTGTATGCTTTTCCTTTTTCAATAATTATGGTAGGCATTTTTTAGGACGTAATTTAAGGTTAGTTCGAAGGATTTTCTCTTGTTTAACAAGGGTACTCTTGCTCCCAAGCATCCGAGAAAGGAGGTGGCGGTTGGCTCTTCTATTTTTTAAAAGTCAACTATAGTTAGAGGCCTTTCCGTTGTTATGGATCCGAGGTTCATCCTCTTTTTAATGGGGATCATTTTTCAAGATTGTTTCAACTTTGACTGATTTTCTTAATTCTTGGAGATGTATCATCTATGGATAAGTATTTTTAGGATGCTAATGTGAGAAGGAGGATGTAAGCTGTTGTGGCTAAGTATTATTCTCTTCTTGTTCTTTTAGACTTTATTATTTTTGCTAATTTTTTGACATGTTTCTTTCTCCATAAACACTCTAAGCTTTTTTTTATGGGCTTTAGAGGTTGAAAGCCCTAAAAAAAGAGCATGTTTATGTCTAGACAAGGGTGTAGAGGCTTTTAAAAGAGCTAAATTACTCTTTAAGTATTGCTCTTTTTGAGTGGAAGGTAATTATCATTCGTGAAAAATCTCTAGAGCAAACTATGAAAGAGATAAAAACAAATACAAACATTTAAATTTTCCTTTAAACCAAATGTTACCAACCCAAAATCTAGCCTTTTCAATCAATAAATATCCTTAAAATAGACCAAGTAAATCAAATATTTCAACAAGACCATGTTTAGATACTTTAATAAATTTAATTAACCCTAAAGTCCCTTAGAAATATTTAAAGAACTCTACCCTCCTATTTTTGGTATTTCTTTAGAATTTTAATTAACCCAAATAGGTTAAAATAAAGTAAATTACAAGCAAAGCCTAATTAGATAACCCAAACTTTTCCAAACACATTTCGGGCGCCTTAACATTGATAATGTCAATTAGAGATAAATCTAAATATTTTTAAGATCAATTCACAAATAAAATAAAGATGCAAGTTCTAATGGCTTGCCTTTACGAATATAAATAACACCACCAAATAGATGATTTAGAAGAATTTATGAATATGTTCATCCAAAGAAGCCTACAAATACAACAAACACCACCACAAAAATTCACATATGCAATTTTGATATAAAACCCATCTTACTAGAACAATCTAAGGATATAATTTTTGAGAACCTAGCTAATCCGAGAAAAAAAAAGCATAAAAAAATTAAAAGAATCTCAATTTTATTTTATAAATATTTGGCAAAAACTTAATACAAAAGAGTAAATAATTTTCTTAAATACCGACTCTAAAGGATAGATAGATTTGATTAAAATTGTCCAAGTTAGATTAAAAAACTCAACCATTGGCCTAATCCCTTAAAAAAGGGGAAAAAAAATCGTTCCATGCACTTATAATTTAATTAGGACTTATCTTAGAGTGTCCATATCAAATTAAGATGCATATGACGTAAATAATTTCTAACAAATAAGGATTTAAACATAATGACCCAGCCAACACTAAGGTCAATATTCAACCATCCTTAAAACTAAATATAAGGACTAAATTAATTAGCCCAAGTCCAAATAATAAAAGACCCATAAACAAAACATAATTATCTAATCCATTATCATGCTTACACAAGATAAGGTAAGATAGGATAACATGTTCTAAAAATTTTAGCCATGTTAAAATTTTTAAAACATGTAGAATTTTGAATAGACAATACTTTTGTATCAGTTTGAGATTTTTTTTTTTTTTTTGGATGAAAGATGATGACTCTTGATTCCAAAAGGTATAGATTTTGGCTTTCAAAAAGGTTACGTGGTACCTTTAGATTTGATCGAGGTTTTTCTTTCATGTCCCTTATGCAATCCTATAGAATTTTTGCTTCCTTTGTTGGGATGGATTTGGCACTCATACTTCCTCATATGGTTGGTTTTGCTTTATTGAGATTCTTTTATGGTTTTGGATACTTTGCAAGTGTAATCTCATCTTAGCAATTTTATGAAGCAAAAGTTCTTATAAATAGTAATATATCATTAATCTTAAGTAGTTTGGACGAGTTATGATGTTTTTTTATTTTTTGTGCCTTCATCCTCTCTTATTTGGTCTTCTCATCTCTTCCTCGCTTTCTTCATGCTAAAGGAGAAGTATCTTTGCAAGATCATTTGGCTACTTCGATTGTAGTTGTTTCCATAGGAGTCAAAAACTTCAATGTTAGGTAATATGTGTTGATGGCGATGTTGATTTTATAGAGAAGATTTCTTTACAATATAATATTGTATGCTAAGTTTATCTCTATTACCATGAAAATAGGGTGTGTTATCACATACTAGGGAGAGGTTTCCATTGGTATTAGGATTTAAATAACCCTTTTTATGAGAACTTGCCCTCCCTCTATCCTTTGTAGTGGTGTGTTCATTAATTAGAGCTTTGAGGGATCTATCTTCATACGGTTAAAGGCTTTCTTTGATAGAATGTCTAAAAATATTAAAATTATTTGGATTTTATGGTTAAAGACCAGCATAAAGATTACTAGGGCATCATTATGAAGGAATGTTATTCCTTTTGTGTACTGTATGAGTAAAGATGATAGGCTTGTTTAATAGAGTGGGGTTTTATTATTGATGGTATGGATCGAAAAAGCCTTTTTTGGGTTAATTTAATGATTATCCCCCTAATATGATGTTGATTTAGGAAATGTCATCCTCTAGCATCTTTTGCCCGACAATGGCTTGGTTTGGCCTTTCTTCATCTCGCTTTGATAAACTACTTGAGGAAACCTTTTACTATTAAATTTATTTTTTTTATAAAAAATAATAGTTCTTCATGTTATGATTGACATTCTAGTGGTAAAGATGGTATCTCTTTGGTTATAGAGATGTAACGGTCTTTTTATCAAAGAAGGGTGAGTAACATAGAGTTTTTTATTTATGATGATAAATATCATTATTTAGAAGTCATTTAGGAGCGTTATTTAGAGCTTTAGAAAGACCAAGCAAATATGTACGGAGTCTCTAGAAATTCTTTTTGAATTGGAGCAAGTCGATATATATTTTTCTCTTTTTTATTCTTTCTAATAGTTGTTAGAAGCATGGTTGTGCTTGTTAGGTGGAGATTGCTTCTTCCATCCGAATATGGGTTTCCACCACCTTTTTAATCTAATAGATATTTTTTTTCATAAATTAAT
Organism: Dovyalis caffra; assembly: GCA_963924115.1. Classification (NCBI taxonomy): domain Eukaryota; kingdom Viridiplantae; phylum Streptophyta; class Magnoliopsida; order Malpighiales; family Salicaceae; genus Dovyalis; species Dovyalis caffra. The sequence continues at coordinate 894,709 of CAWUPB010000950.1, read as the reverse complement.
GTCACCGATGTATGCTATGAAGGCTTTGGTAACGACGGGTTCCGGTAAGCTATAGATCCATAACATTTCTTTATAGAAGCGGGAAAGATAAGTCTTTGTACTTTCTTTTTCTCTTTGAGAGACAAAGAATAAGTCCTTTGAGCTTCTTTCGACGGGGATGTGGGTGGAGAAGCAAGCCACTAACTTTGAGCATAGGTCCTCAAAATTACAAACTAATTTAGGGTCTAAGTTATTATACCATTCTCTAAGCATTGAAAGATGGTAGGTAGTGCCTTTCACATGATATTTGACCTCCGGATGACAAATTTAAGGTTGCCTCGGATATTTTGTACATGTTTCTAAATATCAATTGTGCCATCATGGATATCCAAATTCATTTTCCCGAGTAGAAATTTCCCTCGAGAGCTTGGCGTTCAAATTTTGAAGGGCAAGTGAAGAAGCCTAGACCTTATGGTTGTAATAGTCTAGCTCCAACTATGTAGCAATGATTGTTAGGTGTTTCTCTTTTTGTTGGCGCTCAGGCTAAGGGCTCATCGATGAGGTCCGGGACAATGAAAAGTTATCTTCGTATCTATTCTTGTACCAATTGTGGGTTGTGTTATGCTTACTCTTAATGCTTTGATGATATTCTATTTTATCATATTTTTTCTTCTTTCATTGAGAACTTTAACTAACTAACTCCTTACTAAGGCGACAACCTTTGTGGAGTTCTAGGATGTGGTGGTTTTTTTTTCTTTTTACTCTTTTTTTAGTGTATCGGATCGCCCTTTATTGACGGATTGGTGACGCAATCTCTCTTAGCATGACGATTCGGCTAACATGGATTTATTAGCAAGAAGACAATTTTAGGGTTGTGTGAAAGCCCTTGTTTTGTTTGTAGAGTTAATGATGGAGTAGTTAATGATTTTATTTTCTTTAAGTCAATATATACACCTTAATTAGCAAATCGACATGTTGTTGTAGTTATAAGACATCAATCGGTGAAGTGCTTAGGATTAGCAAAATCTACTCGGTGTAGGATGTGAAGGAGTTTCCTAGCTCTCGATTACAAAGAAATTTGAAGATTGGAGAAGTAAAAAGGCCGAGGACCGGCTTTTTGCTCGGTCCTCACAAACGAGCCATTAATGAGGTGATGGTTCCTCGATTTATATGAACGGTTGGATGTGCTTCTTTCGAGGTTGATTGTGGAATGAAGATTAGATCTTGTACTTGGCGTTTGATGGTGAGTATCTACAAAATAAAGTATTTTTCTTTAGTCTTGAAAGATCTTCGATGGCTAAATTAGCATACGAAGAGAGGTGTATGGTTTGATTTGACTTAATAGTATATCTTCTAGTGTATATCGTCCGATTAGGCTTAACGGTAAGTTATTTTCTATATGTTGAGAAGATATACGGTACTTTATAAAACGTGTAGAATGCAAAACCTCTTGCTAATCCTTTTGTGTGTGTAGGGTTAATCTTTTATGATGGATGTACGGAGGATCAACATGTATAGAGTGGAGGACATATTCATTTTTTCATTAAAGACAGATAAGTCCTTTCCTTATTGTATAACTAACATGTGTGTCTGCAAATTAAAATTCTCCCAAATGAATGTATCTTATTGGCATAAGAATCATTATTTTTAGAGTTTGACGTGTGGGGCAACCATTATTTTTAGAGTTTGACATGTGGGGCAATTTCTTTTATTTAATGTTTGTTCTTTATGCTTCACATGAGGTAGATGGGTATTCTTGTTCGTGTGAGTTCTCTTCGTACAAGATCTTATGTAGGAGTGCTTGTAATGGGTTGGTCCCTTTATCTCAGCTTAATAAAAGACAAGTGTCAAGTTGCATTTTTCTGAGCATATCAAAAACCTATAAACACTCGTTCCAAATTAATGAAGTTATTGAAGTGGCAGCTGTGACATAGAGAACCTAGAGCAACTTCAAATGGTATGCGATTGGAAAATTTGAGACAATAAGGTCGAAGTGGTTGATAGCTGAAACTATGGGTATCAAATTGTATTTTCTTTTTTTTTCCCTTTTTTTTTTTTTGCCATTAGGTCCAAGATTATTGCCGCGGAACTTCTTGAGTTCATTATATTTGGCTCAAAATTGTGTAATCCATCCAGTTGTTGAAACTAGCTAGCTAGTTGGCCAAAAACTTGAAAGTTACTCCAAAATAATCTATTCAAATATCCCCGTTTGAAACTCCTAACCAAAAGACCACTACTTCGTGGTCCTACAAAGATTCAATCACTTTGGAGCAATTAAAACTTCAGTCATTTTATAGCAATAATAGTTGATCGTGTGTGTCATATATATATATATATATATATATATATACAGACACACTAATGTGGTCCACCTACATATTTATAAGCCATCCTATATATGCTACAGAACTATACATTCACATCCAAGGTTTTTGTTTGAATGAAAACAGCTTTTGCTTTTAGTATTTATCTTTTAATCAATGGATATACAAATACCCAATTATAAAAATGTGAAAAAAAGAAGAAAGAAAAAATAAAACTTGTGGCTAGGGTTTGCTCTATGTGGTAGCCAGTCTCTTTCTTAGAAATTAACAAGACAGAAAGCAAAAGAAAGAGAAATGAGAGACTGCTAGCAGCTAGAAAGAGAGGTTAAGAGATATGAAATGATATTGTGATGTTATCTTTAGAGATATGGGAGGAGAAAATAAGAGCCAAAGAGATGATTACCCGAAAGAAAAGGAAGTGTACCACTGATGAGGCTTCACATTACTAAGGCACTCCTTATGAGGTAAGCAGTTCAGGATTTTAGATAAGAGAGAGATATATGCTAGCTTTCCCTGGCAAATCAAAGCCTAAAAAAGTTGATCAAGAGAGAATGACACTGGCTATTATTTGGCACCAAGAAACAAACACCAATGCCCACATCCCATTTCAGAGATAGCAGAACCCAATGCAAATGCATGATAAGGAGAGCAAAATCTCATCATGAAGTGTCAAGATCAAACAAATAGCACATTCTGAAAAGTTGAACTTGGAAAAGAGAGAGAGAGAGTCTGCAACAGTCAGAATTGTAAAAAAAAAAAAAAGAAGAAAAGGGGAATGAGACTGTTACAAGTTTGAATTTAAGGAGATTAAATATTACTATACTATATACCCATAAAACTTCATATACTGCACAAGTGAATAAAATATTCCTTGAGTGGCTATGTAATAATGAGACTTTATCTATATTTCAGAATCCAGAACCAGGAACAAGAAACAATAGTTTTCCACGAAATTTTTTTACTGCCTCTCTCCACTACTTTTCAGGCCTTGAAGCACATGAGACAATGAGAATTTCAGAGAAAGTTTAGAAGAAACAAAGATTTAGAATCTCTTAAAGTATATATTTTGATCGTTCTAATAGCTTCCTAGTAAATCATGCACTGAAGACAAAAGGTGCCCATGACCGGAATCCACGCCCCTAAATTGATCCATGGACAAAAAGAAAACTTGCATTAGCAAAACTATTAAGGTGCAAATGAAGAAAACTACCGGTACTCCAGTAGTTGAAAACTAACATCATTACATATGCTAAGTAGAAATAATATAAGAAACACGTCGAGTTTTATGAACTTTCAAGTGTGTGAATCAATTAGATTAGTTGATCATTCAATAAAATTACAAGAATCGATATTGAATTCTTTTCACTTTCACAATGTGAAAGATTAAAAAATATATATATACTTTATAGAACCTCCTGGTCCAAAACTTTTGTAAAAAAGGGAAAAGGTGCATGATAGGTGTTGTTGGTAATTAAGTGAGTTTGTTCCTAATTATATGATTATGGATTCAAGTTTGAGGATAAACAATATACAATGAATTTTTTCGTGAATTCATCGTAAAAACGTGGATGATATACCTAAAAAAATTTCCATGAGAGAACTTAATTTCAGTAACCAAAAAGACGATTATCCTTTGAAAAAAAAGTGTGCTCTATCTCCTTGATTCATAGATAGTATTTCAAGCAAAACACAAAGACACATGCATATTCACTCAGTGACACTACGAGTAATTTTGTGATGGAGTAATTTTTTTCTTTTCTTTTCCCAAGGAGGATGCAATATGAATTTGATAGGGAAAAGTAAAGACAAAAAATATGTGCAAGTGTAATAAGGTCAGGCGACAGGACTGCATGGTACTTGCTGTGGTCAGAATAATAATCATTTCAATACAGCCTTTTGTAATCTATGCGTGGGGTTGAACTTTCCCTAGTGAAAATGTGCCTCATTCTCACAAGAGTAAAAGAGATGACACACATTGCCTCGATCATACACTATGGATCTTGATGCTGAATTTCAGTTTTTCTTTTCTTTTTTTTTTTTTTTGGGAAAGAAAACATAGGAAAGAATGATAGACCTTCTGATGGTGTTCTTTTTCCATGTAACCCCATCCATCTCTCCCCTTCTTTAATGATCTTCCTACATTAATTTTTGGGAGGCGTGCTGATCCGTAGCATAAAGGACTGCAGATACGGTGACAGTGAAATTTTTTTGAAACAATTCGTGCTGTTGTTATTTACTAGTGAATGTAACTTCTCTCGTTACTATATTTGATGTTATTGCTTGGCCTTGTTCACCTTCAATTAATTTCTAGGCTGAACATGAGTAAAGATGTTGACAATGATTTAAAAAATTGTTTAGTAGTTAATGAAACTGGTTCAAATTGATGGGACTTAGCTAGTTCTTAATGGGATGACAAAAACCAGCTGCTTGAAGAGTTTCAAACTTAGACTAAACAAATTGGTATTCATGGTTTCATACCAGAATGATCACACGCATCTGCAAAATGTCATCATCCACACAAATATTATTTGAAAGGATCTATAAAAATGGTGATGTGCTTTAGCAAAATTCATCAATTTTCCCTTGAGAGATTTTGTAGAATGAGACATCTTCCAAGAATTAATACTTAGGAAGGGGGTTTGAAGAAAAGAGGAGACGGTGAAAGGAGGTTCTTTTGATAAATTCTATTATGTTTTCAACTAAAAGAGAAATTTTACAAACAAAGCTCATGGTTATGTTCCTACTTCTGCCCTGGAACATCTTGATGAGGATAGTGAAGTCTCTAAAGGTTCAGTATTTGCAGTTGCATGCCAAGCTGTTTCTTTTATTGCATATGTAGATACTCACTATCAAATGTTAAAAGTATTATGATCAGGTTGTACTAGCTAAATCAGAGTTTGCTTTTACTTGAACATTAGTAGATAACTCGGCGGTCCCCTAGCTAGCTAGTCCCCAAGGCTGTGGTAAACCAGTTAAGATGCTTAAATTCCTGGAATTCTTGCAGAGGATATGATCTTAAGGTGCAGGTGATAAAAGCAAAAACATATAGAGGCACTAATGGAAAGATCGTGACATAAAGATAGATCCTAGTAGGCCAAGACATAAACTCCACTTTTCTTTACATGTATGGTCATGCATGTATATATATATATACACACTTACCTTTGCTTGGACCGAGTCATTTACATTTTTGCCCATGACAGAGTACAAAAAATATATTCTGTTCTGGCTTTTTGGCCTGGTAAAAAAGGAGGACCATATCTTCATTAAAAGAATAACCTCCCCAATGAGCTCTAAATCACATACACAACTACTACATCATTTTATGACATTCATTCATTCATTCAGAAGCCTCGTTCACTCCATCCTTTCTTTCTTTCTTTCTTTCTTTCTAATTTATTTATTTCCAATATATCACTTCATGTCTCATTTTCTGCATTTTACTCTCTCTCTCTTTCTTAAGGAAGCTGGCTGGCTGGCTGGCTTTAATTATATCATACCTCGTCATGCCTTTTGATCCAAGTAATTCCACTGATACCCTCCCTTTCTAAGCTCTCATTTGTCCCTTCTCTTCTTGTGAACACTTCGCTGTCAACTTCAGTCCTTCTCTATCAGATATTTCTCTGATATCCTCTGTTTAATCCCTCCATCCCATGTGCCTCTTAGTTCTCTCTTGGACTGTCCCTTTTTATAGCCCATAAGGCCATATAACCCCCCAGCCTCTAACTGGCTATTTCATGCACAACACACTCTAACACACACCTACCCCACCTCACCTCTTATATCGGCTCTCACTCGTATTCTTTCTTCTACCTATTTTGTTCTCTTCCCTTTGTTTTGTCCTTGTTTAATTTCTCAATCCATCATGGAACCTCAACAACAACAACACCAAAACCAACAACAACCAAATGAGGATAATAATGGTGGTGCCAAAGGAAACTTCCTTTGCAGGCAAACCAGTACAAGGTGGACTCCCACTACTGATCAGATAAGAATATTGAAGGAACTGTACTACATCAAAGGTGTTAGGTCTCCAAATGGAGCTGAGATTCAGCAGATCTCTGCTAGGCTTAGAAAGTACGGCAAGATTGAAGGCAAGAATGTCTTTTATTGGTTTCAGAACCATAAAGCTCGTGAGAGGCAGAAGAAAAGGTTCACCAATGATGTCCCCATGCAACAAAGAACTGCCTGGAAACCTGAAGATTATTACTCTTACAATTACTCCAACATTAATAACAATCCTGGTTGGTATTAATTTCACTCTAACTTGCTTCCCTTTTTTTTTTTCAGTGTTATCATGGCTGACTATACTTGAGTTTTTGTTTATTTCATGTGTCTTGTGCTGACAATTTTGCAGGGTTTTCTCCTGCTTCTTCATCTTCAAATACTGGTGCGGTTAGTACTGTTGGGCAGACAGATAACCATGGATATGGATCTGTAACCATGCAGGAGAAGAATTTTTGGGTAAGGATGATCATGACCTAAAAAATGTTAGTGTCATTTATGCCTTTGATAAGATTTTCTTGTTGATGCTGAAGTTGGTGTAAACTAATATGCTTTTGCTGGTAGGTATTAAAATGGAAAGAAATCAACATAAAAGTTACACCCATGTGGAATACTAGCTATATGTTGTGTGAATGTTTATGTACCTGTATACCAACATCCACTCAGATCTTGCCTTAACATACCTATCACTAAGGCAGAGGTGAAATGGAAATTTCTAGCTTTAAAAAGTTTCTTGATAACATATGTAGAAAGGCAGAAAATTTTCTGCTTTCCTTGCAAAATAATTTGAACAAAACAGCTTCTTTTTCTTTGAATCAATCCCTTTACTATACAGGATATATATGCGACAGAAAATACAAAAGGTCTGAAAAATTACCGTTTTTTCTCTCAAAGCTTTTTAAATTCTCGAAATTCGAGTTTTCCTTTTGTTTTTTATTTTTTATTTTTTTTATTTGCTTCATTAGGACTGTTCAGTACCAGCTGGTGGTAGCAATGGTCCTGGAGGTGGATCCATGAGCAGCATTAACTATGGATCATGGGGCATTAACCCTTACAATTCATCCTATACTCCATTTGATCAAGACCAAGAAGCAGCTGCAAAGATTGAGACTCTTCCTCTATTTCCCATGCACGGTGAGGATATCAATAGCTCTTTCAACATCAACAACATTAACCCAGACTTTTATTACAGTAGCTGGTATGGCTCTGATGATTACGGCAATGACTCTACTTCTCGTACTTCCTTGGAGCTTAGCCTCTACTCCTACAATGGCCAGCCACAAGATTATTAATGTCTCTGAATATGATCCCTCTTAATTAGTTTGCTATCTTCAGTAACTCTAGTCTTCTGATATTCCACTTGTGTACTGCTACTAATCGATTACTACTATTTTATCTGCTTCTCATGGTGTCTTCTTGCTAGATGTGCACTTGTTTATTATGAAAATTCTTAGTAGTTGTGAACTTAACACTTGTCATGCAAAGGACTTAATTAGTAGGTGATTGTGTTACTTTATTGATCTGTCCAAAAATGTTTATTAATTTATGGTAATTTAGTACAATAAATAATAGTAGCAACAATAACATGCGTATTAAGGGAACTGAAAGCAAAGATGGTACAAAATCCACCAACAAAACCTTAGTTTAACATATCATAATTGTCTCTTTCAACGAAAACCCAAGTTTCACCCACCAACAAAGAACAACAAGATCATGATTCATGATCATAAGGTGTTGTTTTGGACATTTGCAAAGAGAGATTGGGATTGTGATTCATGAAAAGAGATTTAAGGTGGGACCCTTAACTTGAATGATAGGTAATTGAGTGAAGTTGGTGTTGGTGCACCTACACTATAGTAGTGCTCGAACTAGGGTTTTTCTGGTATCATGTGGTGCTGTTGTGAACAGGAGGAAAAAGATTTGGCAATGATATGATGTGGGCACAATGCCTGAACTATGTAATCTGCTTATATTAAGTTTGAAACATATAGATATTGTCCATGGAAACATTAGATCTTGAGGGTTATGCATCTCTGATCTCCAGCTTCCTTTTGTGTCTCCAGACGATGTAGTAATTTTATTTTTTTTCGTCTTTTTTCACCGAACTCTAACTCAGTTGAATTTTTTTCACTTTGGAAAAATATGATTTTATGACAAAAATTGATCCTAATCTATTGCAATTTGACAATTTCATATCTTTGATATCAAATTACATAATTTGATTCCTAAATTATTTTTTTAGACAAATTTTTTTTATTTATAATTATTTGTAATAGTCAATCTTTTAATCGTTAAGTAAAATGCTTAAACATCGTCATGTAAGATTCTATGTTTTCTTTAAAAGAAAAAAATCAATTATTCTTAGAATTAAGAGGGTTAAGACAGACGAGTGAGGGTATAGATGAATTAGGAGAGTTCTCAGAGGCTCGTGAGGATCTTGCTGCCCTAGAGAAGGATTACGATGAGGTTGGTGCTGAGTCTGCTGAAGGAGATGATGGTGGTGGTGAAGAAGAGGAGTACTGATAGGAAGTGTTACTTCCGTGCTGATAGGGAGAGTGTTTCCTTTTGTGTGTTTGATTTTGTTGCTATGAATTTGCTTACACTCTGGTTGCCGCTTCTATAGTTCCTATGTTGGGGATACTTGTTACCCCTGGTATTGTAATAAAAAATATGAGGATTGAATTCAAGAAAAGGTTTTAGTTGCTAAAATAAGTGTTATTGGATTCGAATATTTGTGTTTATAAAAAATTCTTCTGATAATTGTTCTCATCTTGTATATTGGATAGGCTAACAAGAAATTAATCTGAATCTTTGATCTTAGAAAACCCTAAAGGATTAAATATATATATATATATATATATATATATATATATATATATATGAGGATTGAAGGTTTTTAATATGGGGATGAGTACTGTTAAATTTGGTTTTCTTACCAAATAACATGGGAGAAGAAGCTCCACACATTCACTATTTAAACTCAACTACAAAAAGACCCCAAGTGTTTCAAGTTTCAACAAGAACAATGAAAGACCTGTTGATTATATTTAATCCATATAGAAAGGAAAATTACGTTATTTTACAAAAAAATTCCAACCAAAGAAAAAATCAATAATTTGCGACTGCAATCTTCAGAAGGTGATGCTTGATGTCTTCATTGTGGCTTACCGGCTTCCCTACTTCAGTAGGGTCCCAGCTTCTTGACATGGCGATTCTCTATTTCCCTTCTCTTCTTCATCATAAAGTATACTCAGAAACCAGTTTTTGATTCTCACTTTCCCAGCACTGACTGAAAGCTTGCAGCTGAGGGATGAATTCTCCAACTTGTCCTCGTACAAGCTTACAATTGCCACAAAACTTCCATTTTCATTACATGTCCGACCATGAGCAGCCCTTAAAGCAGCTCCTAGGGAAGCAGGATCTGTCAAAAAAGTATAAAGTTTTCACTTCCATCATGGAAGGAATCTAGTATGGAAAGAGACCATTACAAAAATTGTAATTCAATCTCTCACTCTCTCTCTCTCTCTCTCCCGGATTGCAATTCAGTATTAAAGGGGTTAACCTCTAAATTCTAAAAATTATTTTTTTATTAACTTTTTTTAAAAAAATATTGATAGGATGTAATTTAAACAATATCGTTAAAGCATTTCACTTAACGATCAAAGAATTAACCATTACAAAAAAAAAAAAAAAAAAGATAAAATTTACCTAAAAAATAATATTTTAAAATTTAAATTATATAAATTGATAATAAAAAACCTAAAATACGAAACTACATTATATGGGAAATAATGTTTACCATGAAACCGTAAAAATATTGAAAAGCTACAACACCATAAAAATATTGAAAAGCTACAAGAACATAGAGTTCTTTGTAAAAAGACATTGTTTTCTTCTTTAGCTATCTCTCGATCTCTTTTCTTTTTTATAATTTCCTTTATTTAAATACTTTCTCAAAATTCCATTCCAAACAACATTAATCCGTCTGGAAAGAGTCTTTCTGACACCATGAATACCACTTGCCACAGAGTTTTAGCTAGAAATTGAAAGATTTTTTTCAATAATTTGCATGTATGATGTGAAATCGCGTGTTTACAAACATAATCCTTTTGGTTATAATTTATGTATTCCATACAAGCCAAATTGAATATGTCACGTCTAAATCTTCACGTAGGGACCAAACACAACCTCAATCAATACCACAGGAACAAATCCACAAATTTGGGGTTGTATTCAAAATTTTGAACACAAATTAATGCTTAGGAAATAAATTTTTCTTAATATTTCCTACTTTTATATATATATATATATATATATATATATATATCTTATCCTCTTTGGGAAATATAATGTAACGAATAGAAACTTATTTCTATTGTTCTTGTAGAAAAAAAAAGATTTTTGTCTCCAAGGATTTGAATTTATATAAAATTTATCTGAAAAATGATAATTTAAAGTTCAAATTACAAATACCAAGATACTTATAGGTTTTTTGAGTCTCCATAACTAGTCTTTTACGATTTAAAACTGATTGCATTAAAATCTATTTATGTTTTTTTTTTTTTTTTGAAAAAAAAAAAACAGAGAGAGAAAGAGAGGTCATAAGACCAATGTCAAAGTTGGTTACCTACTTGGTCATATTCTTATCTAGGTGATTGCAGTATAATTTAGATGGCATTGCATGCATGTATCTGCCATCATGGGGTGTCTAGAGAATGCAATAAATTAATTAAGTTCAAGGAAAGAGTAGAATTAATTTGAACTATGTAGAGAATAAATACAGAAATTTTGATGATACAATGAAAGTAAACTGTACTATATATAAAGAACATTCAAACACTAAGACAGTAATGTTGGATTTCTTCTTTTTTTATTGATTATGGATGCTGTAATTTAAAGGTGCCAAAGTTTGTCTATTGACATTTTATTTCTATAGCTTTGGTTGCACTTTTTTTTTTTTTTTTTTTATGGGACGAGAGCTTTTCTTATAAATTTGGTAATTAAAAAAAAAACTCGTAAACTGACTTTTCTTTCTTTCTTTCTTTTTATTTGTTGGATCGAAGACAATTATAAAGTTATTATAGAAATTGTCAAAATTTTCGCATTTTTAATACATATATATATATAATCACATTTATTGTTCTACTTTTAATGTCGGTGATGTGAGAGTTGTGTTTTCATGCCATTTTCTTATAATAATAATAATAATACAGCAAAATCTGTTGAGTTCTTGGTAGAATAGAGCTGGGGGATTTGATTGTTCGGTGAAGGAGAAATGGGTGGTAAAAATTGTAAGAACCATTTGTAGTTCAGAGAGCAAGTGGAAGTCAATAATTGGGGGACCAAATATTGCTCAAAAAATAAAAGTGCACGTACATAGTTCGCAAGATTTCCATATGGGAGTGGGACCCACATACGACCCTTCCATGAATCCTATCCTAGCCAGCTAGCTAGCTCTGCATTTATAAATGCAAGGAAAGGGACAAAGACTTCTGGGAGAACAACAGTTCTGTCCCAGGACGGCTATAGACTGTTATAGTGTACAAAAGCTAATCTGCCATATTTCATGTAGAGGAGCCGTAGAAGAAGCTGTTCAAAAAGAAAAAAAGAGCATATTTTGTTGAGAAATAGCTTTGTTTTGGGCTGCTGAGAATCTGCGATAGAACTGCTAGCTGTATTGTAGACTTGGGTGTCAGATTCCTACAGGTTTTAAGGTCACTGTTTGGACAACAGAAACCAAACAAAATCGATGTGGCCTTGTAGACTAACCTCTGTAATATATATATGTACATGTACCGTCTAGTTTTATAACAATTTTCGAGTGAATAGTGAATAACATATGCAATGTTTGTAGTTGAAGAGAGAATATATTTTGAAGTTTGAACCCACGTCGTAAACACCACCACAGTTTTGTCTAACATTAACATAGAACATCAAACACTGTCCAACTCTAACCAGTTTTTTCGTTAGTTTTAATACTGGTGCAGTTTAGCAAAGCAAACTCTCTCGACTCTGAAATAATCTCAGCTTACCGTTGATCTATTGCACTTAGATGGACATCGTCGTTTTCTACCTATCTTTCCCTCTGTTAGAGCCACTTTATGAATATCATTGAAAAAGGTCTCCATCGACAAGATTTTGGATGGATGCATTCCTTTATTAGGTTTGACATATTTTTCCCACTTTATGGCACGAGATGACCCCAATGTCATTAATGGCCTTCAACTTTTGATGGATGAGGAGAACCGAGGCCCCAATGAGGAACATTAGACAATACTTGTATTCCTGGTGGATAGATATAAAAAGATATAGTTGTAGATCCGAGAAGATCTTTAGAGCTTTCTGAACTTTCTCATACGTAATGCCCCAAACCAGTAAGGTGAGGCATGACATACATCACAACTTTCAGCCAATTTCATGAAAGTTTGTACAAATGGTCGGTTTCTGGCTGGTTTCCTTGCCATTTTTAACACAAATTATACTTCGGTTCAAAGTTTTGCCACTGTTGCATGTGCTTGCCATTCGTGAATTACCCTGCATTTACTTCATTCATGAGTAGATGCTCCGCAACATCGAGCAATCATCTCAACTTCATTTCATTTTGTTGCGTCTATGTTGGACTCAATTCTGAAAAATCATACGAAAGATGCGAACAGATTTTGGCAGCTAAACATTGGTAGTCCCACCCACATCTCTTCATTTCACCTAACTGTTTAACAATAGTGAATTTCATAGGAAAGAGGTGATGATATATGCTTGACTATCATCTTTTCGAAATATATATATATATATATATATGGTACAATAATTTAGGTTACAAATACTAAAATAGAAGTAACAGGCACCTAGTGTTCTAAAAGTTTGTATAGATCTATGACCCAAGTACCAACTCCCATATATCATTGATAAAGCTTCTTTTTCCTTTTCCCTTTTTCAGATATTTGGAAATTCTGATTTGCATTTCATCTCAACTTTTTCTGTCAATATGCTGCTTGCATGGATAAGAACTACTCTCAGCAAACTTGTCCTGCTTGGTCGAAATAAACTCTGCCTCTGTGGACAGGGTGAGGAATTGTTCTTAAACTTGGTAAAACGGTGCAGAAATCCTAGACAAAGCAAGTTGAGATGCAAAGATCAGGTTAATTCCTCCATGGTGTCCCTTCAGCTTTCTACCATCTCGATGACTGTAAAGCCACAACAAACAGACAGCAAAACTTTAGTTCGCTTCACAGGTCCTACATGTCAATGCTTTATAGCATAACAAGTGCCTTTTAGCTGACCTCAAGCACCACTAAATTATTCGTTAGACCTGATACTTTGATTTCAATGTGTTCTAAAGCTGATTTAGAATGGTAGCACTTGAAGAAGAAGGTTCTTATAACATCCAAAGTGGATACAGGCCACAGATTGAGAAGAGTTGCGTACAATATAATTCTGCTGCCAATCTCGTGTGGCTAAACTTTAACCTTGCTGGGTCGACTTGTTTGGTGCGTTTATAAAAGTCAAATGGACAATGACACAAAAAAACCTTTAAGAAGGCATTGTTATAGACAAATATAGGTTGTCGTGTAGCTATAAGATAACATGCAACTAAGCTACTTGAAAATATTGCAGATTTGATCAACAAGAAAGCAGGAATAAGTGCCTTGAGATTAAAGATCCACAAGTACAAACAAACAGAGGAAATGAAGTTAAAGCACTGGTAGATAGTATAAACTATAACTCTACTTCTCATTGACAAGAGAACTATACAATTTATTACTTTCATTAGCCTAGTCAATGATATAATTCATGATCATGTAATGCCTATACAATCAAAAGTTACAAGGTATTGTAGAAAGTTACATTTTGGTACCTGAACTTCAATATGCCTTCTCTGGAACACCTTTGGTGATAAGAGGTTGATACTGTAACAGCCCACAAGCAACTGATCATCTACAACCTTATAAGGAGCTCCAAAGGTTGAAAGGTGATTTCTACAATGCGTAGTTGACTGCCTCTGCCTAAAACCCAAAATAAATAAATAGTCCCAACAATAATTCAAAACGCAAGAGAGGCAGGGAGAGGAACTATGTTTTCAGGAAAAGAAAAAGATGGGAGGAAATTCCAGCACTAGCTTCAAGATTTTCTCGTAATTTTATCAAAAGAAAAGCAATGAACCTCATGACTGCATAATGGTTGAAATTGAAAGTGCTATACTGAAGAATTCTACTTCCTTCCAACATAAGCTGCTAATTTAGACAAGTCCGGAATCCAAAATGATAGTTCAGAAGACCCAGTAGCAAACATAAGACTTCCAGGTGCCCATTTTATGACATGTGGCTCAGTTTCATATGTCACCCAACTTGCAACCTACACAACAAGGAAAAGAGAATACTGAGTCTGATGTAAATCACAGAACAAATTAAAAAAATGTAAGAGAACGATGGTTATCATACTTCTTTCCCGCTCCTTACACTCCAAGCATGGACTCGGCCATCACCAGAACCTGTCAAAATATCAGAACCATATGGTAAAGTTTAATGCAGAGCATAACAGGGAAGATTTACCCATAAAACAAGTGAATTCTAGGTTTGATGTCAGATAAATTTTCTATTTCTGATGGTTCAGCCCATGTGCCGGAATAACCCCATTGAAAGCTAATTTTACACACAGAATCTCTGAAAAACTCTACATTCCATGTATGTAAATCTGAGGTACCAACTAACTGAAAAAGATTTAAATTAGTGTCCCCTCAATCCCAAAGAACTGGTGGCAGAAGCAATACCTGATACAACGAATTTTCCTTCAGGGCTGAAAGATGCCTCTAATGTGGAATTGATTGAAACTGGTTTCACATTGTATGTTGATAACTAATACAACAGGAAGCAGGTCAGGGAACTCGTTGAAATGTTCATGAATCATCATCCAAAGTCTTCATCATTTAAGGAAAATTTATGCGAAAGCTAAATTGCAAACTCACAAGTGTTCCACGGAATGAATCAAGTACATGAATATGCCCATCCATAGTTGTCAAGAGGGTAAGTCTTCCATCATTGCTGAACTTTACGACATTCGCATCAGATACATCTCCCCCAACAGAAAAGATGTCAAAAGGACCCTGACAGAATTGGGCACTTAAATCCTTGCTAAATAGTTGTTAAGTTACTTATGCAACAGCTAATCTGCTTTACACATTTTTCATGCATAAACGCTAACCTTCTCATACTTGCGAGAATCAAACATTCTTATGTATCCTCCAAATGCAATTGCAAAGATTAGCCCTTGATCATCATATGCTGCAGCAGGCCTTCCTTGTACACGTAAAAGACCCTACAGCATGGACAAGAAATCAGAATACAAGATGAATAGAGAAAACATGTTTTTTTTTCCCTCAAAGAAAGCATTTATATCCCAAGTTATCAACCTGACACTTTTCAGCTCGTTGATCCCAGAGCAAAACAGTTCGATCGAGAGAACCGGAGATAAAGCATTCTTTGCGAGAGCACAAGCTTAGCGAGACCACCCTTAGAAAAAACAACATGAAATGTGACTTCATGCTACAGATATGTCCAGGACATGCAATCACTTGAGAGTGAAATAAATTCCATCGATATTGGAAATCATACCTGTCATGATGACCTCTAAAATACCGCAAATACTTGTTATCATTCAACGAGAGAAGCCGCAGAGACTCTGCATTGATGAACACATATACATGATTTTAAATACAGCATGATAAAGCAGGCATAAATCCTTGATCTAACCTTGAAAAATAAATAAATGCTCTAAAGGATAAGATATTAATGCAGTTCTTACAAACATACCATCCCATCCATTTTTTGAGGAGTATAAAACAGTCGTAGGATCAGATGTAAAGCAAACCAGATCAACCCCATACTTTTTGCTATTAATTGCCTTCAAACATCTGAAATTAAGAAAAATTGTCTCCATAATTCACGCCAATAAGACAACAAGGCCCAACAACAACTATAAAATAAGGACAAGAAAATATCGGTCGGTTTTGAACATGATATGCAGCTTCCCTTAAGTAATTTTATCAGTTACTTCTATCAAAACATAAAAATTCAGCAATGCTTTAGCTTAAGTAGTTCCAGTAACACATAAAAGAGTCACAAAACTGCCATTAGTAGCATTAAAACCAAGCAGCTGATAGTAAAATTCCCTTTAAATTCTTGTTGTTTTTGAATCTCTCACTCACAAAGAATCGAATATACAGAAGATTAGCATTTTAAACCCAACTTCACCATCATCTCAAGCCCCAGCAAGCAAAATGATATACTCCCTAAAAACGATATGCAACATACAATAGTTCAACCTGAAAACATTAGACAAACCAAATTGGAACAAATGCTTTTGCTCTCTCAACATAACGCCACATACTTCACTAACATAACTACCTACCGCATAGAATTTCCGAATTATAACAACATAAATTTCTTCCAAAGACAGTAAAATTTTAAACAAAGAAATAAAATTTTCCCTTTGCCCACCATCTGTTCTAAAGACAGGCAGACTAAAATAACACTAACATAACTAATGTCCACCAAAATGTTATCAAATATGGAAAGCTTAATCAACAAAATTTGCAGCAAAAAGAAAGGCTGCTTACGTGGCCCCAGCAACATCATAAAGTCGAATAGATTCATCGTCACTAGCAGTTACTAAATAACTTGATGTCTTATGAAAATCCATTGAACTGATTCTTCCATTCTGTAACCATTAATGAAATAAAAAGTAACTAATATTGAAAAAATGAAAGAATTAGGAAATGGGGTGTTTCAAAAATGAAAGAAACATACATAATCTCTAAAAACCATGCCAGTTTCCATGCTTTGAAGAATTTCTTCTGTGAGTTCTAATGATACTTTCTCTTCTCTTTCTTGTTGTGTCCCTAAATTTTACAAAAACAAAAATAAAAAATCAGTTGTTTTAGAAAATAAGTACGAAGAAACGAGTGAAGCTGAGTTTAGAAAGAAGATTTGATACGTACCAACCATTGTAAACGAATTTAACTGGTAAATTTTGAGATTTTGAAGATGAAAAGGTTTCGAGCATCGATGAAGAGAGCTTCTGAATTCTTTCCTGCTGGGTTTTATTGGTGTTTTGTTCTTTTTCTATGGAGTTCTATGAGGGCCGGGTTTGTTTGGAAGGCCGCAGGCTCGAACTGGCCCAACTCGTTCGGTTGAAATTGTGGGGAAAAGACCTATTTTGAAACCCATATTTATATCAAATCGGTAAATAAATTCTGTATAATTAATAGACAAATCGGCTTTAAGTTAGTTATAATTACGCAATTCAATCCGAAGGCTTTCGATTCTTGATGGACACTCAAAAACTAGGTTTACAAGGAAGAATACATTTATTGGATGAAGAGTCTAAATTAAAACTACATTTTTTCTCGTTCTATTTTCTTAAAACATACAATATAGAGTTTGGAATTAAAGGAAAATCACGTGCATATAAATTTTTAAATAATTTTAATTTTTATTAAAAGAAGATATTTTAATCAAAATTGTGTGTCATATGGCTAGTATGTTTTGAATGCTTATTAAAAAAAATAATAAGAATTAAGAACGGTTGGGTTAAATTGTATAATTGCAAAGCAAAAGAAAGGTCGAATTTATCAAATTATTTACATAAGATATAATTTGTGAATTTGATACAAACACAGAATTTTAAAATGGGATTTTTGCAAATTGTGGTATAGCCAATGAAGACTTGTTCAAAGTGTGATAATATTTAAAGTTTATTTAATCAATAATGATACATGATCGCATCTTAATGAAAGATTGTAGTTAATGCTTGTAAAAATAGGATTTTGGTTTTCTCTCTACCTCTTAAAGAAAAAGAAAAAAACTCTAGGTAATCTCAAAGATGTTAAGAGAGAAATCATTCTTCATCTATTTTGTTTCTTCTAAAAAAAAATCTAAATGAATCAAGTATGTTTTCTTCTCAAATTGTGATGAAAAAACATGAAATTTTAAGATTTATAGAAATAATGAATTTATATCTTATTGTTCACAATGAATATAATTATAATTTTTTTCATTTTTTGTTATAAAAGACTAATTATATCACTATATTATTATTATAAAAAAAAAAACTAAAAGAAGTGCAAGTGGCACTGTTTATTCCTTGTGGGTCAAGACTCATCTCCCCTGTTCATGCATTTTTTTTTTTTCCTTCTTCATCCCTCTTTCTTTGAGAGGCAAATTAACTAGTCCCTTCCTTGTAGCTTAAGACTCATCTCCCCTGTTCTTTTCTTTTTTTTGCTTCTTGGTCCCTCTTTCTTTGAGAGAAAAATTAATTAGTCCCTTTGTAATTTACTACATACAATGCACCCTTAGAGCTTTTTCCTTCTTCTTTTTTTCAAAGGGTCTGAGCCTGGCAAGCCTGCTAGGCTCCAATTTTTTTTTTTAATATATTTATGCTTATATATTCTCTAAAATTAATTATGGTTTGTATACAGACTTTAAAATATATTATGTATTTTGCATGATGTGCAAAATAAGAATTATTTAGAATTATATATATATAATGAAAAAAACGATTTTCTTCTACATCATTTTTTGATGAAATACTGAATTAATGGACTAAAAATTTGAGATATGATTTCCTAAAAAAATTTATATAATGCAACATATGCATATAAATATTTGAAGTTAATTTTTTTCCCCCAAGTCATCATATATATTTTTAAGCCCATTGCACAATGATTTAATTATTTTACTATTAATTGCATAAAATTTTTATTTTGATAGATAGAGTTTATTATTATTATTATTTTGTTTGATTTGAATATTTAATCAAAGTAAATGTTGGGAACACAATTAAGTGCATAAGTAATTAATTATAAATGAAACAAAACTGATAAATAATGATAAGTATTTGAAATTTGTTGTTTTTGTAGTAAAAATTATATCAAGCAAATCGATTTTAAAATATATTATGAGTTAGGAAAACAATTTGTGAATTTTCAACCCCTTCTACAATCGATATCCATATGACAAATTGAAAAAAAAAATCTAAAAGGTTATTATAAAAAAAGCTGGAGGTGGCATTGTTCATTTACTTGTAGCAATTCCTAGCTTTTTTTATTTTTATTTTAGGTCCGGCCTCCTTTTTTTTATTTAAAGGGCTAGACTATTGGAACCTCATTGTATAATTCTTTTTTTTTTTTTTAGTTTCTATATGTTCTCGGATGGTAATTGTTCCCCTCCTGTATAAATAATTTATTTTTATTTTTTTATCATGAAATTAGGTGTGAAAATATTAAAAAAAATGTTTTTTTATTTACGTACGGTTTGATAGTAATAGAATATATATGATATTTTTTAAAATTTTAGTTTGAACATATATATTTTATTATATTAATTATTTTATTATTTAAAATTTATTTCTTCAATTGTTTGTTTATTATTAAATTTCTCATCGAAATAATTTTTAAATTTTATATAATTTTATTTGTTAATAAATTTTATTTTTTTATATATGGCTTTTGAAATAAAATTTTAAAACATGATTGTTTTATTTTTTAAAATATATTATTATAATTTATACGATTGGTTATTTTTATGATTTTTTCAATGAAAATGACATTGTCGTGTATATAAATTCGATGAGAGAAAGAGAGAGAGCCGAAAGTGTGTTTTAAATAATTTGACTTTATTTTTTAAAAAAATTAATAATTAGTTAAAAATTCAGAAGTTTTATTTGGTTGTATATATATATATATATATATATATATATATATATATATATATATATATATATATATAATCAAAATTTATTGAAACCAAATTTATAATAGTTTTTATTTAAATCTATTCATTTCGATATATTTCATGTAATTTAAGTAAATTTTTATATATTTTTTAGTTATATTATATACTACGAGTCTTCTAAGTACGATATATATATAAAAAAAAATTAAAATTTATCGAAACCAAATTTATAGTAGTTTTTATTTAAATCTATTCACTTCGATATATTCCATGCAATTTAAGTGAATTTTTATATATTTTTTATTTATTTTATATACTCGAGTCTTCTAAGTACGATATATATATATATATAGTTTTGTCGTGTATATAAATTCGATGAGGGAAAGGGAAAGAGAGAGCTAAAAGTGTGTTTTAGATAATTTGACTTAATTTTTTTCTAAATAATAATCAATTACAAAACATTCAGCTCAATTTTTTTAAAAAATAATAATTAGTTAAAAAAATTTACGGGTTTTTTGTGATTTTATATATATATAATCGGAATTTATCGAAATCAGTTTCATAGTAGTTTTTATTTAAATTTATTTACTTCAATGCATTCCATTTGATTTAGGTGGTTTTTTTATATATTTTATTTATTTATTTTATATGCTCTAAATCTGTTTAGTACGATATATATATATATATAGTTTTGTTAGAAATTAATTATATATGCACATATAATACTAATTATTTGTTATTTATTTTTTTCATATTCTAAAATCTGTATTTTTAAATAAAATAATTTAATTAATGTTTTGAAAGAACCTCTTAATTATTCAAATATAAATTTTTATACTAATGTTATAAATTATTTTTTTAATAAATATATATAAATCAAACAAGTTTACTAAATATATAAATTCGATTTACAATAATCCTCATAAACAAAATATTTACTCGCATCATACCATATAAATTGTTAACCCTATGTATATAATGGTTATCTTACCATAACATAGCGCAGGTGTCTAACTAGTTATAGCTATTAGAGATTTGAGAGGTGATTCTCGCTTTAGAAATAACAACTACCTTGTCAATTCATTTTGCATGCCTAAAATTTAATTTGGTTAAAAGAACCAATCATTCTTAGTTGTGTCATTACATATGTCTAACTCTTAAGATGAATAATTTAAGATGGAAATTATATTAATTTTCTAAGAAATTATAGAGATTTTGTTGTTCTAATTGTTAATAATAGTAACAATAGTAATTTTCTTTTTCAATTTTATGTTATCTTACCCATTTTGCATGTATGGGAAGCACTAGATCGCATGCCTCCTAGCTAAGTTTCTTTTTTCTTTGTCTTTTTTGATATATACAATTAATAGGATATCTTTAAATCAGTTTTTATATTAATCGATACCAAGTTTATTATTTTTGAATAACCGAGTGTTATAATGCATTTTTAACATTTAATTGATTATTAAATTCTTTTTTAGGTCGAGATAAATCTAAATCCGATACCATTAAAAAATAATTATATCTCTAAGGTAACTTTCCCCTCTCTCGCTCCAAAAGAAATAGTAATATTTGTAACTTGCACTTTCAATATTTTTTTAAATAATCAATTTAAACGGGTACTTTGGACTACTATGTTAATTATCAAGATAGTCTGAAATTGATCCATATTTCTGTCGGGCATTTTCAGCTGGATCCATTTGCGGAGAGGACAAACAAATGGATTACATATTAGTGGAGCCCAGTTTTTGACATGTTATCGTTGCCCGTGAAAATGAGGGACCATTTGCCTACGGTAAGCAATGAAGCATCAGTCAACCAACTGCGGGCCCATCTACCATCGACCGGGGGCCCATCTACATTTTGAGGTTGAATAGCAAACTTCTCCTCCGTCGTGTGTATGTGCGTAATCTCGAACTGTTATATAAGTTTTAAATATTCATGGAAGAAAAACTTTCAAAAATTTTAATTGATTTTAATGCTGTCGTGTTGGATATATTTTTTTTTAGTTCATAATATCAATTTTTTTAAAAAAAATAATTATAAAAATATGTTATTCTTAAACACACAACACTATAACAAAGTTGATAAAACTTTAATATTGATGTAACTCTTTTATAATACAAAATGATAAATATATTTGTGTAACTTATTGCTCGTATTTTTTTATATAGGTATTCGATTTCCATCTCCCTTTTACTTTAATTATTTTTATAAATTTTATTTAGTACTCAATTTACTATGTATATAAGATTCATATCTATTTTTTTCTTTTTAATTACTGGAATTGTTTTTAATTCATATATATATATATATATATATATATATATATATTTGTTGAATTAAAGCTGTAAGTTCTTTGTTAGTCTTACAAAAATAGATGTTAAATTTGTATTTTATTTTTTTATGCATAAATTAGATGTTTTAATGTTACCCAGGCGTTTACAATGATTCCAATTGCCTAAAAGACGAAATATCATATTTTCATTTTTTTTCATTTGTCGAAGATACGTGATTTAATAATTATCCACACAAACATAAGTTTCAATTATTATTTTTTATACGTAAAGTTCTCTTTATCTTCATTAGTATTCAATTTCCTTTCAAAAATGCAATTGGAGATATAGCATTAAAAAAAAAAACAATAAGTCAACTCAAAACGAGTTGGCTTGGATAAAAAATCTTTATTCGCTTAAACAACTGATTTCAAGTTCAAATCCTTAGGTCCTTTGGGTCTAGGATACTTTGAAAATCCAAAAAACAAAAACAATAAGGCAAGAATGATTGTCCTCCCTTTTTGTTTAATAACCTTAAAAAACAAAGAGTTAGTTGCACTTTTGGTGAACAAAATTATCATTTGTTTTATTTGAACATATCAACTTTAATATCATAAATATCTTACTATTACGATGTAATTTATTTTTTTATTACTATCTAAGAATGAGAATTGATCGTTGCTTTTTATTTATTTTTTTCTAGTTCTCATGTATCTAACAATGAATACACCTGATGGTGCTCCATGTGCAATTAATGAACATATCAATTTAGAGTTTATGGAACCATTAAAATAGAAAAAGTTATAGGTTGGTACACTTAAATAGTAAAAATTAAAATTTACACGCTCAAATAGAAAAATTTAACAAGTTTGTATACCGAATATGTTATAAACTCTTTTTTTTCCTAAGTAATTGTCATGTGTCAAATAGTAAGACTTACATGATGGCGTCACATGTGCGGTTAACGGTCATATCAAAATAAAATTATCGAAGTTAACAAAACTACTCAAATAGAAAAAAAAATTATAACTTGGTATGTTCAAATAGTAAAATTTAAAGTTTTACATATTCAAATAGAAAAATTAACAACTATGTAAACAAAAAATGCAATTCACTCAAAAACAAAAATGCAATTTGAATTCTAAAAGAATTTTACTATAAATTTTCAAATGAATGGCTAAGTACATATATAACAAGTTATTATTAGTATGCAATGGCGGACGCGAGATCAAATGTCCATGGGGGCCAAAATAAATGTTTATAAATTTTTCATGGTTTACACAAATTTGTATATATTATAAATAATATATCGATATACATTTTAAAATAGTCTCAAAATACAATTACTCAAAATAGAGATGTTCGTTATTTCAAGTCATAAAATCATCTACAAGCAAATCTACACTAAAAGTTTCAATAATTTTTTTTTCAATATATATTAACAAACAATCGAAAAAAATTCATCTTCCATCTTATTATGAAGCTTAATCTTGACCATGCTCATAGCTAAAAATGATCACTCAATGGTAGCCATAGAAACTAGAAAAGTAAGAATAAGTGTTATCACTTTATACAAAAGTGGATAACTTTCAAATTTTATTGTTTTCGGCAACCATTGACACAAATCAAATATAGGCGATAATGTTTCAAAATCGAAAAGATTACGTACATGATCAAAATGCTTAAATTGCAGCATTTTATGATCGACAAAGTCTTGAGGGTAAAATTTATATATCGGCTTACAAATGTCATCAATCCTAAATGATATGCATATCTCTCTAAGATCTAAACTCGAACTAAGAATGAGTAGCTTTATCGTGTGATCATTGAATTTATTATTCAGTTTTTGCAATTGAGAATCTATCATAACATTGAATATGTCGACTTTGTAATGATGCTCAATTGTACTTGCGATAAACATATTCATTAAGTTAGAAATAGATTTTAGATGAGAACTCAAACGAGTATCCCTAGCTCTTTTGTAATATCCCGAACTCATTATTAAATGAATTAAAAATTTATTAAGGATGTATAAAAACTATTATGTGGGCATAGGATAGTTGCCATGACAATACTAGAATATGTGGTGCACTTAGGATAATTTTTACATGTCTGAATGAATATTTTATCTATTTTTTAATGCATGAATAGTAACTTTTTATACAAAATAAATATTTTGATTATTTTAAATGTGCATGAAAAATATTTTGTTTGCATAGAATTTTTGTTAGAGGGTGCCAGATTATTCTATGACATGAGGTGAATTTTTTGATGTTCGATGAATATTTTCGGTGCATGAATAGTAGTTTTTTATGCAAATTAATGATTTTGAGTATTTTAAATATGTTTGAAAACTATCCAATGGACAGAGAAAAATCATTAAGGAGGTGTAAGAATATTATATGAATTTAGGTGAATTTTTTTACGCTTAGAAAATATTTTCCGTAGAAACTACACTTATTTAAGCCCTCAAATTAATTATTTTTTATAAAAATACATTCATTTATCCATAGGTTAATTAAAATTCCAATTGAAGCATTCTCAAAGGAAAAAAATTAATTAAAGCATGAATTAGGATGATGTCACGTTAAAAATAGAATTGTGATAAAATAAAAAAGAGGATAAAAGAGTATGGCATGAGGTGCTTCATGGGTAAAAAAATAATAATAATAATTGGAGGGGCCAAGGCCCCTGTAGGATTGTACTTGGGTCCGCCCTTGTTAGTATGTGTTTACTACCTATATTTTTTACTCTATTTATATTTACAATTATTTTTTACATTAAATCACTCCATGCATAGATAATTTCCTTGTTATCGATCATTATGAGAAATTTTGCACTACTTAACTATCAATACATACTCTATAAGAAATAGATAGACAAAAAGATGAGAGAGAAACAAGAGAAAAAAATTAAACCGATGTTGAAATATTCTTATCATTTTTAGTAGGTTCGGATGTGATTTTTTTCTTTTTCTTTTTTAAATGAATTCATAAAGTAATTATTGTAAATATATAATAGTTACTCTTAGAGTATTTTAAAATTTCTCGTTATAATATTGAACAAAAAACAACAAAAAAATTATAGAACCTAGCTAGCATAGTTGGGATGTCAAAAAATAATAATAAAGCTAGGATCATTGATGATTTAGGTTATTGATGACAATCCTTTTTTTTTCAAAAAATAATTGTATAAATAGACTATCACTTATGCATTTATTAACATTATGTCTACCATATTCATTAGGCCGAAACTTCATGCATATCTAAGCATAAACTAATGGAATATAAAATATTCCATCAGATTAAAGATTCAATTATAATAATTGATTCTAAAACATCATGAGTATTTTTCTTACCAATCTAAATTGATTTTTTTAAAAAGAATTTAACCACAATGCATCAATGGGAAAATGTAAAATTTGACCAAATAATGAATTTATAATAGTGATTGCTTTTCCTATAGGCTCATTAATTTCCTAGTGTACGTAATATTATAATTTGTGGTACCAGGGTATTCTTTTGGGGCCATACCGAATATCTCTAATCTGGAATAAATTATAAGTTAGTTTCTTTAAATTTTGAAAAATAAATTAAGCAGTCGAAATTTCTTGTTTCAAAACTCATTAATTAATAATTAGTCCTTTGTCTGACGTGTTGGTTAATTTAATATTATTTTTTTTCTTATCAATCATTTCATATATTTTTTTTACTTTTTTTTCTATTTATTGAAAAAATTGAAAAATAATGAAAAAAATCAAGTTACAAAAAGAGTTTAAAATATAAAAACTAATTAGTTAGTTATTAAAATTAAGGAAACTATTTTTTTTTTTGAAAAAATAAAAAGATTAATTTATAATTTACTCTAGTTAGTTCTACATTGGTTTTGTGACTTTTTTTTTTTTTTTTATCCCTAGACTAAATTGGCTCGGACTAATTCATCGTTGTTACGTTGGTCGTACAAAACGGACACGGTTATCCTAAGAGTTTTTTACGTATGTAAAGACTTGAATCCCAAACCATTTAGTTAAAATACTAGAGTTTTCTTGTGTAAAAAACAAAGAAAAAACATGTAATTTCAAGTATATTATCCTATATACTAAAGCAAAACGCTTTTTCATCGTAGCAATGAACGGTATCAATCACTCTGTTCATCGATATAGTGTTTTTGTTTTTTTTGTTTTCATTCTTTTTTTGGCTAGACTCGTTGCCCCCCATTCGTTTACTCGTTCATTTGAACAATAACGACTTCCCTCCTTTTTTCTTGTTCTTTTTTTGTAAACATTGAATTTTTTTTTAAAATTTCCATCCATTTATTGTTCACATGAACAGTAAACGCTTGCACCTTTTTTTTTTTTTTTCTAAACATTGAATTTTTTTTTTAATTTCTGTTTCTTAATAGTATTTGGTGTTAAAATTTTAAAAGAACCAACAATTAATTGGGTGTTAAAATTTTAAAAAATAAATAAGAAATAGTTAAATACAAAATTTTTTATTAAAAAATTATGATTATTTTTTACCATAAAATAGATTATTAAATTGAAATAATTTTTCTAAACGATTTTATATATTTTATCCAACCCGCAACATAGCGCAGGTAAAAAATCTAATACTATATATTAAAGAAAAACAATTTTTCATCGTAGCAATGAACAGTATTAATCACTCGTTCATTGCTATATTACTTTGGCTTTTTTTGGTTTTTTAAGTTTTTATTTTTTTTTCGCCAGCACCCGCTAGCCTCCCTCCCTTTTTTTATCCTTTTATTGATCATTTGAATGGTAAACGGCTTGCCCTCTTTTTTTTTTCTCTAAACACTATTTTTTTTTAATTTCCGTTCGTTTACTATTCACATGAACGAGTAAACGACCGGCCTCCTTTTTTTTCCCTAAACATTGAATTTTTTTTAATTTTAATTTCTTAATAATATTAGGTGTTAAAATTTTAAAAGAACCAACGACTAATTGGGTGTTAAATTTTTTAAAAAAATCAATAATTTATTTGCTTTATTATTTATTTCTAAAATTTAAAAACACAAATAAGAAATAGTTAAATATAATTTTTTTTCATTTAAAAATTATAATTATTTTTTATCATAAAACAGATTATTAAACTGAAATAATTTTTCTATATGATTTTATATATTTTATCCAATCCGCAGCGTAGCGCAGGTAAAAAATCTAGTTGCGCACTAAACAAATTTCTAATTGCGTAGATTCAATTATGAGCAGCATCGCATCCTCTGATTATGAAGAAGAAGAAAACTAAACCAACAGGAAGGATTAAAACCCTCACTTGATCAATAATTCAGAAAAATAATGGTTGGAATCTAATTATAATTAGTTGAGTATTTTTTCATGTCCTCAATTTGACACCATGGATCGTTTCACCCATCGCCCATGGAATAATTAATTACCCGAAAATAATGGAATAGATTGAAATCGAAGACAAACATTCATAAAGCCAGGAAAAAAAAAGCCCAAGAAAAAGATCATAAGAACCCAAAAAAAAAAGGAAATAATATAATCTGCAATTTCCTGCAAATTTCATACACAATGATGTAATTACAAGCTATATACCACTCCACACCTTAAGATCACAATTCACAGCATTAATCACCCTCCAAATTAACAAGAAGCTAATAAATCCAATTACAATAAAAATGCATATAACGATTATGCATGCATGTATTAAAAAAAAATCCACACAAATCAAACGAAACCTATCTCACATAACTGGGACAGGCATGACCACCTGATCACTATTACTGTCATCGAAGGAACTAGCAGCAGCAGTGATAGAGTTACGGTTGATCTCCTCCTTATCACTCAACGCTGATTTCTTGATAAACTCTATACAATCAGCAACAGCTTCACTATGGTGAGGATCATCAGGATAATAAGATGATGATCTCTTCTTCATTACATGACGATGATGGTGAAGATGATGATGATGATGATGATGATGAGGTGATGATCCAGCTGCATTATTATGTGTGGCTTTAGACAGAGCAGACAGCATCATCAAACGAAACACAGCTTCTCGAAAACGTTCAAGGAGAGTCATCGGAGATAAACGGTTGCTCTTGATTGTGCAGCTTGTGTTGATTCTAAGCCTGGGAATGCAGAGATGGCTCTTCATTCTTTTTGGACTGTTAATTTCTTTCTCCATCTTCTCTCAAGTTCCTGGTTAGGTGGGTGGTTTGGAGTTTATGGTTTTGGTCATCATATGAGGATTTTATATGCGAATCTATTACATGAGACAAGTTTTATGTGTATTTTTGTACGTATTCAGTGTATGATAGCGGAGTAAATTATAAATTCATCTCTCTAATTTTAATATCACTGTATGTCAAAAAAATATTTTTTTCATCAATCCTTGAATATTTTTACTTATGTCTTTTTTTCTATTTTGATATATTTAAAAATATATGACTAATTGATTAGGTTTTAAAACTAAAGAGACTATTTAATTTATTTTAAAAAACTAAAGGACTGCTTTATAATTTACTATATTGTCGGGTGAGGTTTGGCTGGCTAACATCATGCAGCTAGCTAGTATCTATCTCGCTACAGTGGTGATTAAAAAATTATTGTACTCTTTATGTTGGATTTTTTTTTATCACATTATGAATAACTAAATAAAAGCTTACTGTACAAATAGAAAACATAAACTTTGTATTTTTTAATTATATTAGTACATTATTCTAATGTTAAATAAAAAATACATAAATTAAATTTTTGTTAACTATATTAGCATGCATGACTTTTTTCATTTAAAATTATGTTAACATCTGATGTGGTAGAAAAAAAATTGACAGAAATAACTAAATCTTTCTATAACATCAGATGTTAATGAAATTTTGATAAAAAAAATTTACGTATATTAATGCGATTAATATAAATTTAATTTGTGTATTTTGTAATTAATATCAAAAAATGTGTTAATATAATTAAAAAATATAACGTTTATATATATATTATACAATAAGCCTTAAATTAAACATATGGAAGTACGTCTGAGTCTTTCTAGGCAAGTGATGGCACTCTACAGAGGGATCAATTATGGGTGCTCTGCATAGGGGCAGAAAATGGGGAGGATTTCATGTGGGATAACCCAAAATCTTGCATAGTTAATCATAGTGGTGTCAGAAAATTTGCTGGAAATGCTGGAATTAAAAGTTAAGTCAACACTAATGTAACAGTTCACTAACGAGGAATAAAGTAGGTTCTAGAATTTTATTTTATTTTTTGTCGTCTAATGTCTAGGGACAGCTATTTCAAATATTCAATTTAACCATAAACACGATATAAGAAATGACTCGACTGTATATATATATATGTCAAAGTAACACCTCTTTTAATTCATTTTGTAGTGCCTGTAATAAAGTATGATACGAATTCATAGCACCAAACTAAGGCATGGTTCGGATTCTGGTTTTCTGCCCAATAATACTGCATGTTTTCTTAGAATCGCTGGTCTTATCAGATCATAAGTTTTTTCTGCGTACGATGATCGAGGCAGTAATGGAATCATCGAAACGATTTGTGATGCATGTGAAGGATCTTAGCAGTTGCACTTCGATCGTAAAAAACTTGAATTTTTTCCAAGAATAGTTTATCCTTAGGGTAGCCACCCATTTTCCATACCAATATTGAATTCTTTACTCTCTAGTCGAATCTTAGTTATTCATAACCGGGAATTCGATAAAAAAAAAATTAGGGTAAATTTTAATTTAATTGTTTTTTTTTTTAATTTGAGAGGTTTTTATTTTTTTTCTTTAAGATTTTATTTGTATCAATTATCTCACTGAACTTTCGCAAAGTTTTAATTCTTTTTTTTTTTTTCATTTGCTATATGAACAAAACTAATGATGTGATGATTTTATCTTTCAATTGATTTCTTATTTTTTTTAAAAAAATCTTAATTAAACACACATTTCTCAATTATATTAACTATCTTGTTTTTAAGTTTGAATTATATTTTTTATCTCATATTTTTTAAATTTATAAACATTTAACGTGTAGAAAAATATTGATAAAAATGCACAAACTCTAACTATAAATTTTGTATATTTTATTTAAATCATAACGATCTAATACCAATTAAGTTAACGTAACTTCTTGATAAAAAAATTAAAATAATTCAGCATCATCTTTTTATATTCTTATTTCCCAAAAAAGCGAAGTGTTAATTATGTAAAGCGTAAAGTTTAATAGTAAATTAATAATACTGACACACTATATATAATTTTGTCCAAATTATAATTTGAATTTCTATATTAATCATTCAAATCATATTTAAATTCATAAAATTAACACTAATTATAACTAATGATATGACATTTCATAATTGAAAAAATACCTCATTCTTTTCTCTTTTTTTTTTTTTTTGTCTAAACTTTGACAAGATGAATTTTATCATGATTGAAGAATAAACATTTGATTGAGTTTTTTTTTTTCATATTTTAAGAAGTCAATTAAAACATAGATAAGATTATATCATTAGTTATATTAGTTTAATAGATGAGGAGGAATAATTGAAATTTTGATGAAAATTCAAGGAAGTAATTGATATACAATAAATTATCAGAGAAAAAATTGAAAAATCCTTCAAACTTCAGAGGAACAAATTAAAATTACACAAAATGATAAGTGGGAAAAACAACTTGATGTTGAAACTATATATAATCAATCCTAAATCTAAAACCGTTCTCTAATATTCTGAGGCATAATTAACACCGTTTGCAAGCTATTTAATAACATGGAAATTGTATGGTAACATGCTAGTAGCTAGGGCCAAGTATGCATGGAATTGAGCCATTGGCTCGCCCTAATGGCTAAAGAAAACGAAAGGGAATGCGAGCAAAACATTTTGTCTTGACCAATAAGGTTCACATGGTTACATGTGCAAGGTTACATATTTTTAATCCTCTCCATTATACATGCTTCACCCTCACCTCTATTCAATTCAGCCGACTGCCTATAAATTAAAAAGGAAAAAAAAAAAAAGCTTATATATATATATATATATATATTGTTTATCTCTGAAACGAGACATCCTCCACAATTTAACTGCACGAAACAAAGGGAAAGATACCAGAGAAATTGGGTAGACTAAAATGTGCTATAAGGTAGTATTATTAATTTTTTCTTTTTCATTCGTAGTATATTTCATATCTAAAAATTTAGATTAATCCTTTTTTATTCAGATGTATAAAACATAAATAGTTATTCAAAGAATTTTTTACGTATATAAATATTCGAATTAAATATCATTTGTTTGAATAATTAGAAATTTTTTTTTTAAATCAACTCTTTTAGGTTAAAATAATAATATTATTTTTTGAACAAACAAGTATGTGAAAGATGGAGGTTATTAATAATCATTACGTGGGAAAAGATTTTCCTCCATGCTTTTGATTTGGATTTGCTGTCCGTTTGTTTGCTTGCTAAAATTGCAACCGTGATGGAGGCTTATTTGTTTTGGCTCCTTCAACCATTTGATATGTGACAAAGTGTCGATTTGTAGTCTACCTCATATTGTGGGATTTCAATTTTTTTATCATTTTTTTAGTGCATTGAAATGTTGATTGAGTAAATTACGAAAATGAAAAAAAATGGGGGCAGAAATGGATAGGGAATTAATGGGTTAAAGATCCTTGGACCCAGGGATCCTTTTCTTTGGGTGGATTCTATAGCTATCATCACCTAGGTTATTGCTTAGTTTTATATTGTTGGCCCTTCAGCCTCTTTCCATACCATGAAAAAAATAGATAACATACAATGATGTTTTTATTAGGTGCGACCATTCTTTTGGTTCGATGTTTAATAATTTTAATTTAGTTTTTGATTAATTAAAATTACAAAAATAAAAATTAAATTCGAATCAAATTATTATTTAGTTTTCTGGTTTATAAATCAAAATTTCAATTTTTTTCAGTTTAAACTGATTTTTAAAAAATAATATAAATAGATCAAAAACACAATCAATTCATCACGTATTTATAATAATGTTAAAGTATCGATGTTTTTATTTATTATGTTAAAATTAAAAAAATGGATTTTTGGTTTAAACAAAACCAAAAATTCCAAAACCTAAACCAAACTGAAAAATAAAAATAAAAATTGATTTAAAAAAAAAATGAGTTAAAAACCGAACCGAAATTGATGTTTCGGTTCGGTTCGATTTAATTTTTTGGTTTAAACCAAACAATGCTCACCCCTAGTTTTCATCATAAATTACTTTTAAAAATATTTTTTTCCATCGTTCTATGAATTTTATTTATTCTATATTTCGTTAGTTTCAACTAGTATCTTAAAATTAGAATTTTAACCTTAAGCTCTAAAGAGCCTGTAGGATATAAGTCAAATTGAGAATGCCTAAACTAATGCCAGAACAATCAATTCAGTACCTTAGCTGGTCAAGGTCGGCCAAAATTATGTCTAAAATGGATGTTCATTCCCATCATATTGGCATGCTCCTCGTATTTCAAAGTGCTGAGGAAAAAAGAAGAAGAAGAGAAGAAGAAATGAGGCGGAAGTTTTCTTTTTTCTTTTCTTTCGTTTTTTTCTCCCTCGAGAAACAGGCCAAGGATTAGGAATTTAGGGAAGCATTTGAGTCGGAGCCTTGAACTCTCAGCCCAACACATGAGATAGAAATTTGGAAAGTAACACGATCTTAAAACTTCTCGAAGTAGGCCCAAACCCATCTCACAACTTTACATTAAAAAAAAAAATTACAAACCTTACAAAATTGTGCTGATTTTTGTATTAAAAAAAAAAAAATGAACACATGCAGAATACCGAAGACTTGGACATTTAAAAGAGTTTCTGACCATAATATCTGGTTATTTTCTTCTCACCATCATTACTATAAGGAGGCTTCGTTCATGGACACCTCATGGGAATGAAAGCTTCCATCTATGAGCAGCTTCTCAGTATTCTCTGGGAGACTCATCATCTTGGGTTCCTTTCTTTTCGGAAATAACCATCCCAGAAGAGGGATTAGAGACCTTTTCTTGGTCATCTTTTTAAAAGAATGAGGTCTCTCTAGCATTTCCTCTTTGGAAATAATAACCTTAGCCAATGAAGGAGGGCTAGCAAATTTCACATATCTCTTGTTTTGAAACTCAAAAGGTTCTTCGCTATCGTTTTGGTTCTTGATTGTTTCCATTTTGGTTGCATTTTCAATGAACTTGAAGTCTTCAATCTCAGGATCATCAAGTACTGGTTGTTTTTGATACATTCTTTCCCTTGCCTTTAGTCGTTGTAGCTCTTTCTTTGTTTCTTCAAGTTCTTCTCTAAGAGATTTTATACGATAGGCCATCAAGTTACCTTCTTCTCTTGCTTTTTTGAGGCTCTGCTTTGTTTCCTCAAGCTCAGCTGTTAAGGCTCCAATTCTGGAGGGAGCCTGTCCATTTTCACTTGCTCTTGTTCTCATCTTTAAAAAAAAAAAAAAAAACCATTAATTGGCCAAAACTACTCCACTACTATAATAAAATTATTTAATTTCTAGTGGCAATTTTTTTATATTTTAACGACATAAAATGCTTATAAAAATGTATTTGTGTCCATGGCTTTTATGAATTCCATTAAATAAGCCTTCTAAAAAGAATCGTTAAACAAGGACTAACAATGGCAATTACTAGAAATGCTATATATAGAGAGAAAAAGAGAAGGAGATAACCTCTTTGAGCTTGTTGGCATAGATTTCCCCAACTAAAACTCTTTCTCCAAACAACATTACTGCTTCTTTAACAGACTTGAATGGTGCTCTTGTATCAATCTCTGCCCGTCCATCGACGACCACCGTTGATCCACCTTCTTCTCTATCCATGCTTAGCACTCTATCTGAGGTTGAAAAAAAAAATACAAGAATCAAGAAATGAATGAATTCATGAGATGACAAAGAGCTCTAGCTAGCTTCTATTAATACAAGGAGGTAGCTAGAAGGACAAAGATTATTATAAGAGGTTGTTGTTAATCATGGGGATGCTGGTGATTTTTTGCTTACTTAAAAGGAAGTTGTTAATAAAATCATGGGGCTTTTATTGTGCTTTTGTTTCTTCGCGTCCACTTCACTGTAATTTTGTTAATTGAAGTTGACAAGGGTGGTTGGACCATCATCTTCATATTCTTGATTCGTTAGTTCCATAGCTTAGCACTCTTGACTTGATTAGGCCTTACTTCCACTGGTCCAAAGAGATGAATGGGTCCATTAGGGGTCCACATAGGGCTCTTATGTCGGTAAATTGGATAGAAATAATTTTTATCAAGACATATTAGTATATTTGGACTATAGTAAAGGAAAAATGATTTGGTTTATGAATAGGTTACCATTCAAACTTGGGCAACGATGGCCAAGCCTCGTATAAGATTAAGTCCCCTCTGACTTTTGGTAAATCATTAGGTATTGGTTTGAAAAAGAAAAAAAAAAATGGAAAACAAATGTTAGTTTTTGGGCCAATCCGTAAGAAGATACATTGAAGTATCTTCTCTTTTGATTTACATTCTCTGTTCTTTTTTTCCCTTTGATTTTAATATATAGATTATTAGGCGTTGAATCCCTTTAATAAGATACTATCACTATTGATAATGAGTTTTAGCACCAAACAAAATGTTTTACTACCATAGGTTTTCCATACAAATGGATTTTTTCTACATTTAGATATTTCCCTTTTCAAAATTTTTTATCCATATATTTTTTCACTTGATTAAAAATTTTTTATTTTCAAAATTTATTGCTTTAGATCCTCTCGTTACAATGCTACTAATTAATGATCCACGTGTGGTCAAGATTTTTTATTTTACAATATCATGTGTCGATTATCGATTGATGGCTTTGTAATAGAATATCCGAAGCAACAAAATTTGAGGAATAGAAAGCCTCAATCAAACTATAAAAAAATATCAATATGTGGTGGATTTTTTGTGCCGATCTCAATAAAAAAGACGTTGAAACAAAATGACTATGAAACGGTTAGAAGGTAGTTTATCTTGCAAAATCTAAATTAGACGACTAAAATTACTACTTACATTAAAATGCGAGTGACCTAAGAATCCCTTAGGAAGGGTTCCGGACTACCTATAAAGTCTAGGTTGCAAGGTTCGCATGCAAATGTATGATGAGTGCAATAACCGAAAACTAATATTAAACAATCGACAACAATATCTCAATTCAAAATATAAACTAACTGCTATTAGTATCAAGAGTGTGAATAGTAGATTGTAAGATTGAACATAAGTTGAAATTGATAAATATTGAATTAAAAGTCTTTACAAACGACAATGACTCTCAAAATATAAAGACTTATAAACATAGGACATTAAGACTCGATGAAGAGACATCGGTTAGTACTCCGGACATCAAGAGATGGGATTTGCATGTATTGCTACAAAAGTGACAATCGAACTAGAGATAATCTTTAAATATACTATTAATCATAGGCACATGTCCTCCAAGTTGGCTTTAGATATCGTTGATAATTAAGGAATAGACCATTTTATCTTTTTTACCATGAATTTAACGAGCGACCTTGCCTACGAAAAACTCTAACTAGTAATGTTCTAGGTTTCTAATCCCACTTCTCTTGCTTTATACCATTATTCACTATCTCTTGCACATAAAGAGATACATATAAATCATATTCAAGCACCCAGTCTTTCCGACCATTGACTTAATCATCGAAGGTCCCTAGATCTATTAGGAGGGCTTCTCTTGCAAGTAGTTTAAGTAAGAAGGATTTACATGAATCATTAATTAATCTCCATCACTAATCATCGACCATAAAGAGCCATGTAACCACTTATTACTATTTGAGTTTATCGGACTCACCAATAATAGATAGAGTAATAAAAATTTACGAAATTAACTTTTATATAGTTCTTGTTTACTATTTGAAATAATTTTTAATTTAATAATTATAAAATATTTAATATCAATAAACAATAATTATGTGAGAGTAAGAGACTTCTTATAATAAACAATAATTATGTGAGAGTAAGAGACTTCTTATACTATTATACTAAAGATAGAAGGTAACGTAGTCTACTAATAAAACTTATAATAAATAATAGAACTTATAACAAATACGAAGTGGGATTAACATTATCCTTAATTTGACCATCGTAACCTTCGTAAAAACTCTTATCCGTAACGCGACGTGTATTAGAATAATTCTATATATATGTATATTAAGAGTAAGTATAATTCTCATTTCACAATGAGAAATTAATGCTTGAAATATATGATTTATATTAAATTAAATTTATTGTGCTTAAGATTAATGGTTTAATTATTAAAGAAATCAAATATGCAAAATCGGTGTTTTAAGGACTATATTCTGCCCGAGTTTTGTGTGAATTATTTGAGGACTTTAGGGTAATTTTTGGGTCAACCTTAAAGAACGAAAGTTGTTCATCTATATGTTGAATAGGCCTATATAAAATTTTATAATATTTTGACCTATACATTAAGAGTTATACCAATTATAGTGAGGGTTGTTTCGAAATGCATTCTGCTGGAATTTTGAGAGAAGAATCTGTCCGAATCTTGTGAGATTTATTTGATGCTGTTAGATTAATTTTTGAGAAAAACTTAAAGACTAAAAGTTGTTTTTAAATGTGTGTACTAGCTCTCTATAAAATTTCATAATTTTTGGATACATATAGAAAGAGTTATGCACATTTTAGTATAGATGGGTTAAGAGATAACACTCGCTGAAATTTTGGAAAAAAAGAAATTCCGAATTTTAAAAATGGAAATTTTAGAATTTTTTATGAAAGAAATTATGTCTAATTACATGAACCCACTTTATTAATGTGTTTATTTAGCCTAAGTTTTCTTTAGCTACCTAAGCACTTGAATTAAATGCTTGGAAGCCAAATTATCACCTTTGACTTTCAAAACATGCCAGCTTTGCCTTCCAAGCTTCCTCCACTTTACATTTGGCCTAGTTAAATTTTTAACACTTATGATATAAATATATGAGAGGATAAAAGGTGGGTATATAAGGGAAAGAGAGGGTTAAATGGCTGCCATTTTTAGGCCAAAAACCATAGTCATCCAGGATTAAAAAGAGAAGCCAAATTGAAGAGAGAAAAACAACAAAAAGAGAGAAAGAAAGAAAAAGAGAAAGAGAAAGGGAAAAAAGAAAGAAAAAGAGCTAAGAAAATTCTAATCAAGCCTAAAAGAGGTAAGTAGGTTTCATTTTTTTGGCTGATTAATGTCTTAAATTATTTTTTTAAAGTTATTTTGTTAGTGTTTATTTCATGGGTTGTAATAATTTTCAATGGTTATATGCTTGATGCTTGGGATAAATCTATTTATGGATGCCTTGTTGTGATGATTTTTTGAAAAATGTCCAAGTATGTGGTGATGGGTTGGATTGAACTTGGACTAAATTTAAGTGAACTAAAACATGTTTAAAGTTGGCTTGGAATGAACTAATAAATTAGTGTTGATAAGGAGTAAATTCTGTCCGAATTTTGGGGTGCATGTTCAAGGATTTTAGGTCGATTTCTGGGTAAAACTTAAAGAATAAAAATTGTTCATATATGTTTCAACTAACTCCCTTTAAAATTTCTTGGTCATTGAATTCGTGTATAAAGAGTTATACCTGATTTAGTATGGATAGCTCTAGACAAACTACTACTAGGCAGATTGCTCTCTAAGTTTCAAAAAATTTGTAATTAATTGTGTACTTGGTATTTAGACCTAATTTTTGGATATGTTATAAATAAATATGTCTAGTATCTAAAATAAAATGAGTAAGATTTAATTATGTTCTAAAATTGAAAAATTATTTACTCGATTATGAGTTGCCCGGTAATAAACCCTAAAATAAAAAAAAATAGACTTGGGCAAAATTAATATGTTTGGAATAAACTAAATGAGCTTAGACTAAATAAAATGGAATTAAATAAAGTCAATGGACCTAGGATAAAGTTAATGGGCTTGGATTAAAGTAAATGGACTTGGAACTTCTTTTAAATATTAATGAAACTAATGAACAATATTAATGAGCGAAGGTTGTGTCCCCGTTATGGGTATCATGATTGGTATGTGAGCAATGGGTAAATTTCAAGTGTGGGTTGGACCGTGAGTATGGCATGAGAATGAAGGGTTGGTACCCGAATTTGGTTGAATATGATTAAATATATCATTACGTGCATCATGTGCATAGTGCGTGGTTTAAGACAAGTCAATTGATTGAGAAATGGTTTATACATCTAGATTTAATAACCTAACTAGAATAAATGGGTATTAGTAGTCCGAGTACTCTAGGCTGTGCGCTTGCACTATTAAACGATGGATTCCCGCTAATAGCGGTTACAACGAGGGATAATTCTGTTGTAGCGAGAAGATGATCCAAGGATCGTTTGGATGAAACCAAGTTGTGTGCTTGCACCTGTTAGACGATGGATTCCCGCTAACGGTAGTTACAACGAGGGGTAATTTCGTTGTAGCATAAGGTGATCTGCGGACCACCTGGATGATAAATATAGTAGATCGGCTAATACCCGGGGTACCCGATATTAAAATTTATGAGTATGGTGGGAAGTCAAAACAACATTGCATATCACGTGCATCACCTTGCTTGCCGAGCTTCGGCTCACCTCGTTGTTATTTTTTTTATGTCTTGACGAGAAAAAGGACAAGTTGGTACGGATGCGGTGGCTCCTCCTAACCGACTCATGTGAGGCACCATATATTAGTTTTTATTTTGTTTGTAAATTTGGGATATAGAGTTTGTGAGAAATTGAATATTGCTCGTAATGTTTTATTAATGTATTTAATTATGTTATGTTAATTTTATCTTAAGGAGTTATATACGTAATGTACTTGTTAAAGTTCTAAGAATATCATAAGAAAACTACTTAGAGTTTAGGGTATGTCGGCGTAACGCGTTTCGTCCAGATACCTACTTGGGTAGTAGAAATATGATTAGGGCGGGGCGTTAAAGCCATTGACATATTTAAGTACGAGTAATAATAAATTAATGTTTAACTCTTATTTATTGTAACTCTACCGTAATAAATATTCTTGTCATTTATTTGCTTGTAACGAGTATCAACACGGTTTAATGCTGAACATGGTTTATTTGCAATAGAAAAAAGTTAAGAAAATATATTTTTACTCAATACAATGAATTTTTATCCATTTAATTCAATATTTCTACCGAATATGTGAATTCTCATTCAAATTTCATCCACTATCACGCACTCAAATAATTGTTAATTGTATAAAGAGAAATTAAAATTAGTGTAATCAACTTAATTTGTTATAATGACAACATTAACGGCATTATTAATTTTGATCACAACAATGCCTTTTTGCTATTTCATTCAAATCTAAGTAGTCTATCTAGTATTTGCATTATACCAATTTATGCAAACAAATAAAAAAAATTATTTAATTTTAAGGATAACTATACCCATTTATCGTTATGTAATACCGAAAATCTATCATATATCTCTATGTTTCTAATTGTATTTTATTTGTCATAAAAAGTGTTTGAAATATTTAACTCTGTCTTTTCAATCACTTTTTATGTTCAAATGAATTTTTTGATTGAAATAATCCTAATTGAAATGCAAAATAAATAATAAATAAATAAAAATTCTAAAGACTCGAAAAAATAGAATAAGTAGGTCATGTGATTTTAAGTATTTTTATTTATTTTTTTGTATTTTAGTAAATAACATTTTGGTCAAAAAAATTTTAGAGACAAATAAGATGCAATTCAAAATTTAGGAATAGATAAAAAACTTTGAGTATTATATAAGAATAGATGAGTATATTTATCCTAATATTAATTTACTCCCTAAGACTTGGATAGAATCCAATTTCATTCTTGAGGTTTTGATTATACCACTGTCTCTTCTGAAATTTCAATTATGTATCAACGTCCCTGAGATTTTGATCACACACCAATGTTCTTCTTTAAGTTACCCAATCCAATATAAAAATGATTTTTCAGTCCCTAGACATCTAAAATTTGATCAAATAGAATCCTATTAAAATAATTTGATGAGATCAAATCTTCTACTCCAATTAAAAGGTCCAAATGGTATCATTTATATTTAAAAATATAAGATACTTTGTAAAAATTGACCTCGAGGATTTGATTACAAAAACTATAAAATTTATGGAGCAAAATGTTTTTTTAAAAAACTTTGAGGGCAAAAAACTTATAAACAAAGAACTAAATTGTAAAAAAATTAAGTTTGCAGAACCAAATTAACCTTTTTTAACAATCACAAG
The DNA here is from genome assembly GCA_963924115.1 of Dovyalis caffra. Classification (NCBI taxonomy): domain Eukaryota; kingdom Viridiplantae; phylum Streptophyta; class Magnoliopsida; order Malpighiales; family Salicaceae; genus Dovyalis; species Dovyalis caffra. The sequence goes on along the minus strand of CAWUPB010000950.1, from coordinate 854,132 downwards.
GACTAAAAATAAAACCTTTGGTATTAAATTGATGGGTACCCTACGTGAGTTTAGATGATGCTTTCTTAACGCATAAGGACCTATAGGTTGACATATATTTTACTATTGTTTGAACAATATAAATTATATATGTATTTGGATATTTTAATTGAACTTAAAAGATTTTATCTCGTGAAATTATCTGTAGAAAGTTCTATTTAATCAAACTTCAAAAGTTTAAAGGCTGAAAAAAAATGTTAATTAATCTAATATTGAAACTTTGGGGAAAGAAATTAGAATCACCCCAAATCTACCATAAAATAAAGTAATGTAAAAATAGATGAAACAGCAAAGAAAAAGAAAAGATTTTTTTTCCCCTCAAAATTTCGAGTGGTACGGACCCGAGGGACAGCAAAATAAAACACAGGAGGGGAAAGTTATTTATAGTCAGAAGTCGTCTCTTTCTCTGAGAGTATGTATGGCAGTACTGTACTTCCCCTTACATAAAGCTTTCAGAACCATTTAATCCCCAAATTTTCACTCTCAATCTAAAACCCTAGAAACCCAAAATTACTCTTTCTCTCTTTGGAAAACCAGATTTTTTTTTTACCAGAACCGAACTGAGAGAGAAGCAGAAGTTCACCGCCATGAAACCCTAGAAAAACCCTAGAAACTAAATTCAGAGCAAAACTTTTAGGGTTTTTGACGCCATGAGTCCGATTCAGAATTTCGAGCAGCATTCTCGCCATCTCGTGGAGCCTGACCTCCGTAACTCTTCTATTTGTCTCAATGTTTTTTATTTGTTTATTTATCTTACTGTTTGTTCGCTGAGAAAATGAAGGAAAAGAAACAAATAAGTGTAGTTTGTGATTTTTTTGTTGTTTATTGTGGAATTTGAAGTAATATAAAAGAAATGATAGTTTTATTAGGTGAAGTTGATAGAGTTTTAGAAATCTAAGTCCTTTTTTTCCGTTTTCATAATTATATTCTGTTTATAATATTTGAACAGAGATTCAAACGAGGCTACAGATGGCAATGGAGGTGCGGGATAGTCTCGAGATTGCACATACTGCGGAGTATTTGAATTTCCTTAAATGTTACTTCAGGGCGTTTTCGGTTATACTGTTACAAATTACAAAACCGCAGTTTGTAGACAATCCTGAGCATAAGTTACGTAACATTGTTGTGGAGATTCTGAATCGTTTACCGCATAGTGAGGTTCTTCGGCCATTTGTTCAGGATCTTTTGAAAGTTGCAATGCAAGTGCTTACTACAGATAATGAAGAAAATGGGTTGATATGCATTCGTATTATTTTTGATCTTCTTAGGAATTTTAGGCCAACATTAGAAAATGAGGTTCAGCCGTTTTTAGATTTTGTATGTAAGATCTACCAGAATTTTAGATTGACTGTTAGCCATTTCTTTGATAACACAAGTGTGGCTGTAGAGGACGTGAAGCCAATGGAAATTTCTACTTCTTCAGATCAAGGGCTTTTGAGTACTGGACATGTTGGGAATGGCCTGCTTAATCCTAGTACTCGTTCATTTAAGATAGTTACCGAGAGTCCACTTGTGGTTATGTTTCTGTTCCAATTGTATAGCCGACTTGTACAAACTAATATTCCTCACTTGTTGCCTTTGATGGTTGCTGCAATATCTGTCCCAGGCCCTGACAAGGTTCCTCCCCATTTGAAAACTAACTTCATTGAGCTGAAGGGTGCACAGGTTAAGGTATGTTTTGTTTTCTCATGATATCCCTCCAATGTTTATCCCTGCAAGCAATAAAGCTTGTTTCATGTTGATGTTGTAGATGCCACATGGCAGTACTGAGTTTGCTAGTATGTTTAGACTGATTCTGAAGGGGAGAAAACCATTTTTTTCCGTAGAGGGAGTTTTTTTGTCATTAAAATGCCTGTTAAAAACGTTTTGCTCATGTTTTTATATGAGCTGCAGGGTTTCTCAATCAAAGAGTTGAAAGGAACCTTAGTTCTCACGTGCCCTGGATTCATGGTGTTCTAGAAAGATATTCGCTTTTTAGGATTCTGCAATCTAGCATGACTGCAGAAACAATGTTGTTGTTGAAGTTCCTGCAAATAAGTTAAAATCTTTTTGTTGTGGGCTTGTGAAACCACTTGAAGGAGTTTCGAGTTTTGCTTTTAGATTTGTATTTGAGGATATGAAGGCACAGTGGGGTTCTGGTTGTAAGGATCCAACTTGTGACCTCTTTAGTGCTAGAGCTTATAAAATGTCACGCACCTCTTTAGTTGAACACAGTAAAAACCTTATTCACAAAAACTCTTATGTGCCTCTGGTAAAAAATGGATGAAAGTTGATTGTTGAGCTAGACGTGACATCCTTTCTTGTACTCAGAGCTACTCTGCAATTTCAGCATTTTTTTTTCCTCAAAAAGCTTGGAGCGAATTACATAATTAGTGGAAATAACAAATAAAGGCCACAACAAAAAGATTTTAACTTATTCACTTTTTAGGATTCATGGTGTTCTAGGAAGATATTCACTTTTTAGGATTCTGCAATCTAGCATGACTGCAGAAACAATCATGTTGTTGAAGTTCCTGCAAATAAGTTAAAATCTTTTTGTTGTGGGCTTGTGAAACCACTTGAAGGAGTTTCGAGTTTTGCTTGTAGATTTGTATTTGAGGATATGAAGGCACAATGGGGTTCTGGGTGTAAGGATCCAACTTATGACCTCTTTAGTGCTAGAGCTTATAAAATGTCACGCAACTCTTTAGTTGCACACAGTAAAAACCTTCAAATATATTCACAAAAACTCTTATGTGCCTCCGGTAACAAATTGATGACAGTTGATTGTTGAGCTAGACGTGACATCCTTTCTTGTACTCAGAGCTACTCTGCAATTTCAGAACTTTTTTTTCCTCAAAAAGCTTGGAGAGAATTACATAATTAGTGGAAATAACAAATAAAGCTTTGCCAGAAATCGGTACTTGTAATCAAACTTGCAGAACTGTGTATGCACTTCAATTTGTTTGTATCATAAAATTTCCACTAATTATCACTATTTTGCATTTTGCAGACAGTTTCCTTCTTAACGTACCTGTTAAAGAGTTTCGCTGACTATATTAGACCACATGAAGAAAGCATATGTAAAAGCATTGTGAATTTGCTTGTTACATGCTCGGACTCTGTGTCCATAAGAAAGGTTAATGATCCCTGCTTTTTGATATGATCTTCTCATTGCCAATGTTGATCTCTTGTATTGTCAAAAACTGATATCTGAGCACATCGGGTGCAGGAACTGCTAGTTGCCTTGAAGCATGTTCTGGGAACAGATTTCAAGAGGGGTTTATTTCCTTTAATCGACACACTTTTAGAAGAGAGGTAAAATCTTTAATCTTATTAAGGGGCATGCATTTCAATGAGCTTCGATAATCACAAACTCGCAGGAGATGCTAAAAATGTTGAATTATTAAATTTTTGGGGCCTATGGTAACACTTGAAATAGGACTTAGTATATTTTTTGTGTGAGCTTAGAGGTACTAAGAGAAGTAATGACCGAGTGGTAAAGAATTCAATGAAAAAAAGATATCAGAGTAAGAGAAAATTGAACATGAACATTTCAATTAGCAACCTATACCCACACCTGGAAATAATAATTTGATAGAGGTTCTGTATAAACTGCTGACAAAAGATTGAAATTCCTTTGAATCGGAGCTTATTCAAGGAAGCATCATGTGGTTGGTGGCTTAACAGCAATAAAGGGGCCCATCATATTTCTTCTGAATGTATTTTGTGCAATTATTTCTATAAAACAGAGCCAATTTTCTTTGTCCATATGTTATTTTTGCTTATTTTATTAGTTTGCATTGAAAATTTCTTAGAATTTTCCTTTTGATGAGTAGATACATTGACTCTGATCACTTTCAGATGGTTTGTGTATATTTGGCTCTTCGATTTTAAGAAGTTCATCAATGCTGGTTGTGGCACTGTACATTTCCTGTTTAACATTCATTCCTGTTCATTCCAGGGTTCTAGTTGGAACCGGTCGAGCATGCTATGAAACTCTGAGGCCATTGGCCTATAGCCTACTAGCTGAGATTGTCCATCATGTCCGGAGTGACCTTTCCTTATCGCAGGTGCTGCTTTTTATGGGATATCTGATGTCAAATTTTACTTTCTGATTTCAAATTTCTCAATCATTCTTTCATTTCTTGCTTTATCTCCTATGTGTCATGCACTGTACTAGACTCTTACTGGTCAGGATTTACTATTCTGAGTGATTTGTTGCCAGTTTATTAACATAAAAAGGGATAAAAGGTTATATCTGTTGGTTCAAATATATTTTACCTATGAGATTTCTTTGGTTCTTCTCATTGGAAATCTGTCTTCTAACTTTCTTTTCTTATTCTACTGCAGTTGTCACAGATTATTTACCTGTTCTCAAGTAACATGCATGATGCTTCATTGTCGCTCAGCATCCATACCACCTGTGCCCGGTTAATGTTGAATTTGGTGCGTATTCTTGCTCCAGTCCTTAGGCTTTAGCTGCCAAATTAGGTGCATAAGTGAGATTTGTTCCACAATCCATTTTTTATGCTGTTATATTGTTTTTGTTGGTTTTAGGTAGAGCCAATTTTTGATAAAGGATTGGACCAATCAACCATGGATGAAGCTCGGATTTTACTGGTATGGACGTCAATTTAAGTATTCTTGTGAAGATTTTTTATTTGGATTTTCTCATTACATTTGGGAATAATTTATCTTGTCCTACAGGGGCGTATTTTGGATGCTTTTGTTGGCAAATTTAGCACTTTCAAGCGCACAATTCCGCAGGTAATCTTTGCTTGGTGATCCCCTTTCCACGTGGTATTGTGTTGGGGCAAACCTTAGGTGTGTTGCTGCAACAGTGAATGGTTTGTTTATTGGGAGGTATCTTTATGAGGCTCACTTATGGTCAATTACTTGACTGTGAGGCTTAGGGCATGCATTTTTTTTTCACTTGTGCAGCAATTGGTGTTAGGATATGCGTCAAGTTGACACTTTGAGTATATTTAGATACCATTCACTGCTATTTGCTTACTTTTTCCGGTTTTTTCGTTAACATGCAATTCGTTTTGGGGCCTCATTTCCTAGTTTCTGCTCTGAGAGTTTGTGGATATCATTTACTTTTCATATTTCAGTTGAGGAGCTGGTGTTAAATTAGTTTTCGGAGCCAATTCACTGTCTTGGCATATAAAGTACTTCATGACCTTGGAACTGTGTGTTAGTGATAGGAATTTACAGGTTCATGTCTTTGTTTGATCTGAGTTACAGGATGGTTCCTTCATAAGTTTCATCTTTCGCGATTGCTCTGATTAACATTTTGAAGTAGAAGGAACATGTAATCAGACATGGTCCACATGTCTAAAAATGTAGACACACAAACATAATTTCCTTTTCTTTGAAATATGTTGATGTTACATTTGTAGGTATCTATCTAAAGTATTTTGTTACAGAGTTTTCGCTCACAAGTGTTCCTGCTGCAGTTTTTGCTATATCCATTACTTCTTATCCTTGGTCCTAAGGCAATTCCATTGATATTTTATTTTAAAATAGAAAACAAATTGAAATATAATAAGATTTTTCCAGACCTTTTGCATTGAGTTAATTTATTGGCTTGCATTCATATGCTTCTTATTCAAGGTTCGATATTTATTGAGCCTACTGTCTCTGATATCTGTATCATTTCTATGTTTCTTTCTTGATAGCTACCTTTGGTTAATTTTCTTTTCATTTGTTTGAAGCCTGTCTTCTTTGCTTGCTAATTTTTATTCTTGACTACCCATTGTCTTGTTTGCATGTGAACATTAATTTACTTCCTTTTTGGTTGATAGCTGTTGGAGGAGGGTGAGGAGGGAAAGGAGCGTGCTACGTTGAGGTCAAAGCTTGAACTCCCTGTGCAGGTTGCTCTGGGACTTTCTGTGTGTTTTTAATCATTGATTGATGTTGCTTGAGCCACCAGTTTGAATTTTAGTTTTTGTTCTTTGTGCATCTTGTTTCCTTTTTTAGAAGAGTGTAATCTGTTAACACATTCTCTAATTTCAAATTTACTCTGTAGATATGATTATTACAGCGATAAGCCTTCCTAGAATGCTGCACTTACTCTGTTTCACTATTGATAAACGACTGCTGCATGTTGCTATTGGTTATAACTATTTAGTATTTGCTGTATTTGTCAGCTGTATGTTGTTACGACTTGATTATTTGTTGCATGTGTATCGTAGCCTTTTTGTTGATTCCTGTGATAAAAAAGCTCCAGTGAAGCATTTGAAATATCACCTGTGGTTTGCTTTCCCCAACCCCAAAGCTGGAGTCTAGAAATAGATACAATGAAAATTCTGGCAATGTACAGAGGGTACTCAGTCTTCAAACTGTTTATTTGTGCATGGTTTAAGACATGGAACTCTAGCTGTGATGAAGTTAGTTGTTTTCGGGTAAAGCAAACTGCTAGAGCCTAACTGTGATGAAGTTAATTGTTTCTGGGAAAAAACAAACTGCTAGAGCCCAGAAGTATGTCATGTAAATTTACTGTAAACCAATAAATAGAAAGCTTTTAGTTGATCCTTGAAACAAAATGCCTGTAGTTTATCTGCAATCTATTTATTTTATATATGAAAAAACTTTGCATATTGTGAAAACGTTGAGTGATTTCTCCAGTATTGTTAGAGTTCTTTCAATACCTGTGCATAAATATCCTTATTACTGGGAATTATTTGGAAACATTTGAATGTTTCAGTGAGGCACTGTCATTGACGGTTTACAAGAGTGTCATTTGTTTTGATTGGATGATTACATGTGGATGATAAATTTTCTTTCAAATCCATTAGATACATTGTTTTGGGTTTAGTTTTCCTTCAATTCTTGACATGTAGTTGGTTGCAGGCAGTTTTGAATTTGCAAGTTCCGGTGGAACATTCCAAGGAAGTCAGTGATTGTAAGAATCTGATCAAGACCTTAGTTATGGGTAATAATAGATCATCTTACAATACCATCCTTATTGTCTTTCATTGTTTTATAATGATAACCTATAGAGTTTGAAGCACCTTTTCAGAGAACTTAAGAATCTTTCTGTGGTTGTGTTTTCAGGAATGAAGACTATTATATGGAGCATCACTCATGCACATTTGCCACGATCACAGGTTTCTGTCTCAAAATTTAACCTCATTCAAAAATAGCCTTTCATTTAACAGTTTTTTACATGTTACATTGTTCTTCTTTTTCATAGCTTAATTCCATTGGTTCAGGTCTCTCCTTCCACACACGGAACACACTCTCAAGTGCTTGTTTCACCATCATCTAACTTACCAGCTACTCAAGCATTCAAAGGGATGAGAGAAGATGAGGTATTATGTGAGGTGTCTTCTGTTTGCTTGTACCATGATTGGCTTCTTCTGTTTGCTTGTACCATGATTGGCTTGGTCTGACTTTGATTTTGGCCAGGTGTGGAAAGCCTCAGGTGTCTTGAAGAGTGGGGTGCATTGTTTAGCCCTTTTTAAGGAGAAGGATGAGGAGAGGGACATGCTTAACCTCTTTTCCCAGATACTGTCTGTTGTGGAACCCCGAGATCTTATGGACATGTTCTCATTGTGTATGCCTGAACTTTTTGAATGCATGATTAGCAATACTCAACTGGTTCACATATTTTCTTCACTCTTGCAATCTTCGAAAGTATATCGGCCGTTTGCAGATGTCTTGGTTAACTTTCTTGTAAGCAGCAAACTTGATGTTTTGAAGAACCCAGATTCACCTTCAGCTAAACTGGTTTTGCATCTCTTTCGGTTTATATTTGGTGCTGTTGCTAAAGCACCTGCAGATTTTGAACGTATTTTGCAGCCTCATGTCCTTGTTATAATGGAAGTTTGCATGAAGAATGCTACAGAAGTTGAAAAACCTCTTGGTTACATGCAGCTTCTTCGAACTATGTTTAAGGCTCTCGCTGGATGTAAATTTGAGCTTCTTCTGCGGGACTTGATTCCAATGTTGCAGCCCTGCCTGAATATGTTATTAACAATGCTCGAGGGTCCAACTGGTGAAGATATGAGGGACCTTTTACTTGAACTATGCTTAACATTGCCTGCACGCTTAAGCTCATTGCTGCCACACCTTCCACGTCTTATGAGACCTCTTGTTTTGTGTCTGAAGGGAAGTGATGACCTAGTGAGTTTAGGTTTAAGAACACTCGAATTTTGGGTTGATAGTTTGAATCCTGATTTCCTGGAACCTAGTATGGCTAATGTCATGTCAGAGGTGATTTTGTCCTTATGGTCTCACTTGAGGCCTGCACCTTATCCCTGGGGTGGAAAAGCTTTGCAACTCCTTGGCAAGTTAGGTGGCCGCAACAGACGTTTTCTTAAAGAGCCCCTTGCACTTGAGTGCAAGGATAACCCAGAGCATGGGCTTCGTCTTATACTTACATTTGAGCCCTCAACTCCATTTTTGGTGCCTTTGGATAGATGCATAAATCTTGCTGTAGCAGCTATCATAAACAAAAACAGTGGCATGGATGCTTTCTACCGAAAACAGGCTTTGAAGTTCCTCCGTGTTTGCTTGTCATCTCAGCTTAATTTGCCCGGTAATGTTTCTGATGAGGGATATACAGCCAGTCAGTTGTCAAGCTTGTTAGTTTCTGCAGCTGATTCATCCTGGCGTAGGTCTGAGACATCAGATATAAAGGTTAGTTGAAACATATTGATTGAAATGTTACTGAATTCTCGACTGTTTAGCACTTTCTCTTCCACGATTAGCAATTCAAGTTTTCCCACAATAATGATGTCATGTACATTTGAATTGAATTTACTTTTGGATGCGGGTGCAATCAAGTAGCATATTGCACCCGGCTCACCAGAGCTCTGAAGTCAACTGTTCCTGGATACGAGTAGTGCTTGGATGGGTGACCTCATAGGAAGTTTTCGTGTTGCACCCATCCTTTTAAAAGGAAAATTAAGTGTTTTTTGGATCTTATCATCTCTTGAATGCTGACTTCGGATCTGCTGTGGCATGGGAATGTGTTTCTTGCTTCTTGGTTTGCAGGCCCTTACTGAGGCACTTCCCTAGCTAATATTCACGGGGGTCCAAGTGTACTCTTATTTTGATGTTGACCTTTTTTCTATTTCTATTTCTATTTTTTTTAAAGGATGACAGAGTCTCCAAAACCATCTTGTACATTTGTTTCTTTCTAATGATAGTTGCTTAAGTCAAACTATTTGTTATTCCATTCTTAGACACCAATATACTTGTACTCGAAGGAATTGAAATGAAGTGCTAGTCTCCTTTCATTTTCTGAATCTCTCAAGAATATAAGAGTTGGAATTTTATCTTATTCCTCTGCTCTTTATTTCTAACTTCTTTTTCCGACCGTGCTTCATAGTGCCTGATCTATTACTCGAGTAGATTAGCCATGAGTGTCCTGTACATTAAGTTGCTTTATTTTCAGGCACCATTTTTATGTAATGTCTGTAATTCAAATAAGTATATTCAGCATATTGGAAATTTCTGCTCCACGTTAAATATTCAGCTACCAACCTTTATTGCGGTCATTATCTTCACTATTTTCTTATTCTTGTTTCCCTTTAGAAAGTTCAGTTTAAATTTTCCAGGATACTTCATGATGCATGTGAAAAGTTCCAAAAAATATCCCTTCTAAATTTTCTAGGATGCTTCATGATGCATGTGAAAAGTTCCAAAAAATATCCCTTCTTCCAAACACCACAACAAGAGATAAGGACAAAATCTCCTCTCTTCCTCAATTTTAGATCAGATTGTTCTTTTAACATTTCAATCTCACATGTGCTCAGTTTTGGCTAATTTAGCGCTTTATTCCTACTAAATTTTAGCTCATTTTAATATATTACTTAAAGCTTGCAACTGGTTTAATAATATAAAAATATTTATGAAATTATTGATATATATAATTACTACATTAATATTGTACTCAAAATATATTATAGTAAGCATATAATATATTTCTCTAATAAATAATATATATCATGAGAGAGAGAGAGAGAGAGAGAGAGAGAGAGAGAGAGAGAGAGAGAGAGAGAGAGAGAGAGAGAGAGAGAGAGAGAGAGAGAGAGAGAGAGAGAGAGAGAGAGAGAGAGAGAGAGAGAGAGAGAGAGAGAGAGAGAGAGAGAGAGAGAGAGAGAGAGAGAGAGAGAGAGAGAGAGAGAGAGAGAGAGAGAGAGAGAGTCTTAGGGCTTTGGGGCCTGCTCTCTCTCTCTCATACTTCCTAGAATATAAAGATATGTTTATAAGTGTTATCCCCCTTTATTCTATTAATTTTCCGGATGATTATATTTGGATTTTCTTTTTTCTAATTGAACAGAAAGTACTAATTCATGTTGTTATGATATCTGTTGTGTATAGCATTGCATTGTGACATATTTCGTGTGTTATTTCAGGCTGATCTAGGCGTGAAGACAAAAACCCAGCTTATGGCTGAGAAGTCAGTTTTCAAGATTCTGTTGATGACCATAATTGCTTCCAGTGCTGAACCAGATCTGCATGATCCCAAAGATGATTTTCTTGTCAATGTTTGCCGTCATTTTGCTATGATATTTCATATAGATTATACCTCTAATAACCCTTCCATTCCAACTGCTGCTCTTGGTGGGCCTATGGTTTCATCAATTGCTAGTGTCAGTTCCAGGTCAAAGACTAGCACTAATCTGAAAGAGTTGGATCCTTTAATATTCTTGGATGCTTTGGTTGATGTGCTAGCTGATGAAAATAGGGTCCATGCCAAAGCTGCTCTAGGTGCTTTGAATGTTTTTGCTGAAACACTTCTCTTCCTTGCTCGCTCAAAACATGGTGATGTGCTGATGTCAAGAGGAGGCCCTGGTACACCTATGATCGTGTCCAGTCCATCAATGAATCCTGTATATTCCCCACCCCCAAGTGTTCGCATCCCAGTTTTTGAGCAACTTCTACCACGTCTTTTGCATTGTTGCTATGGAACTACATGGCAAGCACAGATGGGAGGTGTTATGGGACTTGGAGCTCTGGTGGGGAAGGTCACTGTCGAGACTTTGTGCCACTTCCAAGTAAGAATTGTGCGGGGTCTGGTCTATGTACTTAAAAGACTTCCTCCTTATGCAAGCAAAGAGCAGGAAGAGACTAGTCAAGTGCTTACACAGGTTCTCCGTGTGGTGAATAATGTAGATGAAGCAAACAGTGAACCTCGCAGAAAAAGTTTTCAAGGGGTAGTTGATTTTCTCGCTTCAGAATTGTTCAATCCCAATGCATCTATTATTGTAAGAAAGAATGTGCAATCATGTTTAGCACTGTTGGCTAGTAGGACTGGCAGTGAGGTATCGGAATTGCTTGAGCCTTTGTACCAGCCCTTGCTTCAGCCTCTTATCACACGGCCACTCAGGTCAAAGACTGTTGATCAACAGGTATGCTTTGCTGCTGCCTACAACTAAAGTAATTTATCAATTTTCTTTGCTAACTTGATTTAGTACTTATAGGTTGGGATAGTTACTGCTCTGAATTTTTGCCTGGCCTTGAGGCCCCCTCTTCTCAAGTTGACTCAAGAGCTGGTTAACTTTCTGCAAGAAGCATTGCAAATAGCAGAGGCTGATGAAAATGCATGGGCTGTTAAGTTTATGAACCCCAAGTATGCCTTGTCATTAAATAAGCTTCGAACAGCTTGCATTGAGCTACTCTGTACTGCTATGGCATGGGCTGATTTCAAGACTCAAAATCATTCTGAATTGCGTGCAAAGATCATTTCCATGTTCTTCAAGTCTTTGACTTGTCGGACACCAGAAATTGTTGCTGTTGCCAAGGAGGGTTTACGCCAGGTATTATTTTGCTTTTCTCACTCGGGCTAGTTCCATGTAGTTATTTATCTCCCTTTCCTCTTAGCTTCACTGTTGTAGATAATGTAGGTGATGCGGATAACAGAGGAAGCAAAGCTTGTATCTTTTTGTAGACAAGGATATTTCTGTAATTTCTGGAAATTTGAAAATTTGTCTAAGTCAAGGTTTTATTTTCAATTTAATATTTTATTAGTGCTATGGCGTAATTAGCTTTATTAAGTTTTTCCCATTCTATATAGACCTAGTATTTTCTTATTTAGGAAACTAAGTCCTTATTGGATTTGGGCTACTAGAACTCTAGACATAAGCATGTAGTCTTTCAATATTTAAAAAATACGACAGTTTATGAATAAAAATTCTAAATATTTGCTTTTGATTGTGTGGCTCAATCTACCTTAGGTGTGACTCCTAAGAACCCTAGGTGTGAAGCTTAGGTTGTTCTATCCTCTAGGTGTGACTCCTAGAAACTCTATTAGTGTGACTGTAATAGTTCTATAATTCCCAGCAGAAATCCACATCAATACAGACCTAAACAGCCCAAAACAGTCTTGAAACTCAGATTCAGAACAGCCCCCTAAGCTGTCCTGCATCAGTTGGTATGAGAGCTTTAAGATCCTAAAAGCTTTTTGTTGCATTCTACTTTAACGATGATAACCGTCACTGAATTGAATTCAAAATTCAAAACCTTCAAGCAAGATTTAGGAACAAGAATGCATTCTACAGAACCCAGGTTGAATTCAATGGAAACATCTATTCCTGCCAGGTTCGATAAGGTGCAAGCAGCATCAGATAGGCTGACAAAGGCTATCCTGAGCAATTATTCTGTAGAAACAGCCACCAAACCTCTCATAGCACAACTTATTTTTGTTGACCAGAAAAATCTGGAATTGCTTTCCAAAAGGAAGATTAAACAAGAAACGAGGGAATTTCAGATTGACAATACTGTGGAGAGCGAAAGAGAAGAAAAGGAATTTTCTAATCAGGTTATTACAAACCCTAAAGAGCTATGTTTTACCCTTGATGGAGTTGAACTAAAGAAGAAACACATTGAGCACAATGTTAATGAAAGTAAAGATAGCAAGGAGAAAGTGGTATTGACAAAACAAGTGGACTTCATTATTCCTGATTTTGATGGTTAAACTGGTAAGAAAAATCTCACGTCATCGTTACTATCACCAACAAAGAAGAATTTTTGGTTCCTATTTCATGGGTGCTACATCGAGGCGAGGTTGTCATTGCAAGTTATGTGGTTTTTACTACTTCGACGCTTCAAAACTTGAGGTTGAGTTTTCTCCAAAAGGGGAGAATGATGCGGACAACAAAGGAAGCAAAGCTTGTATCTTTTTATAGAGAAGAATATTTCTGTATTTTCTAGAAAATCTGGAAATTTGTCTTAGTCTAGGTTTTATCTTCTGTTTAGTATTTTATTAATCCTAATGAGTAATTAGCTTTATTAAGTTTTTCCTATTCTATATAGACCTAGTATTTTCTTATTTAGGAATCTAAGTCCTTATTGGATTTGGACCACTAGAACTCTATAAAGAAGCATGTAGTCTTTCAATATTTAAAAAATACCATAGTTTATGAATAAAAGTTCTAACAATTTGCTTTTGATTGTGTGACTCCTAAGAATCCTAGGCATGAAGCTTAGGTTTTTCTATCCTCTAGGTGTGACTCCCAGAAACCCTATTAATGTGACCGTAATAGTTCTATAATTCCCAGTGGAAATCCACATCAATACAGACCTAAACAGCCCTAAACAGCCTTGAAACTCGGATCCAGTGCAGCTCCCTAAGCTGTCCTGCATCAGTAGGTTTAGCAGCAGTTTTGTAAGGAGCAAAGACCTTCATATGGTGATTCTGTGGCATACCATCTCAGCTGATGTGTATATTTGAGTGAGTCCATAACATTTGTTTGTTCAAGAACTAGCATAATGCATTAAGTGTAGTTTTTCTTTTCTTTTTTTTTAAAAATGGAAACATTAAATCAGGAGGAAGAGAAGCACATATCACATCACAAATGGCAATTAAATTAATAAAGGAGCTCATCACATACATCCATTATGAGCTATCTGTTTTATTCAGTTTTCATTTGTCTTCCAATAAAAAACACTTATTATTATTTTTTTTCTAATCAACTTAACATGTCATATTCTTCGCTTTCTCATTCTGGTCGTTGAATGCTTTTACTTTTGATCTTGCTTTTATTTAGAATACAAAAGAAATTACTTTGCTTACTTGTCTCGACTTTTTTGGTTAGGTTATTAATCAGCAAAGAATGCCCAAAGAACTTCTGCAGAGCAGCCTCAGGCCTATTCTAGTTAACTTGGCACACACCAAGAATCTTAGCATGCCTCTTCTGCAAGGTCTGGCCCGCCTGCTTGAACTTTTGTCTAATTGGTTTAATGTTACCTTGGGTGGTAAGCTGTTGGAGCACCTTAAGAAATGGTTGGAACCTGAAAAGCTTGCCCAGAGTCAGAAGGCATGGAAGGCTGGCGAAGAGCCAAAAATTGCAGCAGGTAAGCCTATAGGTCATCCAATTTAGTGGACGCAGATAGTTTGTTTTCTTTTCTAGCAGCATAGATAGTGTATGCTTGCATAGATGCATATGTAGAAATGAAAATGTGTCATCATGCGTGCATGCACCTTTGTTAAATATATGTATGGCTGGTAAGCATCTAGGCTATCCGCTCCAGTGGACATGAAGATACTTTGTTTTGCCTAGCAAGCGGTGTAGATAGTGTATGTCCGCATAGAAGCATACCTAGAAATGTACATGTGGGATCATTTTTATGCACCTTTGTTAAATACATGTACATACATTCCTATTGTTATATCTTTTATTGGTTCTGTGCAGCTATCATTGAGCTATTCCACTTACTTCCCCATGCTGCATCAAAGTTTCTTGATGAACTTGTGACCTTGACTATTGATTTGGAAGGGGCACTTCCTCCTGGACAAGTATACAGTGAAATTAACAGTCCATATCGCCTACCTCTTACAAAATTTTTAAATCGATATGCAGCACTTGCTGTTGATTATTTTCTTGCTCGATTAAGTGATCCAAAATACTTCAGGCGGTAAGTTTAAAATACTGGAGTTAATTTCTAAATTATGTTACTGGAAATGACATTGTTGGTGTTCTTGCCTTTCCTTGCTCTTTTGTGAAATCCAGGTTCATGTACATTATAAGATCAGATGCCGGTCAACCATTGAGAGATGAACTGGCTAAGTCACCACAGAAGATACTTGCAAGTGCCTTTCCTGAATTTCTGCCAAATTCAGACGTGGAGATGACTCCTGGTGCTTCAACTCCACCTTCTGCTTTGTTGGGTGATGAAAGCCTTGGTGCCCCTCTGGCCGGTAGTGCCAATATACCATCTGTTCCCCCTGGTGCAACTTCAGATGCTTATTTTCAAGGTCTTGCACTTATTAAAATGCTGGTCAAATTGATACCGGGCTGGCTGCAGAGCAATCGTCTTGTTTTTGATACCTTGGTACTAGTATGGAAGTCACCTGCTAGAATATCCCGTTTGCACAATGAACAAGAGCTGAACTTAGTGCAAGTAAGTTTGGTTACTGTGTCTAGCAATTTATGCCATATCAACTTTCTTCAATTGGATTTAATATTATCGAGATGACTACAACACTGCTTGATAACTTGTTGACTGGTGAACAATAAAAGTCTTATATACTCAAACGCACAATTGATTATAAAATAATGTTGAACATTGAATTTGATCTGTGGTTAGATGGATTAATCTCTTTTCTTTACCTTTTTCTCGTCTCATGTCTTTAAATGCTGCCTTTTGTATTATCGGTGCTCTATTGTAGTTATGTCTAACTACCACAGAAGTGCATTCATATGAATTTGGTCTTATGTGTGTATGCCTCGTACACAGTTGTGTTTTTGTTTTGCAATGAGGTTCTGCAGTTGGTTCAATCAGTGTTACCAATCATCTGACGTTGAACATGTTTTCGTGAATTAAACAAAAGCTGGCTACATTTTAACGAAAAGAAACATCCATTTAATTGGTTAAGTTAGATTGACTGATTTATTGTAAAACATTTGGTTTATTATTTGTTTCTCAAATGCAGGTTAAAGAAAGCAAATGGCTTGTCAAATGCTTCCTGAATTACTTACGTCATGACAAAACAGAAGTTAATGTTCTGTTTGATATCCTCTCCATCTTCTTATTTCACAGTCGCATTGACTACACTTTTTTGAAGGAGTTTTATATTATTGAGGTACTTAAGTTGATTTTTGATTTTTTTTCCCCATAGTGAAGATTGCCTTTACTTTTTATTAGTTCATTTGGCTGTTATGGCTTGAACAAATTATTTTTCTATTTCAGGTTGCAGAAGGATATTCACCCAACATGAAGAGAGCGCTCCTCTTACATTTTCTTAACCTTTTCCAATCAAAACAACTTGGTCATGAGCACTTGGTGGTTGTCATGCAAATGCTCATTCTTCCAATGCTTGCTCATGCTTTCCAGAATGGCCAAAGTTGGGAGGTTGTTGACCCGGGTATTATAAAAACCATTGTTGACAAACTTCTTGATCCACCGGAAGAGGTTCTCTCTTGAAGTTTCATGTTTCCTTTACTTATTTCATGGATTTTGTTAATAGTTCTGCCTTCTATAGGTTCATTAATTTATTCCTTAATGAAATGTTCTGCATTTGGTGATTAGGTTTCTGCAGAATATGATGAGCCTTTGAGGATAGAACTCTTGCAGCTTGCCACTTTACTACTAAAATATCTCCAAAATGACCTTGTTAATCATCGGAAAGAGCTCATTAAATTTGGCTGGAATCATCTCAAACGTGAGGACAGTGCTAGTAAGCAGTGGGCGTTTGTCAACGTTTGCCATTTCTTGGAAGCCTATCAGGCCCCAGAAAAAATTATACTTCAGGTACCTTAAGAATTAATTAAATGACAACAGATCTGCAGACATGATGTCTATTCTCTCTTATTTTTTCCAGGGGTTTTGTATCCTATCTTTTGAAATAACTATGGACCTCGCCCTAACTTCTGTTAAAGGGAATGAATTTGAATAACCCATTACCTACGTAAATTGCTTTTCTTAAATGGATTGTACATCATCAGAACCTTTGTGCGGATTATATGACTCTGCTAGTCTGTCGACAAAGCGGATTATATGACCCTGCAAGTCTGTCTACAAATTTGTAGTAATTGAGTATATTGATATGTTGTCATCATTCTGAAATAATTTGCATTGATCTAGAATGCAGGAAAAGAAAACACGTAAACCTGCTGCATCTATTTTTATCATCGTGCTTCACACAGCAGGATTATAGATCTTATAAAAATTAAAAAATGCAGGTCTTTGTTGCACTTCTCAGAACTTGCCAGCCAGAAAATAAACTGCTGGTCAAGCAGGCTCTTGATATACTGATGCCAGCATTACCACGGAGGTTGCCTCTTGGCGATTCTCGCATGCCAATTTGGATACGATACACAAAAAAAATTCTGGTTGAGGAAGGTCACTCGATTCCTAATTTGATTCACATTTTCCAGCTTATTGTCCGCCATTCAGATCTCTTCTACAGCTGCAGGGCACAGTTTGTACCCCAAATGGTCAATTCTCTCAGTCGACTTGGGCTGCCATACAACACAACAACAGAAAACAGGCGCCTTGCCATAGAACTTGCTGGATTGGTGGTTGGCTGGGAAAGGCAAAGGCAAAATGAAATGAAAGTTGTGACTGATAGTGATGTCCCCAGTCAGTCTAGTGATGGATTTAACCCTGGGTCTGCTGGTACAGATCCCAAGCGTGCTGTGGATGGATCTACCTTCCCTGAAGATGCAAGTAAGAGAGTTAAAGTTGAGCCTGGTCTTCAATCCATTTGTGCCATGTCACCTGGTGGTGCCTCCTCAATCCCTAATATAGAAACACCTGGACCTGGTGGCCAACCTGATGAAGAATTCAAGCCTAATGCTGCTATGGAAGAAATGATTATCAATTTTCTTATAAGAGTGAGTCTTTTGTTTCAATTTTGCTTATAATATACAAGCAATGTCTGATGAAGATCATGCTTACCGTTTCATTTATGTTTGCTTTTTTTGGTTACAGACCCTTATAAGTTCGGATTTTACAGCTCATTGTGTAACCTGCATGAATTAGATTACCAGAGAACAACCAAAATAAACTCTTACATTCTATTCACTCTTTACAAAATTGGGTAAATCCTTTTGGATTCAGCTAAAATATGACCTCGAGTCCAATCATCTCTCAATTTTCCCTATCTTTTCCAACTCATGTTGACAAAACCTGCAGAAATGATGGGCTTGATATTGCAAAAATGCAGTCACATTGACACCATGATGGAACATTTGATATGTTTCTAAGATGGATAAAAAGTTCCATGCTGCAGCTCT
Source organism: Dovyalis caffra (assembly GCA_963924115.1). Lineage (NCBI taxonomy): Eukaryota > Viridiplantae > Streptophyta > Magnoliopsida > Malpighiales > Salicaceae > Dovyalis > Dovyalis caffra. The sequence continues at coordinate 835,917 of CAWUPB010000950.1, read as the reverse complement.
CTGCTAATTGAAGAACACCGTCATCATTTATATTTACTTTACCATTTATATTTACTTTACCATAATTGTGCATGATTAAATTGTGACATCTATTTTACCACACTCGTTGCCGAACAGATGGTTTTCATATAGAGTTATCTTGTTCTTTATTTTGTAAGGAGATTAAAGTTAACAATGTAGTCGACTGCGTGGAACAGGTTGCCTTGGTCATAGAGCCTAAGGACAAGGAAGCTACTACTATGTACAAACAAGCCTTGGAGCTACTTTCGCAAGCTTTGGAGGTGTGGCCCAATGCCAATGTCAAGTTCAATTATTTAGAAAAATTGCTCAACAGCATGCAACCATCACAGTCAAAAGACCCTTCTACAGCTCTTGCTCAGGGCTTGGATGTCATGAATAAGGTCTTGGAGAAGCAACCTCAGTTGTTCATTAGAAATAACATCAACCAGATCTCTCAGGTATGTCCCAAACAATATGTATTTGGTCGTTCTTGATCAATCCTTGGGTTTATAATCATTATTTTTGGTATTCATCATCTCTCTTATGTTTGTATCAGATTCTAGAACCCTGTTTCAAACAGAAAATGCTAGATGCTGGAAAGTCATTGTGCTCTCTGTTGAAGATGGTCTTCGTGGCTTTTCCACCAGATGCTGCCAGTACACCATCTGATGTGAAGCTATTGTATCAGAAGGTCGATGACTTGATACAGAAGCACATTGAGTTTGTTACTTCCCCTCAGACATCGGGTGAGGATACGTCTGTTAGTTCGATTTCCTTTGTACTCCTTGTCATCAAAACCCTGACAGAGGTGGGGAAGCACATTGAACCACCCATCTTGGTTCGTATCCTTCAACGCCTAGCACGTGATATGGGATCGTCAGCAGGTTCTCATATGAGACAAGTATGCCTCTGCTTCTTTTCTTTTCTTTCTTCTCTTTATCATATAACCTTTCTAAGTTCTTGTGGTGATGTGTAATACTAAAGCACTTTAAATGCTTTTGTAAAACATTTCCTTTCCTTTTTGTCATTCGAATACAATTAATTATCTCAGAAGAATTTTATGGTAATTTGTAGTCATACTCACATGCAAAAGCTTTAATTACAAATGAGAGTTGCATGAAACAGAATGGCATCGTGCCAACATTCTGTCTGTTGATTTTTCATGCATGATCCAGCCTGTTCCTCCTTTAGTATTATGTCAAAAATTTGGATCACATCTCTTTATTTGGCATGCATCCTTGCCATATTTATCTAATATGCTTTCTGTGTTGTGATTAGCACTTAGTTACATGGGCTTTCTCTTTAGGTGGGGTTAAGGGGGAGTTATGGAGATGACACTATTTTCAGTGAGGAGGGAAAATGAGCCATTACAACCAAAAGAATATGGTATCTTACTGGACTAAATTAAATGATAAACAAAATTTAAAACATTAGGGAATCCCAATGCCTTCTGAATATTTAGAAACAACAACAACTACAGAGCTTCAATCCCAAACTCATTGGGTCGCCTTTATGGATCCTTTTGCACCATTCCTTGCGATCATATGCCAAATCTGCCTCAATATTGAGAGATTTTAAATCCTGTTATACCAATTCCATCCCTGTTAAGTTGTTATCTTGATATAGTTTGATTTTGAAGAATTTTTTAGTTGTGCTCTGATTGAATGCTCTAATTAATGGCAAACATTGCACGTTTTCCCTAAACTCTGCAGTCCTTCGTCCTCCAAAACCTGTGAAGTTCCTAGAGGACAGATCCTGCAATGTTTCACAAACAGAAATAAAACATAGAAGTAAAACACACACACACACACACACACTATGCAGGATATATATATTTATATAAGCTACTGAATAGTGTAAAAAATAAGTGGCTTGGTGTCTTCCTTCTACATTGACACATGATACAAAAGTTTGTGGTATTACCTCCAGTAGTATCCAAGCCTATTAAAGACCATCAGTAGCCTCACTTTGATATAGAATGGGACCATGCAAATAAAGACAATCTATTTTTTCCTTGGTTATTAACAGCGTTTAACGAATAACCTATTTGGATGTGCAAAACATTTATATTGACAGTTTCATTTCCCATAATCAGTGATGATGTACCATGTATTAATCTTTTTTACGTGCATAGATTTATAGTTTTATTCTCTACATCAGGGTCAACGAACTGATCCAGATTCGGCGGTCTCTTCTTCTCGTCAAGGTGCTGATCTTGGAGCAGTCATCTCTAATTTAAAATCTGTGCTGAAGCTTATTAGCGAAAAAGTGATGGTTGTTCCTGATTGCAAACGGTCTGTAACTCAAATCTTGAATGCCTTGCTTTCAGAGAAAGGCACTGATGCTAGTGTGCTTCTTTGCATATTAGATGTGATAAAAGGGTGGATTGAAGATGATTTCTGCAAACCTGGAAGAGTCACTTCAAGCAGTTTTATTAGTCCTAAGGAAATAGTCTCTTTTCTTCAAAAGCTTTCACAAGTTGATAAGCTAAACTTCAGCCCTGATGCTCTTGAAGAGTGGGACAGGAAATATCTTCAGCTTCTTTTTGGAATTTGTGCTGATTCAAAGTAAGCAGTGTTTTTAGATAATTGGTGTTTTTATACCACCATGGGTTAACAATATTATTTGATTGATGTCCAGGTATCAATTTGCCCTACGTCAGGAGGTGTTTCAGAAGGTGGAAAGGCAATGCATGCTTGGTTTACGAGCAAGAGATCCTGACATTAGGAAGAAATTTTTTTCGCTTTATCATGAGTCTCTTGTGAAATCGTTGTTTACAAGGCTGCAGTATATTATCCAAGGTCAGGACTGGGAAGCTTTAAGTGATGTTTTCTGGCTCAAACAGGGCCTTGATCTTCTTCTGGCAATCTTAGTTGAGGACAAACCAATCACACTTGCCCCTAATTCTGCCAGGGTTCAGCCAGTTGTGGTCTCAAGTTCTCTTCCAGATAGCTCTGGGTTGCAGCAACAGGTTGCTGATGTTCCAGAGGGTTCCGACGACGCTCCTCTCACTTTTGATAGTCTAGTTCTTAAGCATGCCCAGTTTCTGAATGAGATGAACAAACTTCAGGTTATTGCATTAACGTTCTGCTACTCAGTAATATCTCATGCTTTAACAACTAAGTATCTGTATTACTATGAACTATAAGTGTTAATACATGCTGCTGTGCTCTATTGATAATTGTTATTATTGCTTACCCCATTATGCTGAAAACACTGTTTTTAAGTAGCAATAATTGTTTCATAAGTAATACAATTAATACATCTTATGCCTCTGGTGTTTACCCCATTTCATCATCACATGAAAGCAGCTAATGATTCAGCTGCTTCATCGTTAACTTTAGTGATGTCATATGCCCGTGTGCAGTTCTTGTCTAGTTATCCAGTCCAGTGTGATTTGAGAGTTTTGCTTTACTGAATGTCATCTCAGGTTTAAGTTCTTTTCTTTTCTTCCAGGTGGCTGATCTGGTCATTCCATTAAGAGAGCTGGCCCATACAGATGCAAATGTTGCATACCATTTGTGGGTGCTGGTATTTCCCATTGTCTGGGTGACCCTGCACAAAGAAGAACAAGTTACATTAGCTAAACCAATGATCACTCTCTTATCAAAAGATTATCACAAGAAGCAGCAAGCCAGCAGACCAAATGTGGTGCAAGCACTTCTAGAAGGTCTTCAGCTGAGCCACCCACAACCTCGGATGCCAAGTGAACTCATTAAGTACATTGGAAAAACATATAATGCATGGCACATTGCATTGGCATTGTTAGAAAGTCATGTCATGCTATTCATGAATGAGACAAAGTGTTCCGAGTCACTAGCTGAGCTTTATCGTTTGCTCAATGAAGAAGATATGAGATGTGGGCTGTGGAAAAAGAGGTCAATCACTGCAGAAACAAGAGCTGGACTTTCACTAGTTCAGCATGGTTACTGGCAGCGTGCCCAAAGCCTCTTTTACCAAGCCATGGTTAAGGCAACTCAAGGCACATACAATAACACAGTCCCTAAGGCTGAGATGTGTCTCTGGGAAGAGCAGTGGCTTTACTGTGCTAGTCAATTGAGTCAGTGGGATGCATTGGTTGACTTTGGTAAAAGTATTGAGAATTATGAAATTCTTCTTGATAGCCTCTGGAAATTGCCTGATTGGGCATATATGAAGGATCATGTCATCCCCAAGGCTCAGGTAGAAGAAACTCCAAAACTCCGTCTAATTCAAGCCTTTTTTGCTCTACATGATAGAAATACAAATGGTGTTGGGGATGCAGAAAACATAGTGGGAAAAGGGGTTGATCTTGCTTTAGAACAGTGGTGGCAGTTGCCTGAAATGTCTGTACATTCCAGGATTCCTCTTTTGCAGCAATTCCAGCAGTTGGTTGAAGTTCAAGAATCTGCTCGAATTCTTGTGGACATTGCAAATGGAAACAAACTTTCTAGCACTTCTGTTGGTGTGCATGGTAACCTCTATGCAGATCTCAAGGACATTCTTGAAACTTGGAGACTGAGAACCCCAAATGAATGGGATAACATGTCTGTCTGGTATGATCTGCTCCAGTGGCGGAATGAAATGTATAATTCTGTAATCGATGCGTTCAAGGATTTTGGCACAGCAAATCCACAACTACATCACCTTGGTTTTCGAGACAAAGCGTGGAATGTGAATAAGCTTGCTCATATTGCTCGTAAGCAAGGCCTTTATGATGTTTGTGTGACAATTCTTGAAAAGATGTATGGTCATTCAACCATGGAAGTGCAGGTATGAAATCTTTAGAAGTCTCTGTCTGGCAGGAAAATATATCCTCTGCCAAAAGATTGACATCTATTATATGTGTTTTGATTTGCTTCTTTGTTGAATTGGGGAGTTCTTAAACTGAGATGTAGGATTGTCCTGACTATTTGCTAATATATATTCTCAGGACCATCTCTTAATTGATATGTTGCTGTAATTGGAATTTTGTCATTCAAATATTCAGTTTAATGATATGACTAGTTTTAATAGCTCAAACAGTCATAGACTCTGAATGCTCTGGTGATTCTCATTGTCAACTAAGCAGTGTGTTGGTCATTTTGTATTTTGCACAACAAATTTTTTGTTCTTTCTTCTCTTTTTGGGTGATTGTGCTGTTCTGATTCGCCTTTTTGGGAGGGAGAATAGATGAAGTATGTCATCCATTCTTTTGTTTCATGTTTGCAGGAAGCCTTTGTTAAGATAAGAGAGCAGGCAAAGGCTTATCTTGAGATGAAGGGAGAGCTTACAAGCGGTCTCAATTTGATTAACAGCACAAATCTGGAATATTTTCCTGTGAAACACAAAGCTGAAATTTTTCGCCTTAGAGGGGATTTTTTTTCGAAGATAAATGACACGGAAGGTGCTAATCTTGCATACTCCAATGCCATCAGCCTTTTCAAGAACTTGCCTAAAGGATGGATAAGCTGGGGGAATTATTGTGATATGGTATGTGTTTTTATTTACTTGCATAGTTGCTTTGCAATTTGTGTTACCAGGTTCTGGTACTTGTTACTGATTTTCTCTGGCTTTTAGGCTTACAGAGATAATCAGGAAGAAATTTGGCTGGAATATGCTGTTAGCTGCTTTCTTCAAGGCATCAAATTTGGTGTTTCCAATTCCAGAAACCATCTAGCTCGGGTGCTATATCTTCTCAGCTTCGATACTCCCAGTGAATCTGTGGGGAGAGCATTTGATAAATACTTGGAGCAAATACCTCACTGGGTTTGGCTTTCGTGGATTCCGCAGCTGTTACTTTCTTTGCAGAGGACTGAGGCACCTCATTGCAAACTTGTTCTACTGAAAATTGCCACTGTGTATCCACAGGTAAATGTTGTTCCCCAATCAAGAAATTTGTAACAGACAAGTTATACCATTATATTTACATTAATCTTGATTTTTCTCCCCTCTAAATTTTTCCAGGCTCTGTATTACTGGCTCCGCACATATTTGCTTGAGCGTCGTGATGTTGCAAATAAATCTGAACTAGGTAGATTGGCAATGGCTCACCAAAGAATGCAGCAAGCATCTGCTGTTGGGGCTGGCTCTCTTGGATTGGCTGATGGAAATGCCAGAGTGCAGAGTCAAGGAAACAGCAGTGCCTTAGCCACAGATAATCCAGTTCATCAAGGCACTCAATCTGGTGGTGGGATTGGATCTCATGATGGTGGAAACACTCATGGGCAAGAACCTGAAAGATCCACAGCAGTCGAAAGCAGTGTGCATGCAGGGAATGATCAACCTTTACAACAAAGTTCATCAATGATCAGTGAAAGTGGTCAGAATGCAGTGAGGCGTAATGGTGCATTGGGCTTTGTCGCCTCTGCTGCCAGTGCTTTTGAAGCTGCAAAGGAGATAATGGAGGCTCTTAGAAGCAAACACAGTAATTTGGCTGGTGAACTTGAGGTGATGATTGTCATGCTAGATATCTTGCTTCAGTTATACTTTTATTATATACTTCACAAAAGTATTATAAATGTTAAGACTGAAAATTCACTAGCTCCTGGGGAAGGAAAAATAACAAGAAACCAAGTGCTCAATTTCTTAACACTCGCTCATTATACCATATGCATATTGTTTTTTGGTCTTTTCCACTATTGTTCAATTATATTATTTTGTAATAAAAGTCCGGTTTTGCAGATTCTGCTCACAGAAATTGGTTCCCGGTTTGTGACTCTGCCAGAGGAGAGACTTCTTGCAGTGGTTAATGCACTGCTCCACCGCTGCTACAAGTACCCAACTGCCACTACAGGAGAGGTTCCCCAATCTCTCAAGAAAGAACTCTCTGGCGTTTGCAGGGCTTGCTTCTCTGCTGATGCTGTGAACAAGCATGTTGATTTTGTTAGAGACTACAAGCAGGATTTTGAGCGTGATCTTGATCCCGAAAGTACAGATACTTTCCCTGCCACTCTTTCTGAACTGACTGCTCGATTGAAACATTGGAAAAATGTTCTACAGAGCAATGTCGAGGACAGGTTTCCAACTGTTTTAAAGCTTGAAGAAGAAAGCAGGGTGCTGCGTGACTTCCATGTTGTTGATGTAGAGGTTCCAGGACAGTATTTTTGTGATCAGGTAATTGAGCCACATTTGTCATATGTCAACTTCTGTGATGGATCTCTGCTTTACATGCTGTAGTTTTTGTATCTGGCATGGATAAATAGATCTTGGAAACTGATATTATTACTTGAACTAGTACCATGTCATTCACCATTTGAAATTTTGGACCACCTATTTATTGGATTTTTTGTCCTCCTTTCCTTATGAAACTATTTAACTATTCCAGGAAATTGCACCAGACCACACAGTTAAGTTAGACAGGGTTGGAGCTGATATTCCAATTGTTCGAAGGCATGGAAGCAGCTTCAGGCGTCTGACTCTAATCGGCTCTGATGGCTCTCAACGTCATTTTATTGTCCAGACATCCTTGACCCCTAACGCAAGAAGTGATGAACGAATATTGCAGCTTTTCCGTGTGATGAACCAGATGTTTGATAAGCACAAAGAATCAAGACGTCGTCATATATGCATTCACACTCCAATCATCATTCCTGTTTGGTCCCAGGTAATTATCGCTGCCTGAATTGTTTTTCAATATTTAAATGGATAAGCATGATGAAAATGATTTAAAGAGAGGACATAATATCTTATAGTGGGTACAGAATCTATGGTGTTCTTTTTTTCTGCTTGTACATTATTTTCTGGTGGCATGTACATGATAGGGCTAATAAAGACCTATCTGAATGATAATTCTGATAAATGTTCTCTTACGGACAGGTCCGCATGGTTGAAGATGATTTAATGTATAGCACTTTTCTTGAAGTGTATGAGAACCATTGTGCAAGGAATGACAGAGAAGCAGATCTTCCGATCACCTACTTCAAGGAGCAACTAAACCAAGCTATATCTGGCCAAATCTCTCCTGAAGCTGTTGTGGATCTTCGCCTTCAAGCTTATAGTGAGATAACTAAGACTTACGTTTCTGATGGCATCTTTTCCCAGTATATGTACAAGACTCTGCTCAGTGGCAATCATATGTGGGCTTTTAAAAAGCAATTTGCAATCCAGTTAGCACTTTCAAGTTTCATGTCTTTCATGCTGCAAATTGGAGGAAGGTCTCCAAATAAGATATTGTTTGCTAAAAACACCGGCAAAATTTTCCAGACAGATTTTCACCCTGCATATGATGCAAATGGCATGATTGAGTTTAATGAACCAGTTCCTTTTCGGCTAACAAGGAACATGCAGGCATTCTTTTCCCATTTCGGAGTTGAAGGTCTTATTGTTTCTGCCATGTGTGCTGCAGCACAGGCTGTGGTTTCACCTAAGGTAAGTTTTAGTAAGAACATCTATTTGGTCAGTCAGTTACTTCGATGGATATCATCCTGATGTAATGTTTTCAAATTTCTATTTTGCAGCAAAGTCAACATTTATGGCATCAACTAGCCATGTTTTTCCGTGATGAGCTTCTGTCTTGGTCTTGGAGAAGACCGCTTGGATTGAATCTGGGACCTGCTGCCGGAGGGAGTAGTATGAATCCTGCTGATTTCAAGCATAAGGTCACCACCAACGTTGATCATGTCATCAGTCGTATCACTGGAATTGCCCCGCAGTTTCTCTCTGAAGAGGTAACTTCTATGTCCAATCTCTCATCAAATGTACATATTTTGGTATTTATAAATAGTATGTGTACTACTTAGTCACTAACATTATCAAGTTGCACCAAATCTGTGGCAAAAAACCTCATGTATACCTGATGTAGTGGGAAGGCGTTTTCAGATCAGTTGCCTGATTTGCCTTGGATGTCAAATAGATTTGAATTCTGGTCTCCCACTCTCTTTGTTCTGAACTAAGACTTGGAGTCTGTTTGGCATGACCTATGAAAAATAACTTTTGACTTCGAGTCATATTTTAAAAGTTGTTTTTCACAGATAACTTATGACAAAATGAGTTAAGTTGACATCAAATTAAAAGTATGTTTGGTAAAAATGACTAATAACAACCCTTTTGAAGAAGAAATGTAGTATGAGTTAGAATCCTTAAGTTAAAAATTTCAGCTTTTGATTAAAGCAAAATTTTGACACAATTTTAGAACGAACTTTTGATGTAAGTCAATGTTATTTCTAACCAAATATGCTAATAATTTTTTTGAGTAAAAAGTTAAAAAAAAAAATAATAATCAATTTGCACAAGTCATACCAAACATAACCTTAAAATATTGTGGAGTTCAAGATTGAAATTAAAGCACCATGGCTTTACAGTTTGTAGGATGAATTGAGGCTGGATTTTTATTAATGCTTGTGAGGAAAAGGGGGCTTTTTGGTATCTGTAATGGCAACAGTTGGCTGTGGGAAATTTTGGGTATCAACTTAAGATTGGAATCAGATGTAAGGAAATTCATTAACATTCCAACCTAATTGGTTGGAATTAAAACCAAGACAAAAGTAGCTAATTTCTTCATATTGACTGCACCAATAGTATTCAAGGAGTCAATGAGCATATTACAAAAAAAAGGTGACTTAAGATGTGTTTCCCCAAATCTGTAATGATACCGATATGCATGCCCAATAATGTGATTAACAGTGGAAGAATTTAAGATCCTAAAACTAATTCTTTTCCTTTGTTGACATGTTTTGTTTTCTTTCCCATTTTGTGCTGCATCAGGAGGAAAATGCTGTTGATCCGCCACAGTCAGTGCAGAGGGGTGTGACTGAGTTGGTTGAAGCTGCTTTGACACCAAGGAACTTGTGCATGATGGATCCAACATGGCATCCCTGGTTTTAAGCCATGAAATGGAGTGTATAGCGATTAAATGTCAATAATGGTTTTCCATTGTAAATAATCATTATGTACAGCTGAATTTGGAAATTGCTTGCTGGTAGTTGTCATTCATTTTGAAGTCTAGGTAGTTTAATGCAGGCTTTATATATGAATGCATTACCAATGATTAATTGTTCCATCAATGAATGAATTTAGTTAGTTGCATCACGAAAATTTTGCCATCAGATGAAAGTTTTTATTCCAGTAGTTCATGGTGTGTATCTCAGTTCATCATTGGTCTATTTGGAACAATTAATTTGCCCAATCTATTCAAATTGAACTCAGACGTGTATTTTTTTAATTTTTACTATTTGTGATGCGGAATAATAAAACGGGGAGCAATTTTGTTGTCTAATACATGATGCATTATTCCATAAATAAACAACCCGTGAAGTCTTTGTCTTGAAGTTCACATCTATGACGCCTAATTTACAAATTTTTATTTGCTTAACTATCTCACATCATCTTTAAGTTGGGAAGTGTAAGTTTTGTTTTACCATTATCTAGATACTGATGAAAGATACTTTATAATAATAGAGCACAATTGATCACTAAAGGAAGTATGGGTTTCATGCGGTTCACAATAACTTTCGTTAGAATCTTATAGGAAACATTGCACAGGTCAATACCGCAAAATTGGGCCACCGTTTTTCAAGACTGTCTGAGCTTTGGTAAGCGAGCTTTACAGGATTTCATGCCTGAACACCTGCTGAATGAACTAACAAAGAGATGGACCAACTGTATACCATTATGTTTGATAGAAAGCAACATACATATCGTCCACTCTTGGCCACTGCTGGAACCGTTAAAAGATACATATAAAAAGTGCAATTCGAGTAATAAAATCCCCAAGGAGCACATAAAGTTTTAAGACAAAAATCGGAACCGACATATTTAACTGATCCACTAAAATCAAGAAACTAAGGTTTTTAAAATGATGAAATACCAAATTATGCATTTGGTTATCCTCGATGTATTATTGACTCATGTCATTCGAATTTCCTTATTAGTAATAGAAGTATCAAAGGATTGTATAAATCTTTCGGACAAAATCGAGATCCGATTGCATTCAAGAGATCCACTAAAACCAATAAACTCTTTTATAAAAGGCTTTTAAAGTGATAAAATACCAAGTTACGCATCCGATTATCATCGATGCACCATTGACCTATGTGTTGATAGCTATATAGCTATATGTGGTAGCTTAGTGTAATAATGATATAATTTTCTTAATTTAGGATTGCTATAATTATCATGTTAGGGTAATTTACATATATTTTTATATGTGGGCATAAAGCATAATAAAGTGAATCCCTTTTTTGTATGTTTTATTGCTTCTCCCTCTTCCTCTCTCTCTTTCTCCCTCAAATCAACATGGTATCAAAGCTTGACCTCTTATATTTTTTAGTCGTTTTTCTTTTGTAAAAAGAAAAAAAGAAATCATGTATAACTTAGTAATAGCGGCATTAAAGGATTTTATAAATCCTTCAAAAAAAATCAAAAATTGACCACATTTAAGAGATCTATTAAAACCAATAGATTTCTTTGTAAAAAGGCTTTTAAAGCAATAAAACACCAAGTTACACATCTAGTTATTATAAATGCACCGTTGACTCATGTCATCTTTGAGACTTTCAATCCTATCACCACTAAGGGATCATATAAATCTTTCAAATAAATTCAAGAACCGACCACATTCAAGAGATTCATTAGAACAAATAAACCCCTTTGTAAAAAAGCTTTTAAAAAAATGGAAACACCAAATTAACGCATCTAGCCATTGCCGATGCACCATTGACTCATGTCATTTGAATTTCCTTATCGGTGATAGAAGCGCTAAGGGATCGTATAAATCTTTCAAACAAAATCGAGAATTAAAGACATTTAAGAAATCCACTAAAATCAATAGATTCTTTCGTAAAAAAGCTTTTAAAGTGATGGAACACCAAGTTACGCATCCGGTTATCATTTATGCACCATTGGCCAATGACATCTTTGAGTCTTCCAAACTTACCACCCCTAAGGGATCATATAAATATTTCAAACAAAATCGAGACTTGATCACTTTCAAGAGATCCACTAGAACAAATAGAATCGTTCGTAAAAAGGTATTTAAAGTAATGAAACACCATTTTATGCATCTAGTTATCGTCAAGGCACCATTGACCCATGTCATTCGAATTTTCTTACTAGTAAGAGAAGCATTAAGGGATCGTATAAATCTTTTAGACAAAATAAAAAACTAACTACGTTTAAGAGATCTACTAGAACTAAGAAGCTACTTATTAAAAAGTCTTTTAACGTGATGAAACATTAAGTTATACATATGATTACCATTGATGCATTATTGACCCATGTCATCTTTGAGTCTTCCATGTCATTCGAATTTTCTTATCTATAGAAGGATTAAGGGATCATATAAACTTTTTAGACAAAATTAAGAATTGATCGCATTCAAAAGATCCATTAGAACCAATTCCTTCGTAAAACACACCAAGTTATGCATTTGGTTATTATCGACACACCATTGACGTATGTCATCTTTGAGTCCTTCCAATCTTACCACCACTTACTATGGTATAAAAATACTTTGTATTTCATAACCTTCTTACGCAGTTGAATATGAAATACTTTGTATGAAACTTTGTATATGTTATGAAATACAAAGTATTCATAACGTTACAGTTGATTTGTCAAGCTGAAGTTATGACTTGAAACCGGATTTGCCAGAAAATTGAAGACATTATTAATGTTTTTTTTCCTGGAAAAATTGAATATCTAGACGTAGTCATAAATTATATCATTTCCCATTATGAACTAACAAAATGAGATGGGAAGTAAATTAAACTAAAAGGGAAATTATATCATTTCCTATTATTTCATCAATCTTTGTTTCATACAGTTTCATTTTCATTTCTAAACCAACCAACCAAACCCACAAAATGCTGAAACAAAGCAAAGGAATATCCCTCCAAATTGGTGTCGAGAAAGACAACCATCCAACAAAAAAATCAACTAATCAGGTAAAAAAAACCACTCATTCCTCTTCTGTATGAAAGCGTAGATGCTTCCCTTTTGGAGTTGGCAAACCTTTCAAGCGTAAAACACCATTTGAATCCTCATCTCGACAGTCTACTTCTTCTTCTTCAACAATCTCATCATCACTGTTGTATACAAATTTTTTGTGCTTTCCTTCAAACTTAGCCATTGCTTTCTCTTTCACGCATATCTTGCTAATACCTTCACAAAGTTCATCAAGCAACCCTCCATCATCGGCCTCCTCCTCCTCTTCTTCTTCTGCCTCTTCATTTTCATCATGGTAATAAAAATACTGGTCATCTTCTGCTTCAATTATGACTTCTTCCTCATCCTCATCATGAGTACTTGCATTGACCTGAATGGACCAAATAGAGGCATTGTCATCTTCTGTAATGGATGATTTGTCTTTGCTTTCACTTGTCATCGCTCCACGGTTATCTCCTTGGTAAGTCAGTGCAGAAGAGCATTCTGATGAATCGGAGGCTTCAGATTTCTCAGAGAAATCCAGCATTAATGACCTTGTCAGACTCTTTTGAGATTCAAGACTGTCTTGTCTCATCACATCAAAAATCTCACTCACCTCCTGCCATGTATCAAACAACAAATTAACATCACTATTTGCAATTGAGAAAATTAAGACAAGAACTCAGATCCAATAAGATCATAAAAAAAATAAATTCAAAGCAATAGTTTATCAAACTCTAGATTATCAAGAACAAAAAGAAATAGCATAAATAAAACAAACAATTATCCATATTATATTTTTAGCTATTTTTTTCATGAATAACGGACCTTAACAAGAAAGAAAAGAAAATAAAAACTCAAAATTCTCAGTTTATTTTGAATGAACAATCAGCCAAGAGCAGGTATTCTTACCTCACAAATCTTCAGTGGCTCTTCAATAACTGGCAAAGGAGTAACAGAGGTCAAGACAATGTCATCTCCAAAAAGACTAGGGACTTGAGGTGTATTTGCTGGAGTTGGGGCAAGAAGTCCCATTGGAGAATTAACAAATCCTTGAAGATTCAGAAAAGGACGGCTCTCCAATGGAAGTTTTGAGAGCTCTGCCTCTTCTTCAACTCTCTGCAAGAGGGTTTTTACTTGACCCCTAAGCAATGCCTCTCCAGACCCAGGTGTGTTGGGGATGTTGTTCTTGGCTATACTGCTCTTTTGCTTGCCTAATGCTGATGATGGAGTCTCTAAACTTCCCTTTGCGAGGCCAACAATTGGTGAATCATTTGTTATATCAATGAGTGCAGACCTATCTTGTAGTTGTTGTTGTTTTGCATTCATTCTTCTTGATTTTGTTACCGCCTTATCAGAAGAATCTTCAATCTTCCCTGAAACAGGATAAGAAAAACAAGAAATCTTATGAAACAATTCAAGAAACTGTATAAACCTAATCTTTATCAATCAAAGATTGAGCAAACCCAAGAGTTAATGCAAACCCATTATTTCTCAGTGTTTGAGTTCTTGGAGAAAAAAAAAACGTTAAGGATCATGTCACTCACTTGAGAGAGGAATATTATTGTTGGTGTTGTTAAGAGCAGCAAGAGTTTGTGATCTTGTGACTATTTTTGTTGAAGATGGGGTCTCCATCGGAATGAGACAAAGAATCTGAGCGAAGAGAATGAGAGAAAAAATGCGACGCAACAAAGCAGATTTGAAAGACAAAAGAAAAAATACAAAGTAATAGATGTTCTTGGCAAAGTAGGTAGGGTTTATAAAAGTGAGAATTTGACCGTTGGAGCCTAAACACAAGCACACGGATTCACACCTTTGCAAGGAAACTAGCCGTTAAGGGTGGATTAATTTTGAATAGTGTGCCTCCGGTTATCTTTCGTACGCTTCCTTAGTTTGGGTTGGTGATTAGGGCCTACCATATTGGGCTGATTCTTTTAACCTAAGAAATAATGAAGTTTCCAAAAGATGCACCGTTAATCCCAAAAGATCCTGCAAGAAAAAGAAACTTTTTCGATTGATGGTAATAATTGGGGTAAATTATCAGGGAAATTGAAATGAAAATAAAGTTTGGGTAATTTGCTACCAAATATGAGCAACTATATGATTTCTCAAAAAATAAGAATAATAATATCTCATCAAGAGCACATGAAATCTAGCTATCATATTATTGATCATAAAACAGGTTTTGACACCATCTTTTAAATAAACTTTTTTAGCCCCATTTTGGGAATAATAATATCTCATTAAGCTCTTTTTTATGATAAAATATTATTGATTTATTATCATGGCATGAAAAATAAAATAAAAAATCCTACAAAAATTGGTGTCTATATATATATATATATATATTCGTTCAAGATTGTACATCTTTAGATAAAAAAAGAAAAAGAAAAAAGAGAATGTTTATAAATCTTACCCAACATATAGCATATTAATATGTCGTTATTTAGTATTTAAAATTCTCAAAAAGAAGAGATTGTGTGGAAAACTTATAAGTCTGAATTTTTTAAATAATACGATAACAATGGTCAAATACTTGCAAATAGTATAATTAGTATGCCCTAGTTGATCAAGAGTTAAAACTAGAAAATAAATAAACTAAAAATCTAGAAATTAATTTTAAAAATACAAAAATTAATAAAAGAAACAAAATATAAAGTCTTAATTCCTACACTAGAGCGATCTAGGTGATTCTGGAGGTTTGAATCACAAAAGGCTTAAAAGTGGGTTTTCGGGGTGGATTTTAACTTTGAAAATGGTCTTTTATGGCTTTTGTCATCTTTTTATTTTATAAGGCTCTGAATAAGTTGTTTACATTGATATAAGTTGTGTAAATCAAACATCTAAATCAAAAGCTACGATAGTTAAAAGATTAGTTTATGTTTGTTTTTTTCGTGGAACTTCATAAACTGTCGATTTGGTTCATGAACTAATCAGATAGATGCACAACATCAGTCCCTCCATTTGTAAAAAAACTCAACACTGAAATGATAAGGACTAATTAATTTGTTTTTCAAAAGAGAGGGACTAATTTATAATTTGCTCTATTTTTTATTTGGCTGTTTGTTCCGGTTTGGGTTTTGCGAAGTGACTCCAGTGTAGTGGGCTCATCAAATTCCTCACCGTATTTGGATCCTTTGAATTAAACTACACTGGATTCACTTCGCAAAACCCAAATTGGAACAAACAACCAGATTAAAAATAGAGTAAATTATAAATTAGTCCCTCTCATTTCAAGAAAAAATTAATTAGTCTCTCTTATTTTACAAACTAATCATTTAGTCCATATACTTAGAAATCTACTTGTAATTTAGTCTTTTTTACTATTTTTAATTTATTTTGATTTTTTTCTTTTAAGAAATAGAAAAAAGAAAAAAATATGGAAAGATTGAGAAAAAAAGACTAAATTACAAGTAAGGTTCAAAATATAAGGACTAAATAATTATTTTTTAAATAATAAGGGCTAGTTAATTCTTTTATAAAAAAGGAACTAATTTATAATTTATTCTATTTTTATGTGGTTGTTTGTCCGGTTTGGGTTTCGTGTGGTGACTACAGTGTAGTGGGCCCATCAAATTCCTCACTGTAGTAGGGCCACTAGATCTTATCAGCGTTTAATATATCTGCCTAGCAAAAACGGAGACATTTATGATACAGTGAGGAATTTGATGGGCCCACTACTCTGGGGTCAAACCGGAACAAACAACCAGATAAAAAGTAGAGTAAATTATAAATGAGGCCCTTTCTTTTAAAAAAATAAATTAATTTATCCGTTTTATTTTAAAAACTAATTATTTAATCCCTGTATTTATTTCTTTTAATTTAGCTTTTTTTACTCTTTTTTTAATTTATTTTGATTTTTTATCTTAAGAAATAAGAAAAAGAAAAAAATATGGAAAGATTGATAAGAAAATAAGAGATTTTATGAAATAAAAATAATATTAAATTAAATATGATTAATATTAATAAAAAAATTAAGTAATAATTTTTGAAACTAGAAGAACTAATTTATAATATACTCGATAAAAATACAAAGTAGTCCTTGTTTTTGTTTCATGACCAAACATTTCTTTTAACTATCTCAAGGAGTCAAGCTTTTGGGTCAATGCATTGCAGTTGGTGGCAAAAATTTGTTTGGTCTCATACCTAAATTATTTTGGATCAACCTCACCGGTCAATAAGTCAAGTTAAATGTTATGGTCTGTAGAAGAGTTAATTATATTTTAAATTTAGCTAACTGTGTTATTGCATACTTGTCAGGATTCTTCTAGAAAATAATTTTGATAGAAGAGTTAATTATATTTTCAATAAGTCAAGCATTTTGTTTTATTTAATTTTGTTTAAGTTATTGCTTGATGATCTTGGTATATCGGTTTTATTTGGTGGGTGAAGATTTTTTTGTTTTTTTTTAATAAAAAAACATGGTGTTTTTGTCTTTCCAGATTCATTGCTACCATTAAATTTAATAATTGCTATTTTTACATTCAATAACCAAATTCTTTCTACCAATCTTTTATTGATAAAAATCTATCTAAATCAAACTTTTTTCTTTTTTCTTTTTTTCTGCATGAAGTAATAAAATTATTGATGTTTTTTAAAAAGGTAAGAGATTAAGAGTTTAGCAATATAGAGTAAACAAATCGTGAGATGTTATAGTTTCATTCTTCAACAATGTAAAGTCTTGATCAATATAGTTACGATAGTTACTTTTATAGCACATCTAAATGCTATTGTATGAGTTCAAATAGCGAGTTAATTAGATTTTTTATCTACGCTATGTTGCGGATTGGATAAAATATATAAAATCATTTAGAAAAATTATTTCAGTTTAATAATCTGTTTTATGGTAAAAAATAATTATAATTTTTTAATGAAAAATTTTGTATTTAACTATTTCTTATTTGTGTTTTTAAATTTTAGAAATAAATAATAAAAATAAATAAATTGTTGGTTTCTTTAAAATTTTAACACCCAATTAATTGTTGGTTCTTTTAAAATTTTAACGTCCAATATTATTAAGAAACAAAAATTTAAAAAAAAATCAATGTTTAGGAAAAAAAATAAGAGCCAATCGTTTACTGTTCATGTGAACAGTAACGTATGGAAATTAAAAAAAAAAAGAAGGAAGGCAAGCCATTTACTGTTCAAATATAGGGGGAGAAGGCCAGAGGGTGCTGGCTAAAAAAAGCCAAAATACTATAGTAATAAAACAGTAATTAATACTGTTCATTGCTATAGTGAAAAATAGTATAAATATAAAATATAAGAAGAAAAAAATCAGCTGACTTTTGAAATCTGAACACTTTACAGTTTAAAAACTAAACAATTTTCTGTATTAAAAAAAAAAAAAATCCACAGCGTATCACCGAGTGTTAACCTAATAATAAAACCACAACACTTCATTTAGCCTTATTAAGGAATCATTAGTCACATTCACTTGATATTTTTAAATTCACAAATATTTTTTAGAAATTAACTTTTTAGATTCGAATTCAAAAGGTCAAGTTAAGAAACAAACTTCCATGCCCACCGTAATAATTAAGAAAAGAAAAGGAAAAGTCAAACCAAACGAAATTAAAATCTGCGTTCACAGAAGGTTAGAGACGAGGTTGGTAGGCATTTAAAGCAGTTGGCGCAGGTTGGTGATAGAAGTGCACGTGATGGATGGCTACTTACCAGGTATCACATAAGTGCTAGCTAGTAGAGGATGGATTCCTAACCGTCTAATGATATGCTAAGACTTCTTTTATTGTTATTATTATTCGTGGAAATTCTACTGAGTTAATTTGAACTTAATACAAATTAACGTAAACATATATTTTTATTATCACTACTCACTCTAACCCATTTATTTACTAGTATTTTTTTTAGCTATATAACTAAAAAATATACGCACTCATATACACACAGAAAGAGTTATGATTCATTGCTTTAATACGAATATATATTGTGTTTGATTTGAACTCTATTCTAGTTTTATCTTGAAAACCAAAGCTAGTTATTATTTTTTTTTTTTGATGCTCAAAATATCTCAAACCTAAAAATTCAGCTTATCATTTATTGTTCAGTTAGACGTACAAGATGAATACATTTATTCAAAAGGATATGTGAGGCAATAACTCCATAATGAAATGATTCTGTAATTATTTGAGTTTTGTCCTATTAAAAGATTAGTAATTAATGGCCTCGGTCCCCTTACTTAATGAAAATGGTCCTTAAATAAAAGGGAAGCAATAATCTTTTTTTTTAGAATAATACATATATGTTTTTTTATTCGACAATCAAAGGAAAAACTACATTATAAGCACATCAGTTTTGAATTTTTTTTTAATTGACTACATTAATTTTTATTTTTATTTTGTTTAAGTATATCAATTTTTTCAAAAATATTAATCAAAATTTTTCATCAATTTTTTTATCTAAGAATGACGTGTCAGTTAACTCAAATGACTATATTGTCATTTTCTTTGTTTTCTCCTTTCAAATTATTATTGTTATTTAACTATTTTTTTTAAAAAAAAAAGCTTGCAGTTGGCATGTACACGTCCCAAATTATACATATCGTCAATCTTTTTTAAAAAATTTAAATAATAATAATAATTTGGGAAGAAAAAACAACAAAAAAGACAATATAGTTATTTAGTGTTTTGTGTTAACTGTTATAATTAGACGAAAAATTTGATAGAAAACTTGATTGATATTTTTGAAAAAATTGATATATTCAAAAAATAAAATTCGTGTCTCTCTTTCCGGAGGATCCATCAGTATCATATGCTTCTTCTTTAAAAAATCAAAATGGTTTTATTTCAAAAAATTATCATAAGAGAGATGTACTGTATAATTCCTCTTAATAATTTACAGTTCTGTATCTTCTATCTTTTGTGAATGCCTATAGGATCTTGGCCTCCAATTCTAGAAAAATACAAATTAATTACAAACAAAAAGGACCTGTATTTCCTTCCATTCTAAAATTAGTGTTTCTCTTCCTGGTGGATCAGTATCATGTGCTTCTTCTTTTTCGTCTAAAGTCGTTTTCCTCTAGCTTTTTTTTCAGCTTGGAATTGAAACCAAGAAATCATTAGTTTTTGTTTTTATCAGAACATAATTGCCTTTTTTTTTTTTTCCACATTCATATAATTTCCTACTAATTTGAACTTGAAACTTCGACTGGGAAGGATATGCAAGCCTAACATACCATGTCCATTTATTTAAACCGGTTGCTCAAATAAGTGCAAGACAGACATAAAATCTTCACTCAAATCATAAATAGAAAGGGAACCCTTATTCGGTATTATAAATTCACAAAATCAATACTTAAATTATTAATGGAAAGCAAACCGTCATTCAGCATTATAAAAATCATAAAATCGCCACTCAAATCACAAGTAAAAAGTGAACTATCATTAGGTATCATAAAATTATAAAATCATAAAATATGTAAATGAAAAATCAAGTTGAAAACAACAATACAAATTATTTTTATAAAATCTGTCAACGAAAAATCAAGTTGAAGACAACAACACAAATTATTTTAATAAAAGTCATCAATGAAAAATCAATAAAAACTACAACCAAAATCATGTTACACAAAATGTTCTTCAACAAACTAAAATAGTCCGACAATAGCTATAACGATTGTCAATCGAGATAACGATCGTCAATCGAGATATCTCACTAAAAAGGTTACGATTGAATGGATCGATAATAAAACTTATATCTTTTTAGTTTTCTTAAAATTAAGTTCCTAATTTAATCTTACTTATCTTTAAATATGTCAATTTAAAATATGTCATTAATAATACATAACTATAAGATTAGGAACTAAAATAGTCTTTTTAAATCATGTTACACAAAATGTTCTTCAACAAACTAAAATAGTCTAACAATAGCTATAACGCTCATCAATCGAGATATCTCATTAGAAAGGTCACGACTGAATGGATCGATACTAAAACTTATATCTTTTTAGTTTTTTTTAAAATTAAGTTTCTAATTTAATCTTACTTATCTTTAAATATGTCATTAATAATACATAATCATAAGATTTTCTCATAGCAAAAGCAATATTCTAAAATTTCATCATTTATAAAAATATCTTTTACCATAATTAATATTCATAAATAATCTTGTTCCTATATTTATTTTCAAATTCTAAGTAAAAATTTTCAATATTCATAAGTTTAACATCCTTACATTTATTATTTTAAAAATAAATATCCATTTAAAGGTAATCATTAGAGATACACAAAGGCAGGTACATGAGTCAACATCAACATCCTCTTTATACATACTTCAGGGTGTGTATTTAGATGCTTCTTTATCTAAGTTCATTCTCTTCAAGTGAAAATGTCTTGTTCGATTAAGGGTTATTTAACCCCAAAGTCAGATTAAGCTAATCATGAAAAATTAGATTAGGCTTGATTAAACTAGAATGAGATAGTCCGTGTGCTTTAATTTTTTTTTTTTATCTCTTTCTTTTTATTTGTTTCCTCTTTTTTACTCATTTTCTTTTTACTCATTTTTTTCTTTGATTTTTTTATGCATCAATGTTTTCTTTTCACTCATTTTTACACGCTTAATTTAACTTGAGACTCGACCAAAATAATAAAATTTATGAAAATTTTCACATAGAAAAAAAGCTTAGATTTTGAAAAATCATATAAATCCAATACAATATTTAATTTTTGACATTTTTTAAAAATTTTTGTACAAATAAAGGATTGAGTTATGAGAATACAAAGTACCGTACTATACTCATTAATGAGTTGCCTTTTCATATCATAAACATAACATCACTATTCATGGCTAAATTAATTGAAAAAATAATCTATCAATAGTAAATATTCAATATGGAGAGATTAAAAAAGAAAAACTAATATACAAATTATATAATCTCTATCTAGAAGCAAGATATGAAAATGAGTTTGGTAAATACGAGCAACCTCCCTTCGTCACGAGCCAAGGAGGTAGCTGGCACCTGCCAAATTCCCCTTCGTTATATAGGCGCACACACCCTTGGCGCTCTATAGTCTATAATTAGCAGAGAAACTTGGCACATGCAACACCATTTTCGGAGCCAGGAAGAAAACACAAGCACTCAACCACACAATCTTTGGACCACAAACAAGCCAAAAAATTATGTCTCCTTCAACTCTCACTGCTTTGGCGGAAGAGAAAACCCTGCGAGCAAGCTTTGTCCGCGACGAAGATGAACGTCCGAAAGTGGCATATAACAATTTCAGCAATGAAATTCCAGTCATTTCATTAGCTGGGATTGATGATGGCGGTGAAAAGAGAGGTGAAATATGCAAGAAGATTGTCGAGGCATGTGAGGAATGGGGGATTTTTCAGATTATTGACCATGGGGTCGATGCTAAGCTAGTGTCAGAGATGACAAATCTTGCTAAAGAGTTTTTCGCTTTGCCGCCGGAAGAGAAGCTTAGGTTTGATATGTCTGGTGGCAAAAAGGGAGGCTTCATTGTCTCCAGCCATTTACAGGTATAACTTCTTTTACGTTTTAAGGCTAGCTAGCCCTTCTTCAGGCATTTGGTCTGTACTCGAAGTTAATTTTCGCGCAATAATTAAAGACCTTAATCCTTAAATTCCCTATTAGAATGATCTTTTTTCCAAATGAAAAATAGATGTTTCCAACTCACGGCAGTAGCCCTTCTTTGGTTTGGTAAGAGAACAATATATATATATATATATATATAACACAAAAGTAAGGAAGAAAAAAATGTTTGGTAGATAGAGAACACAAAAATTAGAACAGTTAAAAAAATTATGGATTATATATTATTTATTCCACTATAATAATAAAAAAAAAATGAATCAAAGAAAAACAGAAAAATACCACAAGCATGTTTTCTTCCCAAGATAGAACTGGACGTCTTGTTTGGCTCTCAAAAACTCGTAAAAGTAGAACGAAACTTGCATTGTTTGGCTAGTCTAAATAGGTAATATTCTTCCTTTGACTTGGTTTTTGCAGAAACGTTTTGTTACAGGAAATAAAACATTAAAATTACTTGTGTATGGTAAGGGAATTAAGGAAAGGTTGAAGTTTCTTACTATTTATAACAGAATTTTTTTTTATTTGGAAGGGCCTTTGAAAACGAATATTATTGTTATTTTTTTACCTATATGAGATGAAATCTATATATTTATATAAGGAAATTTGGCTTCTTTCTTCAATGACTTCAAATAACTTGATCAGAAATACTTCACTAATTTTTCAATCTTTTTAAGTAATTATGACGGATCATAGTTGCAATCACCAATTACATTGTCCTACTCTATTAGGGATCTTTTTTGTTTGCATACTTGCTTTATTTTGTAACTTTTTTCGTTGCTTTTTTAGAGGAGCCATTGAAATTGAGTGTTCTTGGGAAAACATTGAAAATGCATGATTGTTTCATTTTGGAAGCCATGGAAACCGAGTTTTTGTGCTGTGAAATTAATGAACATGGATTGACAAGGCATAAGTTTAAGTTTGTCTAGGTTTTAGATCACAGGTATGTTTTGATATTGTTATGCTTTTGAAAGCTAAAAGGATTTATTTATAAACAAAATTTTTGCTGTGCAAGAGTAAATAGTGAAATACAGACTTCTTGGTCATTCAAATTCAGAGTTAGAAATGGAATCAAACCATAAAAATTATTATTCACGCTTAAAAACTTTTAATAGTAGATAGACACAGGACGAAAATAATAAAATGGTATCGATACTGATTTATGATCTTATATACAGGGAGAGGCAGTTCAGGACTGGCGTGAAATAGTGACCTACTTCTCATACCCACTTCGCACCAGAGACTATTCAAGGTGGCCAGACAAGCCAGAGGCATGGAGAGCAGTGACGGAGGTATATAGTGAGAAGCTAATGGCACTTGCTTGCAAGCTTCTTGGGGTCTTATCAGAGGCCATGGGATTAGAAACAGAGGCCTTAACTAAGGCTTGTGTTGACATGGACCAAAAAGTTGTGGTCAATTTCTATCCAAAATGTCCACAGCCAGACCTTACACTAGGACTCAAACGCCATACCGATCCTGGCACCATCACCCTCTTGCTCCAGGACACGGTTGGTGGTCTTCAGGCCACTAGAGATAATGGAAAGACTTGGATCACGGTTCAGCCTATTGAAGGTGCTTTTGTCGTCAACCTCGGAGACCATGGTCATGTAAGTACGAAACTAAAATGTTTCTTGTCAAAGAAATTGAAGTAAATGTTGAGCTAGGTATGTTATATAATTACCTTTTATTAATTGGACTAAAACTATTTGGTACTATTGTGAGGCAGTATCTTAGCAATGGAAGATTCAGAAATGCAGACCACCAAGCTGTGGTGAACTCAAACTATAGCAGGTTGTCCATAGCCACATTCCAGAACCCTGCACCAGAAGCTACAGTGTATCCTCTCAAGATAAGAGAGGGAGAGAAGCCAGTGCTAGATGAGCCAATTACATTTGCTGAGATGTATAAGAGGAAGATGAGCAAGGATCTTGAGCTAGCTAAGCTAAAGAAGTTGGCTAATGAGCAGCAGCAGCAGCTGAAAGATTTGGAGAAAGCCAAATTGGAGACCAAGCCCATCGAGGAAATCCTTGCTTGAAAGAAATGATATTATCAGTCTTATAAATGTGCTTATAAATGTGCTTGCTGTCTTTTATTTGGTTTGATCGTGTTTTTCTTGGATTTTATGGCATAATTTATTCTGAAACTATTTCGGTTGTGATAAAATAAAATTTATATTATTAGTATAAACTATTTGCATCTTAGATTATTAATTTTTGAATAAATTTTATTTTTATTCGTTATGTCTAATGGTTAAAATTACTGAAATGCTAAAAATGATATCGATTTACACATTTTTTTTTAAGAATTAAAATTAATTTTGAAAAAAAATTAATAATTCAATTTTTTTAGATGGATCCATTACACATCATTAATTATCCAACAATAAAATCATCTAAACTTCCTCAAAACTAATTATTATTAATTTAAAAAAAATTAATTTCAATCATAAAAAAATAATTTAGTGTTTTTTTTAGTAGATGGATCCATTACACATCATTAATACCCAACGACTAAAGTCGATTCATAAATAACAAAATCATTTTGGCTTCCTTAAAACTAATTATTACTAAATATTTTTTAAAAAATTAATTTTAATTCTAAGAATGAAAATCAAAATTCTTAAAAGGACATCGTCGTAAATGTTTCAGATAATAATCAACACTTTGACTATCACATATAACAAAAAAGGATAAAAAAAATGCCTAAAAAATAATAATTAAGGGTTCAATGTTTAAGTTGATAGTATAGTTCTATTACACATCATTAATGCCTAACAATAAAAATTTGATCCATAAACAATAAAATTATTTGAGTTTCCTTAAAACTAACTATTATTAAATATATTTTTTTGGAGAATTAATTTTAATTCTTAAAAAAAAAAAGCTAAAATGCTTAAAATGATATCGTTTTTAAGTATTTCGGTTAACTCGTCAATTTTAACGATCGGATATAACGAAAAAAAGAAGATAAAATTTACTCAAAAAATAATAATTTAAAGTTTAAAATAACCCAAATTGATAATATAGATCTTAATTTATTATAACTTCAATGGACTAAATTATCCCATTAAACTGTTTTTTTTTTTTTTTTTGTGACTTTGTTGGCTGTTTAGTTTGATGGTCAAAATGTGTGGGTTGTCTAAAAGCACATTATGCTGCTAATGCATAAAAATAATAAGTTTTCCACCCTCTTTTGAATCTTTTATCGTCCATGGTTCTATTGTCTTAAAATGCCTTTCAAGATTTTAGCTATGAAATGGAACTGTGAAATGAAAATAATCACTCTACACCCTTCCTTTCGTAAAATCTCGACTCATTTTCCACTAAAATCAAATCTAAAATTCATAAGTCAATTCCCATTGAGGATGGACCAAAAGAGAATATTAGTATTGCATCACTTCGACAGTGGATCTATAAGACAAACGTAGACATCGGACAGTGGACCAATAGAAACAATTTCGAACCTATTTCTCTTGCAATTTGAAGTAGCTCTAAGTTTTGAGAAATTTTACGATACATAAAGAATAACTAATAATATGTACAGTAATTACTTAATGGACCTACTTTGAGGAGAAAAATAGACACAAAAAAAAAAAAACAAAAGAGAAAAAATTAAAAAACAAAAAAAACTAACGTGGAAATCTTCTTATTACTTTTGATGGATTCGGATATAATTCAAAATATCTATCTCTTTCTTCAAAGTAAGTCTATGAAATAATTATTATATATATTATTAATTAATCTTTATGTATTATAAAATTTATAATAAGTTTTAATGCATCTCTCTCTCCCTCTCTTTCTTTTTTCTCTAGTGCTTGAAATCATGACTATGTTAAGGAGAAGGGGCAGAAGAGCCCAAAATTGAGAGGACGAAATCCAACTTTCCTCGGAAAATAAGAAGGCCTAAAAACTAAAGCAGCAAATACCATTACAATGAAAATGATCAGACAGCCCAGGTTAGGGAAAAGTAGGTCCAATAACACAGTAAGAAGGCCTAAACCCTAAGCCTTGGACAATAAGTAGTCTCTGAAAACAGACAGAGTTGACCTCCATGGTTCAGACCACATAGTTGAATAGACTCCATGGTCGCAGATTGTGACGCAGCCCGGCCCATTTAAAGCGATGGGTTTTACCATGTTGGACAAATTCAATTCCTAATAATTTGATAGTGACACTTTGCAATTAGCACTGCACCCTTCAAATTTTCTCGCCCTTTCTCTTCCTTTCTTTCATCTACTTTACTTGTTTATCTAAATATTTTGTACCTTGAGACAAGGGCTAACAGGTGTAGGTAGATATAGTGTAATGATTATGTACGCACTAGATAACTTTTTTTTTTAATGAATAATATTTTAATATAATTGATTGTTACGTAAAGAGAGAAAAATATTTCATTATTATATAATCCAATAGCTAGTAAATTTCTATTAAATGCTATTGGATATCATACAATAAACACATGGTCTTATTGAATCTAAGTTAGATGGAAAGTAGAAACTTAAAAGTGATTTAATAGAAAGATTAACTTTTAACTCCAATTTTATTTAAGAATTTTTTACATTGAAAAGTTTATTTAGAAATTCTTCATATTTTAACCAATCCTATAATATGTTTTTTGAGTCGCATTGACTAGTTAGTTCAATTAGCTCTATTGCATATAGTTATTATTGTGTTTTTCACCTTAAATTCTTTTATCAAGTCACTTACATTTATATAATTTTTTAAGCTAGTTTATAGAAGAGGAAACATTTAATAATTTAATGAATAATATTTTAATATGATTGAATGTTATGTAATCCCATGTCTAATAAATTTCTATTAAATGAGATTGGAAAGCACACAATAAACACATGAGTTTATTTAATCTAAATTGGTTTGATTTAATAGAAAAATTAACTTTTAACTCCAATTTTATTTAAGAATTTTTTACAATGAATAATTTATTCAGAAATTCTTTATATTGTAACCAATAGTATAAGATGTCTTTTGAATCATATTGAATATTTAGTTCAATTAGCGCTATTGTGTATAGTTGTTATTGTATTTTTCATCTTAAATTCCTTTATCAAGTCACTTACATTTGTATAATTTTTGAAGCTAGTTTATCGAAGAGGAAACATTTAATCATAAGGAAAAAAAAAACAGAGTTTGACTTGATTTGATTTTTCTTAATTTTTTTTAGAAACTCAGAATTAAAGTGGGAAAGGACAACAATTAAAAAAAAAATGATTTGCAACCACATGCAATTAAATGGTAGGCTCTACGTATTTTCACGCTTGATTGTTTTTTGTTGGCTTCTTTGCTGTTCTCCCTTCAAAGTTCACGCGTAACAAATATTCATTGAATATACTAATTTTCAATCGAGGTGTTTTTTTTATTATTTTTTTCCTCATAGAGAAATTCAACGGACCTAATTATGTTGCCCAATCAAATTCTCATCTATCTTCAATTCTTTATGTTATAATTTAAATTTCGAACGATTTGAGTAGGTTTGCAAAATACAAGCAGCGAGTAATGAGTGCACTATTTCATTTATTTATTAGCTTGCATATTAATTTATATTTATCTTTTTAATTAATTTTAAAAATACACTTTTTATACCAACTTGATATATTTAGAAAAAAATTGATAATTTTCTTTAAATATCTACTTTAATGTTTGAATTTAAAAAATAAAAAAAAATTATCAACACAGAATTTTGTTGGAGTTAGTTTTTTTTTTTTAATGTATCTCAAACTCAAAAATTTAGATTAATTTCTCTTTATTCTATCAGAAAACTATTCTCTCACATTTTATGAGATACATAACTATTCAAATAGTTTTTTTATATATAAAAATTTCAATTCAAAATTATTTACTTAGAGTTTATTAGTTAAAGTCAATTTTATTGAAGGGAATTAGGTTTTTTTTTTTTTAATGGAAGTGGGCAAAAATACAAGTCTAGCACATGCCAGTGACTTGTCAGTCAGCATTTGGACTGTAGTGGTGTCAATGTATTCCACAACAACTGAAGTAGTAAACTTTGGTGTCTTTATCTGATCTGAACTTTTTCGAGACATGTGTCTTTTCAGTTTTCAAAATCTCATTTTGATCTCTACAACAAAATAAGTTGGACCCCACCCGCTCTTTTTGAAGCAGTCCAATTAAAAAAAAAAAAAAAGAGTAAGCACAAGATTCTAAAGATAGCTAATTATTGAACCAGCATCACATTGACAGAGACATCGGTTCTTTTTTTTTTTTTTCCTTCTAAATCAAATGGTCTAAAATTCATCTCTGATTGTGCTACGCGTTTCCATCCCACTTCTTGGGAGAAGACATGGCTTCTTTGTTTTGGCTTTTTTTATTTCACCGTCACTTTTTTCTTTAGTTTTTTTTTATTCACGTTACACATAGGTCAAACATAATACATAAAAGTATTTTTAAAAATTTATTTTATTTTGATATTTTGTGTTACAGTACCTATTTATCTAAATATATCAAATCAAAAATAAATAAAAATTATTTTAATTTTTTAATCAAAATTTTGTATTTTACTTATTATTTCTTATATTTATCATAATTTTTAAATAAAAAAATATTATTTATTTATCTTTATCTATATTCTTAATTAAAAAAATTATAATGGTATAAGAAAACGATATCAAAATCAATGGATTTGTAGTTAAAAACTTATTTTCTAAATTGTTTTTTTTTCCTTCTAAACATCTTTTTGTCTTAATATTTTTAATTAAAAATCAGAGAAAAAAAGGAACCAAAGTTACTAAAATAAAAAAAAAATTTACGGATCAAAAAAATAGTGTTTTTTAAAAAAAGATCAAAGTAGAATATTACAAAAACTTTCATAATAAATATTAATATAAAGTTTGAAAACTATATATAAAACAAGTCAATCTATAGTGAAAAAAAGTATATGTAAGTTTGTATGAATAATAAAATGAGTTTAGGTGAATACTTGTTGGAATAGTATCAATAAATAGTAAACCAATATTTTGGCGAAGTGCTATCTTGAGTTGTTTAATGATTGACTGTTAAAATTTATATTTTTAATGAGAAACTTATTTGATTTCGATTAGATGCAAAACAAATTCTTTTCGTTATGTTATATGTAACGTTAGCAATTTCACTCGATTTATTAGACATCCGACGTTGTTTAATCCAGTTAAATTTTTTACTAGTTTGATTGAGATCAAAGTATGTTGGATGAAAACTCAATTCGGCATATATATTTTTTTTAGGTTTTTTTATTAATATATAATTATTATAATTTCTTTGAAAAATACCTAATTGTCCAATCTTTACTTTTGAAATATATATATATATATATATATTTCTTACAAGTTGTCTGGTACTATGTCGTGGGGAACAAGAGATTCGATGTAGCTTACCCATATGAGTCTGTCCTTTTGAATTTTAGCTACTGTCTGACCAGGTCGTCAAGGAAGTCACCGATGCGGAATTTTCAGACGATGCTTGAGTAGTATCATTGGATGAAATCGCTTTCATTTGGTAATTAAAAAAAAAAATGTCTTAGTTTATCCAACTGGCAAGCTAGTCTCAATTCTTTATGGACCCAGTCTGAGTTTGAATTTCTTCAATGATTTCATTTTTTTCTTCATAATCTGCGATGTCAAATTGAGATTACAAGCCCTCCACAAAAGCTTCCCTTTTAATTGGATCCTTCCATCCAAAATCCATTAATGTTTCATGTTCAAATGTCTCTTTTTATCCTGCCAAAAAAAAAAAACCTTATTTTGAAGAGAACTTGATAAATTTTTATTCGAAAATCCGTTGGGACGGGAGGAGGACTCAAATTTTTATTCGAATAAGGCTTCCTTATCGCCACTATATATATATATATATTATCTTATCTTTCTCCATAAATTTGTGTGTAATTACAACAACTATGTTGTGTGTCAAACTACATGACCATGCAAAAGCGGTTTGACTTGTGTATCGATTGAGACATTATGACAGATAGTGCAACCACGCATAGTCTGCATCAATGATCTCCACAGTTTATTAGACTACACTAAGGTAGTTCAGAAGTTTTTGAGAGAGGAGAAGAGAGAAGTATCAACACATAAGTAGAGACTTTAAGTTTTTCTTCTATAGAATGTATATAAAATATATCTTTTTATCCGATAAAGAGTCCGAACTCTTTACAAATAACTCAAATATGATTCACATATTAAATTTAAGTTTATCGATAGATAATTTATATCTATTTCTAAAAATATATATCGAATGTTATTAATGAATCCAGTTCAAAAGGATCTATCATGAACGGACTGAATTTGACTAACTAACACATATTCCAACATGGGCGATGATGGTTTTCTAGAATTTTAAAGCCTACCAAATCCTGTTATCAACATGTTTGTCTTACCTCAAAAGGATTGTTTTAAGAACCCAATTTAGAATTGGTGTATAGGCTGGAGTCCTATATGAGGTTACTTCTCTTTCTCAATAAGTCAAAATTAGGTTAAAATTAAAGCTGGATTTTTTCTTTTCTGTATGTGATTGGAATATTGTAATCAAGTATTTAATAGATTATTCTTCTTCTCTCTAAATTTGCAGTCAAAAAGCCGTAATGTGTACCGGTTTTGGAATTTTATTTTTTTCTGATATTAGTGAAAATAAATCCTAATTACAGCCGAGTCCACGTTCAAAATTAATCCAAATCCCAGCAACCAAACAAGCTCCCTAAAACCCCGATCATATCTTGATAAGCATGCAAGTCACAATCTATTTGGCAGAGAAAATTCATCCTTCCAAGTCACGTAAGAGCACAGCAGCAAATGCGGATATGCCATGCAAATCATGATGTTGGATCATGGAGAAGATGGAAACTTTCCTTGCCGAATTAAGAACAGTAGTTAGCTCATGATTAAACTGATCATTTCATGGTTATTGCTTGTTGCTCTCAATCTGAAAAACAAATCCCACATGTTCCTCGTGGGACTGTTTTTCATTTCATATAATAAGCGGCGAACAATTTAGGTTATTTTTAAGGAAAAGTTTCTCCTCCTTTTTTAAGCTGCCATGCTTCTTTATATCCAGTTCATTTAACAGGATAACACAGACAGGGATCGATCGTCAGCAGTGGTCCACCTGTAATTAATTCCACGTGTTATTGATTCATAACACTATCACGCGGTTAGGCAACAAATTGTGTTCATACTTGTAAACTTTTTTTCTTTTTAAAAAAAAGAAACTAGAAATTCGAACTCCTATCGGTCTGTATCAGTTTTGAGTCACTGTTCCGTGTACTGAATGGTTTTGAAGAGGATGTTTCCATTTCTTGCCTCAGCCAGCACCAATGACCTAATCTTATGGTTCAAACTAACAGTCCACGCGTTGGAAACTATCACACTTATGGTTTTTCTTACATTTGTACTTTGCATTCATTGAATTTTTTAATTGAGACTTTCTAATTTTTTTTTATTTTAATTGAGACTCTGTACTTTCTAAGATTGTTTATTTTAAATTTTTTATTTTATAATTTCACCTATCAATGATTGACATGTGACATTTTAAAATAAAAAATTTTAAAAAATATTGATAATTGATTTGTGAAATTATAAAGAAGGGTCTAAAACAAATTAAAAACAAAAGTTCTAAATCAAGTAAAAAAAAAAAGTCTCTATGAATCAAAATATAAGAAAAACATAACAGTAAACCTAGCCTAAGCATAACTTTAAAAACTAATGTTTTTTTTTTTTTTTTCAGATAATAGGAATCCACTCTTCCAACTTCCCCTGTTTGTTTATTATAAGCAATTATTACTACTTTTACTACCATTATTATTATTGAGACTATTTACTCTCTTTTTTTTTTAATTGGGACTTTCTATTCTTCAAAATTCCTTATTTTAAACTTTTTTTTTTATAATTTTATTGATCAATAATTGACATGTGACATTATAAATTAAGAAATCTTGAAAAAATATCAATTATTGATTAATGAAATTATAAAGAAGGATCCAAAACAAGAAATTTTAAAAATAAAAAGTCTCAATCAAATAAAAAATAAAAAATATCAATTAAAACAATTTAAAGAATATAGAATCTAAATACAGAGAAAACCTAACATTGAACCTGCCCTAAACCTAACTTTAAAAACTAGTATTTTTTTCAGATATTACGAGTCCACTCTGCCAACTTCCCTTGCTTTTGTATTATAAGCTATTATTACAAGTACTGTTCGTGCTTACGTGCTTGTTAGCTATTGTAAGTGTTTGTGCCCTAGCTATTATTATTATATATTTAAGTTCACATGTTTACTTCGAGAATGGTTCTGGGTCAAATAGTCCCATCTCTTTCCACAATTTTTTACTTTGTTTTCTTCTGTGCTGAATGATGGTCTCAAGGCCGCTTATATATAGTAAGCTTAAATTGTATTGATTGCACAACCTTTCATGATGTTTTTGCCAAGTTCAATTATGAATGTTTGAATTGTTAAGAAAAAAAATAAAGTATATATTCTTGGTTTGAACATTGAAAATGAAGGAAATTAAGATTCTTGTTACAACTCTAAAGAGTTATATTTGAAATTGAATATGATTGTGATAGATTTTATATTAAGATTTCATATTAAAGAATAATGTGAAATTATTTCTGAAGTCTCATATAGTAGTTTAAATTTTTAGGTTGAAATAGTTTTTTGACATTATATAGCTTCTTTAAAAAATGTCACCGATATTATTCAAAATATAATAGCTCATTGCTAAAAAAAAAAAATTATTCGATCGAAATGACAGATTGAACATTTTAAATTTTTAAAAACAAATAAAATACAATTAGAAATCTTTAGTTAAAAAAAATTATTTAGTCAAAAAAATTGATCGAAGAATAGATTTAACATTTCAAACTTTTAGAGACAAATAAAATGTAATTAGAAATCTAAGAACAAATAAAAAATTTTAAATAAGATATAAAGACATATGTATATATTTATCCTAAATAATATATATCTAATCTGCCCCAATGATTTTAATCTAACAAAGTAGCAATAATTTGGTTATTTTGTTGAGCACAAAATATCATTTTTGCTGTTAAAAGAATAGCATTCAGCCAAAGAGAGAGTGGTATTCATTCGTTAAAATTACTAGTAGTGTGATAGCATGTCGGCGGATTTGGATTTTTGACAACGTGTATACGGACAGCAATGCGTAGGATAAAGCATGGGCCAAAGGAGGCTACCTACGCCCTTTGTTTTTTTCTTTCGCAAAAATCTAGAAAAGGAACCTGTGCTATGCATATTACATGACATATGTTATTCATTATGAAAATCAGTTTAGTCACTTTTGTCAAAGTCAATGTGTTATTTATTTTTAATAACTGATCTGTCTACGTGGTCTTCTTTCCAATTTCCGGGATTATTGATTGATTTTGTCCATAGGTATCTCCAATTTCTGGATAATCCATCGTTATTTTTAGGACGGACACTATTCAATCTATCGCAAAAGTTAACGGTAAATGTTTTTAACTATAAAATTTTTTTGTCACGAATCCATCACTAAGTAAATATAGCTACGGATTTTATTGATATCGCAACTGAAAGCTATTATGCTGTTTTCTTTAGGTGTTTTGTAGAATGCAAACATTTTCTTGCCATTTTTGTTTCTTTTTTGATGAATAACATTTCTTAATTTATTAGGGACCTCCACGATTTTGTGTCATTAATTAAGAATTTTTTGTTGGTCCTCCTGGGAAGTAGAAGGTTTTTAATGCACTCCAGATCTATAGGTTGATAATTTTGTTGACCAATTTTTATTCTTAGTTCATTTATAATTGCCAGGGTAGATTAGCCAGCTCGAAGCACATTATAATTCTTCGTCCTTAAAAGTGGAGGATGTTGGAGACATGAGTCAATACTTCGACAATAATAGATTATTGATCAATGAAACGTACAAGCTGTATCTAGCTAGCTTTGAATAGAGAACAATGAATTGCGAATACTTTTTTTTTAACCTTGAAATGAAAAGAAATGACCCATGTTCTTCTATGCGTCCCTAACAAGCAATCCAATTGAAAAAAAAAAAAATTAAACTAAAAGATCTGGATGTGTGACATTTTATTCACTTTAGCATTTTCTTTTTTTTCTTTTATTTTTTTAGCACTGGACCGTTGGCAATTGAGAAAAGAAAGGAGGATTGGTTTTCGAGTTCTACTATTCATTCACTGTAACATTTTTCTACAATGAATTGTAAATATTTTTTTTTACCTTGCAATGAAAAGAAATTGGCCATGTTCTTCTATGCATCTCTAACAAGCAATCCAATTAAAAAAAAAAATCTATGCATCTCTAACAAGCAATCCAATTAAAAAAAAAAAAAAAAAGATCCGGATGTATGATTGTTCACTCACTCTAGCATTTCCTTTTTTTTGTTTTTAGGGCTGAGTTGTTGGCAATTGCGAAAAGAAAGGATGATTGGTTTTCGGGTTCTATAGTTCATTCATTGTAAAATTTCTTTTTTTTAATTAGGGTTGGGCTACTGGAAATTGAGAAAAGAAAGGAGGATTGATTTTCGGTTTTTAGATGTTCGCAGATGGCAATTGTTTCCCTTCTATATAAATAATTTTTTTTTATATTTTTTATCAAGAAATTAGGTGTGAAAATATAAAAATATATATATATATATATATTTTTTAGTTTTACGTATAATTTGACTTGTAATAGAATATATATATAATATTTTTTAAGATTTTAGTTTGAACATATATATATATATATTATTTAAAATTTATTTCTTCAACTTGTTTTTTTCTTATTAAAATTTTCATTAAGTTAATTTTTTGATTTTATATAATTTTATTTGTTAATTTTTATATATGGCTTTTGAAATAAAATATTAGAATATGATTTTTTTATTTTTTAAAACATATTATTATAATTTATATGATTGATTATTTTTATGATTTTTGAATGAGAATAGCATAGTTGCATATATAAATTCGATAAAAGAGAGAGAGATAGAGAGAGAGAGAGCTAAAAATGTATTTTAGATAGCTTCACTTAATTTTTAAAAAATAATAATTAATTAAAAAAATAATTTGACTTAGTTTTTTTAAAAAAATTAAAAATTAGTTAAAAAAATTCATAGGTTTTATTTTGTTACATATATATAATCGAATTTATTAAAACTAATTTTATAGCAGCTTTTATTTAAATCTATTCACTTTGATAATATTACATGCAATTTAAGTGGATTTTTTTAAAAAAAATTATTTATTTTATATATTCTAAATTTGCTAAGTACGATATATATATATATATATATATATATATATATATATATTCGAGAAGAGAGAGAGAAAGCTAAAAGTGTGGTTTAGATAATTTGGCTCAATTTTTTAAAAAACATTAATAATTAGTTAAAAAAAATTCACAAATTTTATTTGGTTATATATATATAGTTTTGTTAGAAATTAATTATATCTCGCACACATATTATTTGTTATTTATTTTTTTTCATGTTCTAAGATTTGTATTTTTAAATAAAATAATTTAATTAATGTTTTGAAAGAACCTCTTAATTATTCAAATACAAATTTTTATACTAATATTATAAATTATTTTGTTAATAAATATATATAAATCAAATAAGTTCATTCAATACATAGATTCGATTTACATTAATCTCTAGAAATAAAACATCTATTCACGTCACATCATACGAATCTTTAATCATGTGTATATAATGGTTGTCTAACCGCGAGTAATGCATGTATTTTTTATATATTTTTTATTTATATACTGCGAATCTGCTAAGTATGATACACACGCATACAAAAAGACGAGTCCACCAAAGGCGAAACACTCCTTTTACAAGCCGATACGATCGGATCCAATGCGATCCCGAGCCTATCGGGTGGAAAGACATCAACTTACCGGACGAATGGATCTCGGAAGGTATAAACTAGTAAGGACCTTTATCCATTCCCGAAATCTCGAAACCAAATACCCAAATCAAGTCCATATCCCGACGGATAGACGAGAGCAAGAGACTTTTCTTTGATAGGAGATTTACCGAGTAGTAGATTCTTCGATGAAGCCTCTAACTCGAAACCTTTGACATAGGTAGAATTTCTAAGATTCACTCTGTCATTAATCTCCTTTTTCCAAACCTAGGTATTCCACTTCGGATATACATAACCCTATTTTATAAAATGTTGATTATGGTACAAACATTCCTAAACCCGGATATTCAAGCCGGGATAATTCTCCACTCGAATCTCCTACTACTTCAACCATTATTGAAAACATTGCTAATGAGTGTAATGTGATTGAAAAATATGACTTTGAAGTAGATAAAAAATATTTACATGATGATTTCTATGTAAAAAATAATTCGAAAAAAGAATTGGGTTTTTCAAAAATTTTCCGGATAACGGAAAGAAATACAAAATGAATTTTATGATTTTGTGCACTTACTTGAAGTTCATATATTATTCTTTGATTGGTTTGAAATATATGTTTTTGCTAATCATATTTCTTATCCTTTCACCAAAACAGTGAACCCTATTACTACTTAGGAATAAAAACCACTGTATGTGAAGTAGATGGAAAAACCATTCAATCGGAACATCCTCCACCTGGAAAACTTACCTTTTTCCAGTGGAGAAGCTAAGATAGAAGCATGTCCCTACAAGTTAGTCAAGGATGATGATTCTATCAACATCCAAAACATTATTCAGCGAGCAATTTTACAAATACCAATCTTCAAACCATAGGAAAACAACTAGGAAGGATAGAAACTCGTATCCAACAATCGGTTGTTTCACCTACCCCAAAATCAGTTGTTTCACCTACCCCAAAATCGAGTTGTTTCCTTTTTAAGACGAAGCTGCAGATAAAAAACTTTAAAGTCCTGTTTTTAAACCATTCCAAGTTTCTAGAACTAGCCAACAACGAAATACAAACCAACAAACCCGAGTTCCTAAAAGCCATTAGAGATCAATTGAGCAAGATAGAAATATCTTCCAATATTAGATCAAAATTCGATAAAGAATCTCTCCCCGAAGTGAATAAACTTGATTGGAAAAATTTCTTACCTATGATCACCGCCCACGACATAAGAGAAATATCAAACAAACTAGCTCAACCAAGGTTCAATGCCTCTTACGTCTATGAAAGGAACATAGATGGATTATCCGAATATAACATTTTGAGCTTGCTCCAGCAGATGACCATGGCAACCAATGCCTACAAAACCCAAACTGGAACCTCGGACCGAGCTTAGTCGAACTCCTTATAGCGGGGTTCTCAAGTCGCTAGAAAGGATGATGGGATTACCATCTCACTATCCAACAACAACTTGAAATTCTAAACTCCATATAAACTCATGAAGATGGATTACCTATTCTAGATGACTTAGGAGATACCATTCAACATGTTGTGTCAACACTAATCCCGACCATTTCCTTACATTTCATAGGCGATCGCTCACACCTTAAAGACAAAAACGCCGAACTCCCGGGTAACCTTAGGTGCAACAAACTCGGTGAATTTCAATACTACAAAACCACCTTCCTCACCGAGTCATGTTAAGAGAAGACTCCAACCAACCTTTTGGAAGAAAAAATTCCTTGTAGGACTTCCCATCCTTTGAGGAGAAAAGGTTCGAACCCGCATTAAAGATGCTTTCGGAGACCAAACCCCTTATGACCAATTGACTTATAGGGAATTAATTAGTCATACCCGGATCGAAGGACTAAAAATTTGCCAAGACTTAAAACTCCAAAAACACCTTAAATGGAAAATAAGGAAAACCGGACAGGAACTTGGTAGTTTCGTAAACGAGCTTGATATCAACACCTCAAAACCCTCATCCTCGGAGTTGCAAGAATAATTATGACGATAAGTCCCGCGGGAAAGCATATAAAAAACCCTATCGTCACCATAAAGGAAAACCTAAAAAAGAACCCTATTACAATAAACCTTCCCACAATAAGCTCAAAAAGCCTTTAAGGAAACCTTAGTTTAGGCCAGGATCTAAAACCAATCTAAAAGATGTCACTCGTTACAAATTTGGATAGAAAGGCCACATCTCCGGATACCGTAAACTCAACTCTAGAGCTACGGAAAGTTCGGTTAGAAGAAGAAACCATTAGCAAAATCTCTACCCTTCATATCGAAACATCCGATTCCTCATATTTATCCGATAACGAAGAAACTTTCCGGAGTAGATGAGCTTATTACTTCTTCCTCTAGTTCAAACCCTAGTTCGGACATAGAACCCGAAACTAGTACAAAACAAGTCAATGTGTTGACTAAAGATCAAGACCTTATACTTGATCCGATTAAACGCATAGATGACCCTCGGATGCAAAAGGAGTATATAGACGGACTCCTTAAAACTTTTAAAGAAAAAACAGTTGATAGACTAAAACCTTTAATCTTACCTTCTAATAGTATTAGTACCTATGACCTCACTACTATACTAAATAGGAAGAAGAAAACAAAAAAACCAATGACCACTATCCAAGAACTTCGGGGTGAGATCAAAACTATAAAAAAATGGGCTTAAGGAGTTTAAAGAAAAATAAACCTTAGACTTAGGACTCCCGAAACTCCTTTTAGAAAAACGTGTAGATCAAGAGTCTAATTCGAGAGGATGAAAACCCAAACATACAAAACCTAGAAAATCTAGAAAAGGTTTCGGAAGATTTTCTTTTTGTTTTAAGAGAAGTAACGTCTCACAAATACTTGATCAAAATCACTCTTATTTTCTAAAATGATTTTAAAATTGATACTATTACCTTGTTTGATACCAGTGCTTGATTTAAATTGCATAAAAGAAGGCATAGTACCAAAACGGTTTCACATAAAAACCAATGAAAGAATTTACGTAATAAATAATTCCAAAATGACCATTAACGATAAAACGAAGCCTCGTGGTCAATAGAACAATTGCCCTAAAAAATCATTTTCTTCTTATTCAAAACATGCATTATATGGTTATA
Organism: Dovyalis caffra; assembly: GCA_963924115.1. Taxonomy (NCBI): domain Eukaryota; kingdom Viridiplantae; phylum Streptophyta; class Magnoliopsida; order Malpighiales; family Salicaceae; genus Dovyalis; species Dovyalis caffra. The sequence goes on along the minus strand of CAWUPB010000950.1, from coordinate 796,561 downwards.
TTAGGTACGTCTTTTATTAATCTTATAACCCCTTATAGGGTTAAAGATGATAGTATTTCTTTCAAATCCAAGCATACAAAACTTGTTTTTTCTTTTATTGAGAAACCCAAAATCGAAATCTCAACATTATAAAAGCATGTTCTATTTATAATTTCGAGATAAATGTTTTAATCAAAGAAAAAAATAACATCTTGTACATTTATGTCAAGATGTTTCTTTATAAAAAATACAACGACGAGTTACAAAATGATTTAATGAAAGAAAAAATCTTTGATTTATAAAAACTTATTGAACATGAAATATGTTCGGATTTACTAAATGCTTTTTGGAATAGGAAGCACCGTAGTGTTGACTTACCCTATGAAAAAGACTTTGATGAAAAACAAATTCCTACCAAAGCCGGACCTATCCGGATGAATGCCGACCTTGAACAACATTGCGAGGTAGAAATTCAAGAATTAGAATCTAAAAGTCTTATCCAAAAATCTAGATTACCATGGTCTTGTGTAGTTTTCTATGTCAATAAGAATTCGAAATAGAAAAAGGAACACCTAGATTAATGATCAATTACAAACCCCTAAACAGAGCCTTAAAATGGATTAGGTACTCTATTTCAAATAAAAAGGATTTGTTACAAAATTTGAATTTTGTTTTTGTCTTCTCTAAGTTTGATAGGAAGTTTGGATTCGACAAGTCCAAATCCATCCTAAGGATAGATACAAAGCTGCTTTCACTATCTCTTTTGGGCAATATGAATGGAAAGTCATGTCTTTTGGTCTTAAGAACGCTTCTTCGAATTTTAGAAGATCATGAATGATATTTTTCAGCAATATTCTGCATTTTGTATTATTTAAATAGATTATGTTTTAATATTTTTAAATTCTATTGAACAACATTTCAAACATTTGAAAACATTTTTCTATGTGGGTAAACATAATGGTTTAGTAGTTTCATAATCCAAGATTTCTCTTTTCCAAACCATAATTTGTTTCTTACGACATTATATTACCCAAGGAACGATCACTCCTATCGAACGATCTTTAGCTTTCGCTAATAAGTTTCTTGATAGGATTCTTGAAAAAACCCAATTATAAAGATTCCTAGAAAGTCTAAATTATGTCTTAGATTTCCGTCCAAACATTAACCGTATTGTAAAACCCTTGCATGATAGGTTAAAGAAAACCCTGAGTCCCTAGTCCGAAGAATATACTAGGATCGTCCAACGGATTAAATGACAAGTCCTAGAAATCCCATGTCTTCATCCGGTAGATCCCTCTTTATAAAAAATTATTGAGACCGATGCCTCCGATATAGGCTATGGTTAGGATACTAAAATAGGTTTCTTTAGGTAGGGAAACATAGTCCAATTCACCTCCGAACATTGGAATGATTGTCAAAAGAACTAATCCACTATCAAAAAAGAAATTCTAACCATAGTCATGCGCATTCAAAAATTTCAAAACGATTTACTAAATAAAAAACTCTTTGTACAAATTGATTGTAAATCCGCAAAACAAGTTTTACAAAAAGATGTTCAAAATATTGCATCCAAACAGATTTTTGCTAGATGGCAAGCCATCTTTAGTATTTTTTATTTTGAAATCAAATTTATTAAAGAAGAAAAAACTCCATTCCCGATTTCTTAACTCAAGAATTTTAAAAAACAGGACATGACGTCTTGAAAAAAAGGAAAAAGGCCTATGCAAAATCCGGACCCGAAACCTCCCCTACACACAAACCAAATCCTCAAAACCCATTTCATCGGCTCGGACTAATCATCCCATGGGCGAGATGTTGTTACAAACCAAAAAGAAACTCCCGAAAAGGCCTAAATGGTTGAAACTTGGGTCCAAAATATTACAAGCCAACCGAACTCCTTCGACCTTACAAAAAATCTCAAGTATGTCTCCTCAGCTGATTTAAAATTAGAGAAGGATCTTCCTCCTCAAAACCCCTTTCTCAAGATTTAAATAAATCTTTATAAATTTCTTCATAAAACACTCGGGTATTTTCTTCTCAAAACAAGTTTAAAAAATCACACTCTAAGTATTTTATGAAAAAAAAATTTTAAAACATTATTACCATAGAAGATGGATTTTATCATCAAAACCCTTCTATGGCAATTTAAAAGTTTTTCCTTCCTGGATGGCATTTTAAACCTTGGGACTTAAACAAACCATAGTCCTATTATATGGCAATCCTTGAACATTTTGGCTCAACGAACTTCAAGCATTCTTGGCTTGATGACACCCACAAAGAACCGACCTATTCTACTTGCCACATTCTCAAAATCATCCATCCAAAGGATTAGAACCAAGACCTCACAAAACCAAAAATTATCCCGACCAACTTCAAAACCAAAATCAACCATTGCCAAACCTATACTTACTCGGGACTACCAGCAGGCATGGTTCAATGCTTTTCTCTTACAAAACAAAAAAGGCGACCACTCTTGGCTTTTCTATTTTGACACCAAAATAAATACTTCAAACTTTTCCCTTTGGTTTCTGCAATGGTGGAACTACTATGGTTCTATTCCGGGTATACTCACACTAGAGGTATCCGAAAGTTATAACCTCTTTCAAACCAGACTACAAACCTTTGAAAACGAAAAAAGATTTACCCCTATTTTCCTTTTATGTATAAGGTTTTTTCTACCATGGGTTTGCTCTTAGTATAATGACTACGATCACCATGAAAACATCCTAATCCTCGTAAGAAGATTTAAAATCAAATGGTGAGGCTCTTTCAAAGTTTCAAAAACACTATCACGAGCCTCGGTTGAACAATGGCTCACAAAACACGGCTTTGTCGGACCAAGCCCGACCACTTATAATTTCCTGGCCCAAAGATCCTTTGCTAATGCTAGGCTAGCAGCGGCAAAAACAGAAGAAAAATATTTTATAATTCTAACTCAATTATTGTAAAATAGAACCGATACCTCACGAGATAAAAGATTCGGACTCGAAGCCCATTATCGACTTGGGAAATGACAATGAAGATGACTGTTTTAGTATCCTTCCTTATGTTTCTCATCGGTAAGCAAACCGACAAAACACCTTTCGATGATATATGAAAAAAAAAACTACGGGACAAAAATTGTACCTTTCAAGCAATTTCCATTAAAAGAAAAAACTTCTTTCAACCATTTTCCGGGCAATTTCTCACTACAAGATGAAGCTTGCACCTTTTCAAGCAATTTCCTACTATAAGACGAAGCTTGCACCTTTCCAGGCAATCTCCCACTATAAACTAGCCATCCCCCATCCTTTTAAGGAAGGTTTTTCTCTTTGTAAAAGGTTGAAGTTAGTTTAGGCAATTACTTAAAACATAGTTTTCTCTCTTTAAGCTTGTTCTCTGTAATCCCTTAGAACAAATTTCCTCATTTGTAACCTACAAAATCTCACACATAAGGCATCAAACATGCTTCGTTTTATGTAAATTGTAAGTTATTTTAATAAAAATTTCGTATTGCATATATTATGTTTTGTTCTTATTCTCTATCCCGATTCTACGGTATATCGATCGGAGACCAATAACAAAACCTTTAGTAATTCGTCCTATCAGTGTGGTTTAACCTTTGGTATAATAATGCCATGTACCTAGAATATGTTTAGATCATGTTTTAATTTTTTTATTTGTTTTAATTTAATTCAATTTATATTTATCTCGCATAATTTTATTGCATATATTCCGGGTACTCTCTAGTATCAATATATATATTTGTTAGAAATTAATTATATATGCACACATAACATTAATTATTTGTTATTTATTTTTTTCATGTTCTAAAATCTATATTTTTAAATAAAATAATTTAATTAATGTTTTGAAAGCCTCTTAATTATTCAAATATAAATTTTTATGCTAATATTGTAAATTATTTTATTAATAAATATATATATAAATCAAATAAGTTTGCTCAATATATAGATTCGATTTATATTAATCTTCGAAATAAAACCTCTACTTGCATCACACCGGACGAATAATTAATCATATGTATATATTGGTTGTCCGATCACGGTGTAATGCATGTATCTAACCGAGTAACAAACAAGCTAGAGATATGACAAGTCTTGAATTTGAACTTTAGCATTTTTGTTAATGACTAAGAATAACGAGTCTTACAATCATTAATGAGTATATATATATATATAGTTGTTAGGTTGAATTCCATGGCAAGTAATAGCAACTCTCTCTTAGTGATTTCGTAGAAAATTCAAAGGCTCGAAATTAGGCATTTTTAAATGTTTGTGATGAGCAAGTCTATTACCATTTGTTATTACTCTTTAGAAAAAAGAAAAAAAAAGTTGTTGCATCAAATAAAAACGATTAAACACTAATAAGGCATGGAAAAAAAAATATTTGTTGTGTATGAATGCAAGCAATTGAGAAAAATAGCAAAGAAGAAAATATAAAGATACTTTTATGATTGCATATTCTTTGAAGTAATATCGTATTTTATTTATATGTAAAATTTTGTATAATATATAAAAAATTGTAGTGCTTTATAATATAAAATTATGACAACGATATAGGAAATTGTAATGTAAAATATAGAAAAATACTTATGGCTATAATATAGAAAAATATGTATGACTTAATACACCTCGAAGGGTAAAGAACCTATATCTTGAAAGTAAGCAACGTAAATCAATCAACAACTTCAGATTTAATAAGAACATTAACAATTTGATTCTAAGAGGAAATGAATTTAACGTGAAAAAAAAAATCCTTACTTATTTGATCCTAAACAAAATGAAAAATAACTAATATGTTTAATATGATCATGAAAGATATGATTGGTTGATAAATAAGGAGTACCAAAAAGGTTTTACTTATATCGAAATCTCGTACAATTCGATTTTTTTTAATTAAGATTCTAAATTTTTTCCTGTCAAATTTAAGAGTTATACTCTTATGTTGTTATTGTTTCGGATCCTAATGTGTCACGTAAGCATACATGACGAGCTCTAGCTAATGACAATTTGTCACATAAGAATTTTTTATTTTTGTTAAAACTCGGTTTAGAATCTTAATAAAAAAAATCTAAATTATACGAGTTCTTGATACACATAAAATTCTTACCAAATTATCACACCAAAAGGGCGAGTGAGGAGAAAGGTGTAATACCTAATTTTCGGAGATGAGATTGAATCCAAAGCAATTTGTCACCACCATCGGCAATGTTGCTCGTGAATACTAAGTTGCGCACGAGTGCAAGCAATATCCAAGGATTCCGCAAATGACAAACAAAAAATAATAAATAATAAATAAATAAAAGATAAAAAATTGAATTAGTTTTCATGATAATATATCAAGAGACGGTTCGCGCAAGCACTAATGATTGTGCTTCACGCATGACAAATACGATGATTGACCCCATTGTCATTTGACTTTTGAAGATGTCGTAATTTTTCTTTTCATTTTTTGTTGGTTACAAAGAAGATGTCTTAATTAAGACCAGTTCATGCATCAAACTTACAAGTTTAATTGATTATTCATGTGTAATTTCTACGCTATGCATGGTTGTAACTCGTCGGTCAAGATTGAGCACATTCACGAAATTTGAAAAATATGTATGATACATTATATTTAGAGAGAAGTAACATTCCGTCGAGGCTTCTATTAGATGGTGCTTAAGAACATAGAGCGGTGAAAAAATTGTTAAATTGCGGAGGTTAATACGAAGGAAACTTACAATATATGATGTTATATATAGTTAGTATGACGGTTTCGCAAGATTTTTTTCTTAAATTTTTAGTTATTTATACTATAAATAGAAGTAACATCATTTATATTTATAATCGTCATTTAATAAAATTTAATAAAAATGATAATGTAGTTGTGGAGTAAACACCATTCCCGAAACATATAAAATATTTATATTGTGTAGTTATTTTTATTTTTTAACTTGATTCGTTTTCTAATAGAAATCAATTTTATTTGTACAAACCAATCCTTTTTGTCTTACTTGATTTAGTTAAATGCAATAGTTTCAAATTTTTAATGATAAATTTAATTTAACTTTGACATGTGAGAGATGATAAAATATATTAATCATATAATCAAAGAGTTGATAAATCTCATTGTTGCAACGGTTAAAAAATATTAAGAAGAAGGGAACAAAATCACTTTGCAAGTGCTGGTTCTCCAGTCTAAATACCGAAGAAGCTTCTTCCCCTTCGTAAATGAGCGTCACTCGGCTTTAGACACTAATCAATGATATCGAAGAGGAGGATTACGAATGCAATTATTAAGCTGAAAATTGAGTTACATTAAAGTGTTATTCAAATTTCAAATTGTTGATTTGGTAATTATAAATATATTTTTTCATTTTCTTTAGTTTTTGAGTTTAAATTTTGAAGTCGGTATCTAACGGAATTTACTAATTTTTTTTAAAAGCATTAAATCAATGTGAGAAGTAAGTTTTTAATATCATTCGAAAGAAACTTAATCTTACCCGATGTGCAAACTTAGTCCAAAAATACTTTTATTATCGAATAAAAATAAAGTGTTATTAAAAAAAACACATATATAAGCCGAGTAGTGACTAGAGGGTTTGAAGACGTCGTAGACATAGTAAAATTCCCGTGTTGGTGACTAGAAATTAATTAAGCTGAAAAGTCCGGCCGCGTTTTGAAAGGTCATAGAAGCAAGTAGTGATATTAAGCATTAACATCCCCCGAACAACTCTTTCTCTAGATTGCTAACGTTGAAGATTCTAAAATACTATTGTGCTATGTAAAAGTTAATTGTTACTTCTATCAAATAAGGCTACATTGGGCCTTACAATGCTTACGTATGAATACAATTTTTTTGAACCAAAAAGTGTTAGCTCGCTAATAAATAATTATTGACTTAAAGATCAGTGTCTAGAATTTGATTTTTGAGAATAACGTTTTTGAAAATTTATTTTCAAAATATCGAAAACTCGTGTGTTATGAAATGCTCTTTAACTACACTCAAAGAAAGATTAATCTCAAAATACATAAAAATTAGTTTGAAAACACTCTTATTGTTAAAAAAATAGTTATTTATTTATTTATTTATTTTAAATAGAAATGGTTGCTTGTTTTTATAAAATGCATGTATTCTACCTCATACTTAAGGGTTTGAACACAAGAAACATTCAAAATATCAAAATTAGTAAGTTATTTTTTTCTTCACCAGTTCCTTCGGCAATAAGAATATTATCATATCGGTTTCCAAGTGAAGAGAATAAAGTCCTTTCTAGATTGGATCTTAAATAAATCATCTACGAGTTGAAAATAGTACTTTCATAATAAATTCGTCCTTCACCAATCTTCATAAATATCTTGATATAGATTTGAAGAATTTGTATTTATAAAATCAATTGATACTTACAATGTCTTTTTAAGTTCATCAATTATGCTATATATATTTTTTTTTTGCAAACATCAAAACCAATACCGAAATGAGAGTAACCATTGAATAAAACTAAAGTAATCAAAATAAATTATTTATATTTTTTGTAGTGAAACTTATGCAAATTGTTATTTTAGATATATTGTGTAACATAGGATTTAATTGTATACATATCAATCGATAATTATATGGTTAAGATAAATAAAAAATATTCAATATTATTGCAACAATAAAAAAAAAATCCAAAAATCTAAGAGAAAAAACTCCATTAATTTCTCAACTCACATACTCAAGACTCATAACAAAACTAATCTGTTAGGATTTGAACTCATGATCTCTTATTGTATGTTATATATATATATATATATATATATATATATATATATATATATATATATATATATATATATACTCAAGACTCATAACAAAACTAATCTGTTAGGATTTGAACTCATGATCTCTTATTGTATGTTATATATATATATATATATATTTGCAACATCAAAACCAATATTGAAATAAGAGTAACGAGTTGAATAAAACTAAAGTAATCAAGATAAATTATTTATATTTTTGCGAGAGAAACTTATGTAAATTGTTATTTTAGATATATTGTGTCACATAGGATTTAACTGTAGACGTATCAATCAATAATTATATGGTTAAGATAAATAAAAAATATTCAATATTATTGTGAGAATAAAAAAAATCCAAAAATCTAAGAGAAAAAACTCCATTAATTTTTTAACTCACACACCTAAAACTCATAACAAAACTAATATGTTATGATTTAAACTCATGATCTTTTATTGCAAAAGATCACTACCACTAGGTTGTAAGTTATTTGGTGTGTTTACATTAATTTGATAAATTAAACCGTATGTAAATAATTTGACAAATTCAACCTTGTGTTCATTATATCTAGACAACGCAAAATCTAATTACCCTCAATTCTTAACAAACATCTAAAAATTGCTATGCAAAAAATATTATTCTAATGTCACAATTTTTACTAAAATGCCATATCGTAATTTTTTTTTTAAGAAAACATTTTCTCAAAAAAAAAAAAAAAGAAAAACTGATATTGGACACTTAGGTGACTCTCCGACAACTTCACCTTCCATATTGAAGATTTTAGGACAATAGAAAGAGAAGAAACATAACTTTCATTTAGACTTCTCATTCAATAAATCTACTCTCCTGTGTAAACCTAGTTTTTTAATGTTTGTCAATAGTTAAAAGCAGTTGGGTCAAGTTATTTAACTGACATGTATAGAGTTGAATTTGTCGATTTGATATAAATATTGTGTTTCGAAATTCTTTTCTTTTTTGTGAGTGTCGTATGAAATTTCAAGCTTATATCTTTCTATCTAATTTTCATATACAAAGCATATCTACCTAATTTACATTATCTCACAATAAATGCCCATAAAGAAGCAAATAAAAAGCAAACGATGTCTGATCAAATAATTTACTATTTCTCAATTGGAAGAGAATGTGAATAATAGATTTGAACTAGAGTAGCCATCAAAGAACTGATATTGATAGGCATTAATTTTCTTAAAAGATGCTCTAGGGTTTAGAAGTTTGGCGTTTAGTTATTTATAAAATCAATAGGTATTTGTAGCACTTTCTAATGCTCAATTGTTATACTATATAAACAAAACGAATACTTAACGATACTTGTAAAATCTTTTTTCTTGTCTTTTTTTTTAAAAAAAATCGTTGTACTATATTTCAATACTCAATTACACGTATATAAATTATTTTAGAGAAGATGATAACATGCAATATAAAAAAATAGATTAATATAAATTTTTATTTCAATTAATACTCACAAAACCAAAATTAATGTTAAATTAAAGGCAACAATGGCGTAAAATTAAAGTAATTAAAACAAATTGTTTTTATTTTTTTCTTGCAAAATATATGTAAATTGTTACATTAGGTGTATAACAAAAAAATTTATTGGACATATTACTATACACAAATAATAGTTAGTTTATATATTTTTAAATTTGTAGCTACTCTTTCAATTTGGGATAATTTTACTATAGTGAATGTAAACTGCTATTTTACATTTAATGAAGCAAGAATTACATTTTGAAAAGTAATTTAGCTTTTGTATTTGTAGATAACTATATATACGGTTAATGTGAATTAACCAATTGTTCCTTAAATTTTAATGTTTATATCTTATTAGTGTTATCGGTGTAAACCGAGTTTAAGTTACTTATATCGAGGTAATATTACAGGTACTTTTCTATTGTTAAAGTTATAAATATTATTATGTGTATAACAACAATTATACTTGTCTTCTTCGTGGTAACATACATTATATATCATAATAGTCGAAAGATATTTATAGCGTCTAATGAAATAGTTTTGACTTCATTCAATTGTAAAATTATTTTTTTTTTAAAAAGGGATTTTTCTATTATTATTTTTTATAGTAAAAATAAACTATACCAAATTATAAAGTGTAGAAATTTTAAAAGACACTATAGATGTATATTGATTAAAAGTATTTATAATCTATACTTTAAATGTCATTTATAATATTTAGTCAATATATTTAATTTTTAAAAATCCTAGAGATGTTAATTCTGCCGATAAAAGTATATACATATATTAGTTACAATTGTAAAATTCACATCAACTACAAATTAGGAGTAGAAAGATAACGGCTCGAAAAAAATTACTAGGAATTTATGATCTTCAGAAAAGAGCCTATTTTATCAGAAAAAAGAAAAAGAAAAGAGAGAGGGTCTTCACATGAGATTAGTAAGTGGACAGAAGCGACAATCGAAAAGCCGAAGGAAAACAATTCTAAAGACTTGAAGATTTTGGCTTCTTGCAAGTTTTTTTTTCTTACCATTTGTCTATTCATTTTCATATTTTTTGGTTTGAGTATTTGTTTTGAATTCTTAATGTTCTATTCATGTAGTTTGTTATCTATGAATTACTAGTTTCATTATTCTAAGATTAGGATGTAGTTGCTAAATTTCTGATGATGATTTAAGCATGTGATTGTATGCATGATTCTGTTAATGCAATTTGATATTTTAGGTTTTTATTTTTTTAAGTGACTGGTCATTATTTACGTGTTTAAAGAATTAGATAAAACGAAAATTAAAGTTACAAAAGCATCAGATTTTGATAATGTGATTTAGAAATAAAATCATGTTATTGCGATATGTTTGATAATTTTATTATGCTTAATGAACTTGTATTAAAATCTACAATCAGTAAATTAGATGTATGATTAATATAAATATGATTTTTGAGTCTTAAGTTAATATGTTAGGATTTGAACTCATGACCTCTTATTGCATGTTATATATATATATATATTTACAACATTAAAACCAATACTGAAATGAGAGTAACAATTGAATAAAACTAAAATAATCAAGATAAATTATTTATATTTTTGTGGAGAAACTTATGTAAATTGTTATTTTAGATATATTGTGTAATATAGGATTTTTAGTGCACGTATTGCAAATAAATTAATAAATAAGTAAACCTATGTTTTTTTTAAAAAAAATAGAAAATAAAAGCAAATTCAAGCTAGACCCACCTATTGAATTTCTTATTACTAGTTCATGAAATATAAATAACCAGAAAAAAAAAAACGATCACCATCCTTAACTTTATCGATTACTAGTAGTAACTACATATTTGACAATATATCTTCTTTAACAAAATAGCAGAATTTCAAAAAACAGTTTCTTTCTTTCTTTCTTTTCACCCTTTTCGTCCATAAAATGATGAAAAAGAAAAACAAAACAAACAGTTTGCTTTCTCTCTTTTATTGTTTCTAAGAAAAATAAATAATAATAAAATTAAAAAATGAAAAAGTCTCTTTTGACCACCACCACCTCCATCACCACCACCACCCCCTCTCTCTTTCTTCTCTTCTTCCTCCTACCTTCTCTTTCCTCTCTCCTTAAAAATTTGCATTTACATCGATCATTTCCCAAACCCACTATTTGTTTTCGCATTTCCTATGATCTCTCTCAATAAAGTCTCAAACTTTGCTGACAAACTAAACTAAAATTCAATACAAAAATCATGGGTGCTTGTTTTTCTACGATAAAAGTTAGTGGCTCTAACAGCAACAACAACAACACCAACGTTAATCACAACAGAAAGGAACCCACAAAGCCACAAACAAGGACAAAAAAAACAACAGCGGCAACAAGAAACAAGAAAGAAGTTGTGCAACATCATCAGAACAATAAGAATGTTAACAATGAGGCAGAAAAGAAGCTAAAGGTCAAAGAGAAGCAAAGTAGCAAGGCGATCCCTTGTGGGAAAAGAACAGATTTTGGTTATCATAAAGATTTTGATATGAGATATGCAATTGGAAAATTATTGGGTCATGGTCAATTTGGTTATACATATGTTGCTACTGATAAGGCTAATGGAGATCGGGTTGCTGTCAAGAGAATTGAGAAAAATAAGGTATTGCTTCTGGTTTCTTTTATTAGTTTGTGAATTGGGGTTCTGTTTTGGTTCTTGGAGGACAAAAATCAAGGTTTTTTTTTTTTTTTTTTTTTTTGTGATTGTTGTTAATGTTAATGTTGGTTTTATTGATACTGTTGAAGATTCTGAGAAGATCCTTAAAAGGGGTTTTTGCTTTTTGTTATAGATAGGTTCTCATTTTGTTAATTTCTGTTTAGAATAATGACTTCTCTTTACTTGAAAATCTAGGGTCTACCAAGTCCCACTCCTTTTCCTTCTGTTCATAAATCACCATTTTCTCTTATCTTTTTCCAATCTTTTTAGTGTGTCAGAAATTGTTGCATAGGGGAATTATCTTCACAGAATGTTCGTTGACTTGTCGGATCACATATTTGCAACCTAGGGATGTTATCATGTTAGGTGTCAGGACAATTACTTTCTAGCGATACTCGGATTAACCTGGTTTTGACTGGTTTGATGGGCTAAAGTTTGATTGAACAGTTATATCAGTATGCAATTGTTGCAAGTTTTGTTTTCGCGAATGCATAGCATTGTTTTGCCAAGGATGAGCTTTTGTTGCATTTGCTGTTTCCAGTGTTTATTTTTAACCGGTGAAGGATTATAGTATGACAATCAAAGGCCATCAGATGGTGAAATTTTGGTGTCTTCCCAATTTTGGTTGGAGAGTGCAGGTTTAAGAATATCCATTAAATTGTGAATCACTAGTTTTAGATTAGGCAGAATCTATTCTCTCTTTTCCTATTAAAGAAAGCAGAAATGTATATTTTATATCCCAAAATAGGTGGATAAGAATGTCCTTATTACTTCTTATCCTTCTCCATAAAGTGTTTTTCATTAATGATTTTCAAATGGAAAGCCACAATTGTGTTCTTTGGAGCTCTGTTCCATTCTATCATCTTAATTTTCTCCTCCCAACTTACTAGGTGAACGGTAATGTTTTGTTGCCTTCTCCAGTTAGGTTAAATGAATTTTTTAGCCATTATTGTTTCAAGTTAGACTAAATAATTATGAGACCACCAAAAGCTTGAAAGCTTTAAGATCGAATAGTTACTACCATTTTCATCTCTTAAAGAAAGTTTTCCTTTCAGTATATTGAGTACCTCTTGCTTATGTAAAATTATTATTTGGCTTTGCTGGTAGATGGTTCTTCCTATTGCTGTAGAGGATGTTAAACGAGAGGTCAAGATATTGGAGGAACTTACAGGCCACGAGAATGTAGTTCAGTTTCATAACGCATTTGAGGATGATTCTTATGTATATATTGTTATGGAGTAAGTTTCATGTTCATGGATCTTTCTGATTATACCGTTTGCATTTTACTGTGTTGCTTCTGTAATTATATCTCCTCCCATTTGTGCTTATTGTGTCCATCATAATATTTTTTTCTTTGAATTTACTATTAATTTTCACTTGCAATGCTCTCAATTTTCTTTCTTTAATCTTGTCCATGTTTTATATTGTCCCTTATTAGGTTATGTGAGGGTGGAGAATTGCTAGATCGGATATTGGCAAAGTAAGAAATCTTTGTTTCTGTTCTGTAATATGTTTTTTCTTTTCTGGTTAAATTTATGTGAAAATAATGCACTCATTGTATCTAAAAAATGACCATCTTCATTTGAACCATTTTTCGCACTGTTCAGCTTACAACTGCTTGATTTTCCTGAATCAGGAAGGACAGTCGTTATACTGAGAAAGATGCAGCTGTAGTAGTGCGACAGATGCTCAAAGTTGCAGCTGAATGTCATTTGCATGGCTTGGTGCACCGCGACATGAAGCCTGAGGTATAACCAATTGTATCGGAATGGATGGCATACATTGCTTATGTGTAGAATCATGCTTCTTGAGAATGATTCCCTTTTATTTCTTGCCTGTAGAATTTTCTTTTCAAGTCAACCAAGGAGGACTGTTCTCTGAAAGCTACAGATTTTGGTTTGTCAGACTTCATAAAACCAGGTGAGTCATATTTTCATCATGCAACGATCTTACTTATGCTTATATGCATGATGTTTACAAAAAGAGAAAAAAGGAAAGAAGAAAAAAACTTACCAAACTTACTATGGGAGAACTTTCATAATTTGAGTTACGTGGGCTGACCAGACCAATCTGAATCCAAAAGGCTTTATCTTCATTTTATTTTTACTTTTACCTATGAGACTGAGTACTCTTGCCAACCTCTTGCTATCATTTTTTCTAGCATTTGTTTTGTATCCCATAGATAATTTATATTATATGATCGAATGTAATGCAGGCAGGAAGTTTCAAGATATTGTTGGCAGCGCTTACTATGTTGCACCTGAAGTATTAAAACGCAAGTCTGGACCTGAATCAGATGTCTGGAGTATTGGTGTGATTACATACATTTTGCTATGTGGGAGGCGTCCATTTTGGGATAAGACTGAGGATGGTATATTTAAGGAGGTGCGGTACAATTTTAACTCTGGATAAGTTTTTTTTTGTTCCTGATTCCTACCTGTCTCTGGTATTAGTCATTGCAATTAGACACAATGGATTTAGAAGAGCATTTAGTTTCTGATATATTCATTTTTGGACAATGTTGCTTACAGTCAATACTCGATATTGAGATGGATTCGGTATATGACTGTGTGGAATGGTGCAAAGGATCCATATAGCTAAACCCTGACTTGTTTGGGACTGAGGCTTGGTTGTTGTTGTTGTTGTTTACATGTTGATCACCTTCCTCCTGCAACATCTACCTTTTTTTCCATGGAGTGAATTACTTTTAATCCTAGTCTGTCCCATCCTCCACTGTGTGGTTATCACAGTTTTTTGAATAATCATATTCTTTTCCTAATGGGTTCTAACTAAACCTCTTTTCTTGTATAGGGGCCGCTTTTTGACTCTCACTTTATCTAATCTCCATGTGTGGATATTTTTCTCTTTTGCATTGTTAATATTAGTTTGTTCTTCACAATTCTAAGATTGAACGTATGCAGGTTTTAAAAAACAAGCCTGATTTTCGCCGTAAACCATGGCCAACCATTAGCTCTAGTGCAAAAGATTTTGTGAAGAAGTTACTGGTGAAGGATCCTCGGGCAAGACTTACTGCTGCTCAAGCTCTATGTATGTGTCAAATTAGTTTTCCATTGATGAAATAAATGCCTGATTGTTACGATCTATTAGAATCAGATGCATGTGTTGTTTGGGTCTAAAAGCAACCTTCCGTCTTTTCTTCTCGCTTAAAGAGTTTAACTTCTTCGTTTTTCAACTTTTCCAGCACATCCATGGGTCAGAGAAGGAGGAGATGCATCTGAGATCCCTATTGACATATCTGTCCTGAATAACATGCGACAATTTGTGAAGTACAGCCGTTTGAAGCAGTTTGCTCTAAGGGTAAAACAAGCTTTCTTTTTGTAGGATTACTCCAAGGAAAAAGATGGTTGCTTTCATATTTTTCTAAATTTTATGAATTGATTGATATTTTGCAGGCATTGGCAAGCACAATTGATGAAGAGGAACTAGCTGATCTTAAGGATCAATTTGATGCCATTGATGTGGATAAAAATGGTGCTATCAGTCTTGAAGAAATGAGACAGGTAGTTTCCTTTTTATCAAAACTGCTGTGTTTTCCTTGCTATTGAAAACAGGAATTTCATTCTATGCATTCTTATCTCAATGAGATGCCTTTACCTGTATATGGTTTATGTATTTTGTTGTGATGATGATGGTTTCAATGCAGGCCCTTGCTAAAGATCTTCCGTGGAAGTTGAAAGAATCACGTGTCTTAGAAATTGTTCAAGCGGTAAGCATGAATTTTGTTTCATCTAAATATTTCCTCAACTCCAAAATAAAAAAAGATGTTCAGCCTTGAATTTGTTGGTGGAAGCCTTCTTATTTTCCCCATATTAGTCATCTCTATGTTTTCTGTTGTATGAAATGAGTAAGGTAACATGCATTTGTCTTTTTAGTGACCAACATATCTCCTGTCTATGGAACTTTGGCTTTTAAGAGAGGGGTGTGGGATACTCCTCCAACTTGGCAACCACTGATTCCTTGCTTGGCTAGTATCTCATGCAACCAGGCTTAGTTATCATAATGTTCTTTTACATAATTCTGATGAACATTTTCTTCTAGTGGTCATTTTTCTAGTGTTTCTTCCTTTTCTGGTTTTTGTTTGTCATGTTAACCAATATGGCATTACCTCACCCTTCTTTCGTATTGCTTCTGAATTCTGCTTTTGATGGAGGATCCACTAACGTTTTAGATATTCCCATATTTATATTATAAAGATAATGCATTAGATATTAGCTATTTATTTTATTTAAATCGTTTCCTTAGACTCTTAAGATTTCTTTGGTGCTTATACATGAAGCACCTATTATTTGTGTTTTGGAGTGCCTTTTGGTGTTATATTGAAGAACTGTGTCCTTTGTTTCTCTATTGCATATCTCTTTTCTCATTTTTCTTTTTCTCTCATCTAATCTTTGCTCTTTCACCCCCTCTCTTGTCCACCCAAAAATCTTTTTTCTGGTTCATTAGTTTTGCTTGTTTTGGAATTTGATGGATTTATTTACTTGTTTTATGCAGATTGACAGTAACACAGATGGACTTGTAGATTTCCCCGAATTTGTTGCAGCTGCTCTGCATGTCCATCAATTGGAGGAACACAACTCTGAGAAGTGGCAGCTGCGTTCACAGGCTGCTTTTGAGAAATTTGATATTGATAGAGATGGATATATAACTCCAGAAGAACTTAGAATGGTCAGTGATGTTTCTTTGCATTAACTATCCTGCCACATGATATATCCTTTCCTCACCTAAAACTGAAAAAGAAATGAATAAAAGAATGCACATGATAGCTGAGTAAAGGCTCTTATACTTCATTTTATTTTAAGTTTTTGTTCTTGCTTAACCTGTTAAGCTGACGAAGTGGTCTGTCAGTGTGTGTTTTGAAAAATGTGGTTGTAGTTCCATTGACAAAATTAAGCTAAGTATTCCTTTGATTGCCTAAAAGAACTTTCTAGCTGTTGAAGTAGTTTCATTTAGTTTTGGCAGAGAATTTATTTGGTGCTAGCTATTAAATAATGCCTGATGTTATTAGTCCATGCATTCATCCTTTTCTTCAGTTTGTTGTAACACACTTTTTGACATGTGCTTACTGTGCCACGCCAAAGTCTCTTTGTTCATTTTTATGACTAGCATTTCACCTCTAGGAAATCCCAGATCATAAATAGGAGCTCCTAGTTCACTTTGTGCTAGCTAAAGGATGAGGGTCGGATTGTTGTGACAAGCATAACTTTTGTGTTTCAGCTTTCTACTTAAAAGTAGATACCAGCACAACTACTCAAGTTGATTTTTTTTTTTTTTTTTTTTGCATTGCAGCACACGGGCTTGAGAGGTTCCATTAACCCAATTCTTGAGGAGGCTGACATTGACAAGGATGGTAAAATAAGCCTTTCAGAATTCCGCAGACTTCTAAGAACTGCTAGCATTCATTCACGAAGTGTGCCAAGCCCATCTGGTCATCGGAATTCTCGAAAAATATAGATAAGAATTGCACTTTTAAAGATTGAGACTAGTGAGCAAGTTAGAGAAATGGAGCTCCTTTTTTGCAGAAGCTGCCCTTCTAGATTACACTACGCCAGTTTCTCAATAACTGTCCTACATGGCTCACCTCTTTCTGAAACTCAGGTCTTTAATAGTAGAATTCCTCGTATAACTTGTGTATATTAAAAGATGTGGTGCGTTGAACAGAGAGGTGTTGGTTATAGAGTTGGAGCTCACAGGATGACTCCATGTACGTTATACCAGTGTACATTCTTTTGTGTGGGGACCTCCTTGCCGGTGCCCTTCAAATTGTAATGTATAGTGCACATAAGGTATCAATGAAAGGTTGGTGTTTCGGAATTTAGTGTGCATTCGTGTATTCATCTTCTGTTCTTGAAAGTTTTCTTTTCTATGGTTCCGTTGTTTTGGGTTTTGTGCTCTTCTCATTTGGCAATTTGTGCTTATCACTGTTGATTAGAGTATCAGTGCTTGTAGTTAAAAGTGCTTATTGGAAGTTTGAAACTGACAAAGGAATGAATAAATCCACGCATGATACGTCTTGCTAGATTTGTTGCACTTCATAATATAGTCTAAAAGCTTGAAGCCGGTGAAAGTATTTCCAACATGTTTCCTCGTTGAAAGTGGAGTTTTCAGGATCTAAGATCTTGACTATTATGTGGAAGACATAAACGATATCCATATTAAAGAATCATTTTTTACAAAATGTTTAAATTATTAGGTGAAGATGAAAGACAGGTAAGGGGGAATTGTCATTCCCTTTTAAAATATTGCAACGACCTACGAGCCTCTATACATACTGCCTGCATGATAAATTTCAGAGGAAATGGCTCTAACAACATCGCCAAACTCAAGTAGTTCTAACATAGAATCCATTAAGAGTTGTGTTTTACGGAGCCTTCTCATTCCCTTCGTGGAAACCAACAAGACAACAGATTATTTCATATGTGAAAGGCAGCGATGCTACATAAGAAGGGTAAAAACAAAGGGATGTTTACATCTAAACTGGTTGACCAATTGGTATCAGGCATTTTGCAGTGATAATTTACAAAGTTTTTTCCACCTAAAAGGAAACTAGCAGACAAATCTGAAGCTTTATGTGAGTCAGTCAAGAACCAAATCCGTGCTCTGATATGTTGATTGAGTAGAAAAGCGTAGGGTGCACCCTCTTCCAGCTCCTGTTACCGGAGGCAATCAAGGGATTACCCCATAGTTCCACGACAACTATTAAACATTGCTACTTCCACGCTGAAGCTGTTAGAAATGATTTCATGCTTGTCAGGCTAAAGCTCAAATTAAGGACATTATCATCCGAGGGTCATGAGAAACACATGCATCTTAACAGTCGGGTACTTGGAAAGCATCAAAGGCACAAACAACTGGAAACCTCAGTTAGTAGGTTTTGGGACATCCCCCACGCTGTTAGAGGAGCTGCCTTGAAGAACTTGAGCTGATGAGTACGTACACAAGGAGCTACCATTTGTAATATTTCTTTCCTTCCTTTGACACTGCTTGCCTTTCTTTTCTCCAGTCAATATATCCTGCACAAATCTTTCAAGTCAGTTTTGTGTCTTCGTGTGCTAAGCATTTGTGACTAACAACTTTAGAGCAGACCTGTTGTGATGATGATCCAGGCATTTTAAGTTCAAGGTCAGTTGCGACATCGTTAGAATCATCACATCTTTCCTTATTTCTGCCCCTGTGATGATCAGTTGACTTGCTTCTAGAATCCTGTTTGCTTGAAAAATGGGAATCAGAAGCATGCTGAGCAGGTGGCTGATCATTTGGATGATTAGCAGGAGTTGGGTATGGAATAAATGTTGAACAAGTACTTGCAATGGCACCAGGATTCTGATTTCCAAAGAAGACAAATGGCTGCAATGAAGGATGCATGGGAATTGGGCCTGGAGGGACAGGTACCGGAACTGTATATGAATAAGGTGGAGGCATTACAGCAGAACGATCAACAGCAGCCCATGGGAACATAGCCCTTGCCCTTTGATGATACTGGGCATTTAAATTTTCAATATCAGCTTTCAAAGATGCCTTTTCTTCTCTGAGCTCATTCTTTTCCTGCATTAGCTGCAAAAGTAATATTCACATCAAGCCTGCATTAGCTCATTTTTCTTGGAGCTCAATTACATGAGCAATCATACAAGCATAAAGAATAACAACCATGAGTAACAAACAAAAAGAAATAACCACCTCACGTGATTCTTCTGAAAGTGTCGCATACTCAGCCTTTAGTCTGTTCACTTCAGCTGTTAGATCCTTCAGCACTTGAACCGTGTCTGTCAAAATGGTTCCCTTGTCATTCTTCGGCCTATCTGGGTCTGTATGCAAATGTAAGTAACAAGCAATTAGTTAAAAATCAATCACTTTCACATTCTCCCTAAAAATGAAGAGTGCATTTATAGCTCATGAATAATGAAATTATCCAATTTATTCACATTTGTTTGCAGAGCCAATAATTTCTCAAAAAGGCAACCAGCTTATGGCGTGGATGCATTGACAAGCAAGCTAGCATCCTAACACAGACACATCCATCTAAAGTAAGAAATCAAATAGTGCAAAGTGCAATATTAAGTAAATCATTTGAATATAATCAGAACTAGAAGTCCAGTAATTCAATAATGAGTCAAGTACACAGTTCGAGTTCATGCAAAAGATCAACCATTAAATCAATAAAGACGCTCCAAGTCATGTACATCCATTGGAAAAAATGCATGATGATTAGCATTATAAGCATCCATTTATCATTTGTTTTCTCAACTGAGACAGTGGGAGGCAACATAATCAATTGGCAGCACACGAGGAGTATATGCGTGTGTGAAGTGTATTAATAACTAAGAATAGAAGCTAGTGATTACCTAGTGTGTTACCCAATTCAAGAAACTGTTCATTAAGGTTATCCCTCCTCAATTTTTCACGGTCTGCCTTTTGAACTTTTCTTGCAATAGCTATTGGATCTTTCACTGCTACCTCCTGCCTCTGCCTGCAAAAAAAGCGTACCCCATAAAACAAAACCTCAAGAAAGATAGAAACTTTAATCAAATCTGCATTTCAATATCAAAAACTTACAAACCCAATTCAAACTCAATAAGTTCCAATCACAATAAACAATATCATGCTAAATTACTGTGCACGAAATGAAGTCTAACCAAATATATAGTTCAAAAGACCTCAAAAAGAAACAAACGTTAACCAAAGCAAGCAAAACTCAAAACTGGTTAACAATATCAACAAATAGAATTGGTCATATTAACCCTAGATTCGATTACAAAAAAGAAAAAAAGAAAGAAAGAAAACCTGGGTTCAAGAGTTGAGTTCTGAAGACAACTAGAAGAGGAAGGTGGCAAAGAATGAAGTGAACTTGAAGGAACCATACTAGTTGTTGCTGCTACAAAAGATTGAGAGTAATCATTTCTTGTCTTCCACTGATCCATTTTTCACCTAAAATCTTGCTCTTTGTCTAGAGCTAATCAAAACAAACAAAAGTGATTAAAGGGGCTCAGTTTTTGGTTAAAAAAGGCTTGATCTGAGATTTGAGATAGCTGACAAAGTTTGCCACCACCTTTACCATCAACAGAAACAAGGACTTGTGCTTTCCACGAGCCACTAACGTCATGTGGCTGCACATTCCTGATTCCTCTGTGTTTTGTTCATTATATGGAACGGAAAGTCGATTTTGTTTCAGATAGAGACAAGACATAATCAAATGACTTGTGCGGTCCACGCTTACCATATTACAAGACATGTCGTAGAGTTAAATATTTACTTCAATAATAAAGTGATGACCTAATTCTTCAGATATTTTCACATCCTGAAAATGATTTGCTTCATATGTTATTCTTTTGTTTCCGATGAAAAGAAAGGCTGCATGCAACTTAATTTAGCTCTTGTATATTTAGTAATAATAATATTTTTTAATGAAATAAAATTCTAGTTTTAATGATGATAATTTTTACTTTTATTATTTAACTCAAATCCGTTAGATCTTTTATTAAATTTCAACACTATCACTTTAAAATTGTAATATACTATGATCGATGACTTGAGGTTTTTCAATCATAATTATATAATAGAAAAGGACTAGTACATTATGTCAACTCAAGATCCATTGGACCTTTAATTAAATGAAAAAAGCTTTAAAAAAATTCATAAGTTGAATTATAAATAAGTTTGCTTTTTATATATAATTTTTTTAGAAAGAATGAAAAGAAATGCTGAAAAATAATAATTCATAAGTTGAATTATAAATAAGTTTTCTTATATGTATATATATATATATATATATATATATATATATAAAGAATGAAAAGAAATGCTGTAAAAAAATAATTCATAAGTTGAATTATAAATAAGTTTGCTTTTTATATATAAAAAAATTATATAAAGAAATTCTATTAGTTTGGATATGGATAACCAATTTAAGATTCATTAAACAATTTGCAAAAACAATGCTTTTGGTTTTGTTTTGTGAAACCTTTTTTTCAAAAAAAATTGTTTAAAATTCAAAAATCAAAGCTACAATTTTTTTTTATTTGTTTGAGTTTTTGTGTATTATTTAACATAAAAGAATATTTTAATAGCATATATTATAGATCAATTTATTATAACAATACTTTTTTTTATAATAAAGATATTTTCAAATTAATTTATACATTAATCGAAATTAATTTTTTCTTTAAACAATTTTAAACACATACCTCAAAATTATCCACACTAAAAGCTATCAAAACATAGACCACCACTAAAACAAAATAAAAATGATGAGCTAATAAGATCGTTGGTGAATTGTGAATTCATTACACCTGGAATTTTTTAGGCAAATTACAAATTGATTTCAAATTATGATAAATTCTACTAAAAGATGTTATAAAAGCCATTTGAAAATAAAAAATAAAAAACTACAAAACGAAACTTTTTGTCTTTTAAATCTTATATAACATAAAAATATTTTGACAACACACACATATAATAATAAGAAAATTATTATTATTATTATTATTATTATAACTTGACACTTGATTGCTCATCACTATTAGCTAATTGGTGAAATTGCAAAGTTCATCCTAAATTTGAAAAACTAATCAAAACCACCTTCATCGTCATAGGCAAGCAAGCGACTTGTAGTTGGCATATTTTCTTTCCATTCATGATTCACCTGCAACCTTAAAACCACCACAAAAAAGGCAACAAAGATCATTCTCATTTATCAATGGAAAACACAATAAAGATAGTAACTTACAACGTTAATGGCCTAAGACAAAGAGTCTCACAATTTGGGTCTCTCTCAAAACTCCTAAACACTTTCGATGCAGACATCATTTGCTTTCAGGTACGCAAAATCCCATGAACTCTCATTTTTTCTTTTTTCGGTGTTCATAATCTTAATCAATACAATTTCACGTGCAGGAAACAAAATTAAGAAGACAAGAGTTAACATCAGATTTAGTAATAGCTGATGGGTACGAGTCCTTTTTTCTTGCACGCGAACTAATGATAAAGGCCGTACTGGGTACTCCGGTAAGGTGTTCTATGAGTTGCCTCAATGAAATACAAAATAAAATTGAGTTAAAATGCCTGCCTTCTTAGTGATGATTTTGTGTTTTCTTTATAGGGGTTGCAACATTTTGTCGTGTAAAGTCTGCATTTACGAGTACTGAAGTGGCATTGCCGGTTGCAGCGGAGGAGGGTTTTACTGGGTTTGCTGATGGGTGTAAAAGAAAAGAAGGGCTTGAGGAGTTTGAAGAAGTTGAGCTTGTCAAGGTTGATGGTGAGGGTCGGTGTGTCATTACTGATCATGATCATTTCGGTGCGTTTGATGTAAAACTTTGCATTTGTTATTTGTTGGTTGGTAATTTGGTTAACCGCTTTGGTGTTTATTGATGTGGTGGAGTTAATCTCCATAGCTTTCAAATTTTTGGTAAAGTTCCGATTTTGATGTGGAGTTTGTGATGGAATTGATGTTCCGTATTTCATGCTCTATAGTTCTTTTCAACTTATATGGGCCTCGAGCGGCGGGTGATGATACAGAGAGAATTGAGTTTAAGATGAAGTTTTTTAAGATATTACAGGTATTGACTTCGTTTCTTCCATCGTTATTGGTGCTCATGCATGATGTGACATGAAGGGGCTTATAGTATCTTTCGTGTTTTGCTTTCTAGTTTTCCATGTTTAAGTTTGAGTACTTGATTTTGGTAGTGTAGAATAGTTTATCACTGATGAGTGAAGAGTTCTATATGCTTTAATTGATTTTGGTAATCTCTGTTGTAGAAAAGATGGGAGAACCTTCTGCATGAGGGAAGGAGGGTGTTTGTAGTTGGTGATCTCAATATTGCGCCTACTGTTATGGATCGGTGTGATGCAGATCCAGATTTTGAGAAGAACGAGTAAGCTGTGAGCTAACTTTTAAGCAGTGCTAGTCCATTATGCTATGACTATTTGGAGCAGTCTTAGTTATTGTAACTTTGTATAAATATATAAAACGGTACCAGTCAAGGCAAGCATTGAATATGTTTCTATTCACTTCTCTGTAGATTCAGAAGATGGTTCAGGTCTATGCTAATGCAGTCGGGTGGGATTTTTGTTGATGTTTTCAGAGCAAAACATCCTGACAGGTTTTAAAATCTTCACTTGATTTGCATTTTGCACAGTTTTAATTGTGGATTTGAATTTTGAGTTATATTTGGACAGCAAACAGAAATTTGAAGTTCTTATATAAAACTGTACCTTTCACTGTCAATGTTTACTGACCTCTTCATAATAGAGTGTTACATTAACTTTTTTCTCCTTTTTCCATGGACTAATAATTCTTCACATCCTTGCACATTATATTTGCATGTGGCTACTTAGTTTTGTTTCTTTAGTGGAGTATCCTCTGATTCATTAAAGTTTCCATTGAGTAGTATCTTTCAAAGTTGTGCTTTTTTTTTTAATCCTTGCATCATGATGATGTCATTATATGATTGCTTCTTTTTATTTGGGAGTAATTTAGTACTGAATCCTAGTTCTTCCACCCTGAATTGTTCTACAGAAGAGAAGCATACACATGCTGGTCATCGAGCACAGGTGCCGAACAATTTAATTTTGGGAGTAGGATTGACCATATACTCTGTGCTGGGCCATGCTTGCATCAAGAGCATGACTTGCAAGGCCATAGCTTCTTGTCCTGCCATGTCAAGGAATGTGACATATTGACGGAGTATAAACGCTGGAAACCTGGAGATACGACTAGGTATCATTGGATCCAGCTATATTCTTGAATGTGGCAATGCCATGAAACCTCTCAGTTTTCTTTGTTGTCTCAACCTCTCTGTGCACGTGTGCATGTGTTTTATCTATATATGCTTGTTCAAGTGTCTATGGATGAGTCTATCTGCATATCTGTGCAAGCTGCAAAGTCCATGACTTTCTCTACTTGGCCCCACAGGTGGAAAGGAGGGTGGGGCATCAAATTGGAAGGTTCAGATCATGCTCCGGTTTATATGAGTTTGGAAGAAATCCATGATATTCCCAAACATAGCACTCCGCCTTTATCTGCTAGATATCTTCCCATGATTCATGGTGTCCAGCAAACTCTTGGTATGACAATTTTGTTCTCAATAATAGTTTCAATTACATCCTTTTCTCTCTCTCTCTTTTTTTTTTTTTTTGGTTTATTTTGAGAAATCTATTACATCTTTTTTTTTTTTTTCCTCTTTCAGTTTAGCCCATGTAGTAATCTCAAGTCCTTAACCTTGTGCAGTGACCTTGTTAATGAAAAGGCAGGCTGCTACACAAGTGCCATCCTACAGGATATCAAGCTCATCTTCAGATGGAGATGCTAGTGGAAGGGCCTGCAGCCAAAGCATTAAAAGTTCATTCAATGACTGCAGTATATTTTGCCCATCTACAAGTGTCTCCTGTTCTTTGACTGAAGACCTTGATGGTGCCATTTCAAAAACAGATGCGAATTCCAAGGATTTGACTAATGAGAATCAGGACCGTCCGGACAACACAATGATACTGCAAAGTCAGCATTCTAAGTTGGTGCATGCTGAAGGAACCCAGAAAAAAGCAAGAAAAAGTCGGTGTTCCCAGCTCTCCCTAAGATCTTTTTTCCAGAAGAGTCCCAACCTTAGCACTGTTGCTGAGAACTCTACTGATACTTCGCCTAGTCAGGCAGAACCAAACTCTAGCTATCACTCGAATGATTTTCATGCACTGGATGATAAAAGCAGCAGTCCCAAGCATTGCGAACTGAATCCAAGTACAGGCTCTCAGGATCAAGATGAGGGAAGCGATGGCTTGCTTGAGAGAGAGAAAAATAATGTTGCTTTGTTGGAGTGGCAGAGGATTCAGCAACTCATGCAGAATAGTATTCCTGTTTGCAAGGGTCATAAGGAACCCTGTGTTGCTCGGATAGTAAAGAAACCAGGGCCCACTTTTGGCTGCAGATTTTTTGTTTGCTCTCGAGCTGAGGTATTCGCTCTATCCTTCTTCACATCCAATCAAACAATGATACGTATCCATATAACTATGTTATAGCATACAATTCAAATGCTTTTTGGAATTAAAATCATTTAGTAGGCAGGGAATGAAGCTATTCTTGTAAATGACCTGTTTGACCAACTTCTCTGGTCTTTTTTACCGGGTGCAGATTGTTGCAGATAAAATTTGAACTCTCTGAAGAATTTTTCTTTTCTTTTCTATCTTTTTATTTTATTTTTTTATTTTTTATTTTTTTTGGTCTTTTAGGGACCTGCATCCAATCCCGAAGCAAATTGTGGCTACTTCAAATGGGCTTCTTCAAAATCCCGGAAAAAATAACTGCTTGTGATTTATTCTGTAAATAACTTTTTTTGCATTTCTTGTAAAATTTCTCCTTCCTAGTTCATCTTTTTGTTCCAGTCCCTCATTCAATCAAAGGGAATTCTGCATTTCCGCAGCTCTGCAATTGCACTAGCTGAGGATGTTCTGCATCGGCTGGTTGTGTCATGTGAAATTGGTGCCCTTTGCTCTGTTAGATGCTGCATGTCGTTGCATATAATGAATATGATTCAAAAATGAGCACGTTCTGATATACAAATATTTGTCTTTAAGCATTAGATTATTAATCCAGCCGTTGTGCTTATGACAATATTTCTATTATGAACCCATCATAAAGAGGCAGGAAGCAGCTACTAGGTTGTAATGTGTCCAAATCAGACAAAAACTGTGAAGGGTTAATCATCATCAGCTGATCAACACACGTGGCAATTATAACTGATACTCTGTTATTCAGTTAGATGGTTAGTGAGCGAGTGTCACGTGTGAGAGTGATGGAGGGGAAGTCAGTCAGTTAAAACTGTTAGTGCATGTGTGATGAATGAGGAATAAAAGGGAACGACACGAAGAAAGGAAAAACTGTATAGTAGCAATTTCCTGTGTGAATTTCCTCTTTCTGCATATCTTCTGATTTTTCTCTCTGTATTCACAAATCTTGTTCTTGTATTCAGAATCTAGATTTTAGATTCATAATATCAAATTGTTCTTTTAAACTTGATTTCATTTTAATTGTTCTTGTAAAACAGATTTCGATTGATTTCTTGCTTTGATTTGTTGATCTTTAGATCTTAAATCCAGTCTTGAATTCGTTACTTGCATTGGTTCTCATCTTTCTCAATTCAAGATCCTTCCATAGGTAAGTGAAAACTTGGAGCCTCTAGAACCTTGGATTCTGGAAACAAATCCAAAATTCCCCATTTCTATCCCCACCTTTCTAATTATCATAAGAGTATAGTGTTGTAACCTTTGAGTTGACCGGCAAGCAGGTCTACCCGAACGTTATTATGTGGGGTTCAACTTCAAGTGAAGTTTGTAAGAATGAACCAAGTAAATGTACCGATTCAGTTGTGGATGTCTTGTCTAAGACTTGACTAGGAGGTCTAAGAGGGACTTGGCTAGGTTGTCTAGGAGGGACAATCTTCTCTGATGATATCCTGATAGTTGATTTTGTTGGGACCTCGTGTGGGTGCGAAACATCCTCCTAGTCGTTGTCTAGCAAATGTATATTATTTTCCTTATACGTGATTGGCAAGTATGGTAAATATGCCATCAAATTCACATCTTCCACGTCTCAAATCAATCTTACAGCTAAGATTACAAGGAAACAGCCGAAGGGGCCAGAAGAGTTTAAAACGTAATGATTTGTTAATGCATTTCATAATGACTCTGGTCAGATATGAAACCTACAGGTAGCCGCATGGAAGCTTCATCCTGCAGCCTTATTTCTTGCCCGCCGCGTCTTCTGTGTCTTCTAATATATAATAACAATCGACATGAATACTAAATTCACCAACAACCCATTAGGGTTTCACCATTATAATGGATCAGTTTCACCATCTTAGTAAACATCTGTTGAATGGTAATTTGCCAACACAGGAGGAAAAAGCAGACCAAGGAGGATCAGCTGTAGGTATTTGCATTGCATCTGTTGTCATATTAGCTCTTGTCGTCCTCGTTTTTGTTTCCATCTGCAAGTGTTCTTCTACTACATTAGGCAACTTGTCTTCTAATAATCAGCAAAATCCTACGACATCCAACTCATGTTCCCGTGAACCTAATACACAAGCCCACCAGGAACTTGTAGCCCTACCAGTTTCTGTCTTTGGAGAACAAACACTACCCTCAACCTCAAACTCAGCGTTGCCGCAACCATCATCATCAGAATCTTCTTCTCCTTTCGCATTTTCTTATGGAAACTGTGCGATTTGCTTGGATGATTATGCCCATGGAGAGTCCATAAGGGTCTTGCCTAGGTGTAAGCACATGTTCCACAAGGACTGTATTGATCACTGGCTATCATCAAGAACTTCAAGTTGTCCCGTTTGTAGAGACCAAATCATTGAAAAGAAAGTGGAGTCTTGTTAGGACTTAAGAGCCAAAAGCCGGTCGCTTACTTAAATGCTGGTGTAGTTCAAATAAGAAGTAGAACAGAAAGAGTATTATTGTCCAAATAATATAGCATTAGGAGCATCCTTGCCTCCTTAAAACCTGGAAAAGATGTAATCATTAGCATGAAAAATATAACAGTATTATTCTCTCTATTCTCTTCTTACCTCCCTCACTTCCGTTTCTCCCTTTCTGCCATATTGCTTATCCTCATTCTGCCATTCTTCATTCTTCAGTCTCCTAAAGAACTTACAGCTAAAGCAGTACACAACAACGATAGATTCTCCTAATGTGGTGGCAGATGTTACAGGTTCATTTACATTATTTCCTTTCAGCAATGGCAGGATTCATTACAACCAGTGAGAAGTTAAGAATCTATTTCGTTGCCAAGAATTGAAGGCAGGAAATAAGACAAGCTCCAAGGGGATGTGCAAAAATGCTTGCCACACTTTTTTTTTTCTTTGTGAATTATGATAATCTGATAGGATGATTAAGATCTATTATCAAACAATTCTGTCAGTAATTGAGTGTGAATAACACAATTGGTGCATTTGAACAATTCAAGTGATAGTAGGTAATTTTTATGTTGTGAGCCATACCTCTAGCTACTTCTGATTAACCTTTAAGTATCACCTGTAGAATGAAGAATTGAACTGGGTTTTGGCTGGAAGACCACAAACACAAAGAATGACTTCTCTTTTCTGAATTTGACTTTTTGAGCTGTAAAATTACACCAGTTTGGTATATTTGCCAATTAAATCCTAACTGTGTTTTTTTCCCTATACAGTGAAATTAAAAATGGAAAGAAACATGCCTTGGCATATGCCAATATCCCTAATACCCACGGATTCATGCATATACTCCTGAAACCAAACCATCAGAAAACCGGAAAGAAAAAAACTCTTAACTTAACGGGAACTACCTAGCTAATTACTATTTCTTATTTAGTTTTTTTTTCCCCTAAGTAATCAAGGACCGACGAGTTTCCTTATTCTGTAAATATCTAAGAAATATTAGCGTGAATTTGTTTTCTCTCTATTACAAGTAAACCCTAAAGGAGTTTTAGAGTTGGAGTTGCAGAGACGCCATTACTATGCTGTGTTTAATCGTTTTATTGCTGGTCAAGTGCTTTTTTCCTGATGATGAGAACAAAGATAACAGTGCTAAAAGTCCTGATTGTGATGAGATTGCTGCGCTTCCTACGTTTTCGGTTGGGTCGAATTCGTTGCCTCTATGTTCTTCTGCATCGTTGGAGCATGAGAGCTCTGCCATATGCTTCGATGAGTACATTCATGGAGGTTACATAAAGGTTTTGGCTAGGGGTAAACACATGTTCCATAGGGACTGCATTGATAAGTGGCTGCTGTTATATTCATTAGCTTGTCCCGTTTGTAGAGACCAAGCCCTTGAGCAGAATAAGGAAGCCTACAATGATGAATTAGGAATCGATAGATTTTGGTAATTCCTGAAATTTTTTTAAATGTCAACTTTTTTATTTAGTATTATTACTTACAAATAGTGAGTTATGATCGGACCAATTTTCACAGCAATATTAAATTCATTATTTTCAAATTAAGTTAGCATCAGAATATATTTAAAATTTGATTGATTAGTCTCGTAAATTAAATCAGTCTAAATCTATTATTATTAAAAAATAATTATGATTAATTATTAGTAAAAATTATGAAAATTAGATTTTGATTTTGATTAAATTAAGATAATTTTCTTACATCAAATATGTTATTATATGCTATTCATCGCTAAAATTGCAGAAATAGAAATGCTAAATTGCATGTGTTTTGTTTTGTTTTCTTAGGTTCATTAATAGGCCCATTGACTTTTGAGCTAGGAAATAGGCCCATAGACTTTTGAGCTAGGAAATAAGGAGCAACCCTCTGTTAAATTCCTTTTCTTCTTAGGTTATGTTTGGCAGGGGATTAAAATTTATCCTTATGAAATTTGGGTTTCTTTGGTTTGAACTTTTGGGGAAGAAGAATTGTCATCACTCTCCGAGTTAAATTGTGTTTAATATTGCATTTATACTGTGTTTAAAAAGTTTTTCAAAAATGTATTTGAACTAAAAAAAACGTCAATTTTATATTTTTTCGAACTTGTTTGTATGATTTTAATATATTAATATGAAATATAAAAAATATATATTAACATTTGTCACATAATGTTGGGAACACGATGATAATCAATAGTATTTACCATAACTGTGTCTGTATCCATTTAGATTTCAGTTTTATTGGGACGGATGTGAAGTTTACTCACCCATTTTATTTTAATTGTATTATTATTATTATTATTATATTGACTGGTGTTAATATATATATATATATATATATATATATATATATATATATATATCACATAATTTTGTAGGATGTCATTTTGCGTAGTTTTTAATGACATTAAAAAAAAAAAAATCAGATCTATTGAATGGACAAAATCTTGGATGGCCTTTTTAAAGACATATGCAGCATCATCCAGAATTATCTATTAACTTAAACACTAAAGAAAAATTGCTCATTTACTTTTCATTAACATTCAATTTTATTGTTCACTGGCTACAATACTAAAAGAGAATGCTTATTGATTGTCCATTCTCTTGTGCATTTCACTTACCTCAACACTCAATTTTAATACTTACTATCACTTAATTCTACTGTTTATTTTTATTTTTTTTTGGCATTTTTTCACTTTAGTTCCTCATTTTTTCAAAAAAAAATCGATCCCAAACTTCATTTGTATTGCAATCTGGTTTTGAATAATTATAGAAGAGAGAAACATGGAGAGAGAAGGAAGAAGGAATAGAGAGGGACAGCGAGGGCCATTCATATCATCTCGTTCGTCAAAATCATTATTATTTTGTTTGTTTTGAAGAATATAATCCGTTTATATGAGTCACAAGGCTTAAAATAGTAGGATGACATGGATCGAGATTTAGAAATATTTTGAGTTTTTTA
Organism: Dovyalis caffra; assembly: GCA_963924115.1. NCBI lineage: Eukaryota > Viridiplantae > Streptophyta > Magnoliopsida > Malpighiales > Salicaceae > Dovyalis > Dovyalis caffra. The sequence continues at coordinate 765,269 of CAWUPB010000950.1, read as the reverse complement.
TTTTATTTGAATTTTAATTTTTATGTGTATTAAAATTGATTTTGAAGATCTAAATGAGTTTTTTTTTAATGATATTTTATGTGATTTTGAGGTGTTTTAGACAAATATATATATATATATATATATATATATATATATATATATATATATATATATATATTGTTGAATTTGATTTTGGAATTCGAAAATGAAAAAAGTCAACTGTTAGGTGGCTTTTCTAGCAAAACAGAGTTTGTTGAAAATTGAAAAGGTCATTGAAATTATCTTTTTTAACTGTCCAGACCTGGACACAATCCTGGTCATCTAGGCCTAGGTGCGCAAGCCTAGTCCTTAGTTGGGCCTTTTTTTTTCTCAAGATTTTTAAGCGAATATTTTGAAATATCAAATGTTTTTTTTGTTTTCTAATGGCGTTTGATGAGAAATAAATAAATAAATATGATATTTTTCATATTATAAATAAAGATATATTTTAGATTATATTATTTTTATAATTTATAATTTATTTTTTAAATTTATCATTTTTATAGAGATTGTCATCCAATTAATTTTAATTTTAAATAAAATTTTAGTGTATATATATATATATTTCAAAGAATTTCTATTAGATTTGTTTATAAATAATTTATAAAATAATGTTTTAGTTAAGAATTCATGAATTTTTAGATTTTCTTTTTTGATTATTACAAGTTTTTAGTTAAGAATCAAATAAACAAAAATAAGTCTTTTTTTTTTAGCAAAAACAATTATAAAAAAATATAATGAATAATTAATCAAACTCAAAATTTTAGTTAAAAAATCATAAAACTAAATGATTTGTTTTTATCCAATATATTTTGATGGATTCATAATAGAATAAAAAATTTTAAAGTAAAATAACTTTCTATATATTCTATCATATCTGAAACATAGCAATGGTTAAAAGCTACTTTATCCTATAATTTTGTAGTCAATTCTCATTTGCACAAGTGTGTGGATGGCATGTAAAATGCTGAATCTGACCGAGGTACCATTGAAACATGGGTCGAGGAAAACATTTGAAAGAGATTCTATACCCCAATCAAAATGCTCCCACATGCATGCATTATCCGAATATAGAATTAATTAAGTTGAAGAAAACATTTAAAATAAATTCCATACTCCAATCAAAATGCTCCCACATGCAAGATCCGAATATAGAATTAATTAAGTTGAAGAAAACATTTAAAAATATAAATGATACGTTTGAACAATCTTTAAACCAATTATTTCCCAGGAAATCAAAACCATACTGTCACTCAAGGATTAACATCAAGAGTCTTTACGATTATCATAATTATATGTATAATTGTCTAAAACAAAATGATGATCGCGGCCGTATGTCGTTAATCAAGATAACACTAATTAAATTGAGATAAAAAAGTAAAACTTAAATTGACAAAAAAAAAAAAAGTAATTAATTAAATGCCGACAATGAAACGTGTAAGAAGACAAGAAGAGATAACATGGTTAAAGTCGCACTCATGATGCCATCAACATGGTGGAGTCTTGGATGCACACATCTTTGAATGACTTGGAAGACTGCATAAATTAGAGCCACTCGAAGCAAATAATACCATTATTTGTCTCTATCCAATGACAATATGGATCATATATAGGCGATGCAAACTAAGTATTTTAGGAAGAATTAAATTGTATTTTTTATATAAAAATATAAAATCAACGATAAGTCTTATATTTTTATGAAAGAATAGAATATAACATGTATTAAAAATTTTTGCTACATCAATATGTTAACAAAATTTTGATCGAAAGAATCACACGAACTAATATGGTTAATAAAAATTTAATTTATATATTTTTTATCTAATATTAAAAGAATATATTAATATAATTAAAAAGTATAAAGTTTATATTTTTTTAATACAATAAATTGATAAATATTTTTTTATTCAATAATAAATGTGTTCTTTAGTCAACTTTTATATATTTCGAGACTAATTTTTTTTTAATCATAGTTAAAAAACACTTTCCAATGTACGAGTATTGATTATAAAAATCGAATTCTGAATTTAACTAACAAGTCTACTTTCATTAATTAACAAATTACCATCTTGTGGATATAAATCGATAAATATCATTAAAAAGAAAGGGGAATGGATTGAGACAGGGGATGCCAGGACTTTTTTTGGAACAGAAGATGCTGGTATTCAATTCTATCGCTTTCGAGCTGCGTTGAGAGTAGAAGTCTAATAGACGGTTTCGTACATATTCAAACCTTGATTAGTAGTACAAAAAATTGAAATAGGAGATGACTACTTCTTTCATGTAGTTTAAGGTCAGTTGAACCATCCAATGGACTAAAACAGCTCCAATATTAAGGATGGGACCAGTCGCAAATACCAAGTACCAACATGGAAGTGTCCCTTGAAGGAGAGTAACATGGAATCGTTGTCAGATTAACTTTTGGGTTACTTGTTTGTCAACTGGCTCTTGGTTACTCCTAAGGCTATTGAAATTCATTGCACCTTTCGATTATTTTACAAGAATACAACATTTTTTTTTCTTTTTTCAACTTGATATACAGACACATCATCATGGGATCTTTTTTCTTTCGTATGAAGTAAGATGGGGATGATATGATTGGTTACATCATCATGGCCACTTCCGGCCATTTGATCTTTTCTCAGCAATAATGCCTGGTTTCTAAATTTGGCACAAAATATCAGCTCGAGACTCGACACTCAACATTTTTTATTTTTTTTCCGTATGTTTATCATTACTCTTTCAACGAAGAGCACCTGTGGCCCATTAATAGCGATTCAATTACTTTAGTATTTCCTTCCATTGATAAGTATCTGGTATACGACAGAGTATAGTACAACTCTTGTCATGTCTTATAATTTGTCGTCGTCGTCGTCTTCTTCTTCTTCTTCTTTTTTTAGGCTAAAGTATCAGAGGAGAAACTTCATTTATGCCCCTATAAATTCATTAATAATCCACTTTTGTTCCTATAGTTTAAAACTTCTCGATCTACCTTTTTATTTTGTAAGAAGTTCAAATGTTACCCCTAAATGTTTAATAGCCTACTTTTTTAATTAGATTTTTAAGTTCTTTTCAAGTTTTTAAGGGTTCTATGAGATAATATAATATGTATGAGGATACTAGAGAAAATATATATATATAAATATGAATTTTTGTTAGTTAATAAACACTCCCTCCATCCCAAAGATCATCTCGTTTAACTTTTTACATCGATTAAGAAAGTTATTAATTGTATGCCATATCAACATGTTTTGTTCACACTTTTCTAAAATGCCTTTTTCGTTACTATTGTTAGTTATTAAAATTTAATCTTACATTACATAGAACCTATCTTAATTTAAAGAGAAAATCTATTCAAAATTAAGGTGGTAAACCAAAGAAAAAATTATTAAGTTCATTAATGATCAAATTTAAAACAACTATAGTAAAATAACATAATAATAGAAATATTTTACTATCAAAATTTTGATATGCAATAAAGTTCCTACAAAAATGAATATTTTTTATGTAACAGTTTTTTTTTTTTTTTGAAATTTTTAGTTAAATGTATTTGCATGTATGACAAAAAAAATGTAAAGAATATTGATTTTTTTGTTAGTGAAGAACAAAAGAATGAAAGAAAGAATTAATTTTCTTTGTCAATTAAGAGTATTTTAGATATATATATATATATATATATATATATATATATATAGAGAGAGAGAGAGAGAGAGAGAGAGAGAGAGAGAGAGAGAGAGAGAGAGAGAGAGAGATTTTTGGGACAAAGGAAGTATTAATAAAAAACAAAATCGATTTTTTTTTTAATCTACAGAGTACTGTTGGAAATTTATAATTACAAGGATAGAAGTGAAATATTGATGAATCTGTGTGGCAACAATATACATAGTTTACCCTCATCGAAAGTTAACTTCTACTATATATTTAGCAAATAAGTTGAACGATCATGAACTTGCATTTAGATGATAAGAAAAAGATACCATGAACTTGCATGCAGGCATTGGTGTTTATCTTGTTTCGCATGTTTCTTCTTTCAACATTTAAACTTGAAATTTGGTGAAATTTTTAATTAAATTCGATTTAAAAAACTAAAATTGAATTAATTTTAGTTATTTGGTTTCGATCAAGTAATAAAATCAATTTTTATACGGATATGTTTAAACAATCAATGATTTTTTTATAATTACATATTTCAAATGTGAATTAATAGACTTGTACTTTAAATTTTGACGCCTAATTGTGAGGTATGATTTTGTGTTTTAGTATTACTTAAATAAATATTTATTATCTTTTATATAGATTAATTTAGACTATTTGGGCTTAACGAAGAGCTCCATAGTCCATAGCTCCGTTTGTTTGGCAAAAAACAACTTTCAATATAAAAATCAATTTTGAAGAAGCTATTTTCTAAGAAGTTATTTTTTGAAAAATATTTTCCGACATTTGACAATTTCATAAAAAAAACTACTGAAAAATATATTACAATATTTATTTGATACGGAAAAATAAAATACAAAAATAGACTCGTGATTGTTACATTGACAATTTTTGAGGAAATTTCAATAAGGCATATTCATAATTTCACAATATAATATGTATTTAGAAAAATTTAATAAATTCTTATAAATACCGACTCTAAGATTTAAATTCAAAAAATCAAAAAATAAAATTTATATTTTTAACCATCAAATCAATTCATCAAAACTACTTGACACAAAATCAAGTCAATATTCATATTTAGTAAAAAAATTTCTAAGTAATCATAACATTGTTATTTTAGTAACTTAATTAAGAATTTTTTTTTTAAGAAATTGAACTGATAATTTAATTTTAAAAAAATACTTTTACAAGTTATAAGTTATCATTTGTAAATAATTATTTATTTGGTTTCAAAAGATTAATGTTGGAATAATTTATAAATAATTGTTGACTATAATTACTAATAAAATTTTACAACCGATTAAAATTAGTTACAAATAAATAGCATTGAAAAAATAATATATTTATTAATGAATTAATTAGTTTAAAATTTTTCACAAATGATTGCGAGTCTTGTAATAGTCATTTTCAATCATTTAAGTATAGTTTAAGTAGTGTTTGTGATAATGGTATAAAAAATAGAGATCAATTATTGAAATATTTATTATAAAAATAATTTTAAGGTATAAAAATGGTTTTTAAGAACATTTAATTTATTTATAAATCAAAAAATCAAATGCTAGTAGAAATAGAAAAAATAATTAAATAATTGATAATAATTGATAAGAAATAATTAAAAATTAATTTGATATATTTTAAATAAAAAGAAGACAGAAAAAAATTGTTAAAATATATCGAGAGAGATAAGTAACACGAGAGCAAGATAGCTCGTGAGGAAAAGAAAAAATATTTTTCTCTCTTTTAACTTGGAAAATATTTTTTCAAAAATATTCTATCATTTTCTGTTAATTTTTTCTCAATACAAAAAAAATATTAAAAAAAAAAAATTTCTGAAACTTATTTTTTCCTGAACAAGTAAGGCCTTGTAGATCGTTCAATAAATTTTCATCCATGCAATGATGATATGCTTGAATGCCTAACTCAATGGCTTCATCCCAGTTTAGCATCTCAAAACTTGGATAGGCACATGTACCATCACTATGGTTACAGTACTTGTTCTTACTTTAAGATACCAATTTACTCTTTAGCCCAAGTCCGAACCCATTAAGAGGAGTCAACAATATAACTTACAAGGGCTCAACTCATTCTTTGCGATGATTTATGCCTCTAAAGCTGAACTAAAATCCATAACATTAGCGACAGATTAATAAGAATCTCAAACATGTGAATGAAAGGAAACAGGGAAGAAGAAATTTATGGCTAGAATTTTGAATCCGAAAGTAGAATGACTCGTATAGATCCAACACATAAGTAAATAGCAAACCACAAGCAAATCCTATTACAGCCTAGGACCTACTCTATTTGTCTGAAGATCGCTTAAACAATTCCCTAACGATCAAAAAGTCTAAGAAGAGACAGATGGCTACAGAAAAAATTAAGATGCTAAGCGGTGAGAAACCAGCAAAAGGATGATTTAACACACAATAAAATAACAATCTGTGATGAAACCAGTCGAAAACCCACAACACCAAATCACAAAAAAAGAAAAAAGAACAAACAGCGACACGATGAATCAAATGCATAAGTTAGTTTTAAAACAAAAAGACTAATTAATTCATTTATCAAAACGAAAGGGACTTATTTATAATTTACTCGTATTGGATGAGATGTTTTGTCTTATTGATTACAAAGTAAAAAATGAGGAGATTTTTTGTCTTCAAGAGGACGCAAATCAAGGTGCTTTCTATTGAACGTCTATGGTGCACAGCTACGCAGCCAGATCAATGCTGTCCATGAACGATAACACCCACAGAAATGCAGAAAATTCGAGTACTTTACATCAGTGCATATCATTATCGCAGGCTATGTGACCCCATGATAGAGTAGATGAAAAAGTGTAGAGATTCCAGTTATGCAAGAGCAAAATGAAGTAGATGGAAATATCTCTGAAGTATTCTCCATCTTTTGAGGATATATACCATTGATTATTGCAAAGAATCCATGCAATATATGTATATATAGGACCACAGTTATCATGAGTATATAACTTGTGAAATGCCCTTAAATTAATGCTTTCCCAGTTGAAATCTGTCGGCTATTCTATTGCACAAATGAAGTAGATATACATGAGCCACAGGGAAGATGAACCACTGCTTTATTCGGCAAAGATAAACCACAAGCACGGAATCATTTATGGTACTCGTCACAACTAGCTACTATGGATGGGGTATATTTCCAACGCAGACTTGTAAAGTTGACTCCCTACTATTACGCCATATTATTTTCATGGAGAAAAAACCTCAAATGCCATATTTTTAGCAGTTTGTGTAAGATGATGTAGCCAGTTTGATGATTAAAAGGGTATATATGTTCTTCGACAGTTTGGCAATCTGCAAGATATTGAATTGCTCTAAGTCTGATTATAAAAAATGAAATTCGACTCTTTGTAGTATGGTGATAATGATTTTTTACAATAAGATATCACGATTTCAAATTTTAACATATTAATTCTGTTAGAAATTTTTAATGCATGAGCTAAAAAAAATACTTATAAAAAATGAAACTCTCATGGATGTTTAGTTTTGAGGATAGCCTGCCTTAAGATTAAAAAATGAAATTAAATCCATCGTATGAAAGTTGAGTTGCTTTGAACGGAAGAGATTTCAGTAATTTAAATAGTTGATTTTAAATTTGAGTTTTTTTATACGTAGAAAATTCATTAAATAATTATGCATGCTTTGTATATTAGAAAGAACAACAAGAGATTAATTTGAACTTTTGAGCTTGAGATACCTTGAAGATAAAAAAAAAAGGAATTAACTCTAAAAAATCATTTAATTATAAAATGAATAAAATATTAACAATTTTTGAAAAACGGAGGAAGATGATTTTCTTTGTTACCTCAAAAAGATTTCAAAAAATAAAAATAAAAAAAGCTTTAAAGAATCAAAGGGAAATAAAAAACAACGCCCATAAAATGAGGTTAAGGAAGTATAGTAATATGATACTTTGACTGGGAAGAAAGAAAGAAATATTAGGAAAAATGTAACTAATGGAGAGGTGGAATTCTTCATTCAAACATCCAAGATTGGAAAAATTAAAGAATATAAATTCTTCGGTCATAATATTATAATTCTGCAAACTTATATGCCTGCTTTGAAAAATTCCATGATTTCTGGATTATGCTTCTAAGAACTATTTCTGGTTCCATTTTCGCTTGACCCGCATCATATTCCACCCAATAAAAAATTGGAGGCAGAGAAAAACAAATGTGCTTACGTTGATTACTTTGTAGCATCTTTTAGAAGAAGAAGAAAAAAATGGAAGTTTTACAAGCGTCCAAAACCACCAAGGAACAATATTTGACAATATTTAGTCTGACTGGATCATGCACCACTTTGAGGGCTAGATAAGAAATTAAATCTAAATAATTATTTATTATAATTAAAGAGAAAATAATAGCATGTTTCTAAAATTTCAAATTAAATTTGTACCATAAAGACTGCATTTCGTTAATACTCCGATATTCATTTTTTTCTTTAGATATCTTTATCGCACGATAGAGATATTATTAATTATGTTTGAGATTAAAATAATAAGATTTAATTTTTTTATACGATTTTAAAATTTAAATTTTATATATTTATAAAAAATTTATCAAAAAATCAATTTATGGATAATTGGCATCTGGCAAAGACAATAATTGGGCAGAAACAAATCAAAAGAAAAACATAGACCCATCATGCATAGTCCCTCCGCATTCAATGGAAAAAAAAAAAAAAAAAAAAAAAACCAAATTGGATAAGTCATTGTTTGCTGAGTCATCCCTTAACTTCAAAACTCACCCAAAGACACAAAAAACCAGATAAGCAGATATCCCTCATCTTAACTTAACCCTGGTTAAACTCAAAACCCATTTCTATATAAACCCCAGTAACCCCACTCTTTCAGAACCCATAAGCCACGAACACTCTATCGTCTAGACCATACCATGCTATCTTCTTGTCTCTCCAATCCTGCTCCTCCACGTGTAACATTCCAGCGACCGTTAGTAACCAACAGCAGCACCACCACTCTCCCGCCGCCAAATCTGTCTATAAAGAAACCTCAAGGCATGGCATCCTCTTTGTATGAGATTCTAAAGATTCCGGTAGGGGCATCAAACCAGGAGATCAAGACTGCTTACCGGAGATTGGTCAGGACTTGCCACCCTGATGTCGCTGCCGGTGATCAGAAAGACTCGTCTGCTGACCAGTTTATGAAGTTACATGCTGCATATTCAACTCTATCAGACCCAGAAAAGCGAGCTGTTTACGACAGCAAGCTATTTGTAAGGAAACAGCGGCCGTTGACCACCATGGGGTTTTCAGGTTACGGGGGCCGGAATTGGGAAACTGATCAGTGTTGGTAGCCCAAGTTGAGAGCTATTAATCAAAGATTTTAGTAGTAATTGATCAGAAATGAAAGCCTCAGTCACGAATATAGCATTGATTATCCGGGCGAGGGAGATGCCTAGTAGGATGGCATCGATGGTTTTGTTTCAGTATCTTTAATCGCCACTGATGCTGACAATTCTGGCATTAACTTGTAGATAGTGAAATATGTAACTCTGTATACGCCGAACGAAAAGAAATACTAGAAGTTTGTAACTTTGATTAGGTGCTTTTGGAGGCATATCTTGTGCAATTGCAGACAATCAAAGTAATTTTCCACGAGACCTGGAAATTAGGTGTAATTATTATGATTACTATCTACACAGTCTCCTTGTTAAATTAAGTTAAAAGAGGAAAAATGGACGATTCTCTTGTTTTTTTTCTGTTCTCTACATCTCTTTTTCTTGGCAACTTTTTCTTTTAAGTGGGCAAATCTTTCTTTATAATTAAGGTAATTATTCTTGAACCTTGCTAAAGGTAAGAAGAGTCAATGGGTTTCTTATTAATGCCGGGGGTTCTACGAGTGCAGCACAAGACTAAAACCAAAAGAGCATGTTTACTCTGTGAAAATATCATATCAATGAAAATGTTAAATTATTGAGTGACACGTCAATCGATATTTTGTGTTTAATTATTTAATTTTAAGAATAATAGAAATTAAATTTGTGATTATTGGATGATAATATTTGAATTCAAATAAAAAAATAGAATAATAAGATTCAAATTTATGATTGTTCTGGAATAATAAGATTTAAACTCGTGATTATTAGCAAACAAAACTTTAATATATTGTTAAAAAGGTTATTTCAATCAAAAAATTAAATTATTGAGGGAGACTTCAACAGATATCTTATATTTAATCATTTAATTTTAAGAATGATAAAATTCAAATTTTTGATTATTGAATGGTAACATTTGAATTCGAATAAAAAAAAAATTCTAGAATTCAAATTAGTGATCATTTTGAAATAATAAGATTTAAACTCGTCATTATTAGTAAGCAAAACTTTAATATAATATCAAAAGATTATTTTAATTTAAAAAGTTAAGTTATTGATTGAAGTTGCACGTTATAATTTATATCATGCATCTCAATTAGAAACGATTAATTATCAATAATATCTCAAAATATATAATTTATATTATTTTTTAATAAATATTTAAAAAAAAAATTACGTGTGAAATGTAACGAGCCTAAAAATCTGATCTTTTAACAGAGGAGGAAAGAGGGAGATGATCCAATTAATTAGTACTTATCTGAACAAAACACTGTGAGAAAGTCAATGAAGGCATAATTTAGATCATTACACTTGATTTGTTACGTGGATCACTGATTACTAGCTGACAAAATGGCAATCAATTTGGCTAGTTACGTGAGACATGTGCCTCTGGTCCTTAGAAGGAGCACAAGTAGGGAAAACTAATCAGATGCAAGTACTATAGCAACTTGCAAAGAACAATATTGAGGATACTCTGCCTTAGTATGGATGAGTGTTTTAGCTTTTCCATTGTGTATGCGTGAAAGCAGGCAAATAGGATTATCGTGATCCATGTGAGATAGGGTGCGTCCACTAGTAGTTTGTCACGAGCACTTTTTGTAACTTTTCCATAGTCATGTCTTCTAATCCAGCTTGCAAAGAGTGACCTCTTCCGTAGGATTCAGGAACGCATCGTTTTTAGAAGATAAGTTTGAGCCACTTTTTCAAAGATGTTAATCAACTGTAGAAAATGAAAGGACATGCGTATCTTTAATTTCCATGCAATGAAAGGTACTAGCTAGCAGCAGAGAAAAGGAGAGATGGACGCAAGATCACTCAGTTTTGTATTCTATTTAGTTTTTGTACACACCGGCACCACCAATTTGCATGTAGTGGTGGCGGTAATAGGCTTCCATTTGAAACTCAAGTTGAACCATGGAAGAAAATTTTTTATTCAAATATTCTCAACTTGACTATGCCGTGACACACACGCACATATGCATTAGTTTTTGTAATTTTGACAGGGAATTTAAGGGATTAGCGATTCATAAAATACTTATATTATAATTAATTGATTATTTAAAATATTTTTCTATCAACTTAAATGTTAATTGAATCTCTGTAGAGAATCAATTTAATGTGTGCCTTCTGTCAATAACATCATTGATAAATATTAAGTAAATTACATAATCAAACGATATGTGTGTTTTTGATCTCGATGACCTAATTAATTTTTTCCTATTTTTAATTACAAATTTTTTTTTTGAAATTATATATATATATAAACAGCCGAATCTATTTTGAAGAAAACTTCTTTCATTGTCCCTTTTGGGCGATATAAATAGAAAGTCATGCCTTTTGATCTTAAAAATACACCTTCTGAACTTCAAAAGATCATTAATGACATTTTTCAATAATATTCAAAATTTTGTATTGTTTACATACATGATATTTTGATATTTTCAACTTCCATTGAACAACATTTCAAGTATTTGAAAATATTTTTCAATGTTACAAAAAAGAATAGACTAGTATTATATATATATATATATATATATATATATATATATATATATATATATATTCATCACCATTTTTTTTATTACAAAAAGCATTTATTGAAATTAGATTTTTTTATTTTCTTTTAATTTCAATAAAAATTCTATGTAATAAAAAATAAAAAGAAAAAATAACTATAGACATGTTGACTATGCGATTTATTTAATGTCATTAGCGACGGTGCTAATTAACGTAAAGCTCACATTAAACAATTTGATCCAATATAAAGATTCAATTAACACTTAAATTAAAAGAAAAACCTGATTAATCCATATTGCTTTTAGTATAGACTGGTTAACCTAGAATTTAAAGCTAAGAGTCTCTTGATCATCAACTTATTCTTTTCATCTTCCATATATTTGTTATGGAAAATGGAAAAATGAGAACTGGACAAACTTCAAGGCTTGAGATTCAATATGCGATAGCTATTAAGAACTTTATAGGTCTATGTAGCCCATTGCAAAGAGTAGAGCTACCCAAAATATGTGGTTCTAAAGGCATATTGGCTAACATTGATCATATTTTTCCTTGCATGGAAAACTAACTTATTCCTCAAGTTTTCAGTTTCAGATTCCGGTAAACAACTTGCAATGATCATGAGTGTTTAATTGATATCTTCCAAAATATAATCCCAATTGCATAACTTTGCTCTTACAATATGGATGCTCAAATTGGTTGCTTGGAATCCAATTCGATCCCTTACTTTTTACTCTTTTTTTAAATAATAATAATAATAATAATAATAATAATCTAAAAATATCAAAAATCAAACATTTTAATCAATTTATCTCAATTTAAAAAAATCAATTCTTTTTTATGAATTTTATTATTTTCGTATGTTTTGAATAAAAAAAAGTGAAGAAAAAATCAATACAAAAAAAAAAAAAGAGTTAGAAAAGGAAAAAAAGAAAAAAGAAAAGAAAGAGTAAAAAAAATTAAAGATACATAAGTTATCATATTCTAACTTAACCAAATTTAATCCAATTCTTCGAGTTTAGACTAATTTGGTTTAGGAATAAAGAAATTTCTAGCCTAACATCACTAATTCTTCTTAAAGGAATGAATATAGATAAAATGGTGTTCACCCCCAATCCAGGTATAGATACAAAAATTTAGAAAGTCAACTCGAGGTTAATCGAGGGTAAAAAATAGGCTTATTGTACAAAAAAAAAAAAAAACAAACAAACTTTATATTTTTAATCATATTAGCACGTTCTTTTAATGTTGGATAAAAAATACATAGACTAAGGGTGTGCTTTATAACTTATTTAAGTTTCTTAAAAAATTATGTTGTAGTAATTAATAGAAAACTTTTATTTAAAAATCTAAATAATCTTATAGTTAAAATTATAATTCAGTCAAAATCCATTTAATTAGGTAAGTTAAAGTTTTTAACTTAAAATTTTTTTATTAACATGCTTAGTTGAAAGATTTTTAAAACTTTTTGAACATAACTATATAGCATTTATTTATTCTTATAACCTTAGTTATACAAACCGATTAAGAAACGATCTCTATTATCCCCATTGTCAAAACGAAGAGACCTTCTTAATCTTCGATGCTTCTATCCCATTATTATCAATAAGCTACTAGTTAGAAGAAAGTTAAGTAAGAAAACCCAGTACCTCCGAACTTTTTCCGGGTGAGTCATGTCTTGCTTGACTAAAATTTTCAATTTTAAAAGTTTTTGTTTCTCTCGGTTTCTCTTTATTTATTTGACTACAATACTACCTTGTATCTAAGAGACACTTAATTGGATTCTCTATTGCAAGCATCTTAATTCCCAAACTTAAGTCCAAAATAATGCAATAGGTTGTTGAAGTTGTAGGTTGCATTATCACGCCTCACAAAGTGTTTTTGCATTATGCTCTTGTATAATCAATAGAGATCAACCACAATAAGAAAGTCTAGGTTCAAGAAACTCTCATATACTACTCCATAGAGTCAACCGTTGCCCTTGTAAGATCGTTCATAATCCATTTGTTTATAATGACTATGTTCGCAAAAGGTTTCTATGGGATGGAACTAGCCAATAGTATTGGCCTTGTAAATGCGGGGCAATATCTTGAAGACAAATACGAGGGTGGATTTTTTAATTAATAATTATTTTTATATGTTTATAAAAACAAACACATTTATTTATGTATTTTTATTTATATTAAAAAATATCATGTCACATTAGCAAGGTTAAAATTGTCATATATAAACCCTTAATATATTCAACAACAATACCTATCAAATAATTTTATTATATTCAACACTTAATTTTCAATAAATATCAAACAGACTTATCGGTAACATATTCAATACTTAATTATTCAAGCACTTAAAATTCAATACTTAACAGATTCAACACTTAATTTTTAATTTTTATCAAACACCACCTAAGTTTTTGTTAACCATACTAGCACGTGTGACTTTTTTATACCAAAATTATGTTAACATCCGACATGGTAAAGAATTTTAGTCCTTATTGTCAATACTTTTCCCTTGCCATGTCAATGTTAACGAAATTTTGACAAAAATAAAAAATAAAAAATCATGCATGCTAATATGGTTAATACAAGTTCGGTTTGTGTATTTTCTATCCAATATTGAAAGAACATGCTTATATGATTAAAACATGTAAAGTTTGTACGTTTTTGGTACAATAAGCTAAAAAATACAAATTGAAACAAAAGGAAGGAAAAAGTATATCTCTCTCTTTCTCTCTTTAGATAGACGAAATATAGCCAAAACAAAGGTTGAATCACCATGAAAACTACGAAAACCACCACAAAACATTTCCTTCTAACTTTAATAGTGAACTCATGATAGAGAAATCAGTCAAAACTTCCTCAATGGTATTTCAATTTTTTTGCCAAACCACTTATCTAAATGAGTAGTACAAGGTTCTAGCAAGTATGAGTAATTTGAGAATGATTTCAAGTATTAAAACTCGATATTTCCAGCCATATTAGCTCGGACAAGAACAAAAAAGATAATCAAAAGTTGTAGTCATCGATTCTCCCTCTTCGCTTGCTCGTATTCATTACAACCTTCATCGAAAGGGTAGACGAGGTCAAGAGAAAGCTTTCCCGACCAGTCACACATTGAAAAGATGCCAAAAACTCGATTGGATAATAAATGACAGTTTATAACACCCGAGGAAAATACAAATACATTTTTGTAAATAATTGTTCTTATGCTCTTCATGAGCCAAGGGTAGAACAATAATTTTAAAAAATTGTTTAAGGGCATTTTAGTCATTCTAGTAACTTTTTGGTTAAGTTTTTGACATTTTATCATTGTAAAAATTACTCCACGCATTCCATATATTTTTTTATTGGTTGTGAAAATTCTTTAGAAATGTTGTGATTAGTCGATGTATATCAAATATGAGGAGTCCGAAACTATCGGATATGTTGGAGAGAAATAAAGATGGATTCAATACTCTACAATGGAGTTATAAGGATGAAATTGTGATTTAATTTCAAGAATTATTTGAGATGAGTGTCGATTTCGGTGTGATGTTGAATATGTGTCTATGTGATTGAGTTAAATTTGATTGCTAATACAATCTTTTTTTTTTTATCAATAATATGATTAATTGATTTTTAAAATCAAGTGATTCATGCATTTATGAAAAATGATTTTGCGATGGTGATGTTGCTTTGTTTTTCGTTTGTTATCAAATAATTTATAATGATATTGAATGACGATTGTTTTGAACTTATGATTTGAGTGGCAATTTATGGTTTTATAATTCTAGCGAAACCCAATAACGATTCTCTCTCCATTTATGATTCTAGTGATGATTTTATGATTATGGTGATTTTATGATTTTAGTAATACCAAAGGACAGCTTTTTTTTTCTACTTATAATTTGAGTAGTGAGTTTATGATTATGATTCACAATATCAAATAATGATTTGCTTTCCACATGTAATTTGAGCGATGATTTTATGAATTTGGTGATACAAAATGATATTTTGTTTCTTGCTTATGATTTGAGTTGCGATTTTATAATTTTGTGATTTTGTGATATCGAATGATGACTTACTTTTCACTTATGATATTAAATGATGATTTTTTTTTCTTTCAACACTATCACTTTTCATTTATGATTTGAGTGGTGAATTTATGATTTTACTCGTACCGAACAACGGTTGCTTCCCGCTTATGATTTGATTTTGCCATACCGAAAGATGTTTTGCTTTCCTCTTAAGATTTGGGTGGTTATCTATGATTTTTTATGAATTTGCTTTCCTCTTAGGCTTTACCTTTTATTTTAATTACACCCCTAATTGGCGATTAATTTTATTTTTTGATCCTTTATTTTTTGTAATTCTCTTCAATTTTATCCTTTATTTTTTTAGCATCCCCTCTTTTCTCTCAATTATAATTTGACCCAATTTCTTCTAGTATCAACCCTCCTTTGTATTTCTTCTCAATTACACCCTCAATTTCAATCAATTGTTTTTCTTTTGGCATTTTTCATCTAACATTTTTTTAGTTCTCCTTTTTTATTCTTTTTTTTTCTTTTCTTTCCACTTGTAATTTAAGTGGTGATTTATGATTTCATAAATTTGTAATTTCGAATGACATTTCGCATTCTATTTATAATTTGAGTGAAGATATTATGATTTTATTGTTTGCAAAATGATCAGTTTTCAACCTGCCTTTTAATGTCCTATTTCAAATTAAGGATAAGGTATTTGAAAGATGAAAGACGAAGTCCGAAATCAGGCGGTTGATCGAGTTTAAACTCAATGGCAAATACACCCAAATAGGTATATATAGATGTTCAACATCATAAAAATAAAAAATAAAACTTAGAAGTTAGAATTGCATGTGATCCAGCCCACTTCAGATATAATATTAAAATATAATTTTTATCTTTATTTCATGTAACTAATTTCCTATCTATGATCTTTACGTAAATCAGTCCATTAAATTTTTTTAATTATCTTTAATAGTAGATACGACTTCTTCTTTTTTTTTTCTTTTTTTTTTCATATTTTCGAACTCACGGTTTTCGAATGTCAACATATGACATTAGTCAATGGCACTAAACCCACTTACAACCAAGCAATTAAGGGCCGGTAGCCCTAGCTTCTGCTTGCTTCCCATTTTAGGGTGTTAATCATGTTATTGGCACCGACATATTAAGGGTAGAGTACTGTATCCATCGTGTTTGTGATTCATGCTGGTTAGGTCACAAACAATTTATTATACATATATCAATTTCCAAGGAGTAATGAAGGAAATACGATTTTTTATTTTTTGAAGATTAGTTTTGTGTATCTATCTAATTTTTATTGTATTCTAAATTTACGTATTAAGTGATACGAATGTAATGTTTTGTAATTGTATCGTTTAGTTTTATTTAAATTTCATTCATGATCTTTCTTGTAAAAAAAACAAAATATTTCTTCTTATTTTTTTTTAATATTCATGTTGATTTTTTTTTGTTATATATATATATATATGTGCGCGCGCACCGCGTGTGAGATCGTTGAACAAAGGATTTTTACTAAGGGATAATCTATCTTTAATTGAATTATGAAAATAAATTTAATCTTGATAAATTGGTCCTCAATACCACATGACCATCACATAAAAAAGAAACTATCAAAAAATAAGAAGACACAACTTCTGGAGTACGTAGGTACCACCGTACCAACGAATTTATAGTCAAAGGGCATGATATCAGCTAGAGATTGCAACGGTTGATAGGAGGAAAGAACAGATTTTGAGATCAAATGACATCAATTTTTTTAGTAGTAATAATAATAAAATACGGATAACTAGGGGTAAATAAATTGTTTTGATTTAGTTAAAACTAATGTTTAATTCTCACAATTTATTAATAACTAATCATGATTGATTATTTTTTAATCGGTTAAAAATTAATTATATTCTGATACTGATTTAGTTAAAAAAATAATTAATTTAATCTTAAATGATATAAAAACTGTTCCAAATATATATAATTCATTCTTCCTTGCTCATCACTAGTAGTTTATTCGTATCTACTCTCAAGTCTCACAGAAGAAATTAAAAGAAATACAAGGATGATGAAGATATACAATGAATGAAGGGTGGCTGCTTGCTTGCAGAAGTATATCTTAATTAGTAGTCACACCCTTTTTAACTACTCTCTCGAACAACTACGAGAAGGCAGGCAAAATTGAGATGTGATCAAAGGAGTGGACAAAGCAAAATTGTGGACCTGGTGAATTATAAAATTAAGTCAACTTTGGAATGCATTATTTTTATGATCTCTTCTTTTTTTTCCCCTTCCTTTTGATGACATCTTATAACATATTACAATTAATTATGCTAACAATTATGGAAGTTCTTTTTCTTTTTTCTTTTCTTTGTGATCCGAAATGCTGATGTTCTTGTACATCTATGGACATCCAACATACATTTAGTTCACGCTAGATTACTCTACTAATAAAAAAAAATTCATATTGGAAATTCCATAATTGATTATTAAAAAAATATTCATATTGGGCCCACAACAAGCCTTCCAATATGTTCATTTGGATGGCCCAGATCCAATCATAGCGTTTAGGCCAGGCACTTTGCATGGACTACATCTTCCTTGCTTTTTCCATGGGGACCTGTCAAAGTGCTTTCAGTCTGTCTCTCATATCTATATCATCCTATTACTCTTCTAGAAGAACATAATGGAATCCAGGTAACGTTCGTTTTAACGGAGGGGACTCGCTTAAAAAAATGTTTTTAGATTTCAATTTTTACGAAGATTGAAAACTTTTTGAATAATTATATCCGTCTTACTTAAATCTTTATATTTAAAATATAATTTTAGATTCAAATTTTTATATATATAAAAAGTTATATAAATAGTCGTGTATGTCATGTCTAGATCTTTAGTTTACAATACTCGATCGAAATCCAACACAAACACACATACACACATATATATTAGTCATGCTTTAATTTATTTTGTTATGTTCTTTCTTGAAAAGTAGAAAAAAGATTTTTTTTTATTTTTATAAATGGAGAAATTTGATTTCAAAAAACAATTTAATTAGTTTTGATACTATAGGGATTCATTTATTAGTTATGATGAACTCCATAGACTAAGTTATAGTTAACTCAAATATAATGAACGGTGATTGTTTTTTGTTTTTTTGGCATGATATGTGCCTAACTAATCATACAATAAAAAGGAGATCATAGCGATTATATTTTTCGTGGAATTAAAAAGAGTAGAAAAGTCAAAAGGTAGGTCGAGAAAAGTATAACGTATTATCTCCTGTATGTATAAAATAAGCAATTGGGTGACATTTTACCAATCAAGAATAAAGGCTCTAAGCTCCTAGAACAATCTCTGTGATTTGTTCCATTAGTGGAGCTCCTAAAAGCATCAACAATGGAATATGCTGGCCGCATGAAAATTTCTACCACGTGCATTGCAGGAAGTAGGGATGGTAATGGGATGGAGATGGGGCGCCATCCCCGTCCCCACCCCACCCCTAAAAATTTTTACCTTATCCTCGCATCGTTACTCCCAAAAGGTAAAAACTTTTATACCATTTTCATCCTAAATGGAGATAGAGGTTCGGGACAAACGAGGCAAAAACTATTATTTTTTTTCTAATCATTTTATCTTATTTTATTATTAAATTTTAAATTTTAATTAAAAAAATAAACTTTAAAAATTATTAATCATAAATTTTATATAGAATATAATTTTAATTGTAATAAAAAAAATTTAAAGACAAATGAGACATATGGGACAAGGTAAGCAAACATCGTTCCCGCTCCGTCCCTGTTCACGAGGCACCCCGCACCCACCCAGTTTTTCCATCAACGTGAAGAATCCTCGCATTGACTGAAAAGAATTGAGAGGGGCAGGGTGGGCCCGTTGAGACAAAGCAAATTGCCATCCCCAGGAAGTGAAGGCACTGTGAATGGAATTTGCAAGCATGATGTGTGTGGATTCAACTCGTGCCAGGCACATGCATGCATTTAAATGTTTAATTGTTTTTGTTTTCTTTTTTCACAAATAATGGCGTTCCGGTCAGAAAATTTGACCATGTATATATGTGACATGTATGTGACTATCACAATGATACGTTGAATAGTTAAAAAATTTTGATAATAAATGACATGTAATTAGTAATTTAGGGACATATGTAGAACCAAGAGTATTATATAAAAATAAATTCAGTTATTGATAGTATATATATTTGTTTATGATTGACAGTTAAAAAGAATATGGATCTTATAAAAAAAATTAATGATATTGGTAACTTGCAAATAAAGTTTTCTATAAATTTAAATAGAAAAAAATATTATATAAAAACATATTAACCGAGAGATATGGTTTAACAAGAAAGGAGTTGTATTGATTTGGTCAAAAATAATATTCAATTATCATTATTTACGGATAATTAGTCATAATTATTTTTTAATGGTATTAAGTTTTGGTTCATTTGGTTTAAGAAAGAGCCAGTGATGGATCAAAAGTTAAGCATGTTGTGATGTTGTCTTAGTAAAAAAATGATAGATTTAATCTCGATTGATGTAAAATTCGACTTGAATATATATATATATATATATATATATCGATGGACATTCGGATCAATTCCAATATTTGAAGTAAAATAATGAGTGGTCCGGACCATATGGTAGTGAGAGCTGACACTTCCTCCACAATGATCATCACTATGTTTTGTCACATTTGGATTAAAACATACATACATGCATGAGATGGTTCCCGTTTTCAATATATAACAACCCAACTAGGAAGATTTCTTTCTCTTGTCTCATAAATGTTAGCATGTTTTGGACAACATAATTTCTGCCCATGACCATTATAAAATAGTGGATATAATTCTTTTCTTATCGTTATTCCTTTAATGCATCTTTTTTAAGGTTCCATAACTCATGATTTTCTACTTGAAAATTCTGTCTGAAAATTTGTGGAATTGATAGGTTGTGGAATTGGTTTGGACCTTCCTTCTTATGAGGCCTCCTCACTTGGCCTACTTATGAAAATTGTTTATACGAGGGTAGAAAGAAATTTAGGCCAATTTCAAATAGCTTGTTGTTGCACTTCGAGAGAAAGGCCGATCAAAAGAGGACGCTGCAAAGCCCAAGAGAGAATATTTCAAAACATAAGGACATTATGAAGAAAAACCAAAAGAACTATGATGGTTTACAATTTACTGACATTATTTACTCGGACTTATATGTATTGTTCATTCAGACTCACGTGTATGATTTATTTTTATCATACAGTAGAATTTCGTGATTCTTGGGCATTCATATATGGCTTTTAATTACATGATGCTCCATTTTGGCTGCAGTGTTTCTTCTAAAAGATAATTTTTTTTTTTTTAGAATATTTCACAATATAAGGACATTACTTAACCTATGATTTTTCTCAAAATTCTTAATTACATTTTCTATAAAATCTTATAGGACTCCTCAAATTATGGGTAAAATAGTGTTAGATTTTTTAAAATTCTGGAAATTTTCACTTAACCTTTTCAGATTGTTTCATATTATTTTAGACAATTTGTAATTATCCTTAATACGTAAATTGTAATGTTCATGCATACAAAAAAGTGCATGATTACTTTGTGGGTATACAAAAAAGTACATGATTACTTTGTGGGTTTGCCGGCCAGCACGACAAATTACCCCTTCTGTCTCAAAAATTATTTTCTCTGATTTTTCACATATATTAAACAAATTATTGATTGTCATGTCATATTAACATTTTTTTTTCATAATTTTCAATATATATATATATATATCAAAGAAATGTATTTGGATAATTTTTTATAAAATGAAATTTAATTAATAGAATTTTAATAAAGTATGTCATTTAAAGTTTTGATTAGAAAAGTACTTTAGGATAGATATAAATAGAAAGGCGGATGGTCTTTTTAGGACAAAAGGAGTAATTGAAACAAATCAAAATAGTTTCGATCAAAATTTATAGCATATAGTTTAAAGAGTACTATTTAAACAAAAGGGGTTTGGACATCGGTTCTTTCAAGCTCGATATTGACCAGAAATTTCAAAATAGGGTCGGTTTGTTTGGATCGATTATTTTTTCAATCAAATAAAACATAATCATGTTAGAGGGTAATGATGGATAGGTCATTTTTTGGGCAACATTTTCCTAATATTGAATTGGCACAGGCCATGGTTAAGTTGCTAACTCAAATTGACCTGATTTAAATCAGATGTTCTAGGACTTCTATATATATATATATATATATATATATATATAATCTTTAAAAATTCAAAAGAAATAGGATTGAACCAGGATATATTATGAAAATTAAAAAAAAAAAAAGAGATCTAACCTATTTACTATTCACACATACTGTTCATTCACACTCATATTAACTATAGACCAACACACATCTATA
Source organism: Dovyalis caffra (assembly GCA_963924115.1). Taxonomy (NCBI): domain Eukaryota; kingdom Viridiplantae; phylum Streptophyta; class Magnoliopsida; order Malpighiales; family Salicaceae; genus Dovyalis; species Dovyalis caffra. Next base: position 743,276 of record CAWUPB010000950.1, on the reverse strand, counting down.
CCGTGCTTTCACTTCTTTTGCTTTCCTTGCCTCTTTGTTAAATAACTGTGTAAAGCAATTGTTTTGCACATTTTTTTTGTTTCAGTTGTTGGATAAAAAATAATTTTTTTAGAACCGTCCGATCGAAAGTACGGTATACCTTATTGTTGCTTTACACCTATTTTTTTAAATCTAAAATGACTTGAGATACTTGGAAAATGAACCATTTTTGTGTTTTTCGGTTTGATTCCATCAAATAATCTCATTACTCTAGTTGGTTTGCTCATCCCAAAATATAGGTTATATTGTGTCTCGGATTTGGAAAACGAGGTTGTTCCGTGGTCATAAAAAAAGTAAATTTTTGAGCAAATTGGCATGCTAATAAATTTTTGAAGCTTGTTTATATTATTGAATGTTTTTGGTGTTTCGAGTCCTTATAGTTGTATTAAATACTATACATATAGGTTAGTAATAAGCATGTAGTCTAATTTTAATCATATATTCACACATAAAAATGAGTTATGAGTCTCCTATTTTTCACCAAAAAAAAAAATTAAATAAATAAAGTATACAAAAGAAAGAAAAAAGATATCCTTATAGTTGCATACTCTTTGCAATGGTATTGTATTGTATTTATATGTAGGGTTTTGTACAATATTAGAAAAATTACAATATTTTATAAAACAAGAAATATAGACAACAATATAGGAAATTACAATGTACAATACAAGAAACTACTTGTGACTACAATATAGAAAATTACAATGTACATTATAAGAAAGTACTTATTACTATAATATAAGAAAATACTTAAAACTTAACACAACATCTCAAGTCGAGAAAGTAAAGAACCCGTAAGAAATTTGAAAGTATGCAAAAGGAAGTGATCAACAAGTAAAGGTTTAGTAAGAATATTGATGATTTGATTCCGAGAGAAGATGAACTTAATGTGAAGAAAAATCATACTTAATTGATCCCGAAAAAATAAAAGTCAACCTCAACATGCTTAGTATGAGCATGAAAGATAGGATTGGCTAATAAGTGGCATTCGGATTATCACACCAAAGAGTTGGTGGAGAAGAAAGGGGTAATAACAAGTTCACAAAAAAAAGATTGAATCCAGAGCAATGCGACAACACCATTAGTAAGATTTTTATGTTCTACTTTAATAGAGAGTGAGCAACATATTGTTGTTTACCATATTTCCTAGAGATGAGATTGTTTCCTAGGAAAATTGCATAACCATATGTAGACTTATGATCAAAACTTTCATCGCAATTAACATCAACAAAGGCATGAAGTCGAAGAGAGGAATGTCTACTAAGATAAAGACCATGATGAAGAGTATGTTGGAGATAGTAAAGAATGCGCTTAACAACCGTACAATGACCTTCAAAAGTGGAATGCATAAACCGATAGGCTTTATTAATAGCAAAGCTAATATTGAAATAAGTAAATGTCAAATATTATAAAACACCAATAACTAACAATACTTGAAAGCCTTAGAAAATGGCTTGTTTTTGTTAAGGCAAAGCTTGGTAGAAGTTGAAGCTAGAGCAACCACTAGATTACGGGTAGACATAGTAGCTCATGATAGAATGTCCTAAATATATTTTTGTTTGCAAAGAAAATGATAGTGAGTAGTATATGTCACCTCTATACTAAGAAAATAAGTAAGAGGATATGATCACGTGAGTAAAATTCGATGACAAATAGTGTGATAAAAGTGATAAGGTGAGAAGAACTGTTACCCATGATAAAAATGTCATCAACATAAAATAAGACAAAGATGAAAACCTTAATAGTAAGCGTAATAAAGATTGAAGTATCAGCTTTGGAGCTCATAGATCCAAAGCATAAGAGAAACTAACTAAGTCGAGAGTACCAAACATGCGATGCATGTTTTAAATTATATAGAGATTTGTGTAATTTACACATGAATGGAGCATGTAGGGTGAATAAAGCTAAATGGTTTCCACATAAACACATATTTAATAAGAATATTGTTCAAAAAGACGTTATGAAGTCAAGTTGATGTACCAATCATTACTTAGAAATAATAATGTTAGGAACAATGCGAATGGTAGTAGAGCTTAATAATAGGACTAAAAGTCTCGGTATCATCCACACCTTCTTATTGATGAAAACCTTTGACAAAATTATGTCTTTATAATGCTCAAAAGAACCATCAACCTTCTTTTTGACATGTTAAACCTAATTAATGACATCCAACAACATTCATGTGTGAAAGTTGGGAAACAAAAGTCCATATATGATTAGCATATAAGACGTTCATTTCAATAAGCATAGAATTCATTAAACTATTGATAATAAATGTCATAACCTAATTTTTCCTTTAAAGGAAAAAATCAAAAAAGGAAAAAGAATAATAAAACAAAAAAAAAAAACAAAAAAAGGAAAAAATATAAAATCTCCATAAAATCATTCAAAAATCTATTCAAATCTTTTTTTAATTAGAATCTCCTTATTTTTAGCTAGAAAAATCTCAAAATTAAGATTTGATAATTAAAATTTGATTTTTGAATTGATTTTGGGAGAAATTTTAGGACGTTTTTGGCCTATAAAAAGCTTTCGAATTCCAATTCGCAGGGAGGAAAAAGAGAAAAAAAAAGAAAGAAGAAAAAACGCAGCCAAAAAAAAGAAGAAAAAGAAAAAGAAAAAAAATACTAAAAACCTAAAAAGAAGAAGCCAAACACACCCTAACCCAATAACCATACCCGATTACCCGTTTACCCAGTCAAAACTTTTGAGCCTCAATTCATCGTTTTTCGATCGGATTTTGACCCCGATCAACATACCCACGTGTAACCCATCACTAGATCGATCCATCAACACCGGTTAAAGAGAGAAACAATCACGGAGGAGAGAGAAATCGAAGATCAAACCACCATAACCCGACCCGAAACAATACCCGTTCGCTTCTCTCAACTCCGGTCACCAACGCAAAACCACCACCACGAACCGATCGTTGGTCTTCCACGAGTGTTTTCATATAAATATCTCTACCCAACGATATCGAAAAACAAGTTTAATCGAGCTCAACCCGTTTTGTAAAACTCGAAAAAATTGACCGATCTAGAAGTCGTTGAAGGTTCTAACCACCACAAACATCTTCCTCTCGACCTCCCAAGTCGACGGGTGGGCTTATAATTTCTAGAGGAGGTTGGATTCATCGCCGGTGAAGAAGGGAGATCCAATCGGACCTTTGGAGACTCCGATCTCCCTCCTCCGACGTCGTCTCCGGTTGATAACACCACCATTGGACTTGTAATGATCCGATCTACAAGGCTAGGTGGTCCACGCACCTGAACGGTCATCGAAAGGTGAACGGTCACTTGGCAATGACTCTTGGCATTCTAGGGGCATTTTGATAATTTTACAATATAGGTGGATTTTGGACTCGTTTGATTTATTTTATGTGCTTTGTATTTTTTTTATTTTACATATGTATGTTAGAAAATTTTAACATGAGAATTTTTTTTTAATGATTAAAATATTGTATCAACGATCTCCTATTTATTAGGGACTGACGATGATTGCGATATATTTAATTTTTTAAAATTTGTTTCAGCTTGATTTTAGTTAATTAAAATTTTAAAGTTTTCTTTAAAAAAATTAAAAAATAATATATATATATATATATATATATATATATATTTTTTTTTTTCTCAACGAAGTCTCCTATCTAATAGGGACCGACGTCACCAAAAATCTAAAATTCTCAACAAAGTCTCCTATCCGATTGGGACCGACGTCACCAAAAAATCATTGTTTAAATCAAGATATCCTTCGACACACTCGGTTGTGTTAAGGCTTAAGGTGGATCCGATGTTTGAATCGATGTGTCACTCGACGAAGGGGATCGACGATCGTTTCAATATGATGCCACGCTCAAAACTAAAAAATTTAATTTTTCTATAAAAAAAATGAGAGATTATGAATTAGAAAATAATTTGACATAAATAAAATATTTTAGGAGATAAATTTAGAGCTAAACCGGACGTGGTACCTTTTTTTCGGAAAGGGCGCTTTTGGGTGATCGATATCTTTTCGAAAGCATAACCAACTCCTTACCATAGAATCTCCGAACCGATTGTCCGTTTTAGGTTCCTAGTTCCTTCAATACTAGGTGGCGACTCCAAACTCTGTAAATAAAACTTGTAAATATTCAACTTAATTTTAGATATTTTCAAGGAGTCCCGTTCAACGTCGGGTAGCAACAATAAAGGTTAGCATTCTTGAAGGAAGTTGGCTCACGATCTAGAGGAGTAGAGAGTTAAGAATGTGGGAGTCGAAACAATGTTGAGATGAGTCACTTGGTTTAGAATGGATAAAAGAATAAAGAACCATGTTGTGTGCATGCCGAGGAAGAGGAGTTGACTATTATGAAGATCACTAGACGATGCTACTAAGATATTGCTAGATAAATTGTTAAATACCGGTAGTAGGAGAGGAAAACAAAAATGCCAAATGGTCAACAACCAAGTTAAGGCCGGGTGGTCAAGAGGGAGAGTTATACATCGTAGGTCACTTAAGAGACTTGGCAAGAGAAATCGAGCGATAGGTGGTAGTTGGAGCGTGCTTGGACATTAGTGGTGGTGGTAGACCGGAAGATGGCAAATTAACTAGTACGAGTTGTAAAGAGTCGGAGATAAGAGGGGAGGATAATGTTCGAGATAGTATAATAAGAGCGAGAAAGGCTACGTTCTAGAATGTTTAGTTTGAAAGATAGAGATCTATGTTTAGCATTTGCAAAAGAAAATGCATTTTCATGAAAATGTACATGTTGTGTAGTGTAAATCTTATTAGTGGAAATATCAAACAAACTTATCCAAGATGATTAGAAGCATGGTTAAGAAAAACGCATGGAGCTAAGCAAAAATCCATTTTTTGTTCGTTAAAAATATAAAGAAACAAAAAACATAAACAACCAATTGTTTTGAGAAAATGATAATAAAGTTTAAGTTGTTAAAGACACTCAAAGGAAGATTTACCATTAAGAGCAGCTGAGTTGGCATATGATTTATTAAATAGACAATAATAACGAAAACAAAAAACTAAAATTTATGAAGAACTTTAGTATGATTAAATAAAGTTAAATCTGTTTCAATAATGTGGTAATATTGACGCTTAACGAGTCATTTTCTTAATGAATGTAAAGATAGATGATAAGATGATAAATGTCAATATTAGTGAAATAAGAATGTAATTTTTACACTTACTACTCTAATCGAGTTTGAAATAATTTGATTTTAGTTAAGAATTGACGATCGATTAATTTTTGAAATTGAAGAAAGATCTTAAAAAATATCTAATTTATTCAAAATGGATTAATACCAAATAAATTTAGTGAAAGTTGTGGACAAAAATGACAAATTAAAGAAAGTCGTTGAATGGAATTTTTAAGGACGGGCCCCAAACATAACTAAAGACGAGTTCCAAAAAAGTACTAGATCTACGAACTGTAGTTTCTAGAGATACCTTAGAGGAGTTGCCGAGCGTACAAGCCAGGCAATCAAATTTTAAAAGTAGAAGTTGAACATGAAACTTATTTTTGAAAAGAAAAGTTGATTCAAAATGGACGGAGTAGGATGCTTAAGCCGATAGTGCCATATTTCAACAAAAGCACGAAATGTCAAAGAGTTTGAGGAACAAACGTGGCAAAAGAGTCAGATAGAACCTAGAGACCGTCCTTACTTCATCTGAAGAGGAGAATATTCTTGAAAATGCAATCCCTGAAACAAAAATAGAATGAATACTGAAATTCCAAAAAAAGAAAAAAAAACATTATTTTACATGCAAATTGTTGAACAGAATGTATTGGTTTTTTAACATGTGGTAGATAAAGAATATAAGACATTTTAAACATATATTGCCATAAAATATAGCAAAGTACTTATGACTACAATGTATGGAAATCCTTGTGACTTAATAGTTACAGAATCTTGCATATTAATTTCCACGTGCTGTTGATGAACTGTTTGGACAGCTGCGCCGTAAAATAGATATTTCATTGCGAGGGAGTGGTGGTAATGCTCTCTAGCGTTAAGTTTTAGCTAATGCTGATGCTGTAAAAATAAATGGTTCAGTGCGAATTACACTGACAAGGAATCAGCAGGGCCCAAGTGGGGATCGTCAGAATATTTCAGGAATTAGCTGTCTATACCTTCCTATATTATTTTCAAGTTTTCATAATAGAATTCTAGACTTCTCGCAATGGCAGTAGTGCACAGTATAACAGTCCAAATGTTGTGTCGCCAATGATGCACAAGAAGCAGTTATCTAGATTCTGGACCCAACAAACAGTGATAGTTTAGTCTACATTAGCATCAACTTGATAAGCTATCTATCCCTTGTATAATGGCACTGAAGAGTGATTATGATCTCTCCTCCTCCTCGAAGTTTATGTCCAACTGGGGACATTTTGCTTTAGAATCTTACAGTGGTTTTTGGCCATTCAAAATGTTGAATCCGCAACTAGCTAGCCATAGAGCATATACAAAATGTTAAATTAGTACTTGACGTCCATAAAGTTATGCTTGCTTTTCAATGATACGGCAGTTGCTTCTTTAATTTGTTCCTTCTCTTTCTTTTATGGTAAAAGACCGTGTTATTACAGCACCCATTTGGGAGCTAGAGCCAGAGCCAAATTGGAGGAAAGGAAAACAGCTAAAGCTGCGAAAATATAATGAAGCTACAAAGAACATTACAAAAGCCCAAAGAAACTCTAGGACAAGAGACAGATCACCTTTAACAGATCCTCAAACAGAAGAAGAACAAAGGGACGGTGTGTCAACTGATGCCACAAAACAAATTCTACGAGACTGGAAGAGAGACAAACGAACGCAAGAGCCGGAGATAGCCGAAGGAGAAATTTCCAAAGCTTTGTCGATCGCCTATAAACAGCCTCAACGGATTTCAAAAAACCAACAAGACCACTTATTACAAATCATACGATATTCAAGAAATCATACTGTAGTTATTTAAGCAGAATTTAAGAGTAGAACCTGTTGGAGTGTTTTTATGAAACATGAAATTTTAACTTATATATATATATCCAAAAATTATTGTTCCCTTTGATTTTCATACAGTTTAATGAAGTTATTAACTGATACACCATATCAGTAAATTTTGTTCCTTTTTTAAAATATCATGTTTATTAAAATTGTTAATTATCAAATTTAATTATGCATCACATAGAAACAATATTAATTTTCAAAAGAAAATCTATTCAAAATTACAGTGGTAAATAAAAAAAATCATTAAATTAATTAACCATCAAATTTAAAATAATTACAGAAAAATAACATACTAATATACATATTTTACTCTCAAAATTTCAGCATGTAGTAAATTTTTGTAAGAATTAATATTTTTCATGCAACAAAAAAATTTTCTTTGAAATTCTTATGTTAAAGGTATTTATAAGTACATATCAACAATAGATAATTTATTTTGTTGAGTACTAATGACAACAAACTTGTTTTTCAAGCCCTTAATTTGTTCATGTGATTGTATTACTTTTCACTATAATGTGGCTAATGAAGTAGCGAGATCATTAATAATATTTGTCTATATTATAATTTTCTAAATTTCTATTTTATTATCATATGCTTTTTATTATTATTATTTGATATTACAATTAGTAGGATATCTTTAAATCAATTTTTACATCAATCGAAATTAAGTTTATCATTCATTAGGTTAGGTTAGTATCAAATTATGTCTAGTCTTGAACTTTTTCAAGAGTTAAAAATACATTCTAAGCATCGAACTTTTTGAACTCACTAACAACCAATATCTATAACCGGAAAACTAAGAGTTTTCGAAAAGTAAAACTCAAACTCTTGATCTACACATTCTCTCACTATTCAACCTAAAACTTTTAGGTGTCGTTTGGTTATCGAAATGAAAGGTCCGGAATGAGAATGTAAGAATCGGAATAAAAATTAATGAATCGAAATGACATTTGTATTCCTATATTGTGTTTGGAATACTAATGAAGAATCGGAATGCAATTTAAATTTTTCAATATCTAGTTTTTTATACAAATAAAAATAATGATTAAAAAATAATTTTATCAAATTATAATGGTTGCAAAAATAATAAAGGTGATGGTAGTTATGACAATGGTGGTTCTAATGGTGGTGGTGGTAGCGGTAGTGGTAAAAGTAGTTAATAGACAATAAATAAATAAAATATATTATTATTTTGAAAAAAAATTCATTCCCATTCCTTAGTTTTATTCCCACATCTTATAGGGGAATGAAATTGTATGTAAATTTTTATTCTCATTCCCACTTCATTCCTTTTAACCAAATAGTTATAACATGGGAATAAAACTTTCATTTCCATTCCTATCACTCGTATTTCGATTACCAAACAACACCTTAGCATATCATATGTTTCATCATGAATCAACCAACTCGCACACCTTAGTTTAATGTTTTATTGCATCTCAAAGAAAATTATAATGTTGTGATGTAATCTTTCCTAAATAGTGTTTTAGAAGTTTTTATAGGTGAGAACTCCCAAAAACGAGTAAGCTCGAGTTATATTTTTTGAACCTAACGCTTTTAATCTTGTTGCATTAGGTAAATCTTTGTTATATGTGTTACTATGGCTATAGGTCTATTGTTTGTTTCTTTCTAACTTGTCACTATTTTCTTCTTAATTTTCGTTTTATTTCTTGGGTATTGTTTTGAAATTTTTTGCTATTATTAAAATATATTTTATTTTTTATATAAAAAATAAAATTAAATTAAGTTAGTAGCAAGAATCTCAAAACCAAAATATTTGTATATAAAAAAATCAATTTTAAATTAAATTTTTGCTCGTTAATATGATCATAAAATTCTTTATACAAATTTTCATAATTATATATATGAGAATAGATTAGATGTTTGCCCACTTTAATTATTATAAAAAGTCAAACTGAAAACCAATCTTGTGAAATATAGAAATAGTTTCAAATATAAATATTAAATGTTTTTAGTACACGTGCCTAATAAGATTTTGAAATTATTCTTATTTGACCGGTATTTTTCAAGTCTTCACATTGTGATATTGTTTGAAAACTCAAATAATAATAATGTTAATTTACGATACATGTCATCCTTTAATTATTTCTAAAACCATTAATTTGTCACCATATTATTAATTAGATAGCCAAAAAACATTCTTTATAGTGAAGTCATCTTTTTTCTTTTTTCTTTTTTTTTGGTTCAACAACAAAGGTGTCCTCGGACCGAGCTTTTGGGCACTTCAAGTCTAATATCTTATTGGAATTGGCTAATAGGCACTCCCTAATGCAATGCTTTAGGTACTCCAAAACTAATCCCTCGCTGGATGTGGCTAATGGGCACTTCTCAATTCGTGACCTCGAGTATTCCGAGAATAAATTTTATTCTTAGGAGTGGTAACTACAAGTTAAGATCAAACTCTAGACTCGACTTATAAATCAACACTTGCTTATAGGCACACTACCGCTTTGTTGTTATAGTGAAGTCATCCTTTTTATGCTACAAATGCCTTAATTTTTTTAAATCGGGAAAGAATTATATCCTAGTGCTATAATTCTCTCTCGAAGTCTCCTCGATACAATCTAATTAACAATCATATACTGCTTATAATCAATTACAATAATCCCATTTTTATTTAGAATTTGTTGTAAATACATACTTAAAAAATATTATCATATAGAATAGCACTTATTTAATATTTTAAATAAATATCATTGAATTTTATTTATTTATTATTTTTTAACACAATTCAACAATAAATGGGAGTTTAATAAATGCATTGAGATTTTGCTTAATCATTATCCTAAACACACTAGTTTTCTTTTTTCTTTTTTTCCCTAAAAGTTTCTCTCGTTATCCTTTTCTCGCCATAAATATCATCATTTTTGTTAAACTTTTTCTCTTATGATTGGTTGTTTTATCTCATCGACCTTCATGTTGCTTAATAAATACATTCGGATATTGCTTAACAACTTCCTTAAAAACATTCATTAGCTTTTATTTTTTTAATTATTCCTAAACAAAATATCAATATATTTTTATTTTTAATTTTTTACTTTCTCTCTTATGATCCATTGTTTTATCTCTTTCGGTCTCGATGTTGGCTTGCAAATTTTCACATGCTAGATTTCTTATATATATATTTATATATGTTAAATCTCAATTATATATATATAAAAGTTAAACTAAAGCTCAAAAAAGAAGATGATAAATAGTATATCCTTTATATATTTTCGAAGTTAAAGTAAATGTTTATATATATGTGATGCTCATTCGATTATATAGGACTCTACAAGATAACTAACAAAATGATTCTATCTAGCTTTAATCTTATCTTCACGTGTATACATCACTTATTCTTTGTAATGTTATGGGAGAGTTTGTGGATGTAGTCAAGATTTGGGTTAATAATCCCTCACAAATTGACGAGTGGGCGATCACCAAGTGTGAATTTATCCTTCAAAAAGTCGATCCATGTACTAGATAAGGGTTTTGTCAAAATATTTGCAATCTAGTTTTGAGTGAAAATATATTGCACATGTAAGCTCGCCCTTGCTACCATTTCTCCGACAGATTGAAAATCAATTTCCACATGTTTAGTATGGGCATCAAAGACAAAGTTTATTGCCAAATATGTTGCTCCAATATTGTCATACCAAATGATAGGAGATGAATTATGAGAGACACTTAATTCACCCAAAAGAGTAGTAACCCAAGAAATCTCTATTGCCAAATCCGTAATTGCTTTGTATTCTACCTCCGTAAAGCTACGAGCCACTATTTTTTGTTTGGACACCCTCCGGAGATGAGATTTAGCCCAAAGTAGATAGCAAAGCCATCGGTTTTCTATCATCTAATGATCCGTTCCAATCGAGTTAGAGAATCCAAATAGAATTAGGTTGTCCGATCATCAAAGATGAAGGTCGAGGTTAGGTGTATGTTTGAGGTTGCGTAGTATACATTTCACAATAACCTAATTATCTAAAAAAGGGTGATGCATAAATTGACGGACCTTGTTCACGAGCATATGAGATGTTTAACCTTGTTAAAGTAGCATACTGTGGAGCACCAACTACTTAATAATATAGGGTCGGATCAAAGAAGTTAGTACTTGCTCGTTTTTGTTAATGTTGAGGATGTTGGTATGGGATCGAAAACTACACGATAGGAGGACATGACTTGTTTTTGCGGTAGATCGGTAATATATTTCTATTATGAGAGTAAAAGGTTAGGTGGTGTTTGATAAAATTGAAAATTAAGTGTTGAATCTATTAAATATTGAATTTTAAGTGTTGAATCGTTGAGTATCGAATATGTTCCCGACATGCTTGTTTGGTATTTATTGAAAATTAAGTACCGAATATAATAAGCTTGTATGAAGATGATAGAATATATATGATATTTTTTAAGATTTTAGTTTAAACATATGTATCCGATTATATTACTCTTATTGTTTAAAATTTATTTTTTTCTTACTAAAATTCTCATCAAATTAATTTTTGATATAATTTTATTTGTTAATAAATTTGATTTTTTAATATATGAATTTTGGAATAAAATTTTATAACGTCGATTTTTTATTTTTTAAAAATATATTATTATAATTTATATAATGAATTATTTTTATGCTTTTCAAATGAGTATTTTATTTTTCAATATATATATATATATATATATATATAGAGAGAGAGAGAGAGAGAGAGAGAGAGAGAGTATGTTTTAGATAGTTTGACTTAATCGGATAAGTTAAAAATTTTAACTTATCCGATTAAGTAGATTTTAACTGAACTTAAAGTTTTAATATGAGATCATTTAGGTTATCAAACAAGATTTTTATATTAAGTAGTACAACTTAATTTTTTAAGCTACTTAATTAGGTTATCAAACACCCCCTTAGTCTTTGTATTACCAACCTTCACGCCTAAAAAATAACTAAGAGGCCCAAGGTCCCAAGATGTAAATTTTGAATCCAAGGTAGGGATAATCGATTATAAAAATGGTAGACTATTTTTTATAATCGGTATGTCATCCATGTAGACAAGTAAAAACACTATGTGGCCTTAGTGCTGATATAAAAACAAAGAGGAATCGGATTTAGAACTCGTCAAAACCAAAATAAGTAAAAACTATTGGAGGAAGGAGAATCACACCTATGGCGATTGTTTCAAATCATATAATGATCCGTGTAGTGTACATATATGATTTGGTAGGTGTTTAATAACAAACCCCATTAGTTGGGGTCATGTAGACTGTCTCACTAAGCCTACCACTTAAAAAGGCATTATGCACACCTAGTTATCTAACGAGCTATCTATAAGATACGACTAAAGTCGGATACATCAAATTATTGATGGCTTAAACATAAGGATGAATGTTTTGTCATAGTCAATGCCCTCTACCTCGGTGGTAGCCTTTAGTTATTAATCATGCTTTGTGTTATTCAATTATGCCATCTACATGTTTTTTTTTATCTTGAATACCCATTTGTTGTCAACAATTTTCATATCAAGTGTGAACAAATTTCTTAGCTTCGATGAAGCAACTAGGAGCCTCTAGAGCCGGTATGTCGGAGGCTACCAAATTGGCCTTTGGCGGATGTAAATGCCTTTTGGAATGAATAGTCATGGGGTGTGTACGTGGACACGTAAGAGATAAGCGATTTGGAGTACTTGTAGTATATGTGTACAAATCATAAGCACTAAGATTCAACGAGTAGATTGAGTCTAGGTGAAGAAGATGGAGTGTTTTATGGGTAATAGTTATGATTTTAAGGGCCTTGGCTAGAGAATTTATGGAAAATAAGGGAGTGGGATGGGTCGTGGAGGGCTAGATACAAGGGATGGATAGAGAGAGGCTGCCTACTAGTGATTGAAGACTCGAAAGCAAGAAATAGGGCTACCACTTGTGTGGAAGGGGTATGGACGAATGGTTACTAATGGTAAAGAGGTTTGGCCGTAGGTGGTTTAGAGAAGTTAGGTTTTGTGGAGATTGGAAAACGGTAGTCGCAAGCTCTCGATTTGGTGTAAGAAGGGTGAATAAGGAACGTGATAAAAAATTTAAAGGGTTAGGTCTAAATGAAAAAGTGATTGTTGGTCTAGTTGGTTATGGCTACAAATGGATTGGGTTGGGTATTGAAGAGAGGGGCCCGTGGCTACTTATTTTGTGTTTTGGGGATATTGGGCTAGTGGGTACTACATTTTGAGTTACTTGATAGGGAACTTTGAGATATGGGTTATGAGCTTTGATTTTATTGCGAGTGTGGTCTATGGGTTTTCTATATGTTGATGTGAATGTTGAGGGGCTAGTTGGACATGGTGTTGGATATGGGTCGTGGCTTTTTGATAAGCGGTTGTGAGTTAGGAACATGTAATTGCACGAGACAAAAGCTTAGCATGGAATTTTGTATTTATCTACTGGAACAAGGGAAAAAAGTGGTTTACTCTCGTGTGGGGTTTGAGTTGGGGTAGACTTACTTTTGGTTATGTGGTTGTGGAAAACACAAGCTGGTGTGAGACAATGATGTTGATCTATGAGAGAGGAGTGAGTGTAGGGAACATAATATCTAATGGGGAAACTAGCCCATGAAAGTGATAAGGCAAGTGGGGTAGTAGGAGGTCGTATATCCGACTTTACAAAAGGGGAAATGGTTTCGAAAAAATAAACATGATGAGCAATATAGAAATGATTCGTTTTATAGTTAAAATAGCGATATCCTAAATAGGAAGGACCACATCCAAGAAATATGTTGGGATTTATTCTAAAATCCATTTTATGCATGTTGTAGGGACGTAAGAAGGGATAACGGAGACTTTCAAAAACCTTTAAAAATGAGTAGTCGAGTTTCTTTTTAAACACCATTTCAAAATCTAAAACATTATCAATAGTGAGAAAAGGCATTCTATTGATAAGGAATACAAGCTGTGTTGAAGGATAAATGTGATATTTGTTTTGGAACATTTACTTCACCTAGTAAGGTGAGCTCTGTTTCCACGATGTGACGGTGTTGTCTTTCGATGGTTCCATTTTGCTCATACGTGTGAGGGCACATTAAGCAATGTATGATGCTAAGGGATTTAAAAATTTTTATTAGGACTTTGAAATTCTCCATCACGAGTCTGTTTGTACTTGTTTGATTTTATAGTTAAATTGAAGTTCAACCTTTTTTAAAAGGTAACAAACGAATCAAACACATCAAACTTTTTATACGGAGGATAAAACCATATATATTTTGAAAAATGATCAATAAATGTGACAAAATATTTATGGCCATCATAAGAAGCGATAAGAGGAGACCCTCATATATCATTAAAAATTAAGCTTAAAAGATTAGTACTCAAATTTTTGGAGGAAGGTAGAGCTAAATGATTTACTTTTCCTAATGGACAAAATAAGCAAGGAGTAGATACTTTCTTAGAGTTCGATAAAGTAGAATTTTATAAAATAAGATTCAATACTCTATTGTGAGGATGTCCGAGGCAGGAGTGCCGGATTAAAAAGAGACATAAGCGGAGTGAGCTTGAGGAGAAGGATAGATTGAAGGAGATGGTAGAGAATAAAGATCAATATCACTATGGCTCGAAAGTAGAGGGTTTACGTGTACCTGGTCTTTAAGATAGAAAGTAGAGAGGTGAAATTCAAAGAAGATATTATTATCACGGGCTAGTCTTTTAATGAAAGAATTGGTCGGGTTATTTCGGGAACGTGTAAGACATTAAGTAATTGTAATGTTTTGGTAGGAGTAGAAATAATGCTAGTGCCTATGTAAAGGATTTTTAGGTACTCACCATTACCAACCTAGAGTCGATCGAGACTGCGGTAGGGCTCATATGTACTGAAGCTTGATAGATCAAGTATCACATGATTTGAAGCATCGGTATCGGGACACCAAGACTAGGCATACGACACAACGAGAGGAAGTAATCGAGACATTAGCAGATGGTTGAGAACGAGGAAACTGTCTTCATGAACAATGCACTCGCTGTATGGTTCCAAGAGGAACAAAGCCGACATTTTTATCTTTAGCCATTCGAGTACCATTGATTTCTATGCCATAACGAGATAGAAATTTGCCGGACCCATTCTTATGGAATTGCCTACCTACGTCATGGGTATAACTATTAAAATGATCATAAGGAGAGCCGGTGTGTTTGTGGATAAGGTTTGTAGTAGGAGGGGTTATTAATAAGGTCGACTTTAGTGGTGAAATAGTGGATGCGGACAATCATTCATTGTTTAAAAACTTATGACTAACTAATAAATTATGGAGGTTATTGAAGCATATAAGGTATAATCTTATGGACGGGGTAGTGATAATGTTTTTGAAGTCACTTTAGATACCTTTAAAAATAGACGGATTGAAATTTATGGAAAAGAGGGGTCGTTCGATCGTAATGAGTTCATCACTATGTGATTTGGCATAATGTAAGAATTGAGACACCGGTTCATTTAATTCTTGATGAAGGTTTTTAAGGCAACATACAAGGTCATAATATAGGTGCTAGAAGGAGATGCGAGGGTGCTCTCAAGTATGGTCTAGACATTACGAAAGGTGGTGCAATCAATGATTAATGGGAGCACATTAATGAAGAAGGGAGGAGATAATGGTGCTCATCGGTAATTGGTCTTATTGAACCCAAGAGGTTTGTGAAAGGTCGGTAATAGAGTAAGTGGGAGTGGAGTTTTATGGGGGTAAGGATTGGAGCCATCAATAAAATTGAAGAGACCTTGGGTTAGGAGGAAGGGATTCTCCCGACAAATAAAGGAACCCCTAAATATTACACGGGAACCGAAAATGACCACGACTCGTCCAATGCTTAATAGCACTTATTCTCTATGCTGAAATATGCTTTGGCATATAAAACCTCCTCTTTGCCGCATTCGACGAGTTGACTTGAATACTCCTTATACCTCTTGAGCAACCCCCTCAACTGTATTACGGAGTGTTTTGACCCATTTATAAACAACAACATATCATCTAGATAAAAAGGATGAGAAATAGAAAAAGAACTCTTTCCCATCCTATATGGTTGAATATGACCCTCTTTTATTTGTCTCCTCAAAATCAATGAGAGAACCCGTTGCACTAGGATGAAAAGAAGGAGGGATAGGGGATCTCTTTGTCTAACCTCTCTACCTGACATAAAATACCCAAAATTCCTAGCTTGAATCTTGACAATTAATGTACCAAACATTACCAATGCATTTATGCACCAAGTCATACCAAACATTATTAAAACCCATTTCTTTTATTACCCTAAGACGAAAAGATCATTCAATCTTATCATATGTTTTAGACACATCTAGCTTAAAAAATCAAATTATCTCTATGAACTTTCCTACTCAAAGTCGCAACCAGTTCTTGAGCTAAAGCTATATTTTCAGTAACGTTATGACCTTTCACAAAACCAGCTTGTTCCAGATGAATCAATCTAATAGTAAATTTATGTTTAGGTTCTGTTTGTTTTATAATTTATTTGTAGAAAGGACATCCATTTTGGAATAGTTAAGGACACGTTGATGTCCTATTTCGGTAGACAGCAGACTCTTGTGCTAGCTAGTGACAGGGATGCAAATGTAGGCATGTAGACCAAACATCTTATAATGGAAGAGGGAGGGGAACAAATTAAGGGAATGGAAAGGAAGAAAGCAGGAGAGGTTTGGTCAAATATTCAATGACATCTGATTGATGGAAATCTTAAACTAATCTAGAAGATAATTAATGGCTGAATGGACTAGAAAATATCTGGAGGGGATGATTTATTGACTCTATTCATAAAAGATTGAGTTGTTTAAATACTATTAATAACCAATCTTTACTTTCTTATAATACAATTAAACAGTACTTACCACGTGAAACAACGTACAATTATTTAATATATATAGTTCATGTCATTCACTTTTTATTTGAATATTTCAGTTTTATTACTTTAATATCTTAATCCAAAAACACGGAGTCTGGTAATTAAATGCACTTTGATAGCGCATAACGAATGCTTTGTAGATATATAAGAAAGAGATTAATCTGAGTGACAGAGCAAACGAGATCCAAGAAAAGAGAAACTGGGTGAGTTTTTTACACTACTGCCCTATGAAGTAATCTTGTAAATTTTGCTGGTTTTTTTTTCAAGAATATACTTATGGTCGAACTGAACTTGCTTGGAGAGTTGGAGTACTTGAATTTATAATCTATTGTTTTCCTTTGGTCTTGCATGCGGAGTGAGTATCACTATAAAATATTGATACGGGCGTGAATAATTTGTGGAATTAATGTTCAAAGATTACTTAAAGACAAGGGAAAGCATAATCACAATCCTGTAGGCAGTTCACGTGAGGCTCAAGCTTTTTGTCTTGACAAGCACATGTGCTCAAATCATCCATGCAGTAGCAGAAAAAGTTAACTGCACTGGATATAATTGCCGCTTGCACCATCTCATCAGCAACTCAACCTGCAGCTATCTAGCAGAAGGAGTACAAAGCCATCAATAATGAAATTCCCTGTATTGGAGTGATCTTTCGTGAGGATGGATGACTGGTGGGCCTTAAGTTGAGCACCGCATGTGATCAAGTTACGTCTGTTAGATTATTAATATGCTGTAACTAGTTAAAGTCACTGCAAACAGCTATTTAACCTAACTTTAGTTAGCTCAATTTGTGTTACTTTGATGTAATTAGAGTTAGCTTTAGTAGTGATTAAAGTAAACAAATGTAAGGTTAAGATGTGATGATTTTATAAGTATAAATAGGACACAAAGAAAAAAGAGAGACAAGTGAATGAAAAAATGTACAGTTTACCCTTACTTGCTCATAGCTGCTTCTGCAGAAAAATTGCAGACTTGTGTTTTCTTTTAATACTTGCATTTTTTGTAATTGTTTTGACGTCCAGACAGAAGCTGATTATTCAGCCAACAATATCACTGATGGATGTGAATCACATGCATGCCAAAAATTTGGATTTACATGTATACATGGATGTGATCTTTCTGTGTTTTTATGCTTCTTAAATAAAATCCGGCATGTTATGTCGTAAAGGATGGAATCTAGCTTTAAAGCAGCAATACAGACGTACGTAGCTTCATGGAACGTGCGCTCCTAGTGGACAATGAATGATTTAACCATCAACTTTTTGCTACAATACATTACACGCAGTACATGCCGTTCATTGATTGATTGTTTATGCACACGTAGATAAGAAGAGACATATGCTTTTCATTTACAAAAGAACAAATTCTGGTTTACAGAAAATGATTGAACGACAGCTAAAATGAAATTTGCCACACACCAATATATAGTGGAATTAACTATTCAACTAATAAAGTTCATTCTTGATTGGTTGGTTTTTTGATATCTTAATTCGTGCCACTGGCCATTGTTAAACCAGGATTTGCAGAAGCACAATATAATCATTTATTTATCGCCTCTTTTAGATTAGACTGCTACTCCACTGCATGTCATGCAGAAGCACTGCTCGAGCTCTTACGATTGGAAGATTTTGTTCTGCTATACTATCGCAAGAAGTAACTATAAGAAGATATAGACACTAGGCATTGGCTGGTAATTGAGTGAAAGATTGGGTTTCTGCTTGTGGGGTTCGTTTCATAAATTAAATACTACAGTTAATATTGATCGGTACTTGACATGCCGATCTATGAATCCAGATTTTTTCTTTTTTTCTTTATCAATTGTCACGTTCATAGAAAACCAGTACTTTCAATTCTATCAGAAACTGCCAACAAAGCCCTTCGTTGTCTCTGTTCCTTCAAATTAAGTTGATACTGACCCTCCACCATCTCTTGAATGTGAACCTTCGAGGAAACACGTACGTACCGGATGCGTGGTACGATAAGATGCATATTAGCCATTATGGAGTCTACGTGCTTAAAATGTTTCTTTACTCCGTGTATCTAATCTAATATATATTGGTAAACGTAGAATATAAAAAAGAAAGGTAGTATAATATACTGCTAGCTAGCAGTTCTTCGCGCTATGCTGCAAATTCAACAAAAATAGATAAAATTATTTTTAAAAAATCATTGTAATTTAATAGTATTTGCTATACCATAAGTCTATTAAAATATATTAAAATCAAAAGAAAAAAATTCACCTGACTTTATGATTGTTTAATCAAAATTTTGTACATAATTAATTATTTCTTATTTTTTTAATAGGCTTCCTTCTTAAAAAATGATTTATTTTTCTTTAGATACAAATTCTTAAATAATTTTTTTAATAATTTAAAATGCAAGTTTCAATTAATCAGAAATCCTAAAAAATATATGTATAAATTCATTTTTTTTTATTTCATAAGATTGCATGGAAATAATAAAGCAACAAATAATTTAAAATTTGCATAAAAATTTCAAAATTTAAAATAATTTTTTTATGATATTGATGAGAAGATATATATATATATCATAAAAAAAAATCTATTTGAAAATAATGGTAACATCAAGTGTTTTTTTAACATAATTTTAATTATTTTATTTGAGGAGAATTGATTTCAAAATATCTATTTTTTAAAAGTAAATGTTACGTGAATTATATATATATATTTTCTTTTTTAATATATATTTTTGTTTCTAAGTCATACAAAATTGGTCTCTATGCATGAGCTTCACACGTATAGCAATTAATCCTCTCTGTTTTTTTTTAACCTTTTACTTTTAGTTGTCACTCAAAAAGTAAAAAAAAATATTCTTACTAAAAAATCCATATCAAATTCAAAAATTCAAGTGAATATTTTGAGGTATCCATCTCCTTTTTTTTTTTTTTTCAACCATTTTATGACTTGAAACTATATATATATAAACTCTCCTCTTTAAGGTGAATAAATTAAAACTAAAGTTGACAGTCAAAATAGCTGAAATGGGCTTCATCATTAGTTTTTATTTCTTCGTCTCTCTCTATATCCATAAATCAAATCACGATATAAATAAAATTAAAAGCCAAATTAAAAGTTTTAAAATATCAAAAATCAAAGTGTAATATAATATTTATTAAAATTGTATATCAAATGGTTGAAAAAACACTAAAAATCAATACAGTGCTATCACAATACATGAACAAAAGCCAAAATTACAATAATATCTAGTAAATAGTGCATGCAGAAAAGTTACAATAATGTGAGGTGAATAATTAACATGAGTGTGGTGAATAAGGACTTGAATAGTAAAAACCCCACCTTTAAATTTTCTTGTTAATTATGTATAAAGAAAAATCACTAATATATATATATATATGGAGACTAGTCCACATATTTCTAACATGGGCTTGTCCAACCTTTATATTTTTATTGGTTCTCAGCTGACACCTGATACAAATGCAGATCATTGTCTTTTCATCGAAAGAAAGCATAAAACCAGAATAGGATAGAAAGATTGCGCTTTAGCACAATATCCATTTAACGGCCCCATGTACATCTTTGGGTCATCAGCTAGTTTTGCATATGAACCTATAGTTAAAAAAAAAAAAATGCAAATTGCGTGCTATATGTATATAGTGGGTTCCCAAAATCACTTTTATTTACTCTTTCTTTCTTTGTTTGTTTTTTTCTTCCTTCCTTTGTTCCTTCCCTGTGTTGCATAAAGCATGCAATTGATTGAGCATGTCAAGGACAATCCATTATATATTAACAAGATAATTGGTTATATTAGTATTAATTATAAGTATATAATTAGGTCTTGCAAATGATATATGTGGTAGCCACATTTAAATGAGAAATTTTATAGTAATATGAGTAAATTATAAATTAGTCCCTTTTTTTTTTACAAATGAATTTATTAGTCTTTATGCCCGATTTTAAAAACTAACGATTCCTTTTAACCAGATGTTAATTATGATTAATTTAATATTTTTTTATTTAATAAAATGTATCATCTTCTTATCAAGTTCATAATTTTTACTTATTTTTTTTCTATTTCTTAAAAAAATTAAAAAAAAAAACTAAATAATTGGATTTTGAAACCACGAGCACTAGTTAATTTATTTTTTAAAATGAGAGAGATTAATTTATAAACTTATGTACTAGATATGAGAGAGATAAACTCATGTGCTAAAAATAAGAGAGAGCATTAAAAAAATCGAATATAACCAATAAATTGTTTGTCGAGTGAAAAGCGAATTAATCTTTAGATGAATTTTTTTACTAATATATAAGATTTGAATCTTAAAATCATATTTATCTCAAGAAGTTAAACTTACCTTATCATTTTCATTTTTAACATAATTAATCTTTTCTTCCATGTGAGATTCGATATCTTGTTTTGCCTCGTAGAAGAATCTTCTAGCAGAAAATACAAGAATTTACTAAAGATAGCTCAAATCCCAATATCCATAAAATATGAGGATTCTCTTGTTTCGTTTACCCATGCTTTCACATTAAGTTATGTCCTGACAATTAGCAAACAAGTACATTAGTTACATCATCCATGTTAAACCTTGTTTTAATTGGTTGGAACGATATGTCGTAAACTTTATGCTTTTATGATCATATCAGCTTAACTTGTTACGACTCTCGGACGTGCATATATGGTTAATTTGTGGTGTGTTGATAGGTGAAGAATAAAGCAATTTGTAGCAACGACTGGCTGTCTGGATCGTGTCTGCTATATGGTCACGATGCATGCATACATGCTTCAGTCTTCACCTCAACTTTTATATATATTCAATGTTTAAAGCTGAAAATAGTTTCTCGTTACTCGATCGATGCACAAAATAGATATTAAGCACATAAAATACAAATAATTATACAATAAATTTTTTTTTATATAAAAATTTTAATTTAAAAACACTTGTTTAAACAGCTAATTTCTTTTTCATACCATACTGGATTTTTATATCTACTCTTTAAATATTGTTAGGAGTCATTACCACGTGGATTGTTAAACTATTTGGGCTTTGACGATGAGACTGCATAACTTGACTACTGGTTGGTGATCAATTGGTGATCGATTTGGGAAGGTGATGATATTGGCACTTCCCCATATATGATAGGGACATTCTTCGATTCTTTTTTCACTTTTATTTTATTTTTCATTATAAAATGACAAAATTACCTTGAATTAAATATTTATTTTGTCACTTTTTTTTCCCCTTTTCAGTGCTGCCACATAAAATGAGTAAATTATAAATTAGTTCCTCTGGTTTTTCAAAATGAATTAAACAGTCTCTCTATAATTCAAGAGCTAATTAATTAGTTATTATTTTTAAATCGAAATGTGACTTAATTATTTTTTTTAAAATTTATTTTGATGAAATAAGCATTTTTAGTTATTTTTTGTGCGTTGTTACGAGTACCATTCTGTGCCAAATGTTGTGTGTGATGAAAAATGGAGTAAACGATGGTAATTTTCATAAAGTATCATAAAATTATGGAAATCAGTTAAAAAAAAATTGAAAATATTATAAAAATCTCCATTTTATATCCAAAACAAAACACTTTTACAGTTATATGATGATTTTAACAATATTTAGGACATTTTCAATTCAAAAGGAGATTTGTAAAATCTTTCTCAAATGTGAAGAGTGGGTCTTTATAATGATGGGTTTTTTTTTCCATAATATCTCTAGGAGTTGTTGTAATTTATTTTTAAAAATAATTCGACAGTATTATTTTATTTTGTGTAATGATCATGGTTTATTTATTTATTTTGTCAATTTCAAATTTTTACACCCAGTAGCTGAGTCTATTTTCAATTGAATGTTAATTAGTTAGACTATTCATACTTAAAATCCATTGATTCATGAATTTTTTTAGTGGTACTGATATCTTCTATTCTTTCTCTTTCACACACATTAATTATATACCTATATATTTTTACTTTTTTTTCTTTAAAATTATTATTTTAGCCAATAAGTTGTAATTCAATCAGTATTAATATGAACATTTTATTTATGAAAAAAAAAATTGGTCTTCTACTTTAATATATATGGATACCTTCCAACCTTGAGTCTATGAAGCTTGAAAATATCATACGAAGATTGAAGCTCAAATATGACACTTAAAAATGCCATTCTCGTGATAAATGATTCCTTTTCATTTGATAGGCAAATTCATGTTGCAACGTTATCACCTTCTTATAATAATACATATGTTTATGTCAATATACAATAAGATAAAACATATTATTTATTTAGATGACCTTGCAACATACTCTAGAGATCAGCACTATATAGTTTGTCAGAATTCCTGATTTTTTCTTGAGGAAATTTCTCAGTAGCGTAGCAATATTGTATGTATCTGGAATTAATCTGATCCGGTGAAAGAAAATAAAATTTCGTATCCACCACTTCTTTAATTTTTGAGGAAACATTCAAGAAATATTGGAGGCATAGTCCTTTCATGATTGCAATGTTTCCTTCTTATGTATAGAATAACTTGTAGAGCTCGATTTATAAAAACAGCCTCATACACACGGAATTGTGAAAATCAGAATAGCTTCGTGGGTGGCATTACGTCCACAATGAAGTTGCCAACTCATTTTTTTGATGAGTCCTCTTTCCAAACCATAGATATAATAATTCAAGTGAGAACAGAACAAAATAAATAATTAGTGGAGACCCATTTCCTGGAACAGGATTGTTCATAAATCTCGAACGTGCCTATTTTTGTCCTTTTGGAGTTGCTAAGCTAATTTTTTATTTTTGCCCTTTTGGAGTTGCTAACCTAATTGTTTTTGGTAATTGAAGAAAGGTAAAAAAGAAAAGTTAAAAGTTATTGAGGCAGCTCCTTTTAAGAAGCCCATGTGTTTCATGCTTGTCTGCCATTACTTTTTATAAACATCTTCTGAAGCACTGAAAGGGAAGATTTTCCTCCAAAACAGGGTTGATGATAACAATTATAATATATAGGAGTAACTCATTGATTTTTTTTGTTTTTAATATTTGAACAGAACCGAAAAGAGAAAAAACAATCGGAGTTGTTGCTAGGTTTTTTTTTTTTGAGCCTCAATTAAAAAACTTTATAATAATAATAAAAAAAACTAATTATGATCGTAAGAACACATTCTGCAGGTCAATCAATCTCCCAATTTTATAGCTAAATACACTAAATCAACTTGTAAGTATAAACTACAACTACTCCTAATGATATTTCTTATGTTTAACGTTGTAAAGAAGCTAAATTAAATAGGCTAAAATTGGTTTGGGAACCTCTCGAGCGAAGACCACGACGACCTAAACTAAGCAAGTAGTAAGATTAGAGTAAAACTTAAACTCACTAATCTAATATGTAATTAAAATAACACGATTAAACAAAATCAAGAAATTAAGCAATCAAATACTAAAAACAACAAGCTGCAATATGAACAAAAACCCGACAATTAAGAATTGAAAACTTTATAAAATAATACAATAGTATTTATAATGCTAAATTGAATGAATTTACAGTAAAAAAAAAACTACAAATATTTACAAATGGATGCTCCAAACACAACAATTGTTCAAGGAATTGAGAATGATGATGATTGTGAGCTCTAACCGAAGATCAAGAACCAACTATCGGCATGCAAACTATTGCCTATTGATCACTACATGCAAGTTATTGCCTTCTAATAAGTTTCAAGTGTAAAACTTGTGACAATGTTCATTGAGTTATTTGCAATTTGCAATGTGTTCTTCTCTTTGGTTGGTGTTTATAGTTTTTTTTTTCTCTTCAATGACCTTTAGTAATATGTCATTCTCTTTTATGTAGGTCATAGTACTCCATGTTATTTTTTCTTGCACTAACATACATTTGTGCTTTTCTTGTCTCGTGCTACAATGTTTTATTATGTTTTTCTCATGCTATAATTTTTCATGCTCCTTGTAATTGTTTGATCGTGCTTTTATTGTTACTAGAAATATGTTATTCTTTTAACTATATGTACATTATTTATTGCTCGTTATCCGTCCCCTTTCAAATAAGATTTTCTCCATATTTCTTCTAATTTTACTAATCAAGAGTCCATCTTTCATTAGTTTTGAAGGAAGCTCCAGCAGACTCACTTGGACTAACCGATTGGGTTTTAATGCACGTGTTGGATTTTATAAACAAACGAGATGACCATTCTTTAAATAGAATGAACTTGATGGGCTTTTAAATGAAAACAATCATTTAACCCATTAAAGAACTCGATGTGTCTTATTCAACTTCTACATTTAATTTATCAAACTTAAACTCGAAATAAATTTAGGTATAATAGATGTGCAAACTATTGCGGACCAACTAAGCTCAAGGTAAAATAAAGCATAACCCTAGAAAACTCAAGCCCAATGTTTCCACCAAAAAATAAAATAAAATCAAGGCACCAATAAAATAAGAAATTATCAACATTAAACAACCTTAAAGTACAATTTTGCTTACAAATCAAGTTTAAACCAACTACTTTGCACACACAAAACCTCTCGCTTCTATTGTTTTAATATTTGAATCCAAAATAATATAAAAAGAGAATCAATCAATTTTATATATATATATATATAACTAAAAGAAGTGCAAGTGACACTATTCATTCACTATAGTTCTAGACTCATTGTCCCTATCCATCAATTTTTTGTTGCTTTTTGGTTCCTCTTTCTTTGAGAGATGAATTAATTAGTCCTTTTACTTTTCTTTTTTCTTTTTTTCAAGGGCGGGGTTGTCATTTTTGGGTTGGCCTCTTTTTTTTAAAGGAAAAAATTAATAATTAGTTAAAACATTCAAAGGTTTTATTTGATTATATATATATATAATTAGAATTTTTCGAAATCAATTTTATAGTAGTTTTTATTTAAATCTATTCACTTCGATATATTCCATACAATTTAAGTGAGTTTTTTTATATTCATTTATTTATTTTATACACTTTGAGTCTACTAAGTAATATATATAATCATAATTTATTGAAACCAATTTATAGTAATTTTTATTTAAATCTATTCACTTTGATATATTCTATGTAACTTAAGTGGGTTTTTTTATATATTTTTTTATTTATTTTATATACTACGAGTCTGCTAGGTAATATATATATATATATATATATATATATATATATATATATATATATATATATATATATATATATAATTAGAATTTTTGGAAACCAATTTTATAGTAGTTTTTATTTAAATCTATTTACTTCGATATATTCCATGTGATTTAGGTGGGGTTTTTTTACATTTATTTATTTATTTTATATACTATAAATATTTCAAGTACGATATATATAGTTTTGTTAGAAATTAATTATATCTACACACATAACATCAATTTTTTTTTTCATATTCTAAAATCTATATTTTTAAATAAAATAATTTAATTAATGTTTTGAAACGACCTCTTAATTATTCAAATATAAATTTTTTATACCGATATTATAAATTATTTTGTTAATGAATATATATAAATCAAATAAGTTAACTTAATATATAGATTCGATTTACATTAATCTTCGAAAAAAAAATCTACTCGCATAATACCATACAAATCGTTAACTTTGTGTATTTAATGATTGTTTGTGTAACGCCCCGCCTCGATCATATTTCCACTACCCAAGTAGGATACTGGACGAAGCGCGTTACGCCGACATACCCTAAACTTTAAGTAGTTTTCTTATGATATTCTTAGGACTTTAACGAGTACATTATGTATATAACTCCTTAAGATAAAATTTACATAACATAATTAAATATATTAATAAAACATTATAGACGATATTCAATTTCTCACGAACTCCATACCCCAAATTTACGAGACAAAATAAAAACTAATAAATAGTGCCTCACATGAGCCGGTTAGGAGGAGCCGGCCGCATCCGTACCAACTCGTCCTTTTTCCGTCAAGACATAAAAAAATAACAACGGGGTGAGCCGAAGCTCGGTAAGCGGGGTGATGCACGTGATATGCAATGTTGTTTTGACTTTCCACCATACTCATAAATTTTAATCTCGGGTACCACAGGTATTAGCCGATCTACTCTATTTATCATCCGGGTGGTCCGCGAGATCACCTTCTGCTACAACGAAATTATCTCTCGTTGTAACTACCGTTAGCGAGAATCCATCGTCTAACAGGTAAGCACACGGCTTGATTTCATCCGGATGATCCTCGGATCATCTTCTGCTACAACGGAATTATCCCTCATTGTAACTACTATTAGCGAAAATCGATCGTCTAATAGTGCGGGCACACATCCTAGAGTACTTGGACCACTAATACCCATTTATTCCAGTTAGGTTATCAAACCTAGATGTATAAACCATTTTCAATCAATTGACTTGTCTTAAACCACCCACTATGCACATGATGCATGTGATGACATATTTAATCACATTCAACCAAATTCGGGTACCAACCCTTCATTCTCATGCCATACTCATGGTCCAACCCACACTCGAAATTTATTCATTTCTCACATACCAATCCCGATACCCACAGCGGGAACACAATCTCCGCTCATTAATATTGTTCATTAGTTTCATTAATATTTAAAAGAAGGTCCAAGTCCATTTACTTTAATTCGAGCCCATTAAATTTATCCTAGGCCCATTGACTCTATTTAATTCCATTTTATTTAGTCCAAGCTCATTTAGTTTATTCCAAACCTATTAATTTTGTCCAAGTCTATTTTTTTTGTTTTAGGGTTTATTACCGGGCAACTCCTAATTGAGTAAATAATTTTCTAATTTCAAAAAAATAATTAAATCTTACTTATTTTATTTTAGATACTAGGCATATTTATTTATAACATATCCAAAAATTAGGTCTAAATACCAATTACGCAATTAATTATAAATTTTTTGAAACTTAGGGAGCAATCTGCCTAATAGTGGTTTATCTAGAGCTATCCATACTAAATCGGGCATAACTCCTTGTACACGAATCCAATGACCAAGAAATTTTAAAGGGAGTTAGTTTAAACATAGATGAACAACTTTTATGCTTTAAGTTTCCCCTAGAAATCGATCTAAAATCCTTGAATATACACCCCAAAATTCGGACAGAATTGACTCCTTATTAACACTAATTTATTAGTTCATTCCAATCCAACTTTGAACATGTTTTAGTTCACTTAAATTTGGTCCAAGTTCAATCCAACCCATCACCACATACTTGGACATTTTCAAAGCAACATAAACATCATAAATCATCACAACAAGGCATCCATACATAGATTTATTCTAAGCATCAAGCATATAACCATTGAAACTTATTACAACCCATGAAATAAACACTAACAAAATAACTTTAAAAAAAATAATTTAAGACATTAATCAACCAAAATAAATCAAACCTACTTACCTTTTTTAAGTTTGATTAGAATTTCTTTAGCTCTTTTTCTTTCCTTTTTCCCTTTTCTTTCTCTTTTCTTTCTTTCTCTCTTTTTGCTGTTTTTCTCTCTTCAATTTGGCTTCTCTTTTGAATTTTGGATGGCTACGATTTTTGACCTAAAAATGGCAGCCATTTAACCCTCTCTTTCCCTTATATACTCACATTTTATCCTCACATTTATTTATATCATAAGTGTTAAAATTTAATTAGGCCAAATGTAAAGTGGAGGAAGCTTGGAAGGCAAAGCTGGCATGTTTTGGAAGTCAAAGGTGATGATTTGGCTTCTAAGCATTTAATTCAAGTGCTTAGGTGGCTAAAGAAAAGTTAGGATAAATAAAAAAAACATTAGTAAGCTGGGTTAATGTAATTAGACAAATTTCTTTCATCAATAATTCAGAAATTCCATTTTTAAAATTCGGAGTTTCTTTTCCCCCAAAATTCCAGCAGTGTTTCCTCCTAACCCATCTATACTAAAATGTGCATAACTCTTTCTATATGTATCCAAAATTTATGAAATTTTATATAGAGATAGTAAACACATAGACAAACAACTTTTATTATTTACGTTTTTCTCAAAAATCATTCTAACAGCATCAAATAAATCTCACAAGATTCGGGTAGATTCTTCTCTCAACATTCCAGCAGAATGCATTTCGAAACAACCCTCACTATAATTGGTATAACTCTTAATGTATAGGTCCAAATATTATAAAATTTTATACAGGCATATTAAACACATAGATGAACAACTTTCATTCTGTAAGGTTGACCCAAAAATTACTCTAAAGTTCTCAAATAATTCACACAAAACGCGGGCAGAATATAGTCCTTAAAACACTGGTTTTGCATATTTGATTTCTTTAATAATTAAACCATTAATCTTAAGCACAATAACTTTAATTTAACATAAATCACATATTTCAAGCATTAATTTCTCATGATGAAATGAGAATTATACTTACTCTTAATATACATATATATAGAATTATTCTAATACACGTCGCATTATGGATAAAGGTTTTTACGGGGTTACAGTCGACTATAGCATAGCGCGAGAATTATATATATATATAAAAAAAACTAAAAGAACTGCTGCTGAGCTGGTCCTTCACAGTCTCATTGTCGTAGCATCCTTCACAGTCTCATTATTGTAGCTTTTTTTTTTTTTTTTGAGTAGCATCCTTTTTTTTTTTTTTTGCCTTCTTTTTAACGCGGTTGGATCTGTTGAGATTTAGTTTGTCATTTCTTTTTTAATTCGTTAATATTTTTTTATATATATGACTTTTGAAATAAAATTTTGGAACATGATTGTTTTATTTTTTAAGATATATCATTATAATTTATACGGTTCATTATTTTTATGATTTTTATATGAAAATGATGTTGTTGCTTATATAAATTATAATGAGAGAGAAAAAGCTAAAAGTGTGTTTTAAATAATTTGACTTTATTTTTTTTAAAAAAATAATAATCGGTTAAAAAATAATTTGACTTGGTTTTTTTTCCAAAAAATTAATAATTAGTTAAAAAATTCACATTTTTATTTGGTTATATATATATAATCAAAATTTATTGAAATCAATTTTATAGTAGTTTTTATGTAAATCTATTCATTTCGACATATTCCATATAATTTAAGTGAGTTTTTATATATTTTTTATTTAGTTTATATACTGCGAGTCTATTAAGTGCGATATATATATATATATATACACCAACTAGACACGACCCCGATCTTTTTTTCTTCCTATAATTTATTTTATATTTTTAAAAGTCCGGCCACCAATCTCATGATAGAACAAAAAAAAAGTTTGGCTAATTATTTTAAATCTTGATGTGTTTTAGTATTGAATCACCGAGAGGCAAAAGGAAACCTTTAAAAGAATATATATATTGCCATAGCATAACCGGATCTCCAGCAAATATTGTACAAATTAAGCGGTCATATATAATTGGTCTCTTCATCGGTAAAGAAAATATATATATTATTAGTCCTTTTAATGTCTCCAAACCAATATTAATTATATTTTTGACATTAATGTTAATATATACATATCCGATTATTGTATTCTTGTTGTTTAAAATTTATTTCTTCAATTATTTGTTTCTTATGAAAATTCTCATTAAATTAATTTTTTAATTTTTTTATATAATTTTATTTTTTAGTAAATTTGGTTTTTTAATTTATGAATTTTGGAATAAAATTTTAGAACGTTAATGCTTTATTTTTAAAAATGTATTATTATAACTTATACAATAAATTATTTTTATATTTTTAAATGAGTATTTTACTTTTATATATATATATGTGTGTGTGTGTGTGAGAGAGAGAGAGAGAGAGAGAGAGAGAGAGTTAAAAATATGTTTTAGATAGTTTGACTCAATTTTTTTAAAAATAATAATGTGTTCAAAAAATTCACATATTTTATTTTATTTTTTATATGTATTCATTCAGAATTTATCAAAACCAATTTACCGGTAGTTTTTATTTTAATTTATTTACTTCAATATATTTCTATCATTTAGGTGATTATATATGTATTATATCATTAGTTTTGTTAGAAATTAACTATATATGGATTCAATTTATATTAATCATAAAAAATAAACTGTTTTACTTGTATTACATTATACGAATCGATAACCCTATGTACGTACTAGTTGTTTGCCCACAACATAGCATAGGTATCCAATTAGTTACAATCTAAATCATAACTCAAAAAAAAAAAAAAATCTTCTCTTTTACCAACAAAGCCAAATAATGGAATTAGGGTGACAAAACCCTAACTAGCCTTCAGAGGGTATTCTGTTTTGTGGACTAGCAGACTGACTGACTGGTTTTTTGTAAAGCAACAAAGCAACTGCCACCAAAGTCCTGCATACAGAAATTCATTTGTCATTTTCTCTCACTGACAAAAAAAAAAAAAAAACCGGGTTCTTATAAGTTATTAACTCAGAAATATCGAGGGAAGAAGACGGACCCAAGTTTGCCAACCAAAAACCCTATGGTATAAAGAAAAGAAAGAAGGGAAGGAAAAGAAAAGAAAAAAGAAAAAAAACGCGTTTGACCTTGTAAAACCCGTCTACCATGAAACCAAGCAGACTCTCTTGATTTCTTTCTTGATTCTATAGCTTACAATTTCTCATAAAGAAAAACTCAGCCCCCGCATCGAAAAGGAAAAACCAATCTTTTCCCCTCTATCATCTCCTTCAATCAAGCCACTGATACATCTCTCCCTCACCCTCCTCCTCTCTGTTTTTCTTGATCTAGTTTCTTGTTGCCAAAAAGATTTTGTGGGCTGTTTCCCTTTTCTTTTCTCTTTTTTTTTTTCCAGTTCAAGATTGCTTTTGCCTTCTTGAATTGAGCAGAGATTTTGTGGGGGAATTTCTTTCTTTTTGATATTTCTGTTGGGAGTGGGTTTAGTTTTCTTGGTAGATTTGGATTTGTGTTTCTTTTGCTAGTCCGCCGTGCGAATTAATCCATGGCGGACTTAGTGAAGCAAATCTTGGCAAAACCAATCCAATTAGCTGACCAAGTGATTAAGGTGGCTGATGAGGCGAGTTCTTTTAAGCAAGAATGTGGAGAACTCAAATCCAAGACTGAAAAATTAGCAGCCCTTCTTCGGCAAGCGGCTAGAGCTAGTTCTGATCTATATGAGCGCCCCACTCGCAGAATCATAGACGATACTGAACAAGTTCTTGACAAGGCCTTGACTCTTGTGATCAAATGCCGAGCTAACGGACTGATGAAACGTGTTTTTACTATCATTCCTGCTGCTGCTTTTCGAAAAATGGCCTCTCAGTTGGAGAATTCTATTGGAGATATGTCTTGGCTATTGCGTGTGTCAGCACCAGCTGATGATCGTGATAATGAGTACTTGGGGCTGCCTCCTATTGCTGCAAATGAGCCAATTTTGTGTTTGATATGGGAGCAGATTGCGATTCTTTATACCGGGTCTGTTGATGACAGATCTGATGCTGCTGCTTCGCTTGTTTCGCTTGCTAGAGATAATGATCGGTATGGGAAGTTGATTATTGAAGAGGGTGGAGTTCCACCTTTGTTGAAGTTAGTGAAAGAAGGGAAAATGGAAGGCCAAGAGAATGCTGCAAGAGCAATTGGTTTGTTAGGTCGCGACCGGGAAAGCGTGGAGCATATGATTCATGCTGGTGTCTGTTTAGTGTTTACGAAAATACTCAAAGAAGGTCCTATGAAAGTTCAGGTTGTTGTGGCTTGGGCTGTGTCGGAACTTGCTGCCAATTATCCTCAATGTCAAGATCTTTTTGCTCAGCATAACATAATCCGGCTGCTCGTTAGTCATATTGCGTTCGAGACGGTTCAAGAGCACAGTAAGTATGCTATTGTCAGTAAGGCTACTTCGATTCATGCTGTTGTTATTGCTAGTAATAATTCGAATGTTGCTGATGATGTAAATAAGCAAGTGGTTGATGAGGATCAAAGTCGAATTCCTCATCCTATGGGAAATAAGAGCCCGAATCAATTGCTTAATGTGGTCACCAATACTATGGCAATGAATGCTGCAACCAAGCGGTCTCTACAGAAGCCAGGGGCCAATGCTAATGGTGCTGCTCAAACAAACATTGCCAAGAGTAATGGTAGCAACAATTTGAAGCAAAATTATCAGTCCCATCATCAACATAATCATTCAATTTCGGGGGTTAGTATTAAGGGGAGGGAGCTTGAAGACCCTGCTACGAAGGCCAATATGAAAGCAATGGCAGCTAGAGCACTTTGGCATCTTGCCAAGGGAAACTCTCCCATTTGCCGCAGCATAACTGAATCGAGAGCGCTCCTGTGTTTTGCAGTTTTGTTAGAGAAGGGACCTGAAGATGTTCAATACAATTGCGCCATGGCATTAATGGAAATCACAGCAGTTGCGGAGAAAGACGCTGATCTGAGAAGGTCAGCATTTAAGCCTAATTCACCGGCTTGCAAAGCTGTTATTGATCAAATGTTGAAGATCATTGAAAAAGCTGACACTGAACTCCTTATTCCTTGCATGAGAGCTATTGGGAATTTGGCAAGAACATTTCGAGCAACAGAGACAAGGATGATTTCCCCATTGGTTAAACTTCTTGATGAGCGAGAAGCAGAGGTTACTAGGGAGGCTGCAATCGCTCTCACAAAGTTTGCCTGCAAAGAAAACTACCTTCACGTTGACCACTGCAAGGCCATTATAAGTGCTGGAGGGGCAAAGCACTTAATCCAGCTCGTTTACTTTGGTGAACAAATTGTTCAACTCTCAGCACTGCCTCTCCTATGCTACATGGCATATCATGTGCCGGATAGCGAGGAGCTTGCACGGGCTGAGGTGCTCACTGTCCTAGAATGGGCATCCAAGCAATCTTACATGGTCCAAGATGAAACATTGGACACATTGCTGCCAGAGGCTAAAAGTAGATTGGAGCTTTATCAGCCCAGAGGTTCAAGGGGATTCCATTGATTTCATATCAATGTTATAGTGTAGTTTGTTGTTGCATTAAAATCTTCTTATTTACATTCTGTCTTTGCAATGGAGTGTACATAAATGGTAGTAGTATTTCGGTCCTTTACAAAACTGCTGTTGTTTATTATGTGTTCTCTTCATTTGTTAACACCCATTATTCAATTTTATTATATTCATGGCTAATCTCAAAACCAGCAGATTCCAGATGAATTTATATTGCCTTGATTCTTCGTTGTCTATCAGCTTTCCCTCTTGTAATCCACCATTGTTTTCTCATTTATTGAAATACTTTGGATAATCAATGCTGTCCAGTCTTAGTTGTTCGTGTGCTCATACATGCAGTAGATCATATTCGTGGGATTCTGCTTTGCTTTGTAATGATTCTCTTCTCTAGAATGACCCCATTGTGCTTGTGCTGTTTATAGCAAATTTGTTCATTTTGAGAAAAATGGATGATTGGTAGGTTGGTGATAATGCAGCTTAGTTGAAACTTTCAGAAAAATGGATGATTGATGGAATGACTGGTAAGCAGCTGCCAGAAAAGACACAAGGTGGGGGAAAACATGTCTAGAAAGGTTCGGATCTGCATAGGTGGTGGGAAAATGACTTTACAAAGACAGAGAATTGGTCAGAACGGGAAGTTGCTGCAGGCGAGGTATGGTTTTATTGACCTGAGATTTCGGATGTGATTTTTATCCAACATAGAAGAATTATTCAACCTCATGGCTTGGACAATTTCAAACGAAATGCTATCTATCTATATAAATCACACACATGTATTTGCTTTTGTCATGTGATCCTCAACTGAATTTCTATTTCTTTACAGGGTGTTTATTCCATACACTCTTGTATTGCAGCAACCTTGTACTGGACCATCCTAGAATTGGGTGTCCACTGCCACATGAATTTACACAAACACAAAGTCAATGTTATTAAATTGCACCATCAATCAATCTCACCGAACACATGTTTTTGCAAGCTTTAGAAGAGCTAAATATATTCATTTGGCATGTTTTGGTCTAAATATTGCATAAAATACTGATCTTACAATGAACTCCTTTGTTTTATCATTTTAATCTTAGTATACCTTACAATCAATCAAACACTGCCGTGATATAAAAACAACCTTTTTCATGGGCCACAATGCTTTCGGGTATTCTGTGCTTCTGCCTGTAGTTTAGGTTACCAAAAATTGGGTATGAAAGCCATGTGATATTGATGGCTTCAAGCCCCGCTAGTGCCTAACAGGAAAAGGTTGCATTTTGATCATCCTTGTACCTAAGAGAGCTACGTAAAACATAACTCCAAAATTCATTTGTTTTGAAGTGCTTAAAACCTGCCATACTTAGGTATCATTGTCTGTTAGCCAACCAATTATGCACCCACAATAATTATGAATTTGTTATTAGCCATAAAATTCAAGTTTTTGTATCATATTATATAATCATAGGTCTAACTAGCATATCCCAAAAAAAAAAAAAAAAAAAAGGTAGAAGAAGAAGACACAACAAACATTCCCAATTTTCCATATTCGTGAAACAAAAGCGTATAAATACTTAATAATAACTACTTGAGAGGGAAATTTCTACAATGAAATTAACTTATGTGTGGACCAGATCAAATGATCAATTCTCGTATTTTTAATCAATTTGTGCATACCAAGGACCTTACCAAAAGATGTGTCCTTAAATGTAGATAGAGTCAAACTTATTTTACCAATTGATTTGGTAAGACAAAACCGTTAATCTTAAGCCAGTTCATCTTCATATTTTCGATTTGATGACTGATGGAACAGGGGACAAAACAAAACCAAAAAAAAAAAAAATGATAAATTAAATTATGTATTTGCTCTAGTCAAAATTTTTAATAGTGTATTTTTTAAAAATGGGCCTAATTAAAATATTTTTGTAAGAGATTGTTTAAATATAATTCTAAAAGAAAAAAGATATTTTAAAACAAACAAAATATATTGATATGATATAATAATTAATAATTTTTTAAATATGTGTAAAAAATGAATTATTTTTTTTTTCGATATCATTTTAATTCCGGTTGTTTTCAGAGAAACTATGTAACATTTGCAAACAAAATTAATTTTATCTTATTGGAGATATAAAATTGTCAGGCAGCTTAATCTTAACTCCTCAATTCCATTCAAACTATAAACAATAATAATAATAATAATAATAAATCCCAATTCTATCGAACAATAAATTGACAAAAGTAATTTTTTAGACAATTAAGCTGATAATTAACCGGTTCCCACAAAAAGAAAAAAAATACGGTTATCCTTTAAAATAGAAACTTTCTGACCGGTAATTATATGTTGAAGTTGGAATATTGACATTTCTTGAGAGAAGGATGTGATTGCAGTGTGAACTTTCTTCACATAAAAAAGTTTTTTTAAAAAAAATGAATGACTTAGTATGCAAGTCATCATATATAGGTATAATTAGCATTTTTACCACTAGGTCTACTACCCATCCACATCAACACTCGTTCAATCTGTGCACAATTAGGAAGAAATTAATTGCAGATAAAACTTCTAGAGAAATACAAATCCTCCTCTAACCATATACATGTGACAAACTGACATTTGTAGTTAGAGCTTAAGATTCTAATTTAAATAAAGGAGATGGAGATCTTTACTAAGCAAGAAACTACGAGGAATCCTATTCTATAGTTTAAGGTCAACGTACCTCTCTTACTGTCCCAAACCAATTTTTTTTATTCTTTTTTTTTTTTAACCATTTTTTCTAGGTTTAGTAGTAAAAGGGTCTTCAAACCGGTTTTTGTGTATTTCGAGATTAATCTTTCTCTATATGTGGTTAAGGAGCACTTCTTAATGTATGACTTCGGATATTTTAAAAATAAATTCTTAAGAGTGTTTGCTACAAAGATCGAATTTTGAATCTAACTTACAAATAGATGCTTGTTTATTAGTAGGCTACCATCTTGTAAGTTTTTTTTTTTTTTTAATTAAATTTTTTAACTTACTTTGAAGCCCATATAGAAGCTAGTTTTATATATATATATGCCAGATACAAGCATTTGTTCTTATTTCTCATTTTTCCTTTGTGCCATTGGAGGGAATTATTTGTTTAAAGTTAGTTTTTGTGTCACAATGAGAGAAGTAAACTAGAGGATACAGCATTCAAGATTTCAAATTTCACCAAGGAATTATCTATAAAATGAGAAGTAATACTATCAAGAAGATTGATTTAAACAAAAATAACTCTATTTATCGTCTTGGTTTCGAGTCTTTATATACGCATAAAACTTTTTTAAATAGCTATATTTATTTTGTACGTCTAATCGAATAACAAGAGAGAGAGATTAGTATGTACTTTTGAACTTATGATACTACATGGATTTAAAAAAAAAAGAAAAAAAAAAACAGCACTTCTATCTCAAAAGGTTTTAAGAGGACGCGTTATGTCTATAACATGCACATATATTTAAGAAGATCTCTATAATACCCATGTTATTGAGGCCCAAACTTGTACTATCTCCTCCCCATAATCAAACCCAGTCCGTAATAGGACCACTAAACCAAGCGGGTGTTAGCCATCAAGGACCATTGCACCCCATGTCCATGGTCAGTAAATTTCTCTTTTTTCATGCCACTTCAGGCCTTCATATATTGAACCCTTTTATGGGCTAATGTTTGAACTATATATTCCAAAAGTTGCTGTTAGCCATTAGCAACAGAATCCATTTTCACTTTCTTGGGAGGCCTTATGGCTTGTACACCTTGGACCCTCCATGGACACACTAACATATTCCGTTGGTGTTGTGAATAGAAAATCAGCACAAGATAGCGGCAGGTTAACTACAAAGGATCCTCGGAGGGAATGAGAGTCATACATTACGCAAAAGACTTATCCTCACATCAACCACTGCATTTGCTTCGAAATCTCATCCATTCAGATCCCATAATCCATTCCCAACAAAAAAGATCATAAGACTTGCACTCTTCTGTTTCTCACTTCTTTCACTAATAAAACTTCCTTCTCTTTTTCTCTCTCTCTTTACCACCACCATCATCATCACAGCCATGGCAGCTGCAGTAACTGCTGCAGTCTCTTTTCCTTCTTCTACCAAGTCCTCTTCTTTTACTTCAAGAACCACCCTCATTGCACCAGAAAGAATCACCTTAAAAAAGGTACTGACTAGTTTGATATAGCTCTATTTTTGTTTCATTTAGAGCTCATCTGAGGAGGAGTTTCAACTTTTTTTTTTTTTTTTGGCTATCTTCAGGTGCCGGTTTACAACAGAGATGCGTCTGCTAGTGGAAGAGTGATTTCCATCAGAGCTCAGGTTACAACTGAGGCTCCAGCTAAGGTTGAGAAGGTATCAAAGAAAGATGAGGAGGGAGTGATTGTTAACAAGTTCAAGCCTAAAGACCCTTACATTGGAAGATGTCTTTTGAACACTAAGATCACTGGTGATGATGCTCCTGGTGAAACTTGGCACATGGTCTTCAGCACTGAAGGTATGTATGGCCTCCAATTATCTGCAAATCATTTAAAGTTGAATTGGTTGATTGATATGGCAAATGTAACTGGAGCCTGAAGAATCAGATAGCTGAATATTTATATGAAGTAATGAGAGTCTAACAAAATAATCTCCTCATTTTTTTGAGCTGCATCATTAGTTTATATGAAATGATCTTGTTGGGCTGATTGGTTACTTGGGGTGGTTTAGGAGAGGTACCCTATAGAGAAGGGCAATCAATTGGAGTAATTGCAGATGGGGTTGATAAGAATGGGAAGCCTCATAAACTAAGATTATATTCAATTGCTAGCAGTGCTCTTGGTGACTTTGGAGACTCCAAAACTGTAAGTTTTTCATCCAATTTTCGGTTCATATTTTTCTTGCCACACGTTAGTTTCTAACTTATTCTCGAAAAGATGTTGAATTCATGTAAATTTGATACTTTATGTTTAACGTATGCCAATTTAGCAAGTCCGATTAATTGTCAGAATGTTCCACTCGTTATCCTTTTCGTTAGTAATGTCAGGTTTAAGTTCAACTCATTTTGGTGGGGATGATTCATTGTTGTTCAGGTTTCTTTGTGTGTGAAGAGGCTTGTGTACACCAATGATCAAGGAGAAATCGTAAAAGGAGTTTGCTCAAATTTCTTGTGTAAGGCTGAATCAAGGCTCTCTATTTTTTAAAAAAGCATTTTCTTAATTTGTGCTTAAGTTTAAAAGGAAGTAGCTTGTGTTCAAGATTATTGCCATTGGCGTGTATAACGAGAAGAAGGATTGTGATAAAGTAACAACAATGAATCAAGATGCCTCAGCTAACATCTCAGCAATGAAATGAATTACATTTCAGGTGACTTGAAACCTGGAGCTGAAGTTAAGATTACAGGACCAGTTGGGAAAGAAATGCTTATGCCGATAGATCCGAATGCCACTGTCGTAATGGTATCATCCACTTTTTCTATAGTAACCAAGTTGAATATTAGTCATTTGAACTATTCCTCAATTTAAGATTCTTATGCATTTTGGTATGAATCTACAGCTTGCAACTGGAACTGGTATTGCTCCTTTCCGAGCATTCTTGTGGAAAATGTTCTTTGAGAAGCATGATGACTACAAGGTAAAACAAAAGTCACCATTTTTTTCTCTGAGAATGCGAGGATTTCGTTAATTAACTGATAATTATCATATGATTAACTCAGTTGTTGCAATGATTTGTAGTTCAATGGTTTGGCATGGCTCTTCTTGGGAGTCCCAACAAGTAGCTCATTGCTTTACAAGGAGGTGAGGCCAACGAACTAATCATACTTTACTCCTTGACCTTACGGAAAGAAACATTGAAATGTTAGTGACATTGCCCTCTATTCTGTGGACAGGAATTCGAGAAAATGAAGGAGAAAGCCCCTGACAACTTCAGGTTAGACTTTGCAGTAAGTAGAGAGCAAACCAACGACAAAGGTGAAAAGATGTACATCCAAACCCGGATGGCAGAATATGCAGAAGAGCTATGGGAATTACTAAAGAAAGACAACACCTTTGTCTACATGTGTGGGTTAAAGGGAATGGAGAAGGGAATTGATGACATAATGGTGTCATTGGCTGCTAAAGAAGGTAAGAAATAACAGATCACTTTGCCTAAGACTATACTGATAATTTCTATGAATCATGTTCTCAATTCCAATCTTGTGCTTTGCTCTATTTTGCAGGCATTGATTGGACTGAGTACAAAAGAAGTTTGAAGAAAGCAGGACAATGGAATGTGGAAGTCTATTGATGTTTTGATTACTTGTACAAATATTTCCTCTTTTTTGGTTATTACATGCAATCATCTTCCTGTAATAATTTCCACTGCATTATTGTAGATAGGTAGTATGCATGGTTGTAATTTTTGGCTACAGAATTCTTTTCCTTTTTTTATTAATGAAGGGAATGTATTATCATGGCATGATTTACAAATTACAAAAGTCGTTATTTCTCAAGGAATTGTGTGTACAATATATATATATATAAGCTTTTATTACCATGTGAATAGGCTTTATTTTGTTTTAATGAGTCAAAACGTTTTATAGCCTTTATGATCAAAGTTATGCAACCCAAGAGTCTGCTCTAGTGGTTTTTGTATGTAGAAAACTCATTGGATGTGTGTTTGTCTTGTACGTTCGATCGAATAACGAGGGATTAGTCGTGGTTTTTTAGCATAGAATGCTTTAGGGATTAAAAAAAAAAAAAAAGTTATGCAAGGCCTTATGGTATTTATCACTGTTGATATGCATGTTTAACTTATACTAGCTTTATATACTATAATTTATGATATATGTATATATGTATCTCGTGTTTTTGACAATAAGCAAATATATTCTCTAATTTTCCCATTCTTCTACTATTTGCATTTTAATGCTTGATAATCATATTGGAAATTTTAATTATCTGCTAAATCTTGCCCGATTATTATAAATATTTATTAATAAATTTTCATTCTCTTATTATTGTATTAATATTTAATATTTATTTGAAAAATTATAATAACTCTAGAAGATATCATAAAACTACAATAATCATGCAAAAAATTGAAGATTTGACAAAAACCTTATATTATATCAAAATGTTCTTAATTGCTATATATATATATATATAATTTTTAAAAATTAGAGAAAGAATATTAAAAGATAAAATTAAACCAAAATTGACAGAAATTAAATAATGAAATTAATATTGTATATATATATATATATATAGATACAAAAAAATTCTTAATTTAAATATCTTTTTTTAATAGTAATTGATGGTATTTTGGATGCAAAAGGAGGTTTTTGTAATTTTTGTAAACATGAACATAGTTTATGTTAATTTTCAAAATATTGAATAGTTTTTGTAATTTTACAATACTTCAAAATAGTTTGATGCAGTAGATAATATGAGGGACGACATTCATGAAAGTCGGAAAATTGCAAGCTTCTAATATAGAATTATTAAAAATGAAGGATCGTAATGAAGATTGGAAGGGTCAAAACTCAGCAATTCAACGGAATTAAGTAACTCATGTTATGGATTGACACGTGAGAAGATTTGAAACTCAACGAATTAATCTAGGGTTCTTAACGTTCTTGCAATACTTAATGCTTTGCAAAGAATCGTCTCCACATTTCGATTGTTCGAGTGAAGTTGTATAATCCATCGGCTTTTCAATTCGATTGTGTTGTTTTTGTTTTTATTTTTTGAATAAACTATATTTTTATCCTTAATGTCCGTGATTAGAATTTGAACCGTATCGATAGGTACCGGAGCATAAGTCTTTGCACTCGTGAAAGTGAAGTAAACCAACAAAAATGGCGAAAG
This sequence comes from Dovyalis caffra, assembly GCA_963924115.1. Taxonomy (NCBI): domain Eukaryota; kingdom Viridiplantae; phylum Streptophyta; class Magnoliopsida; order Malpighiales; family Salicaceae; genus Dovyalis; species Dovyalis caffra. Next base: position 701,677 of record CAWUPB010000950.1, on the reverse strand, counting down.
GAAATACTCGATCTAAAGAAGATGGAGGAATCAATTGCGAACTTGACTAAGGTAATATTTGAGCTTACCGATAAATGTGATAATGTATTTGCACAACACAATAATGAAATTGTTGAATTGAAAGGACTTGTGAATGGGGTTAGGAGTCCCGTGGTAGAGGAGTAGGTATTGGTCACGGTGATGGAGTTAATGTTGATGCGATTGGAAATATGAATAGGGGAAAATTTTAAGCGTCTGAGAGTATGGGTATCCAATTAGAAACTATAATGCTGAATTTTTGTATAATGAATATGGAGGAAATAATCCGGGGTATCAATATAATACAAGGATGTCTAGGGTAGAATTTTGTAAGTTTACTAGGGAAGATTTCACGGCTCGGGTTTTTAGGTGTGATAAGTTCTTTTCTATAGATAGAACACTTGAAGAAGCTAAGGTGAATTTAGCCGCAATACATTTAGAGGGAGAAGTTTTAGAATGACATCGGGTATATGTAATAATGCATGAGATTAATGCGAGTGTTGAATAGTGTTGAATTGGGCTTGATGCCATGAGTATTCATTTTGAAGCTATGGTGTTTAGCGATCCCATGGCGTAATTAATGGCCCTTAAGCAAACCGATGATGTGTAATCTTTCCTTATAAAATTTATTTTTGTGGTCAATAAGCCGACATTACTTAAGGATTATATTGTCAGTTGTTTATGGGTAGTATCAAAGTTGAATTATATACAAGTTTCGGTTAGGATCATAAGACCAAAAACTTTGAAAGAAGCCATTCCGTAGCTAAACTTCAAGAAACAAACTCTAATGTACAACATTACCCTAGTAGAATCAATCACAAAACTCCTTAGTGTTCACTCAAAGACCTATCCCTAATTTTTCCATGAATAACTAAAAACCAAATACATCAAATTTTCCTAACTAATGGTTACTAATGAACTTCAACCGAATTTTAACTCGCCCAAAAAGGTTAATTAGCACTACCTACTCAATTCCGGAATGAAAAAAATTGTGTTCAAAACTAGGAGATTACCAAGTAATAAGGAGTTAGATGAGAGGAGGTTAAAAGGGCGACATTACTATTGTGATGCAAGATCCTATACTTGGGCATAAATGTAAGGGTAAACAATTGTTTATGTTGTTAGAAAGGAGAGTAGGGTAAGTGAGTAAGAGGGGGAAACAAATGGGGAAGAAGGTAATGGAGAATATCTTGAGGGTATGGAGAATTTAGAGGGAGAGTTGTACCAAATCTCTATGTATGCGGTATTTGGGAGGAAGGGGGAATAATATCAAACCATGAAGGTTATAGGAGGATTTAAAGGGGAAAAAATGAAAATTTTGATTGACACTAGAAGTACTCATAACTTTGTGGATTTAGAATTTGCAAGAAAGAGTGATTGTGAGTTAATTAGAATTAAACATGTGGTCATTAAAGTGGCGGATGTGGGAGAGATTCTTTGTGAGTACATGTGTCGAAATTTTAAATGGAAAATACAAGGGAGGGTGTTTGATACTATAGTGTATGTTATTCAATTAGGATTGTATGAGATGATTTTGAGAATAGCATAGCTATATACTTTGGGATAACTTGGAACTTTAAAAATATGTTGATAAAACTTTTTAAGGAAAATAATTAGAATTATAGAGAAAGTGTGTGAGTTTTAACTAAGAGTATAGAAGAAAAGGAAATTCATCCGTAGGCAGCAATAATTAAATTGGTTGCAATTAAAATAGTTGATTTTGAAGAATTGGATGTGAAAAACTATATGGCGGAATTGCAAGAACAAATTCCTAGTGATTGAAGGATAGTATTAAAGAAGTTTGAGGATATTTTAGAGGAACTTTAGTGTTTGCCTCCTAAAAGAACTCATGACCATAAGATAATTTTAAGGAAGAGGTTAGAACTTGCAGAGTATGAGACCATTGTCGTTACCCGACATTTAGGAGACTTCTAAAAAATTTATGAAAAAGGAAAAAGAATTAAGAACAAGGTTTTGGTATCCCTACCTAGTATTAAAAATAACTAAAAAAATTAAAAATGACACTAGATTAAGGATTTGGTTATGATTTTGGAAAGATAACTACTATCCAAAGTATGACTGTTCGTTGGGAGATTCTTTTCGGAGCGACCACTTTGCTAGCTAAAAAACTAGGGGAAGGATAACCATGTGGAGGTTTTTTATGGATAGGGACAGAGAGTGGATGTCGAGTTTGAGTGCCGTTTGATTCTTGATCGGTATGCATGCCAACCAGGTTGTTTTTGGCCTCAAAATATCTATCTTCTAACAAAAAAGATGATGAATAGTAACCTGAAGAGGGCTGATTTTTGTTGAGTCGGATCAAACGGCATGTCATTCGATCCTTTGCGTTTAAATGAATTCTTAATATCACGGCCTTTTTCAAGTGAATCCTCGCATGTTTTGATTTTTGTCAATCAAGTCCCTCAAATCATGAAGCTTCGGTCCTTCTTTCTCAATTTTTACCGATTAGATCCCCAATTGTTTCTAATTACTTCTCCTAAATTTTTGTTATTTTCGGATTAACTCGCAATGTTTTCAAATTATTTTTAAGTTTTATTAACTCGATTTTTTCATTCTCTTTTTCTCATTTTTCATTTCTTTTTTCTTTTTCATCTTTATTTTTTCTTGTTCAATAATACCAAAAATAATAAATGAGAAATTAAACAATGTTAGTCTAAATGTAATTTTCAAATTCGGAGAAGATCCACATGAGGCAATACACTTAGAAAATTTGTAAGAATACCAAAATAATTATACGAGAGATTAGGAAATCACGCAAAATGATAGTTTATGTGAGAGAGGTAAAAAATGGGTTATGACATCGATATAATTGACTTGTTAAACCGGTATAAGAAGATAGAGAAATAACGATCATTCATCGGCTATGGTTTAATTAGGTGTTAAGTTAATTTATTTAGGTGTAAAATTTTTTTAATAGGTTTTAATTACATTAATTAAATGTTAAAGAATTTAATTAGGTGTTAAGTTAATTTATTTATGTGTAAACTAGTTTTATTAGGTGTTAAAATAAGTTAATTAGGTGCAAATTAAATTATTTAATTGTTAAAAAAATTAATTAGGTGTTAAGTTAATTTATTTAGGTGTAAAATAATTTTATTAGGTATTAATTATGTTGTTTAGGCATTAATTAAATTAATTAATTGTGAAAAAAAATTAATTAGGTGTTAGTGTAATTTATTTATGTGTAAAATAAATTTAGTAGGTGTTAAATAAGTTAATTAGATGTTAAAATATTTAATTAACTCGTTAATTTAATTAATTTGGTGTTAAAAAGATTTAATAATGTGGTAAAACAATTTATAGTTCACGTACGGGTAGCACGCAATACACATGGTAAATCCTATTATATATATATATATATATATATATATATATATATATATATATATATATATATATATATTTCAACATCAATATATATTTAATTATATTTGTTTCGGTGGTAAAGAGTTGGATTGTGAACCCGATGCTCACAAAGTTTTTTCGAGAACTCACGAAAAAGAGATTGATAATAAGTATGTATTCATCAATCGGCGGACAAAAAATCTCGAGGTAAGTAATTTATGAACTTATTTCATACGTATGTCATTTTTATATAACTTATTGAGATTATTATTTAATATTAAAATTTATGTAATTATGGAGGACTCCATCGATCAAATATATGAGGAGGAGGTTGATGGTCGGGACACGGAGGGTACTTCAATGCCGAATATCGATATGAACGAGATATTTAAGAGGAATTTTGGAGGAAGAGCTAATAAGAGGAAGAAAATGTATGGACTTGGATCACATTCTACTCGTTATTACTCTAATGTCGGTTCATCATCTAATTCAGTCACATCGCCGCTCCATATTGATATTAAGACACATCAAAATGAAATGGAGGCCAAAATTATTGAACTAAAAAAAAGATCCGAAGCTTAATGATGATGTTACATCGCTTTTAGCCATTACAACTTGGTTGAAGCAGCAGAAACGAGGAGCGGTGTGTAATGATGCAACGGATGCAACAGATGTTACTTGAATATATAAAAAGGTAATTCTTTCACCAATCCTTTGATCGATCATCATTTGTCGGATGAAGATGTTGACATATGACATATACCTCCTTAATCACATTATCTTTTTTAATCGCTATTATATTTTTATTAGCTAAAATATTAATATGCTTTAATATAATTTGACGTTTGAATATATATTAGATTGGATTGGATTTGATCTATTATAAAGGATTCGTATTTTCTATAATTTTATTCCATACTATTATTGTAGTTGTTAGATTAGATATATGAAAATGAGAAATATCATTTACTAATGATTGATGAACGATAGAATAATTGATTGAAAACATCATCCTAGAAAAAATGATTTAACGATGGTTTTTTAAAATCGTAGCGAAATTCGAGCTAAATTTAATGACGGTTTCTCAAAATCGTTGCTAAATACATCTGGTTAGTTTAGCGACGATAAACCATCATTAAATTCATCTATTTTGGTATTTTTTTTTTTAGCTTTTAATGATGGATAAATCGTCTCTAAATTAGCAACCGAATGCATGAACTATAGCTAATTAATTAATGATGAGCTTTTTAGTAATGAATTTGGATCGCGCTAAATTTAATTAGCGGTAGTTTTTTTAATTGAGCGATGGTTTGAAGTTTTTGTTGTAGTGAACTAATAAGCTTTTGATCCACTTCCAATATGCCGGGAAGAAGAAGAGAGGCCCAAATGCAGCTATGGGAGTCTAACGTGCTTGAAGGCCTAGAGAATGCTACCGCCCCAAATTATGCTATTGTTAATTATTTTCATTCCGTTATTGTGTTTTCCTTGAGTAGGTCGCATCGGTGGTTTTTCCATCTAGAAGGTTGATGTGGCAAGTTTGTTAGGATTCTCTGACGACTTTGTTGCGTATAATAGAGGAATGAGTGAGGTGAGAGAGGGATGTTTTTTATTTTGGTATAGTGGGAATTTTGGAGAGTAGGCCCTCTCGAATATGCCTTATTCTATCACTCGTAAACACTTTCCTTTATTGATAATAAAGCAAATTTCATTCATCCATTGCATGCTTCGTCTCTGCTATTTGAGTTGCAACATGAACATAGTTAACATGTTCGATGAGGGCTTTTTGTTGCGGTGCTAAATTAGGAGCAAGATGGGAGTGGAAAAAGGATGATGGTCGTTGAGAATGTTGTTATTGGTGGGTCTCTCGGCTAGAGAAAAAGAAAAGAAAAGAAAAGGGAATAAGATGATTTTGAGTGTTTGCCGTCGAAGGAGAAAATAATGTATGGAAGTTTTTTTTTATTTTTTTATTAAGACATAAGAAGATGGTCCGGTTTTGCCGAAAGATATGGAAAGGAGAAGGGATTATTTGTAGCTAGAGTTTCTTCTTGTCTCTAGCAATTATAAAGAAGGGACTATGGTGGTTGTTAGTGGAAACGAGGGAGAAAGGATATGGTCGATTAGGGTTCCTTTTTGTCTCTAACAATTGTGGAGAGAGGACTATTATGGTTGCTAATAGTGGGAAGGTTGATTAGATTAGAGTTGTGGTTGGAGGAAGAGAGGAAGCAAGAGAGGGAGTTGTGGTTAACTCGTGGTAGTGGATGGTGGGTGAATAGAAGGTCCAATTATGTTTTTTTTTTTTTAATTGTTTGCTTTGCTTTTTTAGAGGTGGGTTAGGTGGTAATTGATGAATGATTGCTTGTGGCGGGTGGTTTTGACGAGTAGAGGAAGAATGGACAAATGGTGAAATGGGCAAAGGCGAGAGAACGACGGAATAGGTTTTAATGGTAACTAGGTTTTTTGCCCACGCTACGCTACGAGTAGGATAAAATGTATAAAATCATTTAAAAAAAATATTTTAGCTTGATAGTTTGTTTTATAGTGTGAATATATAAAAATATATGAAATCAAATATGAAAAAATATTTTAAATATTTTAATGTAATTTGAAATTAAATGGATGAGAATTTTTAAAAAATGACAAATTAAAGTAAAAAATTTTAAATAATAAAATAATAAACAAAAAAATTCATTTAAAAAAATTGTATAAATTATAATGATGTATTTAAAAAATAAAACACCGATATATTCATATATTAAAAAAAAATTGTTAACAAATAAAATTAAATCAAAAAATTATTTTTATTGTGAATTTTAATAAGAAATAAATAATTAAAAATTCAATTTAAACAATAAAAGTAATATATATATCATCTTTAAGCTTTACGAAAAACTAAAAAAATAATGATTTATTTTTCATATATTTAATTTTTTTTGTTTGGCAAACCTTTTTCCTTAATTGTTTTTTTCTTTATATATATATATATATATAGATAGATAGATAGATAGAGAGAGAGAGAGAGAGAGAGAGAGAGAGAGAGAGAGAGAGAGAGAGAGAGAGAGAGAGAGAGGGTGGGTGGGCGCGCTCGGTTGCAAGCCAACCGAGACGAGTGCTCGGTTGGCTTGTGCAACCAAGCCGTCACATGAAAAAAAATAAAAAAAGGGAGGGAGGCCGACTTGCTTGGGTTGCGTAGGTAGGCCGAGTGTGCCTAGGCTTGCCATTACAGGCCCGCGTGCCCCGCCTTGCCTACTGAAAAATAAAATAAAATAAAACCTTGTAAATTTCGACAAACCCGAGGTCGTCGAAAAATCGAATGTTAATTTTCAAATCCCTAGAAATTGAATTCCGGCATGATTTTTTTCCTAAACACCTCTAAATGACCGGAATAAAGTCGATAAACACATCTAAAACCTTAAAAACCATTTTAATACACAAAAAAATAAAGAAAAATACAAAATCAAATAGGATTTTTTTTTCTTTTTTTTGAGTCCGATCTACATCTTCTAATTGTTTAATGGCTTGAAACCATTATGAACAAACTCACCTCTCAAAGATAAAAAAATCTAATAGACTTTCGTCGGCCAAAGTAGCCTAAATGAGCTTGGTGGTCGACGATCTCTCTTTCTCCTCCCGTCTTTCTCTTCCTCTCAGCCTTCTCTCTCCACCCAATGATCAAAATGGATGAGCAAATAAACATGTGGATTGAAACATGCATTCGAAAACTTTATGAATCAAAGTGTAAAAAAAAAAGCTATGAATAGTAAAAGTAACGAGCAAATTATGAAAGAGTGAATAGTAAATTGTGAAAGCATATACAATGTTTCAAATAGTAAATTGCAACAGTAAATGAGCGCTTTCCTTTAATTTATTAGTAATTGGTGGTGGCTGAAATGGATATTTTATTATTATTATTATTTTATTTTTATTTTTTGTGATTTTTTGGGTGTCGGTTGGTGATAAAGAGGGCAATACCTTTTTTTTTCTTTTTTACTTTTTTGTAAGAAATGAAAATGAAAAGGTTATGGGCGGCTATTTGAGAGTGAGGAAAGAGAAAGCAGAAGAGGGACGCCTAGGGCCTTGTCCCCCAAACGAGTTTGAGAGGGAGGGATTCAGTTTTTTGTTTGGCTAGTTGAAAATTGAGGCTTCTTCTTCTTTTCAGTAGAAAAGGTTGTATTTATAGAGTGGAATCAGAATGCTCCCATTTTGGTCTTTTATTTTTTATTTCTTTTCTATTTCAGTCTTTTGCCTTTTTTGTTTTTTTATTGCACCCTCGATTAGACTTTGTTAGGCTGTATTTTTTTTTTATTTCCTTCGATTTATATCCCAATTTTTGCTTTTTTCTTTCTTTTTCATTTGATTTTTTTTTTGTAATTACTTTTTATTCACTCTTTTTTTTTAAGCTAGATGATTTCTCCTCCGATTGTCATAAAAAAAAAAAATCATAAAACTACATAAAAAAAAACTAAAAAAGGTTAAAATTCTAAGAAATCGAATAAATCAAATAAAATATTGATTTTTTTTTCTTGGGTTATTTTTGGATTTTTTTAGAAACTTATAAAAATAAGAGGTTAAATTTGGATTATAACCCCATTCATAATGAGTTTGAAATAATATAAGCCATTCTATGATTCATATCATACGAAATCCATCAATTAAGTTTGTCCCATCAGAAAATTTTTTTTCACACTATAGACAACATTACTCCTATTATAATGTAATAATTTTTTCAAATGTACTAGACATATTTTTAAATTTTAAATTTTTTTTTAATATATATAAATAGTAAAATATCTTTTGGATAGTTTTTGTATCAATCGAGACTAAGTCCACATCTTTTAGTGGACTACTAAGCTTTTTGTTTTAAGATCAAATGAATCCAAGTTTGGTATTATTAAAAAATAATTATGGCTAATTATTCATGAATAATGAGAATTGAATTTTGGTTTTAATCAAATCAAAATAATTTTCTCACCGTTAGACCAAATTTTGACACGTATTATACTTACTTTCCATACATGATTTTTATTTTAAAAAAAAACTACACTTTCCATGTATGATTGGAATTTTGAATTTCTAAAATTTAATAAATGATGAGAACTTTAATTGGATTAATGCATTAACCAAACAATAATATATAATGAAAATACTAGATCTTAAACCATCACTTCACTCCAACAATGGCTAAATGCATCGTTTATGAATAATGAGAATTGAATTTTGGTTTTAATCAAATCAAAATAATTTTCTCACCGTTAGACCAAATTTTGACACGTATTATACTTACTTTCCATACATGATTTTTATTTTAAAAAAAAACTACACTTTCCATGTATGATTGGAATTTTGAATTTCTAAAATTTAATAAATGATGAGAACTTTAATTGGATCAATTCGATCAATTAAACATTTGTGTTTTGAATTTCAGTCATTTAAATATAATTTAGTTAAATTAAAAAAAATATATTCAATAAAAAAAGTGGGATGGACGATGATATAATAATAATAATAATAATTGCTACTTAAATCAATTAGTTGATAATATACTTAATATTGAATCAAAATAGTAAAAAAAAGAAAAGAAAAAAAGAGCACTTAATTAGCTGCAATATATTTTCAATTTTGGAAAATTATAATCAATTAGCTAAAATTAAAAATATAGATGCCTAATTGAAAGGATCGATAACAAAAGAGTTTTTTGAGAGATTGGTGAAAATCAGAAAGTCATGTTCATTAGTTAATTACTTTCATCATAATTATTACTTCCACCTGATAAAGACTTTTTAATCTTAAATATGGATAGCATAATTTACAAAAGATTTTTCAAATTTTAAATGAATATATTCCAATAATTGATCTCACAGATATAATAATTATAAGATTTTTGAGAAAATATTTTCCATAGGATACCATTATTTGCTATGGTAAGCATACCCTATGTTAGAAGTTTATTGCGATTAAGGGCTTAATAAACAGCCCATAATCGGTGCCTAAAAGTTTCCTAATCAAGCAATTAGGGTTCCTCGTCCTTGTATTAAAGGGACTCTCTTTCTCTATAAAGACACCACTGCCCCCTATACATCTTCTAGATCTATAAGGAAAAAAAGCCCTAATCTCTCTTTTCTTCTCTTCCAAATTAATCGATCATCAATGGCGGAAGAGCAAGCGGTAGCTGTGGCGGTGACTAAGGAGGAGAGATCGATCGGCAGGGTGGTTCGATTCAGCGACAAGAAGGGATTTGGATTTATCAAACCTGATGATGGAGACAAAGATCTATTCGTTCATCACTCCGCCATCAAATCTGATGGTGGCTACCGTACTCTTTACGAAGACGACGTCGTTGAGTTCACTATTTCACTGACCGACGACAAGTACCAAGCAGTTGACGTCACTGCACCCGGTGGTGGACCTATCAAACGGCGCACAACCTCCTCCGGTGGATTCAACCGCCGCAACAACAATACCAACAGTGCTGGTTGTTTCAATTGTGGAAATCCTGGCCACATAGCTAGGGATTGCAACAATAACAGTAGTAACAGTTACAATTACAGTAATAATAATAATAACAATCGCGGTGGTGTTGCTACCGATTTTGGTTGCTATAAGTGTGGGAGCAGTGGGCATTTTGCTAGGGAGTGTCCGAAGGGGAATAGTAATGGGTGTTACAGCTGTGGAGGGTTTGGGCATGTGGCAAGGGACTGTCCTGGTGGGAGTGGAGCTTGTTATAACTGCGGTGGGTATGGACATTTGGCTCGGGATTGCACAAGTGCGAGAGGAACTGGTGGTGGAAGGTTTGGCGGTGGTAATAGTGGTGGATGCTTTAATTGTGGGAAGGAAGGGCACTTTGCTAGGGATTGTCCTGATCAGTCTTGAATAAAAGAGGGATGATGGTAATTGTTGCTATGACTTTTATCTTCGGTTGGCTGTTCGGTTTTTGGGGTTTATGATATAGATAGGATTGTGTTGGGGTTCTTTTGTTGGTAGGGGAAACCTACCAACAATATACTATTTGGTGGTTTCGGATAAAAAATTAGTTTTTTTTTTTTTTTAATTTCTAATTTCTGCTATTGTTAATGACATTTCTAATTGAGCAGTCCTTATTTTTGTCAAGTGTGAATAATGGTTTTCAATGTGATGGATTGATGTTTTTTTTTTCCTGGCATTGCCATTATGCTAAGTTCATATTTCATAGTCTCTTATTGTTTGGTTTGATGAAGAATGCTCCAACTACAGTATCTCTTCCCGGTGTTGGTTTGCTTACGTGGTTTTTTTTTTTTTTTTTTTTTGCAATGTATATGTTCCATATTCAGGATAAGTTGATAGGTTTTGTTGCCATTATCTCCTCTGCTGTGAATCTTAATGTAGTAATTTCAATGTGATTATAGAACTGAGAGTTTGGAATAATGATTTAGAACTACTGGTGTTTGATTCTGATATGAGTTCTTTTTAGTTTAGTTTTCAAAGCGAATGAGAATTGGTGTACACTTTCTAGTATAGTATTATATAGTGTTAGGGAAGTAAGTTCTCTAGGCTACTCTCTTACTACAGGTGGTTGATTTGGTTAGGGGAGTTAGCAAATATGTCACTGAATTTCTGATCGCAGTCTCCTGCAGAGAGTTTTAATGCAAGGGGGTTATATTTAGAGAAACTTAATTTGACAACTGTGTCCCTTCATGGAGTATGTTGAAGTGCATGTCTATGATAGTCAGTGTTTTGGATGAGATGGTTTATCAATGTATTTCTCCCATGATTCCAAAGGATTGTTTGTTGTTGGATGACATTGTCAATTACTTAATGTTATGCTTTAGGTTGGATATGAATCAAGAATATTGATTCCACATTTAAGATCTTCTTACATTCCCAGGGGTTTTCTTTACTAAATCTGGAAGTGCCATATGCTATAAGTAGAGAAGCTTTTAGCTCTAGTTGGGAGCTGAGTTTGGGCTGTTAAATTGTACAGGGTCATAGGAACATGAATGCTGCTGCTCGTGGCTGTAGTTGCTGGTCAGCTGCTTGTGTGATGTACTTGTAAAGTTGTGCAAATAGAATGCAGTTTCAGTTTGTTTGGCTGTACAGTTTTAGGGATTAGTGGTGTTAATGATGAACTTCTTACATTTTCTTTGGTTTTAGAATGTTGATAGATTGAACTTCTTACATTTTGGATGCGGAGGATAGTTTCTGGTTCAATGTAACCTTGTTTCCTTGAAATTTATTTGTGTCGAAGTGGAAATTGTTAGCATATATTAGATTTTGGAAATCACCTTTAATTGCAGGGGGAATGTTAAGGCAATTCAGGATTCCAAAGCAAAGGTACAGGCAAAGAGCATAACTGTAGATTGATGTCTCTGGCCATTATGCAATGCGGGGGTATATAGCAGGTGTCGAGAAGCCTTTCCTATCTGGGATATAGCCTATAATTGATATTTCTTTGTTTTCAGATATAGAAGAAGTGATCTAGCGATATAGAAAACCACTAGCGACGTGCTATATAGTGATCCAGCAGGTACGGATGAATCTGCCATATAAGCTTAAGCACGTTAGCTGAATTGAGGCTTTTGCCATTAATGCGTAGGCATCTCTTTCATGAGAATGACCGTAACAACCTTTTTGTGTCTGGATGAATGGGCAAAGCCATGACCCATGAGTTAGATCTTCCTCTCTTTTTCTGTTCTCTGAAGTTAGTTAATGGTAGAGACAGTGAGGAGGGTAATTTGAATCTCAATACAGACTGTACTCTAGTGATTGAAGAATTCTCATGTTTAATTGCGTGTGCCTAGAACTTGAGTTCAACTTGGAGATTTCAGGTCATTCGTGAGCTGAAGGTTCTCAAATTTGCCACTGATACAAGGTGTAGAGCCCAAGCAGTTTAGGTTGGGCTCGGATTTCAGGCCTTTCTGTTGGGCTTATTAGGTAGAGGCTGAAAAAGCAATGGCGAGTCTTAGATTTAGTCTTTGGTGATTGATAAATTCAGCACTTAAGCTTATGAAGTGTCTGAACTTTTGGGCTTATTGATAATTTAAGAAGTCACCATGGTGAGTTGGGTTTAGGTTTATGCCTCTCTGATCGGCTTAGGAATTTCGGTGAGATCAACGTGTGAACCATGTTAGGCAATAAGTTTCTTAAACCCAAAAACGAAAAATAACAAAAATGATTGTCAAGTTGCTAACTTGTGTGAGTGAAACAATAGTACCATGATAAACAAATAAATAAATACATCTTATATAACCCTTGAGACGGGCCTTTTCCATTCACCCAAGAGACACCAGAAACAAAATTCATGGAGGAGTTTATTTCTCTATTTTATGGGCCACTTGGTACTAAGATGAGGTAAAATGGTAATGGGTAAGCAGAGGTAAAATTGGGTAATGGGTTAGCAGAGGTCAAAAGGGTGAAAAAAAAGGGGTAAAGAAAAAGATCTTTTGACTGACGTAATGGTTGACACAGGTCTTGCTTTGACCATGAGCTTCGAATGCATCAAATGAAATCTACTACTGATACTAATAAATATCTATAGTCTCATAGTTAATTCAATTAATCATTTGCGCAATCTCACAGGACATGCTGATGACTTGTTTCCTTCCTATTTCATCATCACTAAGTAGGTAAATAAAATTTTGGAATCTCCTGCCGCCCCTTCTAACCTTACGAGGTGGAGTTAAAAATCCCATAAGAGTGCAGAATCTCAATGCATCCTTTGCTAACATCCAAAAGCCTAAATTAATATTCAATATTTATTATTACTCCCACTTTATCATTATTCACACTCTGCCAATACCATGGCATTGGCTCAAACCTCCATATATGATGTTTCCCTTTCCCCTAAGCAAGCTTGAAAATTGGTACCAAAAACAGCCAATACCCCAGTGACCGACCTCTTACTGTGACATCGTGTGCATGTGCCCATATTTTGGTCCCTAAGGACCTACATGCCTATATATATTGCCCCACTCTCCATACTCCTGGCACATGTTCCACACTTTCTATAACTCTTCATTTAGAAGCCTTAGCCTTACATACTTCTCAAGTACCACAATTCAAATCAAACAGAAAACCTCTCTAAACTCTCAAATTCCACGATGGCTTGGTCTCAACTTTTCATCTCTCTGTTCTTTCTTAGTTCTCTTCTCATTTTTTCAGGTAAGAAAAACATGAGCGATTTTTCTTTCCTTCTTTCTTGTATAGTTGATTTCTATGTGACATTTTTCGGTGTCACGTTTTGTGTTGTTAATTAACTTATGTGTTACACAGGTGGATATTCATCAACATTTACAATCATAAACAAGTGCAACTACCAAGTTTGGCCCGGTATACTATCAGGCGCAGGTACCCCACAACTTCCCACCACAGGCTTTGTTCTCCAACCGGGCGAATCAAATTCAATTTCCTTCCCGCCGTCTTGGTCAGGCCGCTTATGGGGCAGAACGCTATGCACCCAAGATTCCACCAGCGGCAAATTCTCTTGCCAGACAGGCGATTGTGGCTCTCCCACTCTTGAATGTTCCGGTGGAGGCGCTGCCCCTCCTGCCACCCTGGCTGAATTCACTTTAAATGGCGCGAACGGACTAGATTTTTACGATGTTAGCCTTGTGGATGGCTATAACCTCCCAATGCTTATAACCCCACAGAGTGGCAAAGGAGGGAATTACACGGCAACAGGGTGTGTCGTGGACTTGAACAATGCATGTCCGAACGAACTTAAAGTTGTTGATGGCGGTAACGGTGAGAATTTAGCATGCAAAAGTGCATGTGATGCGTTCGGAGATCCGAAATATTGCTGCAGCGGTGCATATGCAACTCCGGATACATGTAAACCAAGCTCGTACTCACAATTTTTCAAAAATGCTTGCCCCCGAGCTTATAGCTATGCTTATGACGACGGGACAAGTACTTTCACTTGCGCCGGAGCCGATTATGTTATCACTTTCTGCCCTGCTCCAACCACCAGGTAACATCGCCAATTCATTTGATTTTCATTTCATTTTGTTCTCTGGTATTAACTGTCATGATTTTTGACTAAATTAAGGTCATTGTAGTCGGTTTGACAGGATATAAACAGCTGTTTTTCCCTCAGTCATCAGGAATTTGGAGTTCATGTCGGTCTCTTAGTCATCTCGTTGCATTTATTAATGTCTTTATTTTCAGTTGCAATATTAAGATTTTCTTGTTGAATGTTTGAGGCTAGTTGACTTTTTTAAAATCGGTTTTTTTACCAGCAAAGTGGTTAGTTTAACGATAAAAAAACTGATTTTTAACGGATTTTTTTGTTAATTTATAGTTTGGAATCCTAAAATCGTATTTATTGGAAATGATTAAATTTTATAATTTTTATATTAAACATGTTCAATCATATTTATTAAAAAGAATTAAATTTTATTGTTTTTCTATTAAACATGATTAGTTATGTTTTGGACGGTGATATAAAACTTTTTTTCAGAAAAAAAGTCGGGCTCTTGTTTTGATATCTCTGTGAGGGCACCGATTTATAATTTTTTTGATTCAAGAATATGGGTGACACGTTTTATTTATTTATTTTTAATAAACACGACTGCTGCAACGTAGATGTCACGTGATGAATACCAATAATCCTAATATCGTTGGTTTTTTCTTGTATAAGTTGGGTTAATTTTTTTGGATGGTATATTAATGTGGATATTTATTTATTGACAATGGGTGGTTCATGGCTGTTGCAGTCAGAAGTCGGCAAATGGGCAGCAGAATCCGGAGGCAGCGGACGCCTCAGCTGGCAATCGTAACACATCACCATGTTTCATAGGCGGTTTCATCACCATTGCCGTGGCAATTTGGCAGTTACGGCAGCTCTTTTGACCACGCCAGGCCGCTAAGCAACGTTGCCACCACCACTAGGTGCCATCTTTGGGAATAACGTTTCCCAGAGCCACACGAAACGCTGGAGCTTGGGATGTTGCCAGCGGGACCCACCTCCAAAGGTTCCAAAGTGAAGTAGGACCCACATTTTTTTTGTGGAGTCCGATGAAGTTAAACTAGTAGCCTGCAAATTATAGGATCTCTTAAAATGGGAAAACAGGCAATGTTAGATAGCAGACCATGGGCAGACCATATTGCATCAGCAGCCACATTTATGACATGGACACATAAAAGATAGGAAAAGTTTAGAGAGAGAGAGATCGAATGCTGGCATATTAATTTTGTTTTCTTTAATGTTGGACTTTTCGTTTTTGGAGTTGCGTAATAAAAATAATACCTGAGGAGGCGTAGGTAGGATGATGATTTCTTGGATTGTTGTGTGTATTTTTTTTTTTTTTTTATTGTAAAACAGTCGCCTACTAATTAATGCCAAGTTTGATTAGTTCATACTCTCAGACTCTTACCTCTTTTTATCCCAAGACTCTGGTACATTCGCTTTCTTATCTTTTCTTGCTGTCTTTCTTCGGTGACAGTTGCAATTTTGTTTAATGCTGAGCTTATTTGCGGTGGGTTATGCAGTAGGAAGTTAATTCTATTTTTTTTAATCATATTAGATGCTCTCTTTCACATTGTTTTTTTTTCTTTTTTCTTTTTTTGTTCGTCAGTGAAAGGCTTGATAGGGCTGGTTACTGTGGTCATCGACAGGCCCTACTTAACCAACTAGTTAGGTTTAGAATCTAGAGCCTTTGTTTCTTTCGAATGAACCAACGCTTTACGAGAGAGAACATACCGGAATGGACACCAAATGCTACGAGTAACTTTGGGTGTAAAGCCCACCCAAATATAGGACTCTTGTTCTGGTACCTCCTCAATTGCTCGTAACATGTCAAATTCTCTTTCTTGCTCATAAAGGAAGGACAAACACGTATTAGATTATCAAATGGAGACCACTTAATTAACTAAGTTATCAGCTTATAAATTTATCAGTCTGTGATGTTATTGTCTGTTTTGATTGCCTAGCAAGTTTCAGGTGTTCTGAAACTTAAGAAAAGTGTTTTAAGAGAGTTTTGATGGGTGCAAGTGTTGTTGAATTTGATTGTTCTATGTTTTGTAGTGTTCCTCATATGCTTTAATTTGTACTTATAGTCTTTTAGTTCTTTTGTAATGCTCCATTCTTTGCAATGATCGATCCACGTTGTCCACCTTTACTATATTCATACTCCACCATCGTCCTTTTCATCCCTGATTGTTAAGAGAATTAATTCTGCTTTTTTATACTTTTTAACTATCATGACTTTCTGAGATAAATTATCTGCAACCTAGCTCGTAATCTTCTTGAATAATGACTTAAATTTACCAATAAATCTATTGAACCTGTCAACCCATGAATTTGGCATTAGTCGAGCTTTTACGACTTGTATAATTTTTTTAGTATAACAAAGAATATAGCCCTTCTTTTTTTTTTTTTTAATTGTATCATCGTTCATTCAAAATCATAAAGTACATGGTGGATCAATGAGAACCAAAACTTGACAAAACCTGTGGCTCTGCCACACTTATTGACCATTTTTCAATATCATTGTCATGACCACTAACAACTTCACATCAAGAAGACATAGGATCAACTATAGAAGCTGGTAATTAAGCATAACAAATATAACACGTAAACATGCTGATAGAATAAAAAGCTAATTGCATTTAACATGTGAATTAAATTAAAGCATAACAGCATTCCAACCATAGGCATGTAGGACAACTTTTGCTTAGTCTGTTAGTCAAAGAGACGCCGATTAAGTTGTTACAGCCATTGATATGGATGATTAAAAAAGTTTCAAATTGATTGATTAGTCTTCAATTTATCTGGCTAGTCTATTTTTGCTTAGTCATTATGCTTTTTTAGGACCACAACTTAGTGATTATAGGCAATAGCCTCCTTGAGGGGCGAAAAAAAAAAAAAAGAATTACTAACAAATTGTATTTGAATTCGAGATGTGTAAGGAAGAGATACATGTGCAAAAGCTGTTGCCAAATCTAGACATTGAACTCTCTTTAACGCTACCGATTTTTGCATGATTAGAATTTATTTCCGGTGTTATATTTGTTTTTATTGTGTAGATAAGGTAATTTGGCTAAATATAATAGAATGTCATGTAGTGAAAAAAAAAATTATCTTCAATTTTTATTTTTTGGATCTCTAAAATATCTCAATTTCAAAAACTCAAACTAATCTCTCGTTATTCCGTTATACGCACAAAATAAAAACAACTATTTAAGAAGTTTTTTGCGTATATAAAAACTCGAATTCGAAACTACTTACTTAAACGACTATAATTCTTTCGTTCAAACCAATCCTTTTGAGTATTTCTTTTCAACGTTATTACTTCCTATTTAACGTAACTTGACTAATCAACACTACAAAAAAAAAAAAAAACCATCAAATAGCGATGTAATTTTTCATCGCTAAATCATTATTTTCTATCGCTATTAATATTTAGCGACGGATTTGTGACAAAATTATTCCCTAGCTAAAATGATTGTCGCTATTGTTTTAGCAACGGAAATTACTGTCACTAATCCTAAACCCAAAATTTGCAAGGAAAATGTGCAATTAGCGACAAAAATTCTGTTGCTAATCCTAAATTTCAAAAATAGTGACGGAATTAAGATTCCGTCGCTCATTTTCCTCACAATTTTCTTGCTAAATTGTCTCTAAAATACCTATGAATATTTTTGCCATCACATTTAGCTACAGGCTGAAAATCCATTGCTAGTTTGTCGATGTTCCGTAGCTGAAACTCACATTTCAATAACAATCGCAATTCGTTGGCTAATCCGTCGTTGATATCTATCGATATTTGACGGTTTTCTTCTAGTGCAAAACATAGCATAGCGATTGGATAAAACAACATTTGTTTAAATTAAAATCACTATTATTGAAGACAAGTTGGTACGTTAATCTAGACAAAGATCAAACGAATAAAATTAGAAAAGCAAAATAAAAGGCACTGTCGATGATCAGCATCCATATCTTGATGAGGTAAAAGTATTGAAGGCATTTCTACACCCCTTTGTCCTTCAATGTTTGCTTCCACATCAAATTTCTATCCTTTGACCTCCTTTCCATATTTAATTCCTTCTTTTCTCCTCCTACTTGATTATAAATTATCTGCTTAATTAATAGTGCCAACCTTAATATGTAAAGCCCTCATTTCTATCTTTTGGCTTTAAAAACAAGTTGTTAGCAAAGAAGAAAAGCTTCAAGAAACAAAGGATTCGGCAGCCCTTTTTAGAAAGAATGTTTTTTCTATCGAAACAGCGCTAGTGGGATTACGCAAATCTTTAATAAAGAACAATGAATTGCAGAAAAAAAAAGGGAAAAAGGGTTCTGATGATGCTTATTAAAAATGAAAAAGTTCAAAAACCTTATCCAAGTATTCTTTACACGACACATAGTGCGTCAATGGAGGGCCCTTGAGATGTTGATAGAAACATCGGTATCCAAATGGAAGAAAGCAGCAGTCTTCTTATTGATATGAAGTCAGGAATTGCACTACAATCTATGATAACTCCATGAAATTATCACAAGTTTTCTGGATGAACAAAACTTTTGCGTTGTACTTTACGATAACAAAACACACAAATATCGTTTTTATTGAAAATAAGAAACCCTATTGAACTATGATTAATTAATTAATGTTCACTTGATCTTGTTTATTTCTTATGCATTTTCTTTTTTCTTTTTAATTAATTCCAAACAATGCAACCCATTTTCCGTAGGCAATGATGCTATTAGACTGCACCACCCTTTGTGTGTGTGTGTGTGTTTTTTTTTTTTTGCTGTTTTTTTTTGTTTGGTAAGAGTATTTTTGGATGAGTATTCATTCTTTGAATATATTTAATTAATTCTTTACACATGTTTCAAACATATAGAGGATATGTTTTACAAATTCAACATATCATTCGTGTGAACATCTGTTAATCGAAACAGACAACGTAAAAGTCTTACAAAGTTGATGGCTGCAATTAAATTCTTACGTACGTTGGACCCTATAAATCTTTTGCTGGTTGAATTAGACCCTAGATTTGATATGTGCTCAATTTTTATTGCTGCTCAGAAAATTGGCAATGACAAACTGTCCCAGACTAAACCTATCCCACTCAAATTTTCCTTGCAGTACTTCTATCCCAGTCACCAACCTTGTCATTTAGTAAACATCAAACTTCTTTCAGAGTCATTTGCACATGCTAATATGGTGGCTTTCAGTCACAGATTGCGGGTAAGATTTGGCAGGTGTACTCTTCAAATTCGATAGGTTTGATTGAGTTAAAAAGCTTAATTAATGTGTTGGTTCAAACTTAGCGAAAAATGACGAAGTTAATTTAATCCAATTATATATGTTCATCAAACAGGGTTCTGAAAATGGACTTCAACAAATATATCAAATTTTCGTTAACAGCTATTGATGCTAGCTTTGAAAGAGCTCCCACTTGCAGAAATGGCAGCATTCTCACTTGGAAAGCAAGCCAAGGCTGTCCCACTAAAACTTTAAAGGAGATAAAGAGAGATTAAACGACCAACGAACTTGAATGGAAGTTGCACAATGAAGTGGAAGTTAAGTAGTGATAATAACGACTTTTAGAAAAGGTAATAAATTAGAGAAGAAGCAATTAATTACTCGTTTTACTCGATCGAATAAATATTTATTAAAAATATTTAATAAATATTAAAATGAATAACAACAAAAAATGCATATTTATTAATATAATTTTTAGATAAAAAATCCATTTTATATTTTACTAATACCATTAAAATTAATTATAAAAAAATATTAATTTTAAAGATCAAAATAATTTTTTTAAAAAAATTATAAGAACTAAAGTGAAAATTTTGAAAAATTATTTTTAACTGGACATAAATGGGTGTTAAATGGATGAATGCACTAAATATATAGTCCAATATAAGTTTAGAAATTAAGTAATTTTTTATGGATATAGATATAATTTTCTTTTAATACATAGTATAAAATATTGAATTAGTGGTTGGATATTCAGCGTACTTATTGCCGTCTCTACATTCACTTTATATATAGAGATATATCTATAGCTACAAAATTGTGACATCTGCATGCATGTTATGATGCCACGTACTGAGACATCATCCATGTGGAATTGTTGGCCTCATAAACCACAAGTTATTTGCTAACTTAAGTTCAAATGTTATTGGCAAAACGAAAGAGACTCCAATTAAAATAAACTTCGTAGAAATTGAAATATGAAAAAAATATATATATGTCTAAATATTTTAATTTACGAAAAAAGGATCTAATTGATAGAGAAAATGCCGTAAAGATCAATTAACGAAATCTTTGCTGATACAATAATAATTGCTTGTTTAATGCCATAATATGAGACAAAAGTTAAGAAATTCGGATCTTATTCCTTCGGAGAGAAGTAACTTCGTGTTTACATTAATGTTGCAGCATAAACTTCGTTTCTCAATTATTATGTTTGATAAATTAATGTAAGATTTAGACTTGAGCAGTGAAATGCAATAAAAATATAATACAGTATAATGAAGTCCTTAAGAGGAGAGAGGATGTTGCCTATATATATATATATATATATTTTTATGTATTTTTTTTAAAAAAATTTATCTCGGCTAAAAAAAATTGTTATAAAAAAGTTTTTAAAAAAATATTGTACAGTAATCTCAAGACGGTCTAACTTCCAAATTTAAATTCTAAAAAATTTAATCAACTATGATATGGATCTTACTGTTTATTTTTATTTTTTGTATTTTCTTTAATATTTGAACTAAAATAAAAAAAGTTGCAATCAATTTGTAAATCCTAAAAGAGGCATGCATTTTGTCAAGATAAGCTGGATTGCAAGTTTGTAACGATGATTATTCACATAAACTATCTCAAATCAACAATTCAAAATTCCTAACCTAATTTGCAATTAGAATTATGCATTCAAACTTTGAACCTTGAAATTAAACAATTTTTATGCTCGAAAATGTTACAATCTTAACAATATACATAATTGAAATATGAACTTATATTCATTAATGATGGAGATTGCTTATATATTGGTAACAACTCATAAGGAATTCAACTCTTGTAAAGCATGATCACAAGTTGTGGATAGAAGATGGAAACCAAGAACCAAATAATAGTCTGCAAATTCTCACATTGCTTGATTATTACTTACAAGTTATTGCCTATTATATTACAACCTATAAAAATTAATGCCTCCAAACTATAGCCTAATAAATTTCAAGTGTGTTGAAATTTGAGATAGTGCATTATGAGCTATTTGTAAATTTCAAGTTGAATTTGTTTATATATTATATTCGTGTGTTTCTCCTATTGTAGATTGTATTTATAGGCTTCTTGATCCACTATGATCCCTACAATGGACTATGTTCATTTGTATTATTTTTCATTTATATTTGCAATGCTCCACACTCCTTTATAACCGTTGTAATTGTGTTCCTTTTTTTTTTTTTTAACTACTATGATCATGTGTTATTTTATTTTATTATTATTATTATTTTTTTTTTTGTAATTGCCCACTCTATTTCTTGATTGTTAGGAAAGTTATCATTCACGTTTACCTTTTTATAACTATTTTGCATAATCAAAGAGTTCATAATTAGTAAGTTTTTTAGTCCAATAATATCACTCAAGAAATTAACTAACGGACCTTTTATGTTAAATCAAATTACTAAAATTTTAGGTCTAGTCTGAATTTTAGGTATAACGTTTATCCTCCCGTTATAGATTGTATTTAAAAGTGATAGGTAGTACTTAGCACATAGCTTTTAAACTCCCGAAGGTGATTTTGAGATTTCCTCAAACGTTTTGTACATGTTTTCAAGGGTCAATTGTGTCATCATAGGTGTCCAAGTTCATTTTTCTAGTAGAAAATTATTGTAAGAGTTTGGCGGTTAGTATGTGGATAGCGAGTGAAGAGGTCTAGAGCATCCGAGTATAGTAGTCGGGGTTTAGCCGAGCGGCAACGAGTGGTCACTTTTCCTCATTTTAGCATGTAGGTATGGTGCTCACGGAGGAGGCTTGCCATGACAAGGAGTTATCCTTATTCTTATTCCTACACTTGTTGTAAGCGATGTTGTCATTATCCGACATCAAATGAGACTCTCAAAATTTTTTTAAGATTTATGCATCGCATTTATGATTTGTTCTTATTGATTTAGAAGTTACCATCTAGTATTGAAAGAACTAGGAATATAAAAATAGCACTCGGTGTAAAGATTTTAAGGTAATGAGTTAGTTACGATTTTGAGAAGATATCGATCATCCAAAATCGCCTTTTTCTATAAAAAGTTCCATGTCTAGTTCGATCTAAAATTCATCCTTAAGGTGTTTTATTTATGCCAATTATTTCTAATTTAAACTCTAATTTTTCAAGCCAAATTCAGTTTTTATTTACGAGCATGACATCGTATTAAACAATCATTGGACCCTTTTATCGAGAGACACATTGGTTCAAATATCGAATTCACTATAAACCTTAACACAACCAAGTGTGTCGGAAAATATCTTGATTATCAAATGATGATTTTTTTTTTTACTAACAATAGTCCTTATCGATAGAAGATTTTGTTAAATTTTTTTATTAATTTTCGTTTATTTCTTTTTGTCAACAACAATTCTTATTAGATAGGAGACTTTGTTAAGAATTTTAATTTTTTTTGCCAACGATAGTCCCAATCGATAGGAGATTTCATTGACAATTTTAATTAATTTTTATTGTTTTTTTGTCAACGACAGATCCCTATTAGATAGAAGACTTCATTGAAAATTTTAATTTTTTTTTTAATTTTTTTATCAACGACGAGTCCCTATCAAATAGGAAACTTCGTTAGGAATTTTAATTTTTTTATTTTTCTAGCTAAGGATTTTTTCCTTTTTTCTTTTATTTCCTTCTCTTTCCTAAAACTTCTTTTTTGGTTTTGATATTATAATTTGTATTTATTACTTTTATATTATTTGTTAATAAAAAAAAACCATCATCGATCCCTAAAAATTAAGAGGCTCGATGATTTATTTATCGATTAATTATCTAACCTAAATGTTACAATAAATTCTAAAGTCTAAAACCGACTAAATACTTTCCAAAGCATCTAAGAAATATTGAATCTAAATTAATATTGGAAAAAATGCATTGATAAAAAAATATGCATGCTTAAAAAAAAAAAAAAAAAAGAGCCTAAAAAATCTATTGGCCCTCGACTCATTGGGCCAGGCCCATTAACCTTTTAATCATCTTTCTTTTCTTTTTCTTTTTTCTTTTTTCATTTTTTTTTACCTAACTAGACTAATTCCAGTTTCTTTATGCAATATGCATTGATTTTATTTATTTATTTTTATTTTTTGGGGTAGCAGCTACACTAAAACCAGCTTGTGCCTAGTTTCTTTCTTTCTTTTTTTTTTTTTTTTTAAAAAAAAAACTGGGTTAAGACTGGGCTCGGCTAAAACCAGCCCAGCCTTTCGCACTGTTAGCCCAACCAATTATTTATTTATTTATTTAAACGGGGGCTGGACTAAGTCCACTAACAAAGCTCGAATGTTTTACTTTTTAGTTTTCACTCTTTCTGGTGTAAAGCATGTTCAAAGCGTACAGTGTGGATATTTTGTCACACAGATCTCTGTATAGTTGTATTTACAGAAGATCTTCGTCCTTTTAGATTTGGATTAGCAAAACGTGTATTGTGCTTTTTCCCATATATTACCTTACTCCCTAAAATTTATGGATATTACCTTACTCCTTAAAAATTTATGGATTATATACATAGCATGTGATTTGCCTCCTAGTTTCAGAACAAAGTTGCTGCTAAGGTAAAGCTTGGGGCACTGACCGCTGCCACCTACTAACACAGCCTCCGATTAACCACTCGCCGTGTCGGTTGTCTGACGAAGAGTTGACCCATCATCTTATATTTTTAGGTTAGGAGAATCTGCTTTAGAAAAAAGCAGACGGTGGTTACCTCGAGTGAGCACGTGTTGGTCGTTTCATCGAATTGTCTACTTCCGTCTTGCTCCTACATCCACGTGTTATGTTCTTGGATTTGTTGAGTGATAGAAACGTTTCCAGGCCGGGAAAATATTCACAACAATAATCTGCAATATCTATTTCTTTGATGAGGAACTAGGAAACAGGGAAACGGATACGAGATACTTGAAAGTTTATTTATTATTAGAAAATTATTTTTTTCCTGCAAATTTAGGATATAGAAATATTTTAAAAAATTGTCTTTCTATCACTTTTAAAGAATATAAATTACAAAAGATAAAAAATAATTATTTTTTTCTTACATGAAGTATAAAATACTTTGGTGACGGTTGATGCTTTATTAAATAATTTTCCGTGGCCATAAAAATATATCCAGCAACTTCGCTGTGTCAGCATCTGTTGGGCAATAATTCGATTATTCATGTCCTTTGAAAATAAAATATAATTGCAAATCGATTAGTTAATTTAGCTTGTACGTAGTCATGGGCAATCCAAAGTATTTTATAATTTTCATCATTTATCATTAGTCATTATCATGAATAATTATATTTGTCTTCTTTAAGAGTTAGACTTCTTAGTCCCTCCATATTGGGATAAGGTCAAATTGTCTTTCCATTGTATTATTTTTTTAGATCAATAAAATCTGTCACTGTAACTTTATTTATTTATTATTTTTTAAATACATAAGCTGTTAGAATATGACAATATTTTTCATTTTCTTTAATAATATTGATCAATTGTTAGATATTAAAGTAAATTGTTGTTTCCCTTTGATGTAGTAAAGTTAAAAGCAAAAACTTTGGTCGGTCTCGTAAGACCTGCGTCGTTCTATCTTGAAAGGCTGAATACAATGTCCAAAGAAAAGATTTTGTGTAGCTCAGAAATAGAAATGACAATGCGTCGAAGTAAATTTTTTTTTTTTTTGTTCCATCTTTTATGCATGTATATGATTTTTTTCATCTACGTATACTCGTTAATCCCCTAGCCAAAAAAATAAAAAAAATTCCTGACCTAAGTAGTGAGTGCTAAGGTGCTTCAATATTTCTTTACGAGTATTTACAATTTATAGTCATTTTTTCACTTGCTAAAAAGCTTGAATCTATCTTTACAACAGTGTCTGCTTTCTGGGTTAATCATTAATGATGAAATTATGGAACAAGTTTGCTTACTAATAAATAATACATGCAATTACGAAACGAAATGTAGTTGTTGACCTATCATGTATTACTTGTTTTGTGTCATATATGTGAAAATGTATGCTCATGCAATGCCGTGAAGAGCACCTACATTATAGTTGTACAGAAGAAAGCCACCGATAGAGGTGTCTGCGTAGATCAGAAGGAAGCAGACTGTTTTGAAGAAAAAAGAAAAAAGAAAGAAGAAAATAGGTAGCTTAAAGCCTTATTGATTGGTGAGAATACCTGTAGTGGTAGTGGGGGCACGCTGTTTCGTTTTGTAATGTGGCTTTTTCTCTGCTTATAGTTCTTTATAAATAGAAGAAGTGCATAGCTGGTGATTGAGATTCTCCACCACTACTAACTTAGCCATCCTCCATCCACTCTTTTCAAAACAACAGCCAAAAAAAATATATATGAGAAGTGTTGGTGATTAGCAAGCTTTAGTGAAAGTTTTATGGGTGGTAATCACCAACATTTCTTGCATTTATCCTCTCTCTCTGCCGTCTATCTAAGCAAGAAACCTTGTCTTGGCTTTTGCTCTTCTTCTTCTTCTTCTTCTTCTTCCTCTTCTCCTTCCGATTTCTTTAATCTCTTCTTTACTTATTATCAGGAAATTAAATGTATCACCAATATTAGTTCATTACAGATAAGCTAATCTTTCTAATTTAGTACAAACACCAAAAATTCATCTCTTTCAATAAAAAAATAAAAGCGACCCTGTTCTTGTCACTCTCCATTAGTTCTATCAAAACACAGGAGAAAAATAAAGCTCAAATGGATTCGTTCTCATTCTTACAAAATCGCCCCCATTATTTTGCTGTGTTGCTAAGCTTGCTCTTCTTTTTTGAAGGTAAATAAAGATGGCTTGATGTTTGTGATTTGCATTGACATTAATAGAATTAAGTATTGATGGTTTTTTTTTTTTTTAAAAAAATACTATCAGGTGTTTCAGGTGCTACTTTCTCATTTGTTAACAAATGTGATCACTCAGTCTGGCCAGGAATTCTAGGCAGTCCAAAACTAGACAGCACTGGCTTTGAACTTTCTAGAGGCACGTCTCGCTCCTTCCAGGCTCCAACAGGCTGGTCTGGTCGATTCTGGGGCCGAACAGGCTGCAATTTCGACTCCTCAGGCCATGGTTCCTGTGCTACCGCAGACTGTGGCTCTGGCCAAGTCGAGTGTAATGGAGCTGGAGCCACACCGCCTGCTACTTTAGCAGAGTTCACTCTCGGCTCTGGTTCACAGGATTTCTATGACGTTAGCCTAGTTGATGGATACAATTTGCCAATGATTGTAGAAGTGAATGGAGGTTCAGGCCAGTGTGCGTCTACAGGGTGTGTCATGGACCTTAATATGAAGTGCCCGACGGAGCTGAGAGCTGAGGGAGGCGGCGCTTGTAGAAGCGCCTGTGAGGCATTTGGGAAGCCTGAGTACTGCTGTAGTGGCGCGTATAACTCACCGGCATCTTGCAAGCCTTCCATGTATTCTCAATTGTTCAAAAGTGCTTGTCCGAAGTCGTATAGCTACGCATACGATGATGCTAGTAGCACTTTTACTTGTACAGGAGCGGATTACACCATTACATTCTGCCCCAAACTCCCCAGGTAACACATTAACCTCTGCTATTACAGAATTTTAGAAATGATTTGGACAGTCGTATGATTCTTATCTGTCTATGTGAATTTGCTCTGTAATAATAGACAGACATGATTGTCTCATGAGGTTGAAAGACCATGACGATTCAAAGGATTTTAATTTTAATTAATTTATTTTCTTAGTTTGATATGACGCTTGGATTAATTTGGAATATATTCCTGTTGGTGCAGTCTAAAGTCTTCAAGTGATTCGCCTCCGAAAGAAATTGGGGGCACAGCAATTGATGGGTCAGGAACAGGGACAGAGGGAGCTGGAGGGATGGAATCAGGTTCCTCAGCACAGCAATCTGAATTAGATAGTTCATGGCTGGCAAATTTGGCCATTGGAGAGTCAACAAGAACCCAAACCCACCATCCCTTAGTTCTCCAATTTGCATTAGTTTTGGTCACATCTCTTATTCTTTCCTACACTCACTTGTAGTCACTCCTTGTCTCTCGTGTTCCAATCTAATTCAGCTAAGCATCAGTAACATGGAGATCAATCAGGGAGGTTGACAAAATCCAGATTGTACTCTCCAATTCTGCCTAATTTAATGTTAAACACATGGTATTAGTGTTATTATATGTACTCTAATTCAGCGTTTTAGTGTTATTTTAGAAGTAGAACGTGTCTCTCTTTTATTGTTGTGGGATCCTTTTGTCTTCGCGCATTGCATTTTCTATGGTCATGGAGCCTCGAAACTACAGCAAAAGAATAAAACAAGAAAGTGAAAGAAAGAAAAGAGAGTCTTTGAGACTTGAGGTTGAGGTTGTGGAGGAAAAGTGCAACCTTTTGGCGTGAATCTGCGTCCCAAAATTAGTTGATGTGGAAGGCCACTTTGCGGGAATCCGAAGTCTGGCAATTTGTCTGCAAATGGAAAAGATAATTAGGTTTCACATTTCCTTTTGCTTTAACAAGTGCATAATCTTGGAGATTACTCCTTATATTATTATCTTAAATTGAAATACAAGAAAAGTTCGTGAGGAAAAATTCCTTTTGTTTTAATCTATGTATAATTTTGGAGATTTTGTTAGAATAATAAGTAAAATTTATTCTTCATATTATTATATTGAAATTGGAAAATTAAAAAAGTTTGTAAGTAGTAATAATTTTTTCATAAATGTATTAGGCGAATTAGTTTTGGGATGAATTTTTTGTTAATGTTTAAAATTTGAATTCTAAAATCGTATTTATATTTTATATACGATTAATCTTATTTATAATATGAAATGAAAATTACTGAGTAAAAAAAGTAATAAAGCAAAATGAAGCATGTTAGGGCAAATAGATGAAGTAACTAAGAAACAACGGTAAAGCAAAATGGATCCCACAGAATGTTTCAAGAAAAATCTTCCGATTTAGGGCACTGTTAGCTATATTGGACAGAACTAACTCCGACAAGTGTTTCTGAGACAGTTAATATTAAACTGTAATGGTGGATATTTTAATGAGTTTGAGATATTTCCAGACGCACTCAGATTTTAAGTTGAAGAACAATCATTACTTTCTTCAACTTGTTGTCGAAAGATTAATGGGTGGTTGGTTCTATTACTATTGCAACACTACAAAATAATGATTTGCTTTCTTGTTTCAAAGATTTCCTCTTAGGTCTCAGATCCCAACCGTCAAGAATTTGCGTACCTAAATAAACCAAACTGACTGTGCAATTGATTTTATCTCTGTCGCATGCATTTATTTATTGAGAAGATATGAATAGACAAGACAAAATAATGTTTCCTAGTGGAAAAGAAGGGTAAATAGTAATATATGGTGACAACTATCAAGGGAAGAAACGTAATCTAGCAGCAAGGGAGTTATTTTAATTTAGCTACAAATTAAGGTTCAAATCTAAATATCTACCTATAATTGGTTGTAATTATTCTGTAACGACATCAGTTTTAGGTTCATTTGGTCTAAAAAGAAGTTTAGTGATCGATCAAAAACTAAACGTGTTCTAGTTCGACGTCGACTTAGCTTAAGAAATGATACATTTAGTTTCGATTGATACGAAAACCGATATAATTATTTCTTAATAGTATCAAACTTGAGCTTATTTGAACTTAAAGGGAGTTCAATGGTCTACCAAAAATTAAACGTGTTTTGAGATTAGTTTAGCCTAGAAAATAATAAATTTAATTTCAATTGATGCGAAATCTGACCTGAAGATACTATAATACCTATTAAATATATATAAAGAAAAATACACACTAAAACCATCTCTTGATTTGTCATATAAATATTAAAATGAAATTATTTTATCTTATTTTATTATTAAATTGTGTGTATCACATAAACATATATAATCACACAACGGTTGTAGGATTTAGTAAAGCATGTTTTAATTATAACGATTTCAATTTATTTAGTCATGATGTAATAATAATAATAAATTATCTCTGATTATATAGTACAAAACACACCAGTCTTTTTCATGGAATCAAATAATATTTAAATATCTGATATTTTTCATATATTAAATTAGTTTATGTTAGTGGCGAACCAATGGTCCTTGTCATATATCAAATTGATTAATGTCACCCTAACCAATAATCGAGCATTTACTTGAAAAAAAATTCTATTTTCGTGTATGATGTTTAAATGTAATTGAATTTTGACAAGACCCCAAGGCTTGACATTTTAGAGTATGGTCGGTTTCTGCTTGTAATCATTCCAAGAAATAATAGAACTCTTGGAGAGAAAAAATCATTAAAAAAAAACTGTTGTGTATAACCCTAATTTTTAAATTATTGAAGGTGTTAGGAGATAATGGCTTCAAATGGTTAGCAACTTTAGGGTTAGGAAATTTTGACCTAAAAAATCCTAACAATTCGTTTCATTTCATCGATAGATAGGGCTTGTATTACATTCTTATTTTGACCTCCAGATTAGGAAATTTTGACCTCAAAAATCCTAACGATTCATTTCATTTCATCGATAGATAGGGCTTGTAATAGAATTTTGACATGACACCAAGGCTTGACATTTTAGAGTATGGTCGGTTTCTGCTTGTAATCATTCCAAGAAATAATAGAAGTCTTGGACAGAAAAAATCGTTAAAAAAAACTGTTGCGTGTAACCCTAATTTTTAAATTATTAAATGTGTTAGGAGATAATGGCTTCAGATGGTTAGCAACTTGAGGATAAGGAAATTTTGGCCTTAAAAATCCTAACGTTTCGTTTCCTTTCCTTTCATAGATAGGTAAGATTTGTATTATATCTTTATCTTCAAGAACTGGTGAGACGTCACAGATAGCAAATAGGTTATTGGATCGGACTGAAGAAGTGGAAGATTGCTATCAAACAACAAAACATATGTGATGTTCAGGCTGTATTGCATGGTCCTATACAACAAAATTTGTGGGGATCACTGTTGTTAGAGAAGGAAATAAAGCTGGAGAAGCCAATGTTTGTAGGATCCAAATTGCCAGCCAAAGGCCATTGTAGATTCGCGTTCAGAGAACATCAGATGTGATGCTTAACCACCTTTTGTGGTGGAACCACACCAACATATCTGTCTTTATTTTCACTGAAGATAAGAAAAGATTGGACTGCATTTTTTCAGTGATGCTTTCAAAGATGTAAAGGTTTGTAATGATGGATTATTTAAGACAGTAGAAAAAGAAAGATTAAATCCCAAGAGAATAACATTACCAAATGATCCCTGTCCAACAGTCTCAAAAAAGGCAACGAGAAAGTAGGAACAAAAGCATGACAGTGCTTGTTGAAAATTAAAGATGTGTATATATATATATATATATAACACTAATTATTTGTTATTTATTCTTTTTATATTCTAAAATAAATATTTTTTAAATAAAATAATTGAAATATATATAATTAGTTTTGTTAAAAATTAATTATGTATCTACACATATAACATTAATTATTAATTATTTATTCTTTTTTATGTTCTAAAATCAATATTTTTAAAATAAAATAATTGAAATAATGTTCTGAAAGAAACTTTCAATTATTCAAACACAACTTTTTATGCTAATATTATTGATTATTTTGTTAATAAATCAAACAATTTTGATCAGTAAATAATTTTTATTTACATTAATTACAAGAAATAAGATTTTTACTTGCACTACACTATACGAATCGTTAATTCTACGTATATAACAATTGTCCGACTACAAAATAGCGTGAGTATCTAACTAGTAAGTATAACTATATCTAACTCGAAAATGCAAAACATACAGAGTTCCAGAAGCATACTGGTTTTCAAGGGGCAAAAGAAAAAATAAAAATATCAAAACTCTTTCCAGATATGAGAAATAGCAAGAAAGCACTTACTCCAACAGTAATAGCTAAGAATTCAAGTAAAGGTATGTTCATTTTTCTCTTCTGCATACACAGCATGTTCCACACATTAAAAAAGCAAATAGCAAATTTTCCATGCCTCCAATAAACGTTAGTTTATCTGATCCACAGAGCATCATATAGCTTTTGACATTGTTTGCAATTGTCCTTTAGGCAGACGGTCTTTGTTTAGTCATGGACAACCATATCGTTTAAGCAACTTTGATGCTCGGATGAAGATAAGGAATCTTATGTCAAAAGCTTCATGCACTCACCTATAGCAGTAGTAAGTTCAAAAAGAAAATCATAAGCAACTCAAACCAATTAAAAACAGCATCACCATGCTTTCCTTTCTAATTGCCGAATCATCAATCAGTCAGAACAACACAAGTTAGAGCCTAGGATTGCACAATTTAAGTGACCTTTGGACCCACCACGATAGTAGGATAGAATACTGCATTCAGCAAGTAAAATGTGCTTTCTACATGGTAATTGGTGCATGCCACATATAAATGGAGCAATACCCTTGTCTAAAATTACAAGTTATGAATGTAAAAGAATAGGCTCCAAGAGTTTATAATGTAATTCTAACCAATAATGGGTAGCAGTGATGCTTATCATAGCTGGGCCAGGAGTCGTTATCAGCCATGAAACCTTGATGATGCTTCCAAACTTCAGAGTCATAGTTCTCTATTATAGAGAACTGCAGCCCATTTTCTTCAATTTTATCTAGGAATTTGTCCAATGAATCTCCTCTTTTAGGGCTGAAGAATATTGCTTCCGAGGGCCCAGCATCTTTTAACAAGAGTTTGACGGTACAAGCAAGGGCATTGTGGAACTCCTTAAAAAAGGTGCTGTCAAATGGCACATCCATTTACTGAGTATAAAAGAAGATAAGCTACTCACGAGAAGAAGAAAACACATCAGTGTGTGCTTTCACATATATACATATCCGTGCATTTAGAACTGGGTGCAGGCACATTTTGGCGACTAGTGACGAAAACTTATGAATCTAGACAGCCTCAGACCACTAACAAATTGTCAGTGACATAAGATTTCCTCATCAATCAGTTGATTTAAACTTTGTTGATGGGAAAGAAAAACACACTAGTCTGGTGGATAACAGGATGTGAATTGAGGCATTCACACAATATGGGATATATTATAACTACCACTCTAGTGTTGTCAAGGTACAAAAATATCAGGAAATATATTGCTGTTGTAAAAAATTTGATGGTCATTAAGTATAAAATCTATTCATCTAAATTTAGTGATTCTTTACTAAAACATACGGAAAGATAGCCATGCAGCATAGATAAGAGAAACAAAAAGTTAATAGAAACAGGACTTACCAGTCACTGGCAACTATGACATCAAAAGTGTTAGAGATATTATAAGTTACTTCCTCATCCCAATGCAATGTCATAGTCTTCACTTTTGTATTACCAAATGCTGTGCAGTTGGCATCTATGCTATGCTGAATATCTGGATGTTAAAGGGAAAAAAAAGGATAAAAGAGAAAGTGAACATATAAGTTTTGAATCATAACCCAGCAAACTGACAAAAAATTAGTTCTACAACGATGTTTCCATTGGCACAACCAAAGAGCTAAGCCTATGATATGACTATGCAATGACTTATGCATCAATAAATTATATCTCTGATAGGCACACCAAAAACAAACATATTTAAACTTTATTCAAAATCACTAGTGTCATCATCAAAATAACCCTTCTTTTTACAAATGAGAAAATATAAAACAATGTAAAACATCTTGAATCTTGATGACAGAAAGTATGCAAATAAGATTATCCAACAAAGAAAGAAGGTTTATAGTGATGTCCAATCATAATGAGATGTGAGCAAGCAAAGGCTAGGCTGCCCAAGGCTGTAGACCGTCCAACCTGATTCATATTCTCATTACCAGAGGAGCCCTTAAAACCAACCCTAGGTCCCTCACTAACAATTTAAGAAACTTGGAGCTTCATATTAACTGAAATTCTAAACAAGTAAATAACAAGACACCAGAAACTTGAAATTCTCGTAAGAGAATGCAAATAGACTTCAATCTCACAATCTAGGTACATGCTTCCCAATGACATACCACTTTTTCAATATGGTATGGATATAAAAAATCTTCTCACGAACCTTCTTCAATGAATCATCCCAATTGGACACTAGCTAGCCATTGCCCATGTTGTAGAAAAGATTCAACCGTTTAAAGTTCTCACACCATGTCTTACCAAGTTATCCTAACTTATCAGAACAGTTGTCTGGGCAATGGAAAACTCTAAATCACATTCTCAGTTCATGATAATGAATGAAAAGGGTCTCTAGAACAGTTGTCTGACCGTGTTGTCCTAATTTTGCATGTCATGAACTGCAGTTCTTATATGCCAATAGACAGCATTTCAAAGTTAAAAGTCTTTACTTTTTTCAGTATATCATAGTAAATTTCTTTGCATTGCAAATACTTCAGGGGAAAAGATGCTGATAGCTTCTTCAAACCTTAAAACTTCATCTCCATTCGGCTTTTAAACACGACTGATAATCATAAGTTTCTCGACATGTTAAAAACTAGAATTAGCAAATCAAAAGGATACAATCTACTACTGCTGGATTTCCATCTGAGATTACAACTTCCAATGCCTCAGTTGTTGCTGCAATAACTAATCCAGCTAAGCCATATCCTGAGCCAAGCTCAATAACTCTCTTAGACCTGAAAAATTAAACGAGTGAGCACAAATCCAATAAGTAGAACAGATTCAAAGAAGAGTTCAAAATGATGCTATCAACGCAACCAAAATACAGATAATTACAGCTGATTTTTTTTTAAGAGAATCACCAAAAGCACAGAGTTAACATTATTCACAAACCTGAACATGTCTGCATGTGACAAGCAAAAATATGCAAGGACCTCTTCAGATGGCCACTGACCTGTATAACAATAACTTTAGAATGAAAATAACAAAGATGGCCAATATAAAGTTTTTAAATTTTCTCCCGCAAGAATTCACGTTTCAGTCTTCCTGCCAATCTACTGCCATGTTAAATCATGGTGCATACCAACTGCCATTATGAAATCATATTTAACCATGCAACCATGTTCTAACGAAAAGGTCGTCGAGAATTTGTATAAAAGATAAACTTATCTTAAAGTCAACATTCTTGCAAACATGAATACATGATAAACTTCACAACTAAGATACCAATCTTAAAATCGAAGGAACATTATGAAAAGTGCTACCTATCTGCTGCCTAGAGATATCCAAAATGTTCATCAAAATATAATCTTTCTTTCATTATCAACTTGCATTCTATACTCTTTTCTTAGAAAAAGATCGAGGAATGACAAGCAGAACTTACACACTAGGCCAGTGCTATCGACATTGTATCTATTAGAAACCTCAAAATCACTCAAATCAGCACCATTATCCACTCTCTGCCTGCACAAAATCCCACTCATACAAATCAACCACGAAAAACCCAAATCAACTTTCAATTCAAATCTCATAAATAACTATCTATTTGATAAAAATGCCTGAAAGAAAAGGCAACATAAACTAACTTCACAAAAAGTTTGGGGCTTCCATCAACAGGCAAAGTGTAGCAAATACGAACGTCTCTAAAGTTTGATTCTTCATCAACATGATCTTCAACCACTTGGCCTGGTATCAAGTTAAATCCTTGATGGGTTTTTCTTGATATGCGCTTGATAGCACTTGGTGATTGATTATCTGCAAAATAATTGGTTTTTGACATGGGCCCAGATTAACATTCACACTACAAAAACTAATGATGTTACAAAATTAATTTATAATTTGTGTTAGAAGAGATTAAGGAAGTACCAGGATTTTCATGGGATTTGCGAAGAACGGCTTGGCGTAAGATTGCCCATCTGAGAGAGGATGGTTTTGCATTTGTTTTTGCTTCCATTGATTCATGTTTCAAATCAAGTTGGCTCCATGGTTTTGTACTTTTGTTACAGGATTTCACACTTTTAATCCTTCGAATTATATTATATTTTATTTTGGTCCTCTAATTTTAATTTTCTTTTATTTGGTTATCTTAACCGTGCTTTTCTAATTCAATATTTTCTGAATGTATTTGATAAATGTTGGGGAGATTTAGTTGCCGTTGATATCAAGCTAGTTTGAGGATATTTCTTACTATCAAACCAAAAAAAAAAAAAAAAATTATTATCAAGATTCCAAATTCAAAATTTGAACATACAAAATCCTTAATGAAATTGCACCTAGTTGTTGTAATTTTTACGAACAAGAAATAGTTTATTGTTAAACAGCTAGTGAAACTCTGAAAGATCCATTTTCACCTCTTTTCACAAATTAAAGCGTTTTGAAAATCTTAGGTATGATGAAATTAAAAAAATTGGAACAATAGGAACTGAAGATTTATTGTAAAATCTTCAGTACAAAAATGGCAATGTTGTTCCAGCATCAATTTGGATTATCAAGGTCAAGGTGTAAAGAAAGCATTTTTTTTTTTTTTATGGGATTGAACATTGATGAACAAAAACCATTTCAAACAATTGTACAGTTGCAATTTTATGAATAAGAGAGATACAGAGATCAAATGCTCTACACCAAAAACTGTGATATGAGAGCAGCAGCAGCAGCAAACAACAAACTCTGCCAACGTTAGTCTGCTACCCTAATCTCAGGTCATTAACCAATAAACTTTTGATGAACAATCCCTAAGCAACTACTGAGGCAGTTCTAAATTTCTTGTCTGTGTAAATCTTGGAATATACCTTCTTTGTTCTGATTGCCAATAGAACATCCAATCCAGACCCAATAACACAGGCAAGAGCC
Source organism: Dovyalis caffra (assembly GCA_963924115.1). Classification (NCBI taxonomy): domain Eukaryota; kingdom Viridiplantae; phylum Streptophyta; class Magnoliopsida; order Malpighiales; family Salicaceae; genus Dovyalis; species Dovyalis caffra. Next base: position 665,424 of record CAWUPB010000950.1, on the reverse strand, counting down.
ATTATCAGAAAGACAAGGAAATAGCAATGAGAACCAACGCAGATATTGCCACCACCAGCAGGACTAGTAGTAGCTTGAGCATCATAAAGATAACCAGCGAGCAGGCCAGAGAAGAGGAAGGAGCCCAATGGAAGATTGAGAATGAGGATATTGTATAACAAGCCATAATATTTGAGACCAAATAGTTCCGAGGCTACTGCCACCGTTATTGTCAGACGAACTCCATAGCATATTCCAACCAAGATTGAACCAATATATAGTGATCCAGGCAAGGCCAATGCCATGATGACATATCCTAGTGTCATGAGGACTTGAGAAGCTGCACACCATAGAGATCTTGGTGTCCCAAATTTCCTGCAAAGAACATAATGGACGTGAGATGAGACTGAGAAAGTGAGAAGATACAAAAACTGAAATGGAAAGTAAAAAGGAAAAACAACATACCAGAGGAAGTGTTCTGATACCAGACCGGAAATAATACGTCCGAAAAATCCCCAAATGCTGGTGAGAGACACAAAAATGGATACATCAATGTATCCAAGAGCCAGGCCCATCTGCCCCATGTTGTTCATTACGCACATTCCAGTGCCTACACCACAAAGAAATGATAGAAACAAAATCCAGAAATCAAATGTCTGTATCTTTTCCATGATCGTGTGATCCTCTCCAATCATTGGTCGTTGCTTGATTCCAGCATTCTCCACTTCATTACTAACGGTTGTTGCTGGCTCTGGATTTTGTTGCTTTGCTGGTGAATCGTTCTGGCCGACAAGTAATGGCTGCTGAATCTGTTGCTCAATATCCGAATCAGACTTACGCTTGAACAGAACCAAATATAAAGGAACAAATAACGGTGTGGCTAGTAGGAACATTAGTCCTGCAACAAATACAAGGGAAAGAACATGGCCATGATTTCCAGTTATGTCAAATGCCAAGAGATAGATAGCTACTATAATGGCAATGACATTAAACATGTTGAAAAATCTGGCTTCTTCCTTCTCTTCTATGGGACCAGCAGCAGGTGCAGTTTCGCGGAGGAAAAGAATAGCAGCAAGGCAAATGATAGCAGGGACAACGGCAAGAATGAAGAGAAATGCAGAAGGATTGGAGGAGAAAAGAGCCGTGCAAATATCAGTAAATACTGCTGTGCTGAGTCCTACATAGCCCTTCAGGATTCCAGAGACAGGGCCGCGATTTTTCGGGAAGTTTCGCATGCAAGTTACTAGAACTGCTGTGTTCATCCATGTTGTGCTGTTGCCTCCCATGCACAAAAATACACACATCTGTAGCAGAAAACATACATTAGTTTGGTTACAAAGCGCATTTGTTCGAAAAGATTAACACGAATCTGTAGTAAGTAAGGTAACAACTTAAATTCAGTGACAGGATTCGTTGACTTATGGTGGTAAATGCTTTGCATACCTGCCAGTAAGGAAGAGGATGGATACGCTGGCTAACAACAAGCCATTGAACTCCATATCCTATGAGTCCTTCAAGTGATCCGACCATGAGAATTACCGAAGTTGACCAGCGATCTGAAGCAAGGCCAGACAAGAGTCCAAAGCCCTTGCCAACATCTTTAGCAACAGAAAGATTATTGAGCTCCAACTGACTAAGAGCCATGAGTGATTTTAAAGCATCAGAATAGTTGGAAAAAGTGTAATTGTTACCGCAGATTGCCTGCACCCATATGGCAGTAACAAATCCTAACCATTTTCCAGCAGGAGAAAACAATGGACACATGACTTAGAACAAAAGAGAGCTTGAAGTATTTGCTTTGAGTTTGAACTTCATGGTGGGATTGAGCCATCAATTTATACTTCGGTTTTGCATTCATTAATAGAATGTATTGTTTTAAATTTATTAATCTGTGGAACAGATTGGTTAGACCCTGGTTTTACAATTCTGCAACTGGAGTTATAAGAGAGGAACATCGTGGGTCATATATAAAATATGTTTGGAAACAGGTGAAAGCAATGTTGCTAGTTCAATTTGGGTTCGTGGGACCCTATGAATCCTGATTGAAGGAGTATTTTATGTCAATAGAGATCTCAGCAGATCATCTATTTAAAATTAGCAAATTTCCTACTTTGTATAGTTATGATATTTAGCAGATTTTATTGAAAGCTTAACAGGCTCATAAAATAAAACTCTAAACAACAGATTTATATTGATTACAAGATAAACTTCGAACAAAATATTTTTTCCATTGATTCTATTTCTCTTTTCCTAGGTGCCGCTAACATCTGTTGCAAACAGGACCGGTTCTTTTTATAGGCAAGCTAACCGCCTGATTTGGGACATCTATAATTAATGGGCAGCCACAAATATCTCTCACCGCCTTTGACCTTTCAATTTACAGCCCATGTACAGCTAACTTATTAACACAATTAGGAAACTGGTTTTCTATCATGAAGTTCCCAGATGAACTCTCACGGTTTTATCTTACTTAATTGTGAGGGTTTGAATTCTGATAGATTTTATATCATGTATAGTTTTGATATTTTAATTAGTTCTTAATTACAATTTATCAGAAATATTTGTTTCTTATTTAAATTTATACCAGGTGTAGGGCTGTGAAGAATATATAGTTAATTAGGATTCTTAAGGAGAAGACACTTCTTTCAGGTTGAAAGACTTTCGTTTGTTGACTTTCTGAAATTTGTCATGGTATCAAAGCCAAAATCCTATTTTTTTCTTGTAACTCTTGTCCTTTCTTTTTCGTTTTCCATATAATTCTCTTGTTTCAAGTCCTCATGTCTTCAAATAAGTAAGATACTTTTCTAGTTCGTTTTACTGACAAAAACTATTTCGCCTTGGCATTCCATTTTCAGATTTTTGTCAAAGGAAAGGCTCTGTGGGGCCATGTTGATGGCAGCAAACCTATCGCAGACACAAACAAGGATGAGCAAGCCAAGTGGGAGGTTACTGATGCTCAAATCATGTCATGGATTCTACGGTCTATAGAGTCCAAAATCGACTTGGATCTTCGACCTTTCCAGACTTCGGCTGCGATGTGGATTCATCTAAAAAAACTCTACAGTCAGCACAACTCTGCTCGGCGATTTCAAATAAAACATGATCGACTTAGCCATTCTCCAACAGAACAATCTCTCCATCTCTGATTTTCACTCTAGTTTGATAAATCTTGGCTCAATTGTTGCAGGCTCAGGCTCTAGCTCACACGAGAACCCACCAGCAGGCCCACCAGCACCTATGAAAAAGAGCAATCATTGCATTAGGAAACCTGTCAGGTTTAATGCAATTACGTAACAGAATGCTATTGATAGGGAATATTGTTAGCTAGAATGTGGTAGAAGAATATTATGTACGGGAGGAAAGTTGTTACATGAAAACAGAAATGTATGCTCCTATATAGAGGGAGAATGAATACAGTAAAGGATATGAGAATTATTCCTATTCACTTCTATCTCCTTTTTCTCTCTACTCTCATTCCCCCTCTCCCCTTCCTTGAATTTGGCAACTTCTATCATACTCACCCTCCTTCTTTGGGCAAACCTTACGGTGCCATTATATCAAGTGCTGCATCAAGATCAGTTTCTTATGAAACTAAGACCTAAATTTGAAGGAAACAGGTCCAACCTTATGAACAAAGATCCAATCCTCTCCTTGGATACCTGTCTTAATGATCTATTTTGAGAGGAGTACTCGAGTAGTGCCTTCTTACTCAACACGTTATGGAGCAACAACAGTCCAATACTCCAATCGTATTTTCGTGGCTTATGCAGCACAAGGTAAGCCAAGAGACAGGGACATGAGTATTATCCAATCTTAGCTGGATCATATATAAAATATTTTTGAATACAGGTGAAAGCAATGTTGGTTGCTCAAGTTGGGTTCTTGGGACCCCTTGGGCCAAATAGACCACAATTTGATGTATATATATAAGAATGCATGGACAACCTTGACCTTAAAAATGAACAAAAGTGGATGAGAACAAAGCATACAAAAACTGCTCATCAATACAACTTTCTAAACCAAGTGAATCCCAGGATTCAGGCGCCCACCACTTCCACTTTTGTCGTGGGACCAGCTCTAATTCAACAGGTTTAGCTCAAATTTACCATCTCGTAATGATCCTTATCTCTAGACTTGGAGGTCCCATGTCGGGCCTTCGATTCAAGTGATTATAATCAAAAACTGAAAAAAAAATTCTCGGCTATAAAATCATTATACATTCTGATAATTTACAATCAAATAGTTTTCATATACAACTTTGTAGGGCATGATCAAATCATGCAAAATATCAAACACTTAATCTTTCTTTCTTACTTGATAACTGGGCAACCTTTAAGTATAACCCCAGGAGCTGTTGGGCAAGAAGCTAACAGGCATCCTTCCGAATCGCTTCCCCACCAATCGAGGCTAACATGATGCATCCCCAAGCACACGTACAGCAATACTGCCATAAAGGCCAATCCAGCATCCAGTGCCCCAGATAGCACATAGTTATTGCGACTCCACCAGTCGCGATAGTACCTATAAGCAATGAAACCTGAAGCAAACCCAATAGCAATCCACGTAATGTAGTTCACAGAAGTAGCTGGTGGCATGTGGAGGGTGCCTCCTAAGATTACAGGCGTGGAGATAAGTCCAATCCAATGCTGGTTAGGGAAGACCTTGTGTGCCAGCCAAACTAGGATAGGAGCTATAGCTCCACCTAAGAAAAACCAGTTGATAGCTGAATAGTGGCCAAGGTCTCCAAAAATTCTGCGAGGACCGATAAGACCCCAGATGACAGACGCATCGTAGAAGACATGATCGCTAGGGCAAGTCCATGGGCTTCCTGGTGGAAGCGATTCACGATCACATAGATTTGGGATGGCTTCCATCAGCCACCATGCAGTGCTTAAATGTACCAATGCTGCTACTATGGTACCAACCACCTAATCAACAAAAACCATCATCTCATAAAAGATCCATAGAACATAGCTGATAATTGATTTAACCAAATATGGACACAAGAAATTCATTGGCAAAAAACAAGAGTAGAAAATGGTTGCTAACCTGTGCCATGAACATGGCTCTGGGAGGAATCTTCATATAATGCCCAAGCTTGAAGTCTTGCAAGAAGGTGATCCCTTGTTTCATGCTGATGTATCCATAAACTTTAAAGCATATGTTAGCGACGGGATATCCAGGGTACAAATACCCTATGATGTATTCAGTTATGACATTTAAGCCCGGTGTCTGTTTGCCAAAGATAAAAAACCATGATGTTAGGGAATAAGAAGATCAATATATTCGTGGCACAGCAGAAAAGAAAAATTCCCTGAGCAATATGCTACAGTATATGGAAATTAAATTTAATATTTTACTTATCAAACTCTTCTTTTTCTTAAAAATTTCGAGCAGAAATCGGCGAATAGCAGAAAGGTACGTAGGAGAAACGCAGAAGCATCTGAACATGATTACAGAGAACAAAAGCTTAACTTGCAAATGGCATGAAAGTGTACCTGATTTGTTGTAGAAGTGATGACTCCGATAGGAAGGGTGAAAAATAAGGCAATACCACATGCCAGCAAGACACCCCACCATGGCAATTGGAGTTGATCCTTGAAGTACTCACATGTAAACATTGTTGCGACTATGTTTAACAGAAGGATGCACAAGAACCACCATTCTGGGACTTGATTATATTTTCTCATGATAATTGTATGAACATCCATTTTCTTGTCTTTGAAGGCAGATTTGCTTAGTTCCCACATATCTCTACAACCTCAAAAAACAGTGAGTTCAATTTGAAGAAGTTATGCCTATTGAAAATAAAGAGAAGATAATCAAAGCAAAAATTGAATTAAAACAATTTGAAATGAACATGCATGACTTACCTCCCATGGAAAAGGAAAACATGAACAACTGTGGCAGTCATGCAGGCAAAATTCATACCATAAGTCATAACAAACATGGTGCTGAGATAAAGAAGGCCTTGACGCTCATATGCATCAATGTCAATACGGAATTTCGGGTCTGTGATAGCAGAGATATCGTAGCTTTGGCCAGCTGATGTGAAGAGGCCATCTGAGAATATGGGAAAGTTCTTGGCCTTGTAAATGTTGAGCCAATATCCAATAGGGATAATGACATACATAATAAGCACAAAACCAGCTGCTATATTTGCTGTTGCAAACCATGGACTGGCTAGGGGGCTCCCAAGGTAAGAGGATACGGTGGCCCAATCAAATCCAAAGGCACCAATCCCAAGACCAAGGAGTCCTGATCCTAGCTGATGAGCTAGGATGGAAGCGGGGAATATCCAACAGAGCCAGGATATAGAGGTCAACTTTGGGAAAAGATAGCCTGGAAAGGCATAATAAGCAAAGCTGCAAATGAATGCAACGATGAAGAACTGATTCCGTGTTAATCCAACTTTACGCCTTTCCTCTTTCTCGTGTAATGCCCTGCAATGCCATGATATTTGTGACCAAGTTGACATAACAACAGTATACGCAAGCGGTTGAACTTAGAGTTGCTCAGCAGGAATATTATGGTACTGCAAAACTGAGGCAATTAGCTGAAGCAGAAATTATCAACTTTCTAGTCAGTAAGAAAAGCAGCAGCATGTGAATATCTGCAGGAACTGGGATTTGTAGCTGCAGTTTCTGGTCAGTAAACTTGTCTTCTGTTTTCCATTTTTTCGCTGTAGGATTCAGATCAATTTAGCAGTTGTATATTAACAATATAGCAACTAGAATTACTATAGGCACTTGCATATGGAGTGTGTTTACAAGTGCATGCATATATCATTTACGGATGGTTGAGATTTAATAATCGTGACGAATTCAAGGCATTCCTCTAGATAAATTCTACCATAGGAAAGAAACTTTGGCTGTAACTAGTCAAACCAGAATCCAATAGCTAGGGAGAACGTATCTGATGGAATCTTCATCAATTTACCGAACAAATCAAATCATTAGAATCATGACAACCTATTGATAACAAAAGCACTTTGATTACCTACTTACTTGACTTTTAACACATAGACAGCACTCCGACAAAGACATTTCTACTGGAATGATCAGAATCAATTATTATCCATGGGATGTTAGCTGGATGAATTATAAACCAAAAAGCACATAAAATATCTCATTTTTTTATACGGGTTATGGTTACTATACTATTTAAATTATTTTGATTGAACCATGTACTAATTTTTTATATTGATTAAGCCCTTCTACTCTTCATTTACTTTATTTTCGTCTTCCAGTTTATATATATATATATAATAAGTTAAAAATAATACATAAAAAAAACTTAATATTTAATTATTAAAATAAAAATATGGTGATGTGCAATACTGTAATAGGTTATAGGATCTTAATTAATGGGTCTAATCTTCTATAAAAAATAAATAAATAAATAAAAAGAACAAGAAGAAAATTAACATGCATTATTAAAAAAATATATATAATGATGTGCAATATTGATAGGTTATAGATACTTAGTTAATGAGTCTAATCCTCCATAAAAAAAAGTAAAAATTAAAAATTAAAAAATAATAATTAATTCAAAGTGAAAAATGGGGTTGTTGTCTTAAAAAAAAATTAAAACTACACTAAATTTTTTTATATAGATAACTAGTTACTACTCAGCATTATTATTGTTTTTATTTTAATTTTGATAAACACATTCATTTTTTTTAATGGCATGTTATGTTTTTTTTATATATTTTTTTATTTTTAAATTTATTATAATAATTTTTAGAAAAAAATATTTTTTTAGAATTTTACTGTGATGAAGTCTTACATATAACACATTTTGCACCATTCAAAATGATGTTTTTAAAAGACAACAATGTAAAAATTAAAAAAAAAATTAATTTCATTCATGCATTTTTTAAATTGAATTGTTTTAAATAAAATCTCATATTTTTTAAATTATTTTGATTTAATCTTTTTATTAAAATAGCACATGTAATACATGTGATGCTTTTAGGAGTGGATGCGTCACATTGTGGTTAATTATAACATAGGGACTGAAAAAAATATATAGTAAAAGGATTAAATCAAAAAGTGAAAAAAGTGCATGATTTTAATTTATTAAAAAAAAAAAAAAAAAAAAAGGCAAAACCCTTTTTTATATACTAGAATTTCTATCAGAACCAATCAAAAACATACCTGAAGAGGGAAACTTGAACAAGATTCTGCGGCCACCACATAGCAGCAGGCTCAACCAAGTACCTTCTAAACACACCAGCCCACCCGAACCCCAGCATCTGTGTCGTTAAAACTACTAGCAAGGCTACGAAAAACGCCAACTCCTTCTTGTAAAATAACTTAACAGCACTGACAATGTGAATGGCATAAACATTTCCAGCACCAGAATTAGCAAAGATGGTGATCAACACATGCTCCTTCACGTTAAACGGTCCAGGGTTCAGCGTGAACTCCCATTTCGTTCCTTTGAGAAAAACTTTTCTGGTTATGAAGGAAGCCATGAGGTGGCCTAGAGGGACTACCGCGATCTGAGCGGAGATGGAGGTGATGACCAGAGGTTCCCGGCGGTACCAGAAGAACTGGTTGAGGAAGGAGAGGACGATGCAAGCAAGAGTGCCAAGCGTCCATGTGCGAAATGTAACTGCAGAGAGAGTAGGATCATCTGTTGTTGGTACAGTAAGTGCAACTTGATCGATTGGAGAGTTCTCTTGGGAGTCCAGCGAACTGGAGGAGGAAGAGGCAACATTGGAAGAGGTCTGGCTGTTGTGTTGACGAACTGTTGGTGTGTTTGGTGAGAGAGGAAGTGAGGGAAAGTAAGAAGGAAAATGAAAGAGAAAGAGAGAAAGCCGGAATCTTACTTACTGAGAGGAGTTGCGATTTCTTCTGTTGCTTTCATCGCTGTCTGTGGGGCTTTCTGTTCTTTCTTTCAGCTTTGATGAAGTTCAAATTTTGGATGTTTGATTGGAGTTAGTCATGAACAAAGTTCACAAATATTAGGCATATATAGACTTGAAAAATCTATTAACAAAATTATTCATTTTAATGAAAGATGAGATTGCTTGTGAGACTCTCCATATTAATTAGTCTTCTCAGTACAGTTCAAACGCATGAAGATCCGTTGTGCTATCTATTGCTGGTACTCACTTGAAAAGTCAATAAAAGATTACAAAAAAAAAAAAAGCGAAAACACACCTTTACTGTTCATCTTCTGTTCACACAGACTCAAACATCTGTGACTGTAACTTGTCTGTACCGTTTGTCCTTATTCTCATGAATACTGGCCGTGCGTTTGGTGGTGTATGCGGCCATGTTGGTCCTGCCCGCATGATTGTCTCTCTCTGCTTTAAGGCATGTTTTAAAATCTCGTATCTCAGTTCCTCTTCTTTTCAGATGCATTCTTTGTCCCCTTTATATAAATCTTGGCCGTTCCTTTTGTGGTTTTGTGGCCCAGCTTGGTTACTGCCGCACGATTATCCACCTGTTTCTTCTTATTTGTCTTGACATGCCGTTTTTCATTCCCTCTGTTTCCCGCCCCTTTTTTCTTCTATTTATATGTTTACAAGGAAAGGATCAGTGGAAGTTCAGCAGAATATAAAGGAGAGAAATGAAGATTGTTACAGATTGAATAAGAGCAGAGCAGGCAGTAAGGACGAAGAAATAATGACGTGGCAAGTTGTGGAAGGGAAGAGGATGACTTGGTGAATGATGTGGCAAGGATAACAAGGAAGGGTGACATGGAGAGGAAGTTAGCAATGTCAGTCAGTAGAGAAGCTGAAGGAGAAGCAGTGAAGAATCATCATGATCACCAGCTGGCAAAACTGAATCAGTTAGTTGTTAAGAAAGCAGTTACATATAGTTAGGCTATTAAAGGAGATGAGAGAGGAAGAGAGAATTATCTTGAATCATTTGGTTAATCTTCTCTTCTCTGTTTTCTTCTCTAACCTTTCCTCTTTAAATCTTGAATAACATCATAAATCTTTCAATTCTTCTTGTGTTCTTCTTGTTTTGGAAATTGAGCTTGCATCACTTTACGTGGCCGGCGGCATTTTGTTTTTTCGGCAAGGCGTTTAATGTGCAACAAGCAACAGCTATTTGTTTGGCCATTTTCCTTCAGTTATCTGTTGTAACTTCTGAAGGACCAAGAGATAGGTGTAAAGGTGGTGAATAGATTTTGAAAGTATAAGCAAAATTTTATGGAAAAATATAAAAACTATGGCCAAAAGGCAAAACAACATACGAAATTAAGACAATATGTATAATTATAAAGATGATAAATTTAAAATAATTAAGCATTATACAATAAAATAAAGAGAGTAAAAATAGAAAAAGTAAACACAAGAATTTATCCTGGTTTGGCCATGTACATCCGGTCCTCAAGCACAACTTGCAATTTTTCAATCCACTATACTTCTTGCACAAGCAACGAACAAAGTTTTTCACAACCTCCTTTTTTTTTTTTTTTTTTTTTTTTGGCTTAAAAGCAATCCATCTGTTTACTCTTGGGTTATATTAAAATATAAATTATTATCAATTTAGATTATTTAGATCTCAAACTATTAATTTTTGGATAAATTTTATCTTTTTCTATTATGTTTAATGGTCAAAATATTAATCGTTAAGTGAAATATTTAAAAATGACGTAGCTTTTCATCTATTGATTTTTTTTTTTTTGAGAATTGAAATTAATTTTTTTTTAAATAGTACTTAAATGTTTTTACTATATAGATCCATTGCACATCATTAGTTATCCAATAACAAAAATTAGATCCATAAATAACAAAATTATCAACCTTCCTTAAGCCAACTATTATCAAATAATTTTTTTCAAAAAAAAAAAAAAAACTGAAAAGCTTAAAACGATGTCGTTTTAAGTGGTTTATCAAAGGATCAATACTTTAACCATCACACACAACAAGAAAAGATAAAATTTGTCTAAAAAAAATTATAGTTTAGGTTCTAAATCCTATTTTACCACAATCCTAATAACTTAAGAGTAAATTATGCCATTACATCCATCAGTTTTATAAACGGGTATTTTCCATTCTAAATATGAATTTAATTTTTTTTTTTTTTTACTTCCCTAAATTAAAACGGGAAAAGAAACTTAGATATGTTTCTTTTAAAAATCTATCTGTTTACTCTTGGGTTATATTAAAATATAAATTATTTTCAATTTAGATTATTTAGATCTCAAACTATTAATTTTTGGATAAATTTTACCTTTTTCTGTTATATTTAATGGTTAAAATAATAATCATTAAGTGAAATATTTAAAAATGACTTAGTTTTCCATATAGTAAAAACATTGATTTTTTCTTCTTTTTTTTTTAGAATTGAAATTAATTTTTTTAAAATAATACTTTGATGTTTTTACTATATAGATCCATTGCACATCATTAGTTATCCAATAACAAAAATTAGATCCATAAATAACAAAATTATCAACCTTCCTTAAGCCAACTATTATCAAATAATTTTTTTCAAAAAAAAAAAAAAAAAAAAGAAGCTTAAAACAATGTCATTTTAAGCGGTTTATCAAATGATCAATACTTTAACCATCAGACACAACAAGAAAAGATAAAATTTGTTAAAAGAATTATAGTTTACATTCTAAATCTTGTTTTACCACAATTCTAATAATTTAATAATAAATTATGTCATTACATCCATTAGTTTTATAACCAGGTATTTTCCATTCTAAATATGAATTCAATTTTTTTTTCTCTTCCCTAAATTAAAAAGGGAAAAGAACTTAGATATGTTTCTTTTAAAAATCTAAATATGAAATCAGATTCTTTTTGGATTTTATGTACGAAGAAATCAATTTCTGTTGTCATAAAATACAGTGAGTAGTAGCGAATAAATGAGGATTGATATGGATATTATACAAGTTAAGAGATTCTTAATTTCTACAAACATATGGCATGATCATTTTGTGTGAATATACAAGGGAAAAGAAGTGTAGTTTCAAAATATCAATATCCTGGAAGCTTTTTTTTTTTTTTTTTATTTGTAGGGAGGTTGGTTGGGTTTTTGTACTATATAATAAGAATGATTTTTTTTCATTACATAATAATTAAATAAACTAAAATTACTGAAATATTAGTATGTTCCATTAATAAAAACTTTCAAATGTACAGTTACTAAGCTATATAAATATTAGATACGAAATATTACTTTATCGTACGAATACTTTAAAACATTAATTGCAAAACCAGTACTTTACTCTTTCTGTTTTTTTTTTAAAAAAAAAAACATTATTCAGACAACCAGTACTCTATTGTTATGCTTCTTGTGGTTACCCATTTTACCAAAATTAAAATTATCACGTTATAAGTGCATCAAAATTGGTTGATTCAATTTTTTTTTTTGAATAATAAAATATAATTTTATTGAGTTTATACATCTTTTTATCATAGAATAAATAAATTAACTATAACTTATAATACATGCAATCTTCATATTTATTACATCAATATATATATAATTTAAGATGTTTTTATCTAAATCAATCAAACCATATAAATTTTAATTTGTACCAAATGTCTATATGACTATGTTTCAAAGTGAATTACTAAATATGTTAAAACAAAATCTAAAAACACGATGCACAAATTGTTCATTCTCTCTATTTTAACAATTTATTTATTATTCTCTCTCTTTAAAATCATTATTCATTTATTATTTGTACAAAAAATATTCTCTTTTGTCCTCTTTTTTTAACAACATTTTTTCGATTTGAAATTTCATTTTTTGTTTATTTGGTCCTTACATCCTAAAAGGAGAGAGAAAGGATGGAGAAAGGAGACAGAGACGACCAATGAGGCTCATTTTGATCATCTTGACGGTCAATTTTACCATTACTTTGTTCGTCTTGAATAGTAAAATATGCTTATGATAGTAAAAAACCTTAAAATGGTAAAAGGACGTACATCGAAAGATCGAAATATTTTAAGTTTTTTTATTTTAATTTAAATTTTTGTGTTAATTAAAATGAATTTTAAAATTCTAAACAAGTTTTTGATGTTATTCAAATTATTTTGAAGTGTTTTTTGGACAAAATCGAAGCTAAATTTGGTTTTGGGAGGCGTCAAATAATAAAAATCGACTTTTTGATAAAATCAATCGTCGAAAACTGCAGAGGTTGCTAGAAATGAATAGGAACCTATGTTTTTTTTTTTTTTTTGCCTAGGTCTGTGCGGGTCTGGTGCTCCAGGCCCGGGCGCACAAGCTCGGTCCTCTAAGCCTAGTCACATGTGCTTTCTCCTTTTTTTTTTAATTAATAATTTTTAGATAAAACTTTTGGAATATCGAGCTTTATTATTATTTTTTTAATTATCTGATTATTTTATATCTTGTAGCCACCAAATTTATTTGGTTAACTATTTTTTAATTTTAAAAGTTTTCAAAACTTATTCTCAATTTTAGTTTCTTAATTTTTTTTTTTTTTAAATTCCTGCCACTGGTCTTGGTTTGTTTGAACCACTAGTGCTCCAAACCCGGTTTTGGTTTGAATGCTGGGTGCACCGAAACCAGTTTCAACCCAGACTCGAATGTCATGAATCAAATATCTACCCAAACCCCAAACTCGATCTCAATCTAATCCCCGACATCGTTCCTAGCTCGAACTCCAAACTCAATCCCAACCTGAACTTTAAACGTCTCGGATCTGATCTTAGCCTACACCTCAAGTGCCCCAAAATCGATATTAGTTGAACCCTAGTACCGATCCATACTAAAGACCGAACACCTCAAACCCGATCCTAGCCCAAACTCGATATGGGTCTTAGCCTCAAGTGCTTTGGACCCCGATCTAGATCCAAGCTCTAGGTACTCTAGACTTGATTTGAGCTCGAATTCTGGACGCTTGTGACTTGATCTAGGCCTGAATCTTGGATGCCCTAGACTGAACCTTGGACACTCCAGACCCAATCCTAGCCCAAACTCAAGAAACTATGTACCTGATTTTTGTCCGAACCCAGGACGTCTAGGAGCTGGTCCTGAATAGAACTCAGGACGCCTCTAACCTAGTCTCAGCTAGAACCTAAGACGCTCCAAATCCAATCTCAGCCCAAAACTAGGACACTTCGAACTTGGTCCAATCTCATATCCCAAACGACCCAAATTGATCTGAACGATAATATCGTTCATTTCCTCACTCTCGAAACTGACCTGAATTTCAAAACATATGTTAGAAGTATAAAAAATTATTTTAGAATCTATTTTTTTTATTTTAAAAAGTGTTCAAAATTTATTGTCAATTTTATTTTCTCATAAAATAAAAATGAAAAAACAAATAAGTTTTCATATATTTTTTCAAAATTTTGAAAAAAAAACAAAAAAAAACAAAAAAGATATCGAATAGTTCTAAGCTTTTTCCTTTTTGGGTTGCCTAATGACAAGGTGAATGAAGTATGTGACGGCAGATTAGCCCCTTGATTCTGAACTAGGGATGGGCTTTCTGTTGGAGATCTGTCACCATGTATCTTTACTTATTTCTGGACAGGATACATTTCTTTGTGATCTTTCATTTTAGGGAAACAACTAGAAGCAAAATAGAAAATTATCTGATGCATAGGTTTATTAGTTCTCAAATTCTTGAGATGGATTTTGTGTTGGAGGCCGGTCTGTCACCATGTATCTGTACAGATTTCAACACAGGATACATTTCTTAATAATGGAAAGATCCTAGGGAAAAGGTAACTTATCTTCTGAAAATAAGATTTACTTTACGTTTAAACTCTGCAATCTTTAAATTTTTTTAATTAAAAATTTTTATTTTTATTTTTTAATTTAATTAAGACTCTAATTTTCAAAATTTCTCACTTCAAACTATTCGTTATAAGGTTATCGATCGGTGATCGATAAATGACATTGTAAATTAAAAAATCTCAATCGTGTATCGATTTGTGATTAGTAATGTTATATCGGAAGGTCCGAAATAAGAAATCTCAAAGAGTAAAAATTCTCGATCATGCCAAAAAATAAAAATAAAAAGGACTCAATAAAAAAAATCAAAAAAATACAGGATTCAAATGCTGAAAACCCTTGAAAAAGGCATTAAACCTACGAATGCTCTCAAGGCATTATGGAAGGTAACTCTCATGAAAGGCACTTGCAAAAATTCCATTAAGCCGGTGAAACAGCCAAGACAATAGTTAGAAAGTGCTCATCAAGGCAGCATCCAAAACTAAATGAATCCTAGGATTCAGGCACTCACCATTTCCATCTTTGTCATGGAATCAGCTGCTAATTCAGCAGGCTTAGCTCAATTTCCTCTCTTAATGATCATTATATCCAGACTTGCAGCTCCCATTTCTTCGTCATTGATTCAAGTGATTATAATTAAGAGAGGAAAAAAAAATCATGTCCTGCTATTGAATATCACACTTGTCAAAAGTATTTGTTCGCTCAGAAACTTCCATAATACAGTTATTTACAAGTACAAATACAGTCTAGATGAAGAATTCCAGGTGATACATATGCACTCTTTCTTTTTCTATTTTCCCTTTGCTAAAGCAGAACAGAGAATCAAAGAATCATTATTCATAATGAGAGCCAAATAAACGCATTTCACAACGTTTAATAATCATCGATCATAGTAATAATCACTAAACAAAGTTACAATCAAACAGCTATTATAGACAACTTTGCAGGGCATGAAAGCATGCAGAACAGTACAAGTGGATATCAAACACTTGCTTCTTCGGGCTTCTTTCTTCTCCACTTAAACTTAAAAAACTGGGCAACCTTTAACCATGATCCCCGGTGCTGTTGGGCAAGAAGCTAACGGGCATCCTTCTGACTCGCTTCCCCACCATTCGAGGCTAACATGCCGCATCCCCAAGCACAAGTATAGAAACACTGCCATGAAGGCTAATCCAGCATCCATCGCCCCAGACAGCACGTAATTATGGCGACTCCACCAGTCACGATAGTACCTAAAAGCAATAAAGCCTGAAGCGAATCCGAAAACAACCCATGTAGTATAGTTCACAGCAGTAGCTGGCAGCATGTTAAGTGTAGCATTTAAGAGTACCGGTATGGAGATAAGTCTAATCCAATCCTTGCTAGGGAAGGCCTTGTGTGCAAGCCAAACCAGGATAGGAGCTATAGCCCCACCTAAGAAAAACCAGTTGGTGGCTGAATAATGGCCGAGATCTCCAAAAATTCTGCGAGGACCGATAAGACCCCAGATCACCGACGCATCATAGAACACATGGTCGCTTGGGCAAGTCCACGGGCTTCCTGGCGGAAGCAATTCACGATCACAGATATTTGGGATGGTTTCCATTAGCCACCATGCAGTTCCTAAATGTACCAATGCAGATACTATAGTACCAAGCACCTGGTAAACAAAAATCATCTCATAAAAAGAAGCGAGGAGCATAGATAGGTATAATTATTGATTTTGAAAATCAAATATGCAGACGAGAAACTCAACGAAAAAAAGGAGCAATTGAACATGAAGATAAAGGGAGCTAACCTGTGCCATGAACATGGCTCTCGGAGGAATCTTCATGTAATGACCAAGCTTGAAATCTTGCAAAAAGGTGATGCCTTGTTTCATGCTGATGTATCCATACACTTTAAAGCAGATGTTAGCAACAGGAAATCCTGGGTACAAATAGCCAATGATATATTCTGTTATCACATTTAGGCCTGGTGTCTGTTTGCAAAAGAAAATTTCATCATGTTAGAAAACAAGAAGCTCTAACGAATGCTGAAAGCATTGTGCCGTTGGAATTGAACTTGTCCTTACTTATTGGAACCTCTTTAAGGATTTTTCATCAGAGAAATTTTAAACCGAAGATGATCAGAGAAGAAAAATAGCAGAATGTAGAAGCAGGCCATGTTTACCACAGATTTCACATAATTACATAAATAATTAATCTGAAAATAACGTACAAGTGTACCTGATTTGTTGTAGCGGTGATGACTCCAACAGGAAGGGTGAAAAATACAGCAATACCACAGGCTAACAAGACACCCCACCATGGCAATTGGAGTTGCTCATTGTAGTACTCACATGTAAATATCGTTGCTGCTATGTTTAAAAGAAGGATGCACAAGAACCACCATCCAGGGACTTGATTGTATTTCCTCATTAGCTTTGTATGCACATCCAATTTCTTGTCTTTGAAAGCAGAGGTGCTTAGTTGCCATATATCCCTGTGTCCTCAAAAAAGTGAGTTCCACTTAAAGAACATAATACAGATATCCATATGCAGTGCAAGAGGCATATATCAGTTGGCAGAGAAAAAACCTGCCCCTAATTGACCAATCTTGATTGTAATTATGGTTTGATACATGGGGAGTGTTGGAATACAAAGAAAATACAAGAGTTTGTATGCGCTTTAACATAGCAAAAAGGGTTGGCAGGTTGCTTGAATATAACCATGAAGTGGAAAATAAATTATAGATGCCAAGTATAATGAGAGGGGTAGCGTGACCAAGTTATGCATATCAAAATAAACAGAAGATAATGCAAGCTTCAGATTGCAACAATTTGATATGACTTACCTGCCATGGAAGAGGAAAACATGAACTACAGTGGCAGTCAAGCAGGCAAAATTAAAACCATAAATCATAGCAAAGATGGTGCTGAGGTAGAGAGGGCCTTGACGGTCATATGCATCCATGTCGATATGGAATTTTGGGTCTATGATAGCTGAGATATTGTAACTCTGGCCAGTAGAGGTGAAGAGGCCATCTGAGAATATAGGAAAGTTCTTGGCCTTGTAAATATTGAGCCAATATGCCGTAGGGGCAATGACATACATAATAAGCACAAAACCAACAGCAATATTGGCAGTTGCAAACCATGGACTGGCCAGGGGACTCCCAAGGTAAGAGGATATGGTGGCCCAATCAAATCCAAAGGCACCAATCCCAAGACCATGGAGCCCTGAACCTAGTTGATGGACTAAGATGGAAGCAGGGAATATCCAACAGATCCAGGATATGGAAGTCAATTTTGGGAAAAGGTAGCCAGGAAAGACATAATAAGCAAAGCTGCAAACGAAAGCAATGATGAAGAACTGATTCCGTGTTAATCCACCTTTACTCCGTTCCTCTTTCTCATGCAATGCCCTGCAATTTCATGATATTTGTCACAAAGTTGATGTAACAACAGTATATGCAAGCGGTTGAACTTATAGAGTTGCTATTTTGGTGGCAAACCAGGGCAATCTATAAAGTCACGAAGAAATTCAAACGCGTGCACTCATCTAAGCTGAACTTGCAGAAATGAAGTTTCATTTCAGTTATTATGCGATTAGCTTGGTTAAGTTGCGTTATATTGAGAGAAATCAAAGGATACACACTGTAGTTTACGTACTCTAATATTTTTGTGGAATCAATTAAAATGTTCGTTCATTGCAGAATGCATGATGAAAAGCAGCTGCATGTGAATATCTGCAGCAATTGGGGATTGATATATATCTGCAGTTTCCAAAAAGCAGTTGTATGCTCCATGCTCCAAAACCGTTACATAACGGTCGTTGTATAACAGAACAGCCGTTATTTAAAACTATGGTCACCATATCCAATCAGAATCAAATAAATTAACTTTAAACTGCTGACAGATCCCAAATCCTTATGGCCAGAAGACCTATAGACAGTAGACTAAACTTTTTTTAAGGAGAATGTATGTGTAACCATTTCCTTACCAAAAGATCAGAAGTGTGAAACTGTAGGATGATAATACATTATCAGAGAAAAAAAAAGAAGAAGAAGAAGAAAAGAAAAAGGAAGGCATATTTAAGCACTAGAAAAATTGTAGGCACTTGCGTGTGATTCTTGGCATTCCTCTAGATAGGAAGAAAGTATGGCAATAATTAGTTAGGTCAACCAAGAATCCAATAGGGAGAAAAGATGTAATGGAATCTCTGTCAATCACCAAACAAACATACTACATTATTTATATAATGACAAACAATTGAAAATGAAAGCACGTTCATTTCTTACAACATTAATTATTATTTACTTGTCATGACTCATGACAGCTGGATGAACCATAAACAAAATATCTCAGATTCTTGTTCTTCAATACGCATCTAATCCACGCACGGTCAAAATGTAATAGGCAAAACTGAATGCAAACATTATTCCGATCAAAACCAATCAAATGCATACCTGAAGAGAGAAACTTGAACAAGATTCTGCGGCCACCACATAGCAGCAGGCTCCACCAAGTACCTTCTAAGCACACCAGCCCACCCGAACCCCAGCACCTGCGTCGTTAAAACTACTAGCAACGCCACGAAAAACGTCAACTCCTTCTTGTAAAATAGCTTAACAGCACTAACAATGTGAATGGCATAAACATTTCCAGCACCAGAATTAGCAAATATGGTGATCAACACATGCTCCTTCACGTTAAACGGTCCAGGGTTTAACGTGAACTCCCATTTTTCCCTTTGAAAAATATTTTCTTGGTTATGATGGAAGCCATGAGGTGACCAAGAGGGATCACTGCGATCTGAGCAGAGATGGAGGTGATGGAGAGTGGTTCTCGGCGGTACCAGAAAAACTGGTTGAGGAAGGAGAGGATGATGCAAGCGAGAGTGCCAAGTGTCCATGTGCGGAAGGTGACAGCAGGGACAGTAGGATCATCTGTCGTTGGTACAGTAAGTGCAACTTGCTCGATCGGAGAGTTCTCCTTGGAGTCCACCGAAGTGGAGGAGGAAGAGGCAACATTGGAAGAGGTCTGGTTCTTGTGTTGACCAACTGTTGGTGTGTTTGGAGACAGAGAAAGTTAGAGAGAAAAGGTGGGAATATAAGAAGGAAAATGAATACAAAGAGAGTAGGCGTGTGAGTCTTACTTACTCAGAGGAGTTGTGATTTCTTCTGTACCAGTCATCTCTTCCACTTTTTGTAGCTTTCTATTCTTAGGAAATAATCATCCAACACCTTTGATAAAGATAAAGAAATTCGCATCTTAAATTAGAGTAGATGGAGCCCATAGTGATAATCTAAGGACTCAACTTTTTGCAATAAATGAGGGGACAAAGTCTCTTGATTTTAGGTTTGAAAATCTACCAAAAGTTCCCTAGATTTCGTGTAAAACTCTCTCTGTATATATTCTGTTCACACGTACATGAAATTCTATTGATACAAGCAGGTACAAACTTGAAAAGTCAACAAAAGATAATGAGTTGATATTGATGATCACAGATCCAATCTGTTATTTTTCTGTAAGTATTTTCCAATTGCATCAGCAATGATTCAAGTTTCTTGGCCTCATATAAATTAAAGGATTTTTTTCTTTTGCTGTTGTTGTCGACAAGTAGAAATAAAGTACGTGATGACAGATTGGCCACCTAAACTGGGGATGTATCTGTGCCGATTTCAGGACAGTATACATTTCTTAAAGATTTTTAAGAGGAAACAACAGGAAGAAAAATAGAAAATTATCCAATACATAGGTGTATTAACTCCTTAGATTCTTGCAGAAGACATTCTTGAGATGACCCTTGGGTGGGAGATCTGTTACCTCGTATCTGTACAAATTTTAAGACAGGATAGATTCTTAATCATCTCTCTGTTTGTCGGATAGATTAGAGAGGTAAAATAGAAACATATCTTGCAGAAGAAAAAAATTACAAATTCCCTTCACGGCATTATAAAAGTCAACTCTTATTTAAACATGCAACTTGTGAAAATTCTATTGATCCGATAGAAAGTATGAAACAACTACAACAAGAATTAAAGGAAATGAAATCGACACCGATATTTAAGTTCCTCTACAAAACAATCTTTTATAGCATACAATTAGTTGTTCGTCAGCATTACACTGCAAACAGGGAAAAAAATAAAAAAGAAAAAAAAAGTGATATTATTTGAAAATATTATTCTATGTTCAGTAAAATTTATTAAAATCAAAAGTAAATTTTATATTCCACACCAATTATATGATTTGTTTTTCTTTATATATGGATTTTTAAATAAAAATTCATAATAATCTAAAAAGCAAATTTCAATTAATCTCAATCGAAAAAAATGGGTACAAATTTAAATATATTTTTTTCCATATGATTGCATCATTAAAATCAAACAAAAAATTATGTAAAAAATACTGCATAAAATGAATTTTTATCCTTACTAAAAAAAAATGATATTTTGTATGTAAGGATTCTTAAATGAAAAATTTGTATTAGTCTAAGGAGCAAGTTTCAATTAATCTCAATTTTAAAATATATACATATACACATTTTATTTTATTTTTCATGTGATTGCATCATAAAAATGAAACAAAAATTAATGTCAAAAATTCTTTAATGAATATTGAAGAAAAAATTAATTTTTAAAAAATATATATAAAATTTATTCTCCTAACATTTTATGTTTCGAAACCACTATATACACTTGTTTAAGATGAACAAATCAAAATCGACAGTGAGAGTGATCGAAATCAGTCTCGCCCTAGGTTTCTCTGTTTCTCTCTATATTCAGAGACCAAATTATCATCTAAATAAAGTTAGGAATCAAAATAAAAAGTTTTTTTAAAACAAAAAAAAAAAATAGAAACTAAAAGTGCAATATTTGTTAGAACAAGCTAATCAAATGCTGAACAAAAAGCAAAAAAAATAAAAAAACATATCAAATATCTGAAAAAAAGCCAAAATCACAACACCGCAAATAAATGAATAACAATATGAATAATAATATGAGTATGGATTAATAGTAAACACTCCACTTCTTTTTGGTTTTCTCATAATATGCAACCAAATTTGTATTTGGAGAAGGTTAACCATTTTCCTCATGCCTGCAAGGAGCAGTATCTAAGGAGCATGAAACCCCACCAAATAATAATCTGTTGCTACTTTTGACCTTTAATAGCATACTCCATTACGCAATTTGCTTGCAAAAGCCCAAACCAATCTGCTTTGTAACTTGGTTTCGACTGAAAACCAGTATTTTCAGAAAGATGGAACATCAACCTAAATTCTGCATCACAGCAAATTGTAAGTTCTTCCTCATGCTGTTAAAGATAATGATTTTCCAACAAAGAACTCAGTATAACTAGAAACAGCATATTCATCGACCATGAAACCATTAACCTCAAATTAATTGACAATTGCAGGTCATGATTGACTAAACAGCCAGTTTTGTAAACTTTGCTACAAAAAGTCCACTAGTTTGTGATGTCACTGGATCAAAGCGCAGGGTCTTGGGTATCCGCCCACTCTTGCATGGCCAGTCTTTGGCGGCAACTATCTCCCGCAACTCTGTGAGATAATGGAGCTATTACTATACTGCAGATGTTAAAGATCAAGTCGATAGCTATTCCCTGTCTACCGCAATTAAAACGTTAAGAAGATAAGCCTTGCAATAAAAAAAAAATAAACCTTAAGATGTGGCTTTGGGATGGTAAAGCAAATATTCATGCACTCTCCATGTGTACAATAGGTGATAAAAGAAATGTTTGAACCAAGATTAAAGCAAAAACCATACTCTGTAATGAATGATCAAGAAAAATAAAAGCGCAGCAGGGAATTTGGATTTTAGTGATAGACAGTGACGTCCTTGGGGCATCTACCAAGGTAAAAGTAACCAGTCAAAGAGCAACTAAGAAAGACAAGCACTATAGAAGACCAATTTCATTGGTCTTCAGGGTTTCCCTCAAATAACTTTTCTTATTGAGCATTTAGGGCACTCACGCAACTCAGGAAGAAGAATCAGGGATAAGTGAATTAACCAGAAAGAAAGTGGTGATTTGAAAGACATTTGGGGTTCCATTGATTGTCAAAAATTCTATTAGCAACACAATACCTAAGGCTCTACATACATCCAATGTGTTTCGTGAATCATGGACCACACTAGAAAAATACTACAAAATCAATAAATTAAGTCAACGACTCATGATCTTGACAACACAGAAGACCCTAGGAACCCTACCAGCAGAAGAACTTTCCTTGAGAAACCGCTCTACCACATCTTCATTCTGGGAAACTGTCAAACTGAAAATCAAATCGCTTATTTAGACAAAACGGAAGATGAGTTTGCATGTCTTTATGCATATGCTATTGCATGCCATGGGAATTGTCTAGATAACATACCTGCAAGTGCTGTAGACAAGGGAACCCCCAACTCTTAGTAGCCTAAAACCATTTGTTAGAAGTTTTAACTGCAATATTAAAATTATGGAAAGAATGGATCATCTAAAAGTTTGTGAATTGTTTTCGCATAAAAACTATTAAGTGCAGGCTTCAATCTCAACATGTGAAAAACTTAAATATGTGAGCTTCAGCCCCAACATGTGAGAAAAACGATGTTCACTAAATATTCAGTAAAGCAGTGTGCATTACCATAAGGTAATAGAACAAAAGGTCAATCACCTGAAGAGTGGTCAATATATCAGATCTCTCTGCATTCAGCACACGATCGTCAAGAGTTTCCCATCCCCAATGCTCAAACTTTTGGATATGTCTTATTGATCCATCATGAGTACATTCTGCATCAACTAGGACCTGAATCAAATTTCAACCAGTCATTAGCTTCAAAGCTTCACTGGGATCTAACAACTCTAACAAAGATTTTGGATGACACAAGTTAACCTTGTCATAGCCATAGCTTGAAACTTCACTGCTACTCACAATCCGATATAATTCAGTTTTGCTAAGCCCAACCACCCCAGAAGCCTGTCCATAAAAAATAAGTTCAGGATGATCAGTTTCTGAAACCACTATTGAAGCAGCATGTTCCCTTGCTCTGGCTGCTCGTTTCCTTTCTTTCCATGGTCTCCTAGAACTCCACTCCCTAAAAGTGTCTTGCTTTTCTTCCAATGCATATTCACCTGTTAAATACTAGAAAGAATGATAAAATATCAATAAAGGTATTAAAAAAAACAGAGTTCAAAGCTTGAGCAGGATCACATTTGAAGATCAAATTAAATGTCTCAACTACTTCCTGAATTGCTTACATGATATAGAATGTGAATGATCCCTCACGGGCATGATGGAAAATGTTGTTCCATCTGCAATAAAAAGTCGGCACACATCACCTGATGCATATTTCTGGAGCATTGTTCTACAAGCCGCAAGCCGGTGTCTAGCAATATCAACACCAGTTACAGATCCCGAATCACCAAGAAGGTCCGATATCATGCAAAGTTTTGCACCTGAAGATAAAAATATATGACAAACAAGTTATGCAACCATTGTATTATCAGAAAATTGGATATATATAAATGAAGAACTGGAGTATACTCCAAATTCCTTTTTCCAAAAACTACTTAGAGATTCAATACTCTAAAGAAATTTGCACATGTTTCTTGAATGAGTCACTCTTCCTTCTTAAGGAGATACACATTTTACAAGATCATTTTCAGCTTAAAAATAGACCATTAATGCTGTTTAGATGCATCGTAGACGCTCTAAGTAACTGTACACTTTGAGAGTTAGTGATTTCAAGCTCATTCACCCATATCAATATCCATGTTAATCCTACTTCATGATTCTAGCTTAATCACCAAAATATCTTCACATTCAAGCAGGACAATTCCATACCCCAAGTAAAAATATTTTCTTTTAGAAAAACCAAGTGCATTAAAACACAAAGAAAAGCCCCATGCAGCACTTATGCCAGATTCTGTATCAAAACAAGTCCTTGAAGTTTAAGCAAAGCAGGAAATTCAATTCAAGCTACAGTTTGGATCAGTTTGCTGCTTCCCTTCGAACCCAAAAAGAAAAACTGATTAATAAACCAGAAAAATAATGAAGCCATACTCACCAGGTGCAGCACATAGGTCAAGGACATGATCTCCTACTGAAATATCCAAAGCCAAAACAGCAGCCCCAGAGGCAGCATCAATCCCATATATCTAAAATCACAAAAAAAAAAAAAAAAAAAAAAAAAAAAAAGACAGAACACTAACCACATTCAAAACAAACTACAAGACTAAAATAAAGCGACCTAAAACCACAGCCATCAGAGCCAATAATTCAAAATTAAATAAATAAAAAGTGACCCAAAAGTTCAAATCTTTAGAAGATTACCTTGCCTTCTTTATATGGCTTAGAGTTAGCAATTTGAATATGAGGAGGAAGTGAATAAAACCCAGGTAACCAATTCACTTTCTGAAGCTTACACTTTATTTCAGCTTCAATATCTTCAATATAAGCTTCACTACCAGGCTTCAACCTTAAGGGGGGAAAAAGAACTATCTTTAAAACAAAACGATGACAAAAAATGAAGCAAAGTTTGAGTCTTTGATGTATAACAGGTACCTTATATAACGTGGGGTGGTCTCGATAGCTGGATAAATTGATGGGTCAATCCCATTTGTTTGTAGGAACTCTAGGAATGTGTCTGGTAATGGTAGCTTAGCTGTTTCTTCTTCCATTGAAGAAGAGAACTTTTGCTTTGCTGCGGTTTATCAGTGTTGAAGAGGATTGATTTGTGGTATTTATACAGTGCTCTTAAACGATAGGTCGTTTAGTTATTTTTGCCGACGAATGATGTCGTTTGGGTATAAGGAAGGACAAGGTTTTCAAGGAAACGATACGTCGTCAAGAAAATGAATTGCTTTGAGAAAAAGGTTCTTGTTTTTTGGAAAATAAACTATTATCTGATATTTGGTGTACTTTTTATATTAAATTATACCAAGAAAATAAACTATAAAACACTTGCTAATGAATTAATACGATGGTGGAGGAAGGATTTTGGAGGATTTTTTTCTTCAAAGTAGAGTACTTTATGATCTTAATTACCAAATTAAGTTTTGTTTTTCAAACTTATTTTCAAAACTAGAGTAATTTATGCCATTTATAGATATTCCATGATAAGTTTTTTGAGTGTAAATTAGTTATTAG
This sequence comes from Dovyalis caffra, assembly GCA_963924115.1. Lineage (NCBI taxonomy): Eukaryota > Viridiplantae > Streptophyta > Magnoliopsida > Malpighiales > Salicaceae > Dovyalis > Dovyalis caffra. The sequence continues at coordinate 639,650 of CAWUPB010000950.1, read as the reverse complement.
GAATAAAATATCTAGAATAAAATATAGAAATCGAAATGGTATTTACATTTTCATATTGTATTTAAAATAATAATAAATCAAAATATAATTTAAAATTTTTAATATATAATTTTCAAAATAAATAAAATAATAATTAAAAAATTATTTCATCGATTGTAATATATTTTTAAAAAATATTGATACTAACTTACATAAGAAAGGGAAAGCGTTTTTTGGATGATGATATAATAAAACTCATGTTAATGATTGAGGAGTGATAGCAAAATAAAAATAATATATATGTTTTTTTTAATTTTTTAACGGCCATCAATAGTAGCGGTGATGGTACAGAAGAAGGAGGTTACAATGATAAATGTAATTGATACACAAAAAACAAAAATAATATCTCATTACTTTGAAGGAAAAAAAAAATCAATCTCACTCTTTATTGTTATTCATACTTTTTTTCTATAGCAATAAAGCTATTTTTTATTTTTATTTATGCTTTATTTTTTCAATCAAACACTTATAAGTAAAAATAAAAATTTTATTTTATTTTCATTATTTCGTTTTTTATTATCAAACAACACCTTAATATATTGATAAAACACTAATTATTAATACCAATTTCTCATTCCAAATAAAAAATAAAAATGGAAAACTTTCTTTCCTCCAAACTCGTTCATTTTAGTTTCCTTCAAGAGGTTCTTGTTTTTTGGAAAATAAACTATTATCTGATATTTGGTTTACTTTTTATATTAAATTATACCAAGAAGATAAACTATAAAACACATGCTAATGAATTAATACGATGGTGGAGGAAGGATTTTGGAGGATTTTTTTTGTTCAAAGTAGAGTACTTTATAATCTTAATTACCAAATTAAGTTTCGTTTTTCGAACTTATTTTCAAAACTAAAGTAATTTATGCCATTTATAGATATTCCATGTCACTTATGCAGGTGATAAGTTTTTTGAGTGTCAATTAGTTATCGGGAATAAAATATCTAGAATAAAATATAGAAATCGAAATGGTCTTTATATTCTCATATTGTATTTAAAATAATAATAAATCGAAATTTAATTTAAAATTTTTAATATATAATTTTTAAAATAAATAAAATAATAATTAAAAAATTATTTCATCGATTGTAATATATTTTTTAAAAATATTGATACTAACTTACATAAGAAAGGGAAAACGTTTTTTGGATGATGATATAATAAAACTAATGTTAGTGATTGATGAGTGATAGCAAAATAAAAATAATATATATTTTTTTAATTTTTTAATCGCCATCAATAGTAGTGGTGATGGTACAGAAGAAGGTAGTTATAGTGATAAATGTAATTGATACACAAAAAACAAAAATAATATCTCATTACTTTGAAGGAAAAAAAAATCAGTCACTCTTTATTGTTATTCATACTTTTTTCTATAGCAATAAAACTATTTTTAATTTTTATTCTCATTTATACTTGTTATTTTTATTTCTGCTTTACTTTTTCAATCGAACACTTATACGTAAAAATATAAATTTTATTTTATTTTTATTATTTCGTTTTTTATTACTAAACAACACCTTAATATATTGATAAAACACTAATTATTAATACATATTTCTCGTTCCAAATAAAAAATAAAATGGAAAACTTTCTTTCCTCCAAACTCGTTCATTTTAGTTACTATATATTTTTAACTCTAATGGATTATATTTTCATAAGATGTAATCTAAGCCCCTCGAATCCATCTTTTTAAGATATATTTATGAATATATAAAATATGACAAAGATTTAAAGCATGAATTTGAAATTACTTTAATGTGTCATATTTTATTATGCAAACGAAGTGTTTGATGATAACTTTCAGCGAGCTCCTTTTATCTTTTGGGATTTTGTTATTGCCTAGTAATTATTGTCAGAAATTAGAATTCATCTTCTGGACTTCTCATAATTAAGTGGGTTTCTTGTATATGATGGAATTATGCTTCGTAGAGATTTATATTTTCTAGTAGAATAGCATTTCATGCTTGCTTTTTAAAGTAAAACAAAAGCAAATAAAATCCATAATCAAACCTAAATGGTGTATTATTGTAGAGATATTATCTTTTTCTCTGTCAATTTTTATGATATTAGCACATACCATAAATTTTATGGGATTATTACTATAAAAAGTAAGTTAGATTGATCAAACAGTATTTGCTTATATCCTGCTAATTAATAATGAGAATTGTATAGGTCTCTTGTCAGGGATAGCAATAGGTACTCATGGACTATTCATGTTCCAAATCTCACAATTGGTTATGATCCAAATTATACAAGAGAAATCAAATATTAAAGAGGTAATTTTTTTTCCCATTTTTATCATATACTAAATCTTACCATTCAATTTGACTTCAATAATTTAGATTTAATGAACACGATGATCATGCTCTTTTAAGTGCCATTTGGTTATCAAAAATGAAAAATTCAAAATAAAAATGCTGGAATTAAAATGAAATTCAGAAAATCAAAATGATGTTTTCATTTCGATATGTATTTGCAATAGTGATAAAAAAATCAAAATAAAATTTTTAATTTTTAATATCTAATTTTTAAGACAAACAAAAATAATGATTGAAATATTAATTTTATCAATTATGATAGTACTAAAAATAACAAAAATGATTATGGTGGAGGCGGTAGTGTAAAAAGAGGAGGAGAAGGTGATAGTAGTTATAATAGTAGTAGTAATAATAATAATGTCGTCATCATAGAAAACTATCCTGGAAGAAAAGTGGTGGATCGAGTGCAACATAAATTAAAAAATATTTTTTAAAAAAATCAATTGTAAGAAATATATTAAAGTTAGTAAATTATCATAAAAATAACTACAAAATTAATTTTGATATATTTTAAATATAAAAAATAGATAAATAAAACACGTGAATTCTATTTTTTAGTTGAATATTTATTGGAAAAAAAACTTATTCGAAAATCTGTATATAGAGAAAAATAAATCATATTTTTTTAACAAATCAAATTACATAAAAAGAAAGAATAAAAAATTAATTAGATGACAGTTTACATAAGAAACAAAAAAATGGAAATATTAATTTTAAACAATAAGAATCTTGTTTTTATAATTATAAAATCTATGAAAAACATAAATAAGAATAAATTAAATATAATTTTTTGATTAAAAAATATGAAATTAGATATAAAAAATTTTAATTTTTAATTTTATATATTTTAGTTAATTGACAACATAATATCATAACATATGCAACCGAACTGAAAATAATAATAATAATAATAATCGACCCTGAGCATAAAATCCCTAAATCCTCATCTCTTCTTGCAAAGTTTGAGCATCATAGTTCCAAGAAAAAATGGATGTAATTGAATTTGCATTGATGCTTACAAAAAGGTTGCCTTTTGTTGCTTGTTGAAATGATGAAGTTACTAGATTAAGACTTAAAAGAGTTGCATATTACATGAATGAAAGAGCCTCTTGAAGAACAAAACAGAAGTTATATCATATTAACTGATTCAGTCAATGGCCTCTTCATGGCATTTTTCTCCAGGGCAAGCCTGCTGTTGAACTTGGGACAGTAATCATAACCGAAATATATACATGAATTTCATATTCGAGAAACAAGTCACTCTTTAAAAACTCAACAAAACATTAATAGTTTTGTCCTTCTAGATCAGATCAAATCAAAAGAAATTTCAAAACCACTCACTCTCTCTCCTATAATAGATAACCAATACCGGCGCAAAACCCTAATACAAAATTCTAGCTCCATTACCTTTCAAAGTCTCCAAACACATACTGCACCAAAGATGTACCTGCTGCCCTCCATACGTGCTCGTAGTTTTACCATTGCTGCACCTGGGTAACTTTTCCATCTATGGGAGGTTTAATAATGCAAAACTTTTTTAAGGCTTAAACCAAATTCCACAGCTGCTCAAAAGGATTCCTATCTATATACCGAATACTAATGACCAATACTTTCTTTATCCTATATCTAGTTCTGTTCTCAGGGTAATAGCCTCTTCACATCATGCTCCTCCTGGTCAGCATTCTTGGCTTGGTTGTATACCGATTCAAAAGCACTCATACACACACTCGAAAACCCCACCATTGCCTGAAAAACATGTGGAAATCCCATCTGGAGATTGTTCATTGTCATTGACCTTGTTACACTAATCGACTTTTCATGCTTACTCTTTTCTTCCTCTGCCTTTGCCCGCAAGATCTCAACCTTTGCTCGTTTCTCTGTAACTGGGTCTTTGTTTCTCGTAGTGCTTGAAGTTTCAAGCATTGAGTACGGGCCATACTTGCTCTCCAAAGATCTAAGCTCAGCAGCCTTCTTTTCAAACTCCTTGAATGCAGATTCTGACTTCTTCTTTTGCTTATGCTCTTCTGCTTGTTGAACTACAATAGCGTGAATTACTGTTAAGAAGCTCTTGATACCTTCGGATGCCACTTTGTCAGGAATTCTATCGATTGCATGGTGCCATTCTTCGCAAAGGGAGTAAATTCTTGATTCCTGACTTGTTCTTGAAATTGGGTCTTTGCTTAAATGAAAAAGGCTAAGCCGAAGCCAGCCTGTGAGGGACTGAATGTAGTCCCGCTGCGCCTTGACTACATTGCAGAATGATTGGTGCCATTGCTGGACCTCAAGCTCAAGCTGGAGCGTCGACTGCCTATGAATCTCCGACGACGGCTCAGGAGATGGGATTGTGTTGTGGTATTTGAGCTGCTGAACAATGTGTGTCTGGACCTGGTGCAACTCGTACATGGTTCTCCACATGCACATCAATCTGCAGAGGCAAAGAATGTTTTATTTAAGCAAATAGCATCTAATGTCACGACGCTTATACATTATATCTCATTATGTAGTACGCTATGTCTGCCTGCATGTCTAATACAAATGATGTTTAAAGAAAAATTTACCGGGATGTTTTATTAGGTTCATATCCTCAATTTAGCAGGATGTTTATTAGATTTAGGCTTATATCCTCTACAGTCATTTGGATTGCAAATTAATCTACTAATGTTCATCACTATTTTACTCGGATGGTTTGCGCTCTATTTAATAATAGACAAATAGTGATTTCCAAATGGAAATGATTTTGCAAGATTCCAAGGATATAACACAGTGCAAAAGATTTGCAAGCTTGATATACTTCAACCTGCTACAAGCCCCACCAAAGTAAAGCTATGATCACACACTATTGACTTAAAGCCCACATCAACGAGGCCCGTTTATCTGTGAGTATCTAAGTACACTGCAACAAGATTCTCCCTTGGCAACACAAGGGGACAACAAAACTGCAATGGATACTGAATTATGGTCAATAGCCCCTCAACCATCGTACATAGCACAGTCGGAACCCTATCTCTTCGAAACAAAAGCAAGCAAGAGCGACAAAAGCAAAGACAAAAAAAGCAGTCAAAAGTAAAATTCTGTACTGTAATAATATATACAAGCAAAAATTCTTGATGACCAAAAAAAATCCAAAGTTGACTTTCACTATATACTTTTGTTTTCCAGTACTTTCTTAGTTTCCTCTGTCCCTTTGAATCTTGTAACGGATGAATCGAGTAAAGAAAATGCAGGGTAAGTTTTTAATGTCCCTTACTGCAAGAATACTAATAATAGTGAACTATATAAAGGACCACAACAGAGCCAGTTTCAAATGCAATAGTGGGCCAATATCAATTTACCATTTTGTAGTGGAAATATTTGAGAGTTTTAGCCCTAAAACCCATTAGCCGTTTGGAATCTTCCCCAGGAATGGAAAATGATGTAATATGGGTCACGTGAAAACCTTAGGGTTACTTGTTACTTGCTTCAGCTCTTAAATGCAGCTAGGTGATGGGTCTACCAAAAGTACTAAAATACCAAAAACAAAAGAAGAGATACCAACCCTTTTACAAGCTCAAGGAGTTGAGGGTAAAGCTCCGTCTCCCTTAATTTGATGATTTCAGCAGAGGTAGTCTCAATGCCCTGAGCAGCAACCATCATTTGTGACTCCAGCTTCTCTACTTCTTTCTTGGTCTTCTCTGTCTTTACATAGTCAGCTCTCTTCGCCTCTAGCTTCCTCAGCAATGCAACCTTCTTCTCATGCTCAATTTTAAAATTCTCAGCATTCTACGTCACAAACATAATCTCTCAATTAAATAAAAAAAGAAACAAAAAAGTACTTATAAATAACATAAGAATATCATCTTTAGTTGGATAGATAGAGATAGGACAGCCAGTGAGCCACTTTTTTTTTTTTTTTAACTCTTTTTGACTCATAAATTACCATAATGGCTATAATCCAATGTGTAAACAACAAAACAAGACATGATCCACAAGGGCCATACCTTGACCTCCATGAATAGCTTCTTCTCCCAAGCATACAGTCTTTCCACAGTCGAACAATGGCTAACATGAGCAACACCCCCATTTCCTACATGACTAACCTCCATTTCCTCACCGATCTTTCCAAACCCAAGTTTTGGACTTGAACCCCATGACCACAATGATGTGCTAGTCAAATTGCATCCATAATTATAGACTTTACCTGCAACATTATCAACAAAACAAAACGAGAACTTGACCCAACAAAACAAAACCAATGAAGCATCTAAATAAAAGACAAAAAAACCCATTTTTTATCCCCTTGTTTTCGCTAGTTTTCTCATTAACCAAAAACGAAGTCAAAACAAGAAAAAGGGACTATAATAAAATAAATGTATAAAACTAACAAATCAAAGACCAACTAACCTCCTTTGCTTTGACTTGGTGACAAGCTTGAAACTTCTAAAACACAAGAAAGTTGGCCACCAGCATCAGCAGCTTTAAGAAAATATTCATCAACTTCTTTAATAATCTCCACTAAATCTTTACTATTTCTTGAAACGACCATAGCAAGCTCACTTCCACTTCCACTAGCAGTCTCTTTAGAAAACCCACTAACCATCGAAGGTGGCGCAACCGCCAACATCTCCGATGCCGTGGTGGTGGTCGCGTCCTCCCACTCCTCCTCTTCCTCCTCCACTGACCTCGGCGGAGGAGGGACAAAGGGGTCCCAGAAATCCCAACTCGACGCCGACACTGGTGGAGGCGGCGGAGGAGGTGGAAGAAGTGGAGAGGCGGCGGTTGTGGTGGTGGTTGTTGTACAAGTGTCTGAACTTGGGCTCATTGGAGGTGGTGGAGGTGGTGGTGGGGTGAGTGGCAGTAGTGGTGGTGAGGGGTGGATGGGTGATAGGCGGCGGCGGTGGTGGAGGTGGAGGTCGGTTTCGGTGTTGGAGAACTGAAGGAGGGCTGATCCAGTACTACGAAGTGAACGGATGTACATTGCATGTGAAGCAGAAAGAGATTGTCTTGCTTTCACAACTTGTTTCATGTATCTCTTCCTTGCTTTGCATCTTGACACCATCTCTTCTCTCTCTATGCTTGAGTAACAACAACCCATGTTCTTCTTGTTCTTGTTCTTGTCTTTGTCTCTCTTCACTCTCTAGATCAAGTGTGTGCTTAGGTTGTGTTTTAGTATTCTTGATTTGGAGCCAAAAGGGAAAGTAAAGCACTTTAGAAAGTAAAAGAGTGAGAGATCTTACACTACTTTGATCAAATTGGAGGGTCTTTCATGGTCATTGATTACTAGCTTGGTTTCTTGTAACCAAAAAGAAAAAGGAAAAAACACACAAAATAAGGTTGTTAACTAGTAGCAAAAATATTGCACCGTTTAAGCTTCTTTTGGTGAAAAAGTTTCTGGGTTTTCCAAAATGACCTTTGCCTATCTCTATCCAACTCTGCGTCTTTCTAGGTTTGGGATATGCTTTGGTTTTGGTTGAGGTGGTGGAGGAACAGCGCTGAGAGGTACCAAGACAATGAGCATTGGGCAGAGAGCCCGGCAGGTCATTTTATATTTGAAATTTAGAGTCGAAAATACCCCTACACGTATAAGTAGCTCCAACATGCAGGACACGATCCGAACTGTTTGTTGGGTTTGGAAGATAGGCCATGTCGAGGAGATTCTTTTGAGATTCTTGATGATGGAGTAGATAGATGAGTAGATGGTGATGAGTCGCCGATTTGCTATATAATTTGGCATATAAAACGGAGGGTGTTTTGGTAACTTGATATCTCAACGGCCAAAAAGAGCTCAAAATGGCAACTGGCTCAAAAATTACACATTAGTAATAAATAGTAGTGTTCATAATTAAAGAGTTGAATCATGTTACCAAAGCTTCAATCACCACTATCAAGTTATAGCTGATGAATTTTTTGTCGATACGTAGTGTTTGAATATTGGAAAACGTTGTTAAAATTTGCGATTTTCGTTTGGAAAATATTTAGATAAAACAAAATACCTTTAATTATCAACTAGAGGTTACCATTTACGTTAGATTAGATGGCTGGAGAGTGAAAACAAGAAAAAAAATGATTAGAGTTCTGACTTGAGCGAATGAGTCATTTGACTGAGACAGTTCAAGGCTTAATCCCATGAGTTAAGTCAATTTGGGTTCTTGATTTATCATTGCCATCTTCTTTTTTCTTTTTTATGTCCCAGATGAGATCTCCTCTAGTATTCAATCATTAGTTTTTTAATTTCCACTATAAAATATATAAAATCATTTTAGTTTGATAATCTGTTTTATGGTGTAAATCTATAAAAATATATAAAATCAAAAAATTAAAAAAAATTATATATAATTTTTTAATAAAAAAATTTGTATTTAACTATTTACATTTCAGAAAAATAATATATATTAATCATGCTACTATAATTTAAAAATTATATAAATTTATTTTAAAAGAAAAAATAATCATGTCGTAAAAATTTATTTCAAAATTCATATATATAGAAAAATAAATCAAAGCTGTCAAGTAAATATAATTTTAAATTAATTGGATGAGAATTTAAAAAAAAATAACAAATTACAATAGTAAATTTTAAATAATAAAAATAATTAACAAAAACTACTAAAAAAAATGGGATCAAATCACAATACACTTAAAGTTTGAAATTGAATAAACGTATGGAAAAATTAAGGAGCATGTAATTTTAAATTAATTGAATGAGAATTTAAAAAAATGATAAATTAAAGTGAAAATTTTTAAATAATAAAAATAAATAACAAAAAAAAAATAAAACAAAATGGGACCAAATCACAATATAATTAAAATTTGAAATTGAAAAAAAAAGAATTTTTAAAAAAAGACAAATTAAAGTAGTAAATCTTAAATAAAAAAATTAACTAAAAATATTAAAACAAAATGGAACCAAATCACAATACAATTAAAGTTTGAAATTGAAAAAAATAAATATAAAAAATTTGAGGACCTAAGTGTTAAAAAAAGTCATGAATAGTGAAAGAAATAATAATATGTGAATGTGTGAATAATAAAATCAGTGGTTTTACTTTAATTTTTAGTATAATATAATAATATAATAACCCAAAGGGTGACATTTTGTTTTTTCTTTTGGTTTTGACCATGAGAATTTTTTTTTTTAACCAATTCTTTTACATGTTGAAATTAATATTTTTTTTAATTAAATATATTCTTAATCCGAGTTTTAGGAAAAACATCTTATAATGGGATTGGTATCTTTAAAAAGAAATTTTCATGTTATCCGTACAATCACACAACACAAAAATTTCACGTGATTCGACAATGGTGCTTAGTCTACGACTACATTATGATTTCTTATTAAATTTTGTCAAGTAATGACTATAAATATAAGTGATATTGTTTCTATTTATAGTGTGGACAATTAGTGTTATTAGAAAAAAAAAAAAAAAGATCTAATTGACCTATATATTTGACCTAATATTTTGTAGACTTTTTAGAGGCTCCGTCTTCGAGTTCTCACAAGGAGCGCTATCTCGTTAATCAACTAGCAAGATCGTCATACTTGAATATATATAGCATCTTATATGTCAAGCTTCCATTCGCATCGGTCTTAAAAGTTCAACGAAGTTAACATGCAAACAAACCCATTTTACTAATCAAATCTTCAATGAAAACAAAATTAAAGTGCCAAACTCTCTTGGGGGTGTATTGATATCAGTTTTTACCAAAAAAAAATTAGAAAAAGAACTTGCTATCTGTTGTATATCACAAATTCATATCATGCAATATATATATGTTTGATGGGACTTCCATGAAAATACATAACATAATTAAAGTGCCAGCCTCTCTTGGTGGAGTATCCATACGTACAAGTTTTTATAGAAATTTACAATATTCTATTGTCTATCACATAATACAAAAAAGAATTCAAATACTTATGCAGATAATAAGCTTGATGGACTTCCATGGAAATACAAGAAGGTAAATATATCCGTCGGGGTCATTTTTCTTTTATTCATTTTTTGAGGACAAATTCAACAAAGTCTCCCAATTATACAAGGATTATCGACTGGGTATGTGATGGTTTTTTTTTTTTCTCATTGATAAGGTTTTGGGTTCAAAATATGCTCATTTTAATCTCTCCATTCATACACATTGGTATATTCCTTCTACATCGAATATTTATGCAAGAACGCTGTTTTTTTTAAGGAAATCTAATGAATTTTTTGATAAAAAAAAACTACGAGGACTTTAAACAATAAACCTGATTGATACTTCATAAAAGCTCTAGTAAAGATTCAATTGACCAAAAAATAAAAATAAAAATAAGGAACTCGATTGAGATCTGGGTCATTGTTTGGGGACTAATTTAAGGTTTGATCTCTTATATAGGTATACATTAATTGCATTTGTCCACAAAGAAACTACAAAATGAATTATACGTTTTTATTAGTACTTCATTGATTACTTAATCACTTATTTTAGAACATTTTTGTCGGAAAAAGGTTAAAAAGACAGATTTCTTTAACTCCAGAAGTATACTAAATAGATTAAAGTACTCTAGACTACAGAGCCAGCCAAATTTTCTTCAAGAAATACACCCAATTAGTAAATGTTTAACTTTACATCTTGTCACATGGAACATGCTGTCACAAGCTTACAACATCGTGGTACAGCCTTAAATTACCTGGATATATATATATATATATATATATATATAAAGCAAAAGCTTGCATAAGATTTTGTTGGTTAAACTACATTATTTACATGCTGCACCAACGATTCAACTGGTCCAAGAAAACAACAAAACATTTGTACTTGATAGTGCAATTAATATAAAATAGAAAGGATCCTAAAAAATTAACCTGCTAAGAAAATGTGTTATCGTTGTTGATATTGCGAATTTAAATTTATAAAATTAATGTGCAATAAATTTCATTAAATTCATTTGAATACATTAAATTGATATAAAATATAGATATTTAACATTAAAAAAAAAATCTTGCATAAATTGACTTAATGATGATTTTATTATAGAATTAAAAAAAAAAAACAGGATGAGCCGAGTGGTTTTCTAATGGTAGCTTCCTTTCTATTTTTAGGATTAGAGTTTCAATGATTCGAAGTTTGCTAGGTTGTAACGTTCTAGGAATCACTAATTCAATAGTTCAAAGTCGTACGTGTTCCAATAAAGAAATAACATTGTGATAGCACAGACAATGGTTCTAAATCAAATCAAAACATTTATCGAAATTTGTTATATAAAAAAAAAAAAACATATTAAAAAATACAAATCTCATCAATTTTATTCACATACATATCCAACTACAATTTATCTCGGCTTACTGAACTTGACCTAATGATTTGGACCTACTTATAACCAGTTCGAGTGGAAGGTCTGCTGAAGTTCAAGCCCGTCCAGGCATGGCATGCATTGTCATTTGACTTGATCTCGCCATTCAAGCCACTATATTAGCCTAAGCCCAACCTATATACATTCAGGATTCAAAGTTCAGACTTCCAGGTTAGTTCAAAATAAAACTATACTCATTTTTCTCTTCAAATGAAGTACTAAGAAGCAATCCGTAACGAGGCTATAGACTTTAGAATGATGTATGGTGATCCAGCGGTCTTCTTTGTGGTTAGAAGAATTATGGTTAAAAGAATGATAGAGATTGATGGTGGATGATAATTCAATTGTTCAAAATAACTATAAAATAAGTCTTTCCAATCGATTAGAAGATCCTCTCATGACTAGCTAGATTGTAATATGATTGTATAGGTGTATAGAATATGATAAACATTTATAATGAGGATTGAGAGAGTAAAACCCTTAATCCCTAGCCTTTTGACCCTTTCTATAGTCAAGGGTTGGATCAAATTGCATGGAGATGAGGACAGTTTGGTTCATTCATTTGTTACCAATATATCTTTACATCAATTTGGAAGACAAATGATCTTGATGGTGATGTATTACTAATTGATGACTATTGTGACTTTATGGTTGGTATTGATTGGATAAAAGTAATTTGAAAAGCATGTCTTTATTAAATGAGTGTACTTTTTGTCTCTTTAATAGACGAGATAACATTTGATCATTTGGGTGGACTGTTGGTCTAACATCATATGACGCATCTTATTAAGGTGACTATAGGAACAAGACATGCCGTTGATTTTGTTTAGGGTGCAAACCCGATTAGAGTTTAGGAGGCATGTGATTGACTCATGTCAATTAGGTACATTGATAGCCCTCTGAGTCTTGGTAAGCATGTTTGGTGAAGACTATTCTAGTGGACGGGCTTCCCAAAGAGAAATTGGTAGTGTTCGGTCTTGGCAAACATGTTTGGCCAAGACTACTTTAGTGGACGGGCTTCCCAAAGAGAAATTGGTAATGTTTGGGGTGATTAGAAGCTTGTCTTATTTGTTTTATTTTTGGTCTGTTTTGATTAGTATAGATGAGGATCATTTATTGTTTGTCACTTCGACACTTGTATTGTTTCATGAAAAGATCAAATGCTCGTGCATGGGAGAGTTTGAGGAAGATGAAGGGGCTAGGTCTTTTGAAGTCCCCAATACTTCTTAAGTTGTGTCCATGTCATTTGATACATGAGATTTACTGTGATTGGACCACATCAGATTAGGCTTGCCAGCTAAGCCTAAGCCTTTGGAAGATTCGACATAGAAACCCATACTTTTGAGCTTATATATAGTTGATGAGTTCTCTCTCTTTTTCTTTTTCTTTTTTCTTTTTCTTTTTTTTTTTCTTCATCTTTGCTTGTTCTTTCTTTCTCTTTTTTCTTTAGTTTTCTAGCTTAGGTGATTTCTTGGTGAAACCGTAAACATTATTTGAAGACTCTTAGGCGACTTTCTTTCATAAAGGTTAACTTGAGATTGGGTTATAAGATTGTGATGGTTATTAGAAGTAGTTGACGTCGGAGAGTTATGTTTTTTAGAAGAAGATCGATGGGTCTAGCAGATTTTGAAAAAATAGATCGGGTTTTTTTAAAAGACTTGTTTGTCTGTATTCTTTTTTTAGAATGGGTAGCTTCAAGTCACCCTACCCTTATTTATTTTTTAACAAATTTCTTATAGATTTAATTATTGACTCTTCTATTCTACTAAAAAATTGGCCTTGTTATCTGTTTTTGTTAAATTCAATGCATGTATTTATGGATTTTTAGTGCTTTATATATTGAAAAAGCGATAAAGCAATGCCACAATTGAGATGTTATTAAAGACAAAATAGATTTATTAGGAGAACTTTGCTTTCTCATTTATAAAAAATTCCAAAACTAAAGATGAAAGAATATTAAAAGCTCGAAGAGAGATAATTTAAATCACAAGTTGGTAGCCTATCGATAAATAAGTATTGATTTATAGGTTAGGCTTATAGTTCGATTCACAATATTTTTTAGAATTTATTCTTAAAATACCCAACATTGTGCGTTGGGAGTACTTTTTAACCACACTCGGAAAGAAATTAGTTTCGAGATGTGCTAAAACTAATTCGAGGACACCTTTATCATTAAACCTATATAAAAAAAAAAGAGATAATGTAATGAACGAACGTAGTAGATAAAGAAAATGATGATAGTGATAGAGATAGATTATTCATATGGTACCAAAGGAAGGGATATGAATATGGGTTCTTTTTAATATTAGTCTTTGTGTTTGAAAGAAGAAGGGGAATAAAGAACTTATTGATTCAGTAGTAAACGAATTGATCTTTTTTTAAATTATAAGGTTTGAATTTTAAAATCGTATTTATTGAAAGAGATTAAATGTTATTATTTTTGCTTTGAATATAATTAGTTTTATCTCAAATATACATAGGAATATCTTAAGTAAAAAAATAAAAGGGAAAGAGAGAGAGAGAGAGAGAGAGAGAGAGAGAGAGAGAGAGTGTGTGTGTGTGAATTTTTGTTGCCGGTTAAAGTGGACAGAAATTACCAATTGGATTTCATTGAATGAAATTGACTAAACAGAGGATCAAACTCAGCAATTATATTTTATCTTCATAAGTACTATTGGTAGACTCGTTCGAAGTTTGTTTAAGTGGGCCCAAAATAACGATATATCAGTTTACAGGACGTGGGGTGTTCATTCCCCGAGACCCCAAAATGCCCAAACTTCAACAAAGATAAGAAGCCCCTCAAATCCACACGCGCTATCATAGCATAAATAAACTCACAATCATCCATTACCGTTTGATAAAAAATTAATCAAGCTCCATGGAGCAAGTAGTCGCACGCGCTGCAGACATTCAGCTTTACAGACATCTTCGTTTGCTAAACTCAAAAGCTTCCTTTCCCTCCTTAAACAGCAAAATACAATCCTTTTCTTCCCTTCAATCTACCTCATTGCTTATATTCTGTTACCAATGGATCTGTCTGAATTCGTGTATAAATATTGAGACATGAAAAGGCAACCTTGAATCAATAGTGGGTTGGCTTTGGTTTTTGGGTTTTCGAAAGTTCTGCAGTTCGGTTTTTCTTAGGTTTGCTTTCATGGCTGCAAAAGTTGTAGACGCTGAGTACTTGAAGGAGATAGAGAAGGCTCGTCGAGACCTTCGCGCTCTCATTTCTAGCAAAAATTGTGCTCCTATCATGCTTCGCTTGGCGTAAATACGATCTCTTTTTATTTTTTATTATTTTTAAACAAGCATTATGTATGTATACACTAATCTTGATCATGGGTGCATGTACGAATATTTTGTTTGAATAATGTTGTATGAGGAATGTTTATTGCAGGTGGCATGATGCGGGGACTTATGATGCAAAAACAAAGACCGGAGGGCCTAATGGTTCCATCAGGAATTCGAAAGAGTTGGCACATGCTGCAAACAGTGGTCTCAAAATTGCTATTGATTTTTGTGGTGAGTTTCTTGTCCCCTTTCGTGAAGCAAGCATTTGATCTGATATTGTCAGTAATTTAGTGAAGATTCAAAGAAACTTAAAAAGATTAAATTTTCTGCTAATGGCCTCGGACTTGGTTATGTTTTTGTGTAGAGGAAATCAAGGCCAAACATCCCAAAATTACATATGCAGACCTATATCAGGTGATTATTATTTTTTTTTTCTCAATGGTTTTTTGCTAATTAGCTTTACTGCACAAGGACTTGATCAGATAGGCTAAGAAAGCTCACTTTTGGAATTACAGTGGTTGGTTTTTTATGTTGGGAAATTTGTGGTGTCATGATTCGATTTTGAACTTTTAATTCTCAATCATTCTTGGATGCTTAGCTTGCTGGGGTTGTTGCTGTGGAGGTAACAGGAGGCCCTACTATTGACTTTGTTCCGGGCAGAAAGGTATGTTCATGGTAGAACTTCTTTATCTTCTGCTTATTACTGCATAGTAAGATTCTATTTCTCCATCAGGATTCAACCGAATCTCCTGAAGAAGGACGTCTTCCTGATGCAACACAAGGTTTGTAACTGTAATGACTTGGCTAAATTCATTCTTGCGTAGCTTTTCTATGTTATGGAATTAGTCTGCTCTTCGTATGGGAAAGTATTCTCTTCTGATTCGGTTTGGTTGCAGGAGCACCACATCTAAGGGATGTGTTTTATCGTATGGGTCTATCGGACAAGGACATCGTGGCACTGTCTGGAGGCCACACATTGGTACTTTTTGACAGATCTGCTTTTACGCATAGAATTCTTTTCTGGGTAGTCAAAACATACCTAATGTTGATGTTTCATTTGGTTTTTGTAGGGAAGGGCTCATCAGGATAGATCAGGCTTTGATGGTCCTTGGACAAAGGAGCCTTTAAAGTTTGACAACACTTACTTCGTGTAAGAACGTATTTGAGTATATTCCATATGCCAGCTAACTATCATAATGTGCAAAGTTATGGTGAAATTACATATAAAGAATGCTCGTTTTCAATTGAAATCAGAGAGCTTTTGAAAGGGTCAGAAGAACTGTTAAAACTGCCGACAGACAGGGTTCTTGCTCAAGATCCTAAGTTCCGGGAATATGTTTTGCTGTACGCAAAGGTAATATTTTCACGAACTTTGAAAGATCACATATTCTCCACGTCGTGTTTCCTTGCTGTGACATATTTTGGTAGCCAACTAAAGATTTTCTACAGTTTCATGTCCATTCGTTATTAATATGTTGCGCAATTCTAGAGGTAGTTTCTATTTGATGAGTTCTTGGTAGATGGAGGAGATTTATTAGCAAAGTTCTGTCTTCCAAATCAGCTGCTGATTAGAAAAAAAAATGAAAAAGATTTTGGTTAAATGGCAGGATGAGGATGCATTCTTTGCAGATTATGCAGCATCGCACAAGAAGTTATCAGAGCTGGGCTTCACTCCACCTTCCTCAGGTCTCAAAACAATTACCAAGAACAGGACCTTGCTGGCACAAAGTGCTGTGGGAGTCGCCGTAGCGGCAACTGTAGTAATCCTAAGTTACTTCTATGGAATCAACAGAAGAATAAAGTGAAGATTTCATGTTTGGACTTTTAAAGATCAGATGAGCAAGTGTCATTTGCAAAAACATAAAGTTGTAGTCTGAAATTAAAATTGAAAAAAATAAGTTCAGAAAGTCTTCATTGAAGTCATTGGAACTTCCATCCTGATTCAATAATAAGAATGATAACAATTCTCCATTTTCTCAGTGCAAGAATTTCTCTCTTGTTCTACCCTTGAGCTCATATAATGCAAATGAAATAACTCTCATCAGACCTTTTAGTGTCCACCAACTTCCAATTCGATTCATATAGGAAAGTAATCAGATATTTTAGCATTGAAAAGTGTTTTTCCATAGTTGGCGATCTTCCAAATTTGGACATGACAGATGTTATAATGTTTGTCATTGGGATCTCTTCCAAATTTGGATATGGCAGATCTTATAATGCTTGTCAGGATGGAGTTCCTGTTTCTCTTATAAAAAGAAAACTGCAAAGGGATTTTTCATCATCTTCTTTACCATAGCATAGAACTACAAGAGATGTAACATTGAATTATTATCAAGTTTAACATGTGCGCCTTATTCAAGAGAGGCTTACATAAATGAATAAATAGATAACATGCTTGTGCGTAGTGAAAAACCCACAAAAAAATCTAGCTTGCTACTGCGTTCCTCTGCTACCGCACTGCGTAACTCCTTCCTCTGAAGAGAGAGCTGGGTCAAGGAGAACAAGTTTATCTCCATCCTAGAATTAAATTATTAACTCTTGAAATTTGAATTAGTTAAGGGTAATAATTAAACTAAGTTCAGTCAGGCTCTTGGGCTGAGAGAGAGCGTGATGTCCTGGAAAACCTTGAGTCGCTTCTCGATCTTCTTCTGCTGAAAGATCCCAGAATTTGCAGTATCAACTACCTTCCTTGCTGTCTTTCCTGCATTCCTTTCAGGACCTAGAACCGCTGCAAGAATGGCCTCTTCAAAGTCATCATTATCTGGCAACAACTGTGACAACTTGCCTTCTGTTTCATCTGACAGCCTCCTCGTCTTTGTTTCTGGTTTTTCTGGCTCCACAGATGGTGTTGTGAACAACCCCATTTCGATCTTTCTGTTTGAACTAGCAGCATTTCCTGACCTTGTCCTCTTAAGGGTCTCATGGAATTGATGCCCAATTGGTTCCTTTACTAATTTGGAGGAATAAAATGGAGGTGCATCAACATTCCATAAATTCCCAAAAGGAGGAGGAACAAACTGTCTGATATTTTTCTGTTGAGGAAGCACCATCTGGTTTTGGTTTGCTACGATATTAGAATCAACATTCTCATCGGCAAAATCATCATGAGAAGACTTTGTATTGGTTGTTGGCAAGACACTATGATGATCCTTACAAGGCTGAGGCTGCCAAATTGATGAAGAACCAAGAAAGGCATCAAAGAGCCTTCTTTGTTCAACCCGATCGCCTCCTTTGTTCATCATCTCAGATTCAAGGTCCTTGAGCATCTGCTGTGCCCTTTCATATGCTTTGAGATGTGAATCCACACCTCTTGGCCCATCAGCCACCGCTGGTTTTACTCGCTGCAATGTCTCTTTAGCCTCACCAATTCTCCCCTGCTTCATCAAACAAATCCCAAGATTGCACATCTTATTGTTGTCAGGTGCAATGGTAAGTGCCCTTCTATAGGCATCTTCTGCTTCAATGTAGTTGTTTTGCTGCATCAGTGCCCATCCCAAGTTCCCCTAAAACAAAAGAATCAACCAAATAAGTACACAAGTACATGGCATTTCAGAGATTACAGAGAGGGAAAGAACCAAGATATCACTCATTACCAGTAATCTAGTTGCTTCTTGTTCCACAGAAACCTGAAATTTCTTCCCTTGAGACCTTGCAGTCTTTGTTCTTTTCCCATTGAAAGCTAGCCCTTGTTGAATCAAGTATAGCTTATGTTTCAACAATGCTATTTGGTCATCCAATCTTCCACATCTCTGTACGAAAGGACATCATACTAAATAAGCACTTTGCGTGTTGCAAAAAAAATCTAATTGACCATAGTGTATCGTACGCAGAGTGGATTACGCAAACCTTGTAAAGATCTAAAAGAATATTATCAAGAGACTCTTGGGCTTGATCTGAACATCGATGTCGTAACGATTTGATAGCCTCAATTGCTTCATCAGCCCTATTCTGTTGCTTCATAACAATAGCCATATCTTTCAATGCACTATCCACTCTATCCCCAGCATTTATTGCTGCCCAAAATAAAGGTATTGCCTTCTCCGGATCTTTATCAACCAACTAATCATAACAAAACAACAAAACAATCAAAACGCAGCAATAAAATCAGTCATAAACCTGGCAAAATAAAAATAAAAAAAGATTTAAAATCAATTTGAAGATGACCCAAGAATGTTTAACTAATTTACCTGAACATTTTTGGCTCTAACATAAGGAGAGTCACCAACAGGGACCTTGTGGATAGCATGGAATGACTCAGAGCGAGTTCTTGAAACACCAAGTGGCTTTGCTGGTGAAGTTGGTGCAGATTTTGTTGGTCTAAAACCAGGTGGTGCATTCCACATATCTTGCATCATATTGAGGAATAAAAGGATCCTTTCCTTTTTTCTTTTTCTTTTGATCTTTTTTTTTTTTTTTTGGTCTTTTTGATAAATTGAAGTGACGTCTCTTGCAGAGATAAGAAGGAAGAGGGAGGAAGAGAGGGAGAGGGAGAGGGAGGGAGAGAGAGACGTAGAGAGAAATGAAGAGAAGATTGGGATTTTTAGAGGGGATGTGGGAGAGAGACTTTTGAATTTTTCGACCGTTGAGGTTACCGTTTTACGTACTAGCCGTTGCGCCTCTCTCCCCATCCATAATTTGCAGATTTGGCGGATATTAGAGAACTTTTATTTGCATAGTGAGCCTTAGGGTTTGTAATAATTGTGTCATGGTTTATTTTATTTGAGGTTTATTTCATTCGTGTCCTTTTCTATTTAAGGAAGTATGCGATCATGCATGTCTTACTAAAATTGCCGTTGTAGACATTTTCTGCTAATAACTGTTGTACAATGACAACGCATTTGATTGATACTTGTAAGAATATTTTCTTTTTTCTTTTTCACAAATGTTTAATTTTGTTTTTAATGGAAAGAATACTAAAAAGTATCTTCATTATTAAAAAGAAATATTTGTATATATAGTGGCACCCCTTATATTTCTTAATTATATTGTGTTTGAAAAACAATTATTAATATTCAATAAGGTTGACTTGAGTATAAAGAGTTCTAATTGTTTAAACAAATAATTTTGAATTCGAGCATTTGTACATGTAAAAAACTTTTTAGGTAGTTATCCTTGCCTTATGCGTTCGATAGAATAGTGAGGAATTAGTTTAAATTTTTATGTTTTGAATACTTTAGAGGATAAAAAAAAGTTAATTTTAAAAAAATACTATTTCGACAAATACTTCTTGTGAAAATTCAATAGTACAAGATTGAATTATTGTTGTTATTATTTAAAAAAGAAGAAGACAATGTGGCTCTAGGAACTTAGTTTAGCCCTTCAATCATAGTAACTTAGTTATTGTTGTTTTAAGGCAATAAAATAAAATAAAATAATAATCCCTTCAGTTTTTTTTTTTTTTAAATAGTTAATCCTTTGATCATTTTTTTACTGGCAAGTCAATAACAAAAACTAACTAAAAAAACGAAACTGAAAATTTTTGACAGCTCAGCATCAATAATAAAAAATTAATAGAGAAACTAATTCAATTAAGGATATAAAATATTAATCCTTCAATTATGGTCCCTATCTCTTGCTTTGCAATGGTAACCACCTATAATGGGCACCTGAAAAGAAAGGATCAACGGTCTGTGAACTGTAAGTCTAAAATGTCAACTTCCATTATTACACACATAAATATTACAGCGCATGTATCTGTCCGTTACTGCAAATTGTTGTCAACTGTAATACAAATTTCCCAGCAACTACACAGAAATTATTCAAGAAAGAAATGAACAATTCTACCAAACCTAATAAAAAATAAATCTTGGTTTCTGCACCATTCTGATCGCTAAACGCAAGAACAATCTGGTTACAACAGACCATAATTTGGGACTACTGCCCTTGCACACCTCTTCTCTAAAGTCAATCCTGCTGCTGCAACTTGATCAGCATTTGACTTCAATGCCATGTATTCGTATTAATTAGAGGAATTGCTAGCAATAGTCCTGCATGTAATACATGCGCGGGACATGAAGCAAGATGGGACCGTCTGCAACCTGCTCAACCTTCGCCGGCATCTCTCTTTGCAACGTAGATTTACTGATCTGGTGCATTATTTATTTTGGATTCCTATGCCTTCAAGTCTAAACCCATCCATGCCCCTTGCATGATTGAACTTGAAGAAAATTAGATGGATCCCTTGTCAAATTGCATGTGTAATACTGCAAAATCTTCAAGGGTCTTCATTTCATGCAGCAATTTGCAACTCAAATTGGTTGACTTTTAGCATAGCATGGCATGATCCCTTGCTCAAAGGAGCTTTTCTCATTTAAGCACACACCCCAAGTCGTATGTTACAAGTAGAGAGGACCCAATCACCAACCCACTTGCTGATTACTTACCTGACAGTGACCTGAGGGCCTAGGCACAATTAACCTATTTGTTGTAAAGGGCCAACACTCCAATTTCTCTAGATGCTGACAACCATAAATATCAGCCAGCCAGCCAGAGGGGGAGAGAGAGAGAGAGGTTCATGTCACCAGGTGGACCCTCTAAACCGTTTTCTTCTACCAACTCATATCTAGAAGCAATTACTGCTAGTCCCCATTATCTATACAGAGAACTACTATAAAGCATCCCCATCTCCAATTGCAGGCTTAGTTCCAAAGCACCAAATCTCTCACATCCCAAGTACTGGGCAACACCGGTTTCCACTAGCCAAGATCACTAGTTGCACAGAAACACATGGGGAGGTCTCCCTGCTGTGAGAAAGCACACACCAACAAAGGGGCATGGACTAGAGAAGAAGATGAGCGTCTCATTGCTTATATCCAAGCTCATGGTGAGGGTTGCTGGAGGTCCCTGCCGAAAGCTGCCGGCCTTCTCCGTTGTGGAAAAAGCTGCCGTCTTCGATGGATTAACTATCTACGCCCCGATCTTAAGCGTGGAAATTTTACTGAAGAAGAAGATGAGCTCATTATCAAACTTCACAGTCTCCTGGGTAACAAGTAAGACTCTGATTCCTAAATCTCCCATATATAGCTAGTTGTAAACAAAAAAACTGACAAGGTTTTTATGCTTCTGTTTAAGGTGGTCTCTTATAGCAGGTAGGCTACCAGGAAGGACAGATAACGAGATCAAGAATTACTGGAATACCCATATAAGAAGGAAGCTACAGAGCAGAGGGATTGATCCTTCCACTCATCGATCAATCAACGAGTCAGCTATTGACAACACCTCTCTTGGTGCAGTTTTCAAAGAAGATATCACTTCTGGCTTTTGGGGCAAAAACCAGAAGAACCCAGATGCAGAAAAGTGTCAAGCAGTGAACCTTGAGCTCAGGATATCCCCTCCTTATCAGCACCCACCTCAGTCGATGGAAAGCACGGGCAGGAAAATTGTGTGTTTCTACTGCAGCTTAGGATTGAAAAATAGCATGGATTGCAGCTGCAGTAAGAGCGGTAGAGTCAGCAGTGAGAATTTCCTGGAAGTGAAGAATGGTGCTTTGGATTACAGAAGGTAGGAGGTCAAGAGATGTTCTGAAGAGTGGTTTAATTCTTGTGAATAGATAACGACCGCGATATTTCTAGTATGAAATCTCTTATTTCGGCTTGAAAGGATAATGATGCTTACTAACCTACGAAACTGTCCAAATTAAGTCCATAAATTAAACAGTTAATGCCTCTTTTGATGTCGGGTTAAAGATCCGAGATGTTTTTCTATCGTTTTATTTATCTTAATTGGACTCTCTATTATTATTATTTTTTTAATAATTATGTCCCTCTATTTTTAATTTGTGTCTTAATTTCATTCATTTAGTTAAATTCTTCCATAACTAAATTAATTTTTGACGACATACTTACAAAATACACAGACATATGGTATTTTTAAAAAAAAAAATTGGAAAACAATTAAAATTTTTTTTAAAAAAAGTTTTAAAATACTTTTTTTCTACTTTTATATATAGAAATAAATAATTAATTTCATCTATCAATTTTTTTTTACTCTCTCTCAAATTCATAAAAAAAAAAAAATCCTCAAATGTCTCTTCTTTTCTCTACCTTTTGCTTTTCTTCTTATGCTAGGAAAAAAATTTCATAATTTTTTTTTTAGATTTGGATTTGAAATAAATTTTCAAAATAAATTTCTGAAATAAATTAAAAATAAATTGCTTCTATCCTTTTCTATACATAAAAAATTTTCTTTTTTTCTTTGAATTTGAGAGTCACAAAAAAAAATTAAGGAATGAAATTAATTATTTATTTTTATACATAAATGTAGAGAAACAGATGAATATTTTAGAATTTTTTAATTTTTTCAGATTTTTTTTAAAAAATATAACGTGTCGGTATCACACGAGTCTATTGTCGAAAATTGATGTAATTATTAAAAAATTTGACTGAAAAGACAAAATTAATACATAAATTAAAAATAAAAAAATACGATTATTAAAAAAATTAATAAAATAATAAAAAGACATCCTAGAACTTTAATCTTTTGATGTCATAATTCTCAGTTTTCAGTATGTTTTGTTTTCTTCATCTTTGCTTTCCTCCCCGATGAAGTTTGCTAGAAAAAAATTGATTTTTGGATAAGGAGTTATAGATAAGTAGTGGGAGGAGGAGAATCAAGAGGAAGGAGATAGAAGTAGGTAACCTATCTGAGTCATGCATAAAAGAAGAGAGAGACAGAAGAAGGGGGCACTTTGTCGATAGTTCAATGTACATTGATAGTAATGAACGTATTTCTACCAACCAAAATAATTGTCCCAACCAACACAACATCAAAACAAAATTTGATTATGTGACATGTTTGTGCCACGCTCTCTCTCTCTCTCTCTCATTTTCATATTTTCAAGGAGGACACAACGTTAGCTGTAACTAGTTATTTACTAGAGCGATTATGATCTGAACATCCATTCATTGCAAGTGCTGGGATCTATTATAACATCTTTTATGGGCTTTGTATCGAAGCAGAAACAATTTTTTTTTGTGCAACAACCAATGTTAATCGATTAATTAGTTTTTGTTTTTTTGGCTACGGATCCATCAGAACCAAATAATTTTAATTTGATATCCTACGCTATATTGTGGATCTACTACCATATATAGCATGAAAGGTAAAATAAAAAAAAATCTAATAATTTTTTAATCAAAATCTTGTATTTAATTAATTATTTTTTACAAATTTTCAACTACAAAAAAAAAACATAACATATTATTTTATATGCATTGATTTATAAATAAGAACTTGTAACAATTTAAATAGAAAATTACATGTTAAAAATAAAATAAAACAACAATTAATATAAAAAAAACTTGTTTAAAAATTAACAAATAAAAAATATGTTTTATATCTATTTAATGTTGAAGAAAATATTATTTTTTTAAAAATAGGTATATATATAAGACTCAATAATATAACAATAACAACTATATTTAAATCATCGGGTGGTTATTTTAAATATTATATTTGAAAGAAAATAAATTTAAAATTCCAAAAAAAAAAAATTGTTGGTTTTTTATGTGTGAATGCATAATTAATTTTTAATAAAGCCGATGATCCAATTTTATTTTTTTTTATAAAACATAACTATACTCGGTAGGTTCAAAATATGTAGTATAAAACAGTGTGTGTGTGTGTATTTCTCATTTAAAAATCATAATAAATTATCATACAAATTATATTAATGTATTTAAAAAAGATAATTAAATTCTAAAATTTTATTCGAAAATAAATTAAGAAATTAATTGGATGTTCCAATAAAAAATGACAAATTTAAGAAATCATATAAAATTTTGAAAGTAAAAAAATTAGAAATGAAAAATCGAAGCAAAAAATTTTTTAGTAGAAAAGCGCTTGAGAAAAAAAGATAATTTTTTTTATAAATTTAGCACAAAATCAATAATAAAAAATAGCTGAAAAACAAAAAAAAGAAAGCAAAAAAACCAAGCCAGGCTTGCACCTTGGGTCACAAAAGCAAGCCTCTAGTCCCAAGGCCTAAGGCACAGGCTTGCATAAACAGGCCTAAGACACAGGCCTGCATAAACTTGCCCGACTAGTCTGAGCTGGCAATATTTCAAAAAAAAAAAAAAAAAAGAAGCAACACACGACGCGTCGTCTGTTGTGATCTTTGACAAACTTAAGTTCGCAAGGAAAAAAAAAACAAGTATTTTTGTTTTTCAGTACCGGAACTCAACTTGTGCATCGTTTTGCTCCAAAAGATTTTAAAAATAACAAAATATGATTAAAAAAAAACATATTTGGAGCTTTAAATTGATTATAATGCAAATTAAAAAAAATAATAGAAACCAAATTAATTTTAAAAACTCATAATATTTAGAACTCTTGATCCTCCCTTTATTTCTCTCTCATATGTTTATTTCTCTCTCATATGTGGACCAATGACCAAAGTGCGACACAAATGACATTGTAAATCAAAATAAAATTGTTGAAACATCAAGAACTAAAGTATAAAACTTTGTTTATAACTGCCAGAAAATAACGTGAAAATTACAAAAAAAAACTGAGTGTTGAGTTCACAGTGCCATTGAATCTACAGCTACATTGAACCTAACAGTAAAACCCTCCAAATGTTTTTTTTTTTAAAAAAAATTTTTTTTTTGGTAATTAGCCACCCTCGAAATATATAGCAGGAGTAAACAAATTAATATGGAACCAAGTAATTATAATTCACAATCATCTCCAAACAATCTTTCCGATAAGGTAGGTTGGGTAAAAGGGAGGCGCCCCAAAGGAAAAGGCGAACACCAACTCTCACCAAGATTACATCATACATGAAAGAGAGAAGGGGGTCTTACTTGCACATGCCATTTGTTGCTGTCGACGCTAAAGGTGGAACTCATACTCTATCCTTCGCAACCCTACGCTGTCTTGTTTACTTTTGATGGAAAGCTCAGTCTCTAACCTCGGCTTTTCCTTCGAGGGTCTTACCTCCTCCATGGACATAGCAACCATGAAAAGATCCCTAGCCTCTTTTTTGATGATACAAAACATCAATGGAAAGAGGTTACTGGTAAGATTGTTTCTGGATCATCATAATTCTTGCAGACATTAATGGAAAGAGGCTACTGGTAAAATTGTTTCTTGATCATCCTCATTCTTGCAGTGGCTTTTGGATAGCTAGGATTTTAGTGACTGTTATGACAACTTGGGAGTTGGACTTCCATACAAAACAACGAAAGGCCTCGAGGGTTTCAATATGATAGATAAGAAATAAGCAACCGGAAACTGAAGCCGGTAACAAATGGCAAGTCATCATCAATCAAATCATCACTATCATGACTCGTGACTAGAAATTTCTTGCACATACTGACTTCCCAATAAAGCGGTCATTATACTAATGACCCAGTCATTGCATTTTGTTGCATAACCTCTTTTACCACAGTTTCTGTGAAAGAGAGCTTGTGCAAGATTATCCCCTGCATTAAAAGATGGAAGGGACAATTCTGGCCAAGCTCCTAATTAGTAAAGTTAGAAAGATTTTGCTGGATCTCCTAAGTCTTCTAACAAGAAGTCAGGCCTCACATCTCCAGAAAGATAGCCAGTTCTTTTAAATTGAGGCCAAATGAAGGTACCTCCCCCATCATTTTAGCAAGACATACAAATTCTCATAAAAAAAAACATGTAAAAGCTGTAAATTCTAATGCAAGATATGAAGTACAAGATAGCTGAGACAAACCACACTTCATGTGAGGAAAATGATGTCGATGGAATTAGAAACTAGAAGCTAGATATTACTGGAAAAGCATCTCTGCATTATACAACATATGAAAATAGGCAATTCCCTAAATCATATTACAAATATTACCACATAATTGAAGAAAACGCGATATATCCACACGTGAAAAGGGAAACAGGGATTTACTGGGCTTAGCAAATATACCAAAGTCTGAAAACATCTAAAACTCCATAACACTTAAACTATAATGCCCGAAAACTGTCTGCTTTATCAAGTCTAGCAGTACCTGAACTTGATGATTCACCCATAGCATCAGGTGAAGCTGCTACATGTGATGATTCTCGCTTCAGAGAAGTTGGCAATCCTGAGATCTCCTGAAACATAACACAAAAAGATAAGAAAAGGAAATTTTCATCTATAAATCGTAGCAGCCAGATTCACAGTTTTTGTGCACTGTCCACAGACCTAGCTAGAAAATCTCTTAGATAAACAAACAAAGCATCTAGAACAAATAACACTAACTGTACCGAAAATCTTCCCCGAAGAATCTCAACCATTGAATTTGTGGAAACCACCAGTGGGATTCACCTTTTCAATTGATGAGATTTTCCAGCAAGAACCATTAGGGAAAATTAGCATCAGGCATCTGGAAATTGCTAACATCTTCCTCTATTAATTGAATAAAGGATTACAGTTGCTAAGCTATTCCTACTAATTTATTACCTTCATTAAATGCAACCTCATGTCAGCAGGTCGAACTTGATTCCCTATACATGCCATCACAAATTTTGAATACTGAAACATGACATCAGCAGCAGCTTGCTTTTTCTCTTCAATCTACATAACATCATTACCATTAGACTTGCAATAAAGGAAGCAGCCAACAGCTCGGAAAATTTTAGCTATTATTCTAATTTGCAATGTTGACAAAAGTCCACAATCAGTTTGCGAGCGCAACAACATCAGAAAAGAAAAGTTCTTAAGAATCAAGAACGCATATGACATTTTTATCAGTTTTGCAATTTAATGAGGGAAATAGTAAACCAGCAATCCTCAAAGAAGACAACTGCATATGTTCTAAACACAGACCAGCTGGCCGCAGAAAGAGCATTACGTCTGGCAACCAACGTAGGCATCAAATTTACGGGAAAACTAGCAAACAAAATTAATGATTATGTTTTACGGTTGATAAGAACAATTTGGGAAATAAATGAACTGGCAAGTGATTCGAAACCCTAAATCGAAACGGAGGATCAATCCTACTAACAAAACAAGAGAGATTAGATAATTAGGAAATTAATTAACATCAAAATCATAGATAATCAAGTAATTTGTTGAAATACGAAGATGCTAAACTTGTTACAATACGATCGAAGAGCAGCCAAATTTCCGAAGTTGATTGAATCATTTTGATCATACGTGGACATACGCAACATGGAAATACCTAATTATTGAAGAAAAGGTAACTGATTTCGAGATGATTAAGAGATAGAAATGCAAATGGAAGAATTAGAGGAAAAGAGGAAACTGAAGCAGAGAAGAGAATAATGTATATACCTCGTAATCTTCTTTCATGGCGAAACCGTACGTTAGGTATGATCAATTGAGCCAGACACTGTCAATTTGATATTAACACTCTTATGTGTGATTTCTACACGTAGAAAATGTTATATCTTATCATATGAGTCTACCGACAAGTTGGCCTATTAGCTCAGTTGGTTAGAGCGTCGTGCTAATAACGCGAAGGTCGCAGGTTCGAAACCTGCATGGGCCATTTTTTTAAGAAATTATTATTTTAAAAAAATTACTTTAAAGTATTTGAATTGACCAAATTATTTCTTGAGAGATAAATATA
This sequence comes from Dovyalis caffra, assembly GCA_963924115.1. Classification (NCBI taxonomy): domain Eukaryota; kingdom Viridiplantae; phylum Streptophyta; class Magnoliopsida; order Malpighiales; family Salicaceae; genus Dovyalis; species Dovyalis caffra. The sequence goes on along the minus strand of CAWUPB010000950.1, from coordinate 611,153 downwards.
CAAAGTCAACACGTTCTTGCAAGACTATTGGAAAGCCAAAGCAGAGTAATAACAATGGCACGAAAAGTAATGAAGATTCAAGGTTCTTGCACTCAACCCTGTCATGATCCTAAAACATCTCTCTTTTTTCAGCATTTTTATGACGATGACCCACTTGGTCTGTTCTTTTCCATTGCACCAAAGTCTTTGGTAGGGAACTTGCGGTGGTTGAATCCTTGCCACTGAGTCTATTTTTCCAACTAGTGGTACCGATGAAAGTTGATGGAATTGAAGGATGAAGGAAATATTAGTCTTCTTGTCTGTGCATTCCTTCTTTTCAAAGCCAGTGTCTCCCTCTACTAATTGTAACTTCTCTGAAGTTAATTAAAGGTTCGTTTTTTTTATTACTCACTTAATCATTCTCTAAAACCCATTAATCTTTCACTTTAATGGTTTGCTTTCTTGCATTTCATTGTTCTTTTCTTTCTCTTCCATTCTATTTTATAATGTGGGCTCTTTTTTTTTTTTAATTCAATTTATCATAGCCTGTTATTTTGATTAATGTCGTGGTATCAGTGTGTTAGAAGAGAAGGAACCCTGTTATGTAAAGTTAGTGTTTTGGTTTATTCTGTGTTTGAATTGGTGTTTTGGGTGTTTGACAGTATTGTTCATCTTTTGAATAAGGAAAAAGAAAGTTTCTTTACAGCTTAATAGTTTATTAGTATATTTAGTTCCTTCAAAAAAAAAATAATAATAATAATAATTGGAGTTTTGTTGTGATAGAGTTTGATTTCAATTGTTGATTGGATCAGTTCTGTTGTTGTTCTGATGTGGTTTTGTTGCTAATTCACATTTGATGAAAGTTGAATTTGTTATTGAGAGTAAAGATAACTCTTCGTTTTCTTTCAGGTTGCAACCATATTTTTATGCAATGGGTATTTGGTGGACTAAATGTGTCTTTTCCTTTATTGTTCTTCTTCGTTTTGTTCACTTCATCAATGCCCAACCTTATGATTATCCAACTGCCAACCTCTCGACTAGATGGATAAACAGCCCCTCACTTCGCCATTCTGTAAATTTTACTGATGGATCAATGGTGAGATCCATTCTTCTAAGGGGAACCTATGGTCCACGGTTTGCTTGTGGCTTCTTTTGTAACGGAACCTGTGATTCTTACCTCTTTGCAATTTTTATTTTGCAAACCGATAGTGTTTCTTACATCACCTCTCCTAGTATTGGTTTTCCTCAAGTTGTTTGGTCTGTCAATAGAAACAATCCTGTCCGGATTAATGCAACCCTGGACCTCACATCTGATGGAGATTTGGTCTTGAAAGATGCTGATGGGAGTACGGTTTGGTCCACGAATACTAGTGGCCATTCTGTTGCAGGTTTAAGCTTGACAGATTCAGGAAATCTTGTGCTTTTTGATGATAACAATGAAACAGTCTGGCAATCCTTTGATCACCCAACTGATTGTCTAGTTCCTGGACAAAAGTTAATGGAAGGGAAGAAACTCACTCCTAGTGTTTCTGTAACAAATTGGACTCAACTAAGCTTGCTTTCATTTTCTGTCACCAAGGAAGGATTGTTCGCTTCAGTAGAGTCTAATCCCCCACAAGTCTATTTTAGTCTTCCAGTTGGAGTAACGAATAGCAAAACATCAACACTAACTTACGCTATATTCCTAAATGGAAGCTTAGCTTTATTCTCCTCCAGACTAAATGAATCGGATAGCTTTCTCACAATTCCTAAGGCCTCATCAGCACAGTACATGAGATTTGACCCTGATGGGCATTTAAGAGTTTATGAGTGGACAACAAGCTGGAAAGAAGTTGAAGATCTGTTGACAGGATATCTTGGTGAATGTTCTTACCCAACGGTTTGTGGGAATTATGGAATTTGCTCGAAAGGGCAGTGTAGCTGTCCTCCATCAGCCATCGATGGAACAAATTATTTCAAGCAAGTAGATTATAGGCAGCCTAATCTTGGCTGTTCTGAAACTACTACTCTGTCCCGTGAAGCCTCAAAGCATCACAGTTTTCAAGAGATCAAGAACACAACTTACGCCATCTTTGATTCCAACCTTGAAAACGTGGATTTGGAGAGTTGCAAGGTGGCTTGTTCAAAAAACTGTTTGTGCAGAGCTGCTATTTTTCGATATGGCACCGATGCTGCAAGAGGTAGTTGTTTCTTGCCATCCCAGATTTTTTCGTTGGTGACTTATGACAACAGATATTACAACTCAATTATCCATGTAAAGGTGCAAAATGTCACAAATGTGAGCGATGTCTCAACTGCAGTTACTCGGAGAAAGAAGAGAAGTCGAGTGCCAGTAATAGTATGGTCCAGCCATGGATCTTTCTTTGGTTTGCTTATTTTGATTGCAATCTTACGTTTGCTAGTTTTGAAGAGAAGAAATTCTGAAGAAGGCGAGGAAGCTTATTTAGATCAAGTACCAGGATTGCCCATGCGGTTCTCTTATGAAGATTTAAAAGGCATGATAAAAAATTTCAGTAAGGTGCTCAGTGAGGGAGGATTTGGCTCCGTTTATGAAGGGCTTCTAGACGATGGCACCAAAACTGCAGTGAAACAAATCGATGGTTTAAGCCATGTCAAGAAATCATTCCTTACTGAGGTTGAGGCAATTGGCAGCATTCATCATGTGAACTTGGTAAGACTTCTTGGTTTTTGTGCTGACAAGTTACACAGGCTTCTTGTTTATGAATACATGCCAAATAGGTCTTTGGATAAATGGATATTCCATAAAACCAATGAGGTTGCACTCAATTGGCATCAGAGAAAGAAAATCATCCTTGATATAGCGAAGGGACTAACTCATCTTCATGAGGATTGCAGGCAAAAGATAATCCACCTAGATATCAAACCTCAAAATATTCTGTTAGATGAAAATTTTAATGCAAAAATATCTGATTTCAGATTGTCTAAACTGATTGATCGAGACCAAAGCAGAGTTGTGACAACAATGAGAGGTACTCCTGGCTATCTAGCTCCCGAATGGTTGAGCTCAGAAATCACTGAGAAAGTGGACATCTATAGCTTTGGTGTTGTTGTCCTGGAAACATTATGTGAGAGGAAAAATTTCGATCGATCACACCGAAGAACGAATGCATTTGCTAAAGTTTCTTGAGAAAAAGGTGGAGGAGGATCAATTGTTGGATCTGATTGACAATCAAGGTGAAGATATGCAGTGTCACAGAGCACAAATAACGACTATGTTAAGGGTTGCTGCTCGGTGTTTGCAAAGTGATCATACAAAAAGGCCTTCAATGTCACATGTGGTAAATGTTTTGGAAGGTGTTTTGGAAATTGAAAATAACCCAGAATACGAATTATCTAGCCTACCATTAAAGACAATGTCTGCAGAATTCACTGCATTGCTACCTTCAGTTCTATCTGGTCCGAGGTGACTCCTTGCCATCATTTCTGTAAGTTGATCTTTGTCTGTGGACATTTAATATTGGTGTTTCTTTTCAAGTGTCGTGGATAATATGCTACACATTTTGTACTAAAATAATATGTCTGTGGAAGAAGAATCTTTTGTTTCGTAGAATTATTCATCATTGGCAATTTAGCCGAGCTATTTGTAATTGTTAATAATGAATGTTTTCTGAAGTACACCACAGTCTATGATGGATGTTAAAAGTTTTGATAGGCTATAAGCATTTACGGTTCATATGATCAAAACAGAACCGATATATACTTGAATTTCTTATGTGATGAATAGAAAAATTTTACTTTTCTTATTTTTTATTTATGTGAGTGCTTGCCTTAGAAATTGATTATGGGTTTATAGATGTGGCCATGACAATGGTTGTGGTTGTAGATGTGATTTTAACAGGCATAGCTAGAGCTGGTACTCGAATAAGGAAAATTAAGGGAGGAAATAAAAGGAAATAAGGACCTAATTGGGAAAAATGGAAAGAATAGACATCAAAAGGTCACAATTCGGGCAAGATTGAAAAGAAAAAGGGCAAAATCGGAACTAACATAGAAAAGTTTTATAAACTTGGGGATTGAGTTAAACTTTAAAATTCCCAAACGGCACCGTTTTAGGGCTTGAAACCTTCTCTCTCTTAGTTTGTTCATCGTCTTCCTTAGCAGCCACCTCTCCCAAGCAAAACCCCAGCCTTGCTGGCACTCGAATCAGCTAAAAGCACAGCCTTCCAGCCAGCTAAACATATATTACATCCTTCTCTCTCTACCAGCACAAAAAAAAGCCACTATTTGTCTCTAATCCTAAGAGAAAAATGATAAAAAAGACACAGATAAGGTCTTTGGTTTGCTTGAAATCCCAACTTAATCGCAACTTCCATCATGAAAGCATTGACAGTTGCAGTATTGTCATTTTTGGATGAGAAATGTGCAGCTTAGGAGGGAGATTTTGGATCAAAATTACCTAGGTCTTGAGTAGGAAGAGAGGGAGATGAAGCTGAAGTTATGGTTGAAAAGAAAAGATAAAACGGGAGAGAAAAACCTTAGGGGAGGCGAATCTGTAATTTCTGAATGGACATAGAGGCATTTCGTTCCTTTCGACAAAAGGGGTAAATTTGTAATTTTCATAATCAATCGGGGACATTTTGGTCTTTCCAAAATTTCATGAATTAATTCTTATTTTTTTAGAGAATTGTCGATTCACATGTTGAACTAGACAACTCATAGGAATTTGAAGTCTGAATGATGTGATGTTAGGTGTCAAACCTAAAGCGTCCAAGGTCCTTAGAAATTTTGAAGTTGGATAAAGTTGAAATCAATGCTCCAAAGTGGAGTTTGGAGGATATGATTGAAATTTCATTTCTCATATTATTCAAGGCGAGTTTCGATCCTAGTATGATTGTGATTGTGTAAATATTCGATTTTTTTTTTTTTTTTTTTGAATTTGTGTTGGAATGTGATGCTTGATCATGTTGGCGAAACCTAAGTCAAACTATGATTAGTGACATTATTGTCAAAACTCTATGTCAAAATATTGTTAGTGTCTACTTGAGGCCATTATCAATTTACTATCCTTCAGCATAGGTTAAAATATTATCAATAGCATTATCATCAAAACCCTAAGTTAAAATATTCTAAATTGTGCCAATAGTGAGTATGATATCTTAATCTAATTAAGAGAAACAATCCATTAATTTCTCTTTGGTAACAATAGTAAGTGCTACTTATTGTTTAGCTCACTATTGGCTCTAAAATTAGATTGATAGTCATGATGCTTTTTTTAGCAAAAAGGTTTTTTATATTTACGTCCAACCTTGAATAGAGAATTCTCATGATGAAGCACTCGCGTATTTCTAAGACTTATATTATGTATTTTCATTTCAAGAGAAATATAACTCGTATCGCGAGGCTATACTTCCATATAAAATCTATAACACTAACTTAAAAAGATGGAGAATCGGTGAAGTTGGATTAATAAATGCTTTAAGTTTGCAAACGTTTAAACACACAAACAAACAAAAACACCTAGATCAAATCTTTTGATACAAAATTCAGCTCCAAAATAGTCCTTATTAATCAACAAACACGACTCAATGGATCAAACAACTCAAATAACTCAACAAGGCTACGTCTAGATATAAACCTTAACAAACTTAAATTCTTAAAAACTTTGACGAAGCTGATTCTATCCCTCCTTTTTTTTTTTTTTTTTTTGAATTTTTAACCTTAACCTAAATAAGTTAAAATGATGTGAATCACAAAATTCCAACTCGATTAGGCAATCCTAGCTACTTAATATACTTTAAGGTGTTGTAAGGTCGACATGGCCAACCCAAGGTTTAATTTGTTTCCTCTTTAATAAAATTCACAATTAAAAAAACAAAAGTGCAAGTCTTAATTAATCCTACTTAAAATAGAGTCCACGACTCTAAAGAAAATTAATTAAAACTTATGAGACACATACGTAAAGAGATCTTGCAAATACAACAAGTACCACTATAAGTACTTGAGCATAATTGATCTAAACCTACCTTAGTAGATTACTCTAAGGATAAGTCACAAAACCTTGGCTAATCCAAGAAAAGAAAAACACAAATACATGCAAAGAAAATCTCCAACTTTATTGCAAAATATATGGTAGAAATTTCTTTACAAAGTAGCAAATAGTTTGCTCAAATATCGCTCTTAATATTGTTTTGACAACATGTAATGAACCTTTAATATCTTCAAGTTTGGCATCCCTCTTCATGTTTAGCTTCTCCTTGCATAGACTCATCCACTCTAAGTCCCCTCTTTGTAAGTTCTTTTGGTGTAAAATTTTGTGACTTCAACCCACGGCTTCTTCATATTGAAAAGTTCAACATTGTTCTCACTTTCCTTTTCTTTTTTTTTTTCTTTTTTTTGTTTGGGAACTATTACAATTCTAGCTTGATATATATATATATTTCTCTCTTAGTAGCAACCTTTCCCACTCTCTTGCTCATGGTAGTAGCTCCTAATTAAATCACTTCTTATTATTACCATTCTAGCTTGGTGTTTCAGACAACAATCTCAAACTCAATTTGTTTGCACTCGATAGCGAGAATGTTCCTTTCATTGCTTTTGTTGGTAACAACACTCAAGTTCTCTTGCTCTTCTATGATAAAAATTCACTCGCTTATATCTTTACTCATGGCAATCCCTAAGCTCTCTCTATTGCCCTCATCATCGACTACATTCCTCTCATAACTCACGACATCAACAACATTTTCATTAGTCATACCATTTACAACATCTCTAGCTTTCACCTACAATCTCAAGCATCACACAGAACTTCTCCTCATCATGATGTATGATAGTAATCTCTCTATTCAATGCAATTTCAGTAGTATATGTAAGACTCATCATCATCATCATCATCATTATACTTATCATAAATGAATAGTGAGTTACAATCAACATAGCTCACAATTTCACCTCTTATATTATTATCAAACATATAGCCATCATCATGCAACACTCTAGAACTACTAAATGATTCATTCTCTATCATTTTATTTTTTTCATATGGAAAGATTTATATGATTCACCTTGTGAACTTCATGGATCATTCATTAGTTCCTATAGTTTAGGTGTCAATATGGACCTATTGTCATCAAGTGTTACTATATAGGTTTTTTTGTACCCATTATGGATGACTCTTCTATCAAATTGCCAAATCCTACCTAAGATTATATGACATGCATCCATAGGTAAAATATCACAAAATATCTTATTTTTATATACGGAACCTATGAAAATCCTTAGTTCCTTACTCCATATCTCTTTGTCATTAGCTACTCTCCGAGGGTGACAATACATGTTTGCAATAGACAAATTAAAAATATATGTTATACTTTGGAAGTTGAAAGTTAATTGCTAAGTGCAGGAATTATCTCTTTCCATATGTGAAAAGGACTTTCATGCATGGAAAGAAAGAGGATAGATGTTATATTAAAAGGACTTTCGATTTCACATAAGAGGCTTGTTAGTTAATTTGTTGGATAAATTTTTATACCAAAAGACTTACTAATTATTAACTATACGGGATAGTTATAACAAGATAATTGCATGAGTTAAACTTGCTAACTAGAAGAAAGTGGATAGTTACATAAGGATGTAGGACACGATCACAACAATTGTAAAGGAAAGTGGAGCACCATATGGCGAGCATAGAAAGTTGCAAATGAACATGAAGTGTTGCAAGGCAACATGAAAAAAAAAAAAAGTGAAAAATTACAAAGATCATAGAAAAGCAAGAAACCTATAAATATAAGCTACGGTGAGAAATTAACAACACATAAACAACCAATAACAACACTTGCAAACAGCAAAAAGAAGCTCTCGGAGCATTCTTTCAAGTTTCAACACACTTGCAACTTGTTAAGCTCTAGCTTGTAAGGTAGTAATCAATGTTGAGTGAGAGATTTATAGGCTCATAGTTTGGCTCTTGGTTCTATCTCTTATCATAACTTGTGTGTGTGATCCTCAATAACTGAATTCTTGCTAGAACATCATGTTTTGAGAAAACGTCTCAATTTATAAGCATTCTGCATCATCAATGAATGTAAGTTTCTTTTAAACTTTACACATTATTAACTCATAGGAATTCGAATATGGAAGTTGGACTGTCTTGCAGACCATTATCCAACCAATCTATTTTCTTTTATTTGAAAGTCCTTGAAAATTAAGACAAACACAAAAGGACCTGCAAAATAGTTATACAACTTTCATGTTATTGCAAACAAGAACTTGAAAACAAAACAAAAACCCTTGAGCTGAAAAATTACAAGGACGATTAGCTAATACTTGTACATTTGATCACTCGCATGTTATAATGTTATGATGTCTTTATAGTGCTGCCATTCTGTAGTTAGCTTTTGCTTGGGAAGAGACAAGAAAGGTTAGGTTGTTCTTTTAGTGAGTGATAGAATGGTGGAAACCATCAACTTGTAGTCAATTGGCTTTGTTAGATAAGCATCCATGCCAACCTCCAAGCATTTAGCTTCATCTGACGACATTGCGTGGGCAGTCAATGCAACAATAGGAATGTGCAAGCCAGTTCCAGCTTCTGATTTCCTGATTGCTTTTGTTGCTTCATAACCATCCATCTTCGGCATCTGGTCGCAAAATCAATCAGCATTAGTTTCTAGACTAAATTGAAGTGCATGACCAATGGTAGACAGAACATATTGTCAGTTTCTGTTAGCATCTCTTACCTGACAGTCCATTAGGATCAAGTCATATGGTGGGGATTCCTGAATATCAGTTTGTAAAGCTGTATTTTCATCGTCTCTAGGGGATTCCCTTCTACAATCTTTTTCACTCAAACTGCAATTCAGAGCTTCAACTGCTTGTAGTCCGTCTCCCACAGCAATAACTTTAGCCCCCATTTTTTCTAGCATGATGGTTGCAACTCTCTGAAGAACAGGTGTATCTTCCGCAAGCAGAATCCGTAAGTTGTCAAGAGCCTTCTGTTGATTCCCTGCTTTGCTTGAATACGAATTGCCTTGTTCTTTATGACTACTGCTTTCTGAATTTCGTTCTTCGTGTTTAGAACTTTTATTTTGAGTTGCAGTTGAAAAGGGTGCTTGCTTGTTGCAGACTAGTATATCTTTTCCATATTGGGTGCTTGGCAAATTGGGCCTAATTTGACATGGATCTTCTCTTGATTCTGCATCAACATCAGTCAATTCAACTAAGCACTTCTTAAATGTTTGGCATGGTGATTGATTTGTGATCGTTTCTCTTTCTTCTTGATTTTCTCTGAGATGAAATGTGCTTGGAGAATTGGAATCACCTGTTTCAGCCGTATCAGATTCTTCAGAGCTGACAGTGTCAAAATGGGTGGAATCAATCTCAAGACATTCATGCATGTCACCGCCTTTTGTCGTAGCTCTTGCAGCATTCGGACTTTTCTTTTGATGCTCAAGATCTCTCTCCTTTATGATGGTTTCCAAAATGTGAATCATTTTCCCCTTGTAAAGCGGTTTATTAACCATCAGTAAATGCCCCTTCTTGCGAAGCTCCATCTTTATTGCGTTTGAAGTATCATGATTGAGCATCCATGCAAACTTGGCTTTTCCAGAGAATTTATCAAGTAAGTTAATCTGTTCCTTCCATATATCTGTGCTCAAGTCAAGCAATCCTATGTCAACAACTATGATGAATATAGGGTCCTTCATATCCTCAATGTTGAGCACTTCAGATTTTAATGTTTCGTTCAAAGAACACTGAACATCAAAGCCATTCTCGCGCCTTCTGGCGCGAAAGAGTTTCCAAAGAACTTGTGTCAGTTCATTCCACTCAGAAACCCCTAAAGTGGTCAATCCAATTTTACTCAACCACTGGGACATAATAATTCTGCCCATGCTGCCATATAGTGCCAACAGTACCTAAAATTACAGTTAGATATTATAAGCACAAAGGATTTGATGATTGCTGAGGTGAGCATACCAAGCACGGTTTTTTCTTGTTTAATTTATCTGTTAAATATCATCAAAACATCGACGAATTGGAAGCTTACAAATTTGTTTATGATGAATGTAATCTTACTCACCACGGCATTGTGACGAGCAAAATCTACTTGGCAATGTAGGTCTGCACCATCTACAGGTGTATTGAGAAGCAAGTATAATCGCATTAGAGTTCCAGGTCCATTCTTCTTCAGAACCTTTATTTCTCCACCCATCTTGTTAACCTGTCCTCGCCAACAATTTGGAAAAGGTTAAAGAGAGCAATCACAGTAAGCTGCTATAGACTAGGAAGCATAAAATGGATTTGGATGCTACTTTTTCTCTTCACAAATTCAGCAAGATAGTTTATAGCTGTACATAAGTATCTAATCCTTACTAAGACCTTCATCCGATTGGGTTTTAGGCGTGCGGTTGATAGCCTAATTGCCTAAAGATAAACTTTGAAGAGTCAGGGAATCCCTGTTTGTGTGTAAATCCTTCATTTGATTTGTTGTTTAATGCTTCGGAATCTTTTATGAGTGTGGAGTTTACTCACCAAAGTTCTAACTATGCATAGTCCAAGACCAGTGCCACCATGCCTGAAATAGAGAATTGATAAAAACCAGAATATCTAAGAATTTCAGTTCTAGATCTTAAATTTGATTGATCTGCTCATATGCTTATTTTTTATACAAATTAGGTAAAATATTCAATGGATGAATCAAGCCAGTTGTTGTCAGTGAAACTTGTTTCATCTACTTACAATCTAGTTGTTGATGGATCAGCTTGTTCAAAGCTTTCAAATACAGACTCCCATTTGCTTGGATCAATTCCTGCAGATGGGCAAAAAAAGCTGTTACAAATACTATAGAAATGGAAGAGATTTTGATGTGGTTTCAGACATTTTTTGAGGTTCATACCACAGCCTGTGTCATCAATTTCAAACCAAAGAATCATTTTGTTTTCCTTTTTACAGGCCTTCTTCATATGATTCCCTTGTTGCCTAAGTTTTGGCTTAAGTGCACAGCGCATTTTCTTCTGATCAAGATGAAACTCTGTCGTTTCATTATAGGTATTCGGGTTCTCACACCAGCCACGCAGAATAATGTGACCCGCTGTAAAGTCATTTAAAAAAATTGGTTATGCAAGACAAAGAAGTTGAATACACATGGTTATTTTATCGTTGTGAAATGACTTTGACTCTAATTCTATTTAGGGATGGCAATGGGCAGGGGCGGGGATAGCCATCCCTGTCCTCCCCCCGCCCTAAAAAATTTCTCCCCATCCCCGCTCCGTATCCCGTTCAGAGCGAAATTTAGAGAACCATCCAGCAGAGCAAATTGCCATCCCTGATTTCTATTACAGTTTTCTGGTACGCATAAAAATCGAATAAAGTTGGCAATGCAAGCGTTGGACTTACTTGTCGTAAACTTTATAGAATTGCTTATCAGATTTGCAAATATTTGAACAACTCTGGCAGAGTCTCCTCGAACTAGTTTCGGCATATCTTCTTCATACAGAAAATGAAAGTAGCAATGAACATCAGAAACAGATGGAAAGAGGCTAATGATCACAGATTGATACTTGGTAATTACGCACTATGAAAATTATGAAACTCGTACCAGACAGATCCAAAACAGCCTCAACGTTGTGGTTAATGCACTGAACAGAGAACATGTCAATAAGTCCTTCAAGTTCTCTCCCCAAGTCAAACTCAGCATCTTCCAAAACCAGTTTTCCAGATTCAACCTATATAATTTCAAAATGGTTCAAGAAAATGACTTTCTGTGACCTATTGTAGCATTGGATGTTCTGGTATGTGTTGGGGTTTGAAACCAACTTAATATCTTTGTAATTGTTAGAACTGTTCACAATTGCTCAGCTATTGTTAGTATCTCACCTTGCTCAGATCCAAAATGTTGTTAAGAAGCCGGAGTAGAGCCGTGGAGCATTTTCTGATCTGCGTAACAGTTGCGTATTGCTCATTTGTGAGACAATCATCACAGATAAGAATGTCCAGCAGCCCAATCACTGCAGCCATAGGAGTCCTCAATTCGTGACTGTTATTCAAAAATGAAATGAATATTCACTTCCCATCGAAGCTCAAGGACAAAAACAAATCTTCAGGCGACACAGAATTTGTGGCCTTTATATGAATTTGCAGCTCTAATTGAACATTTAAGCTCATAAACCATCACTACTAACATATTAAGTCATTTACCTCATGTTTGCCAGAAACTGGCTTTTGTAGTTGTTTGATGCCTCTGCCCTTCTCCTTGCATCAAGATGGCTTATCAGTTCTGCTCTTAGTTTCATCTCCTTTGATACTCCATTTGTGAGAATCAAAATGCAGACGCATCCAATGAATAGGATACATAGAGATGCAGAAATGAGTATAACCAATGTTTTGAATGCTCTCTCATCTACCTTCCCCATTATATATCTTCTTGGAATGATGATCACCCCCACCTGCACCAATTGTAGTATCTTGCTAAATATTAAGATATACAATAAGTACAAACCAAATAAAATAAACTAGATCCTTTTCAGTCAATTTTCCCTTCTACTTGGGCATTTTTACCAGGAACTTCATAGAAATGCAATTCTATGACATTTCAAGTTTTAGTGATGCAGGATAAAACAGCAACTCCTAGGAAAAGTTGCAGTAGGTTCGACTCTTACTATAGGAAGCCTCTTAAGATTTAGAAAAAAGGAGTCGATGTAATATTGCTGCTTGCCAAGTTTTGCACTCTCCACATGAACAACATGACCTGGATGAAACCTGTTTCCATAGACTCTCTCCAACCATTGAGCTCCCATTCTTATTGTGGGTTCCTCAGTATCGACAGCCATTATAAGATTGGGCCTTGTTGTTGAATTTGTTAAAAGAGGAGCATTTGTGGAAGTAGCCAGTAAATAACCCTCTTGAGAGGTCAGATATATGTATCCACTGTGGACTTCAACAAGCTCTCTCATCAATTGACCAACGCTGTAGAGAGCAGTAGTAACACCTACAACGGCCACGATGCTTTTATTGGAAGCATCCCACACCGGCAAAGCCGCTGAAAGCAGTGGTGAATCTGTATACTTGCTTACTGCCACATGCCATGAAGCCACCCCATCAGGTACTTGCGAAAGGCCAGCAATATTGATAAGATCATCTGGTGGAATTGGCCTTGCTTTTCCTATCTTTTCACCTGAGTTAGGATCGAGTGGTTCACGATACCAAATTGCAGAGAAGTTACCGTGGATGGATTGATCATTCCATGCTTGATGCGACGAGAACATATTTGTATCGTAAGGCCCTTTGGCGTTGATTGAGTAGTTCACAAGATCGGAGTAGATGTAGAAAGTGTTGTTACTCCTATGATCCCGATGGAAAGCCTGGACAAAACCATTTCTATAGTTTATGGTAATTGCATTGAGAGCTTTACGACTCGCAAACAGCGCCCATGTTACGTCCCTCATCACTTCATACAGCTGTTAAGGAAAAAAAAAAACCAAAGAAAAAGAAGAGTCAATACAACATTTCCAAATGATCGAAAGATAAATTCTATTTTCAGATTTGGTAGCACTTTAAGAACATCATAGACACAACAACCTCCACTTGTTCTGCTTGATTGGTTGGCTTGCTGTACCGTCTGATCACATACTCTGATAGCTTAACCTGGGCTGCAGTTATTTCAGCTGTGGAATTCAAAACGTTCCACATTCTTAATATCGGGCGTTGCAGAAGTTCATATCGAAGGCCAGAAGCTAAGGTATCTAATGACTTCTTTGTATAGCTTCTTGTGAAATGCCATGTTAGTATTGTTAGCAGACCGATCAAAATTGCGAGCATAACCTGCAAGAGCCATTATCAGAAATTAATGTACTCATTGACTACAACAGCAGTTTCTGCATAAAAAAACTACTTCTCCAATTGCCAGGTCAAATTTACTTTCCAGTTCTTAAGCCAGCTAGGGTAGGATTTGAACCTGATCAGTCATTACTTTCCCTATCTGGACGAAACAACCTTGGCTAATCAATTCCATTTCTTTCAGTGTTTTTGTGCCTAATGTTACTTTCATCATCAACCATAGAATAGTTAACACATCATACACATTTCTGTCAATAAACTTGATTGATTTTTTCATAATTCTGTTATGAAAGTTGCACAGAACACAGCCGTACAAAGAGGGAGAATAGACCAACCATGATAGCCAGGCGAACTACAAAAACACTGTAGTAAGAGGAGAGGCAGTGAGTGTTTCCGTACTGGAACTCTTCTCGTTCAACATCTCTGTGAAAAATTCTTCTACCATAAGGAGCTGTATTCCTTCTGCAAGAACTGGCAAAACCCAGAATTCTGTCACACACTTTCCTCAGAGGAGTTGCCATTACTGGTGTGTCAGTGCCTACAGTCGGTGAACATTCATTAGAACTAGTAGTACTAGAGTAGTTTCTATGATCTCCTTCCTCTGCCATTCCTGAATGAACATAAAGTACAATACATTAGCAAGATTTTATGCTTTGTTTTTGCATGAGACAAGACAGAGAGAGAGAAAGAGAGAGAGAGAGTATGTGTCTATGTGATTTATTGGGTGTTGCTGTGTTTAATATGCTGGTTCTTGTGTCATTCCCCACCTTTCGAAGGCAAGGCACATTTTCTTGGAATTTTCCTAAAGTGGGTTTTTATTCCTCTTCCACAACAACGCTGCCACCTATCTCAATTCTTTTCACTCATTTGGTTTGGGAATTCAAGCTTGGATAGGGAAAAAAAAAATGTAGAAACTTTTTGACAGAAGGGGCAAAGCAAGTCTTGTTTCTCCTAGGGAAAATTCCTTGACCAATTGCTATAAGAGGTGGGTCAACTTGGACCTACAACTTTTTGTTCCATTTATATAGCCTATAAAAACGCCAAACCACTTTATATCTTGTTTTTGAGGTAGAAAATAATGCCTCAAATTATGGGTACAGTTTGAAGTTGAAGAACAATACCAGCAGTAAGCCAGTAAAAAGGTGTTACATAGTCAGAGAAGTGCTAAGATCACTTTCTCTATAACTCTCTTTTTAAACACTTATTTAATAAAAATATTTACGTCAAATAATAATAAACGAAAAAGATAATTATTATCCCATATTTTTTAAAAAAATTTAAATTATAACTAATCTCATATTCTTATTTATTTACTTACTTTTAAGTTTACATGAAAAGATTTGATTTGGATGCATTTATTGAGCGTATATAAAGAACAGTATTAAAAAAAGTATTGCTAACACCCCTCTACGTAAATTATAAATACGAGTTTGGGATTATTTTTCTTTGCAAATCCCAGCATTTCGGTTGTCAGACCTACTATTGTAATCAGTCGTGTTAGGTTGGTTTTTCAGGTAAATTTATTAGTATTTATCTCTCATCTCAACCGTTTATTTTTAACTTAAAAATCTTGACCTTTTGTTCATCGTACTAACAAAACAACAAAAACAAATAGAGAGTTCACTATCCATGGCGAATCATATTTACTGTAGATTGTGACTCATTAATGCTATTCTCTTATCATTTGCTTCATCTCAGCCATTTCTGTCTTTTTTTTTACATCTCGCGTGTCTTGTCCTTTATCATTGGATTTTGCCAAGATTTGTCGACCAATGTTAAATATCTTTCCTATTTTTTCACTTGCAGTTTAGTTGTAAGAAGTTTTCAATTTCTTGCCCTTCTATTTTGTTCCTAATTACAAAAAAAAAAAAAAAAAAACCCAAAGGAGTTGTACCTATTGATGTAATTAGTCATGTTAGGTTGATTTTTTTTAGGTAAATGTGTTGTATTTTCGTCACTTCTCAACCATTTATTTTTAACCTAGAAATCATAGCCTTCTGTTCAATGTATATAATGAAAAAGTTCTTGAAAATGAGGAGATGGGAGCATGCACAGGTAGGAGAGATATGAGGGGTGGATGAAGATCAATTAACATGAAGTTTCTTACCTTATAGGAACTTCAAATTTTAAAAATTTTTCTTTTTTTTTTTTTTATATAATTTCCTCCCGAAGAACAAATCTCATGAAAATAAAAACCCTTATTTCTTAAAAGAAGGAGCAATCCAATACGACTTTTTTCAGATTTTTTTTTTTTTGATCTGTTAGTTTTGATATGATCGATTTAGAGATAGTTATTGTCAATTATTGTTGTTAATGATCAATTTTCTTTTTTTCTTTTTTTTTTTTTTTTGCATACTAATGGAAAAGAAAAAAAAGATCCTATCAAATTAGATCTTGAACGAATTGAAAGATTTACAAAAAGATATATCCTTTTTTTTTTGGCTTTATTTGACTTTTATATTTCGATAGTTTTTTTTTTTAGCATTTTGGTTGATCTAATCTCTTTGTTATTGGTTTTTTATTTTATTTTCTATTTTTTGGTGGGATTTGTGATAATTTTGTTAATGATCTAATTGAAGCGGTTGATTTAGATCGATGATCTTATTTATTAAAAGTAATTTTTTTTATTAATGGGAAACACAAATAATGATGAATTTTTGGTTGATTTTTAAAAAATTATAGCTGTTGCGATTGTATTTATTCTAAAGGCATTAATTGTTTCAATTCAAGTTTTGGTTGCTTGCAATTAGATAATCTTTATTTTTATATACTTAACTCATTGTTGGACATAGACCGTTGATTATTTTAATTTAAAGACTTGCTGCTATTTCTCTACACCCGTTGACGTTGTGGACTTACTGTTTATTTTGACTTGCTTGGGCTTATTTGTAATTAGCCGTTTTAGTCTGGTTTTTTAGATAAATGTATTTGTATTTTTCATTAGTGGTTTTTCTTCTTCATTCATCCTTTGAAAACCAGGTTTAAATAAATAAAACTGTCTCGTTGAAGGACATGTAAAAGAATCGGATACGAGATGAAAAAAATGTGTCTTTTTTTTTTTTTTTTTTCGCTATTCGACTGCTGTCTTTATGTTAATAATGGTTGTTGTTTTCGATTTTTTCATAATAGATATGTGAGTGTTACGATGATATATATATATATATATATATATTTCTTTTTCTTTTTCTTTTTTGTTAAAAATGTTGGCATGATGTGAATTTTGATTAATGTTTTGTTCTTATTGTTCCAATTAATGTGCATTTTGGTATTTTTTGCTTCAGCTTTCTTGAGAATTTAAATTGTCTCTGGTCATTTTTCAAAAATATTTGACTGGCTCTTACCCACTCAATATTGCTCTCTAGCACAACATGAAATTAAAAAAAAAAAAAAAAAAAAAGTCTCCTTATACACTTTCAGGCCAACAAAACAAATGAATATGACAAGAATCATTAGCTATTTCTGCCAACAAGAATTATTATTTTGCAAAATCATAACTAATTAACTGAAATTAAAAATGCTCGTATTCAATTGATCGAATCGAAAATGATTTATAAAAATATAGAGTACGAATAGTGAATTTAGCCAAAAATATTTGGCAAAACAAAAGAAATGGCATGCTCGTATTTAAATTAGCCCAACAAGCTTCTCATATGGAAAAAATTAAATTTCGAGAGAGCGAAGGAAATGACATCCTCGTACTACACACCGTTGCTTATGGAATTGCCCAATTGTGGGAGACCTTGGATTCAAGATTGAGTGGAGTGGAGTAGACTGACCACTGTCTACTGAGGTGCCTAAATTCATAATTGCAGGCACCAAAAAAGAAAAAATAAACACCAAAATTCAAAAGTGCTCTTTTCGTTTGCTATGATGTATTCCTCATATGGTCAGTTGAAATGATGTAGATTTGAGACTGGACACAATTTTGCTGGAGTTCAAGACCGAACCTAAACAAAGGAGCAGCAGTGGACGATAAAAAGAAGATAAAGATAGCCAATGATTCCAAAATACAGGACATTAAAGAATAGAATCACCAAGCAGTGACAATTGCTGCTAGTTCAAGCTAAAATGTCAAATGGGGGTAGAATAAAGTTTTTACGAGACAGAACATTGAAAATATAATTGATCATTTTTCAAATGGAAACGACAAAATTTAATCTTTTTAAAAGATTCGAATCCTTTACATTGTCAGAAAATTCATTAAGGATTAGATCGCTTACTGTTAAATCAATAACTTGTTGGTAAACTATTGCAAATCTTTAAGTACTTTGTTAATTGACTCTCATGGTAGTTTTTGGTCCATGAGAGAGGACACTACAATTTAACTTGTGTTGACTACGACCCTTCTTCTACTGGATGCATATTATAGGATTGCACGAAGTCGGCAAAGCTTTTTATTTGATCAAAAATCAGTTCATTAAAGTTGAACTAACCAGGGATTAGGGGATCTAATTGAATCATTAAAGCCCAAAATATCATATCAAAAGAACTTAAAAAAGGGGTGAAAAGATAAGTTGGTGATAACTTTGTTTTTGGCTCAAGTTGGGTTAGCTGATATCAATCCATTATGAATAAAGACTAATGTAGAGGACGGCTATAAATAATTAATTAACGTGGAAAGCAGGGGAGTGCGCTGTGTCTGTGGCTTGACTTGGCTTTGCTTCATCCTCTAGAACACAACTTTTGTGACTCCAATTCACTAATCCACCATTATTGAAGAGTGAACCTACGATAGATTATGACCTGTCTTTCAACAACCACAATACTAGAAGATGTGCATGAGGTCATAGTTTAACCCTAAAGCAAACAATCACTAGTGTCCACAAATATCAGCAGCACACTATCATGTTCTAATTGCCCATCTAGAAAGATATTACAGTAAGTCAATACCAATTAAGGTATATCATCATATGTTTTCTTTATTTTGAGTTTCTATATAAAGAACTAGCTAGTGGCACATTTCTTTCCCTTGAAGCTCAATTTTCATTGTTATCTTTTTGGACTATAGTTCTTAGTCTTTTAAGGCACGCACACCTTCATCTTTTTACACTACCCCTAATGCAGCTAGCTAAGCTAAAGGTTGGCGCATCCTGATCATGGTTTCAGGATTTAGTTTGTCAATGCTATTGATTAGAAAGAAGAAACGAAGGAACAGGATCTTTGAGAAAGAAAGTTTTCGTGAATACACTAATTTGAATGTGAATAACATTCTTAAGATAGGACTGATGGGAGATGAGTCTCAATAAGTAAAGATTGATCAAGGATGTGTTAACCTATAAAACTAAATCCAAAAAAAAGAAAAAAAAAAAAAAAGAAGGAGAGTGATGTTAAACTTGTGGATTTCACAAGTTTTGCTGCATGCTTGGTGGACTTGTGGGTCGAGAAATTTTATAATATTCAACGAGTAACTAATAAATATATACGAGTAATTACTTCATAGAGAGAGATGGAAAAAAAAAGAGAGAGAATCAAAAGAGAGAAAATAAAAAAAAATTAAACAAACTTGAAATTTTTTTATTACTTTTAATGAATCCGGATATAATTTTTTCTGTTTTTATGTATGTATCTCTCTTTATGGAGTAATTACTGTATATGTCACTAGTTATTCCTGAGTATTATAAAATTTCTCCCGAAGATTAATGAAAGCTCAAATGGAATTCCACTCATACTAGTTTGGAAATTTCTTTTTTTTTTTTTTTCTCTGCAGATTGAAACATGTGATTTCTTTTACAGAATGAAATATGGTCAAGTAGGATATTAAAAAAGAATAAAACAACTTATAATTAAGGATTGCACGTATCTGAGTTACTCCTATATTCATCATCACCTTAAAAAAATGCAAGTTGAGTAAAAATAAGAGAAGTCTTTATCAGGATCAGACACAGAATCAAACTGGATATACAGTAAAAAAGAAGGCCATAGCCCATAATATATATATATACCATTTGATAATTCATTGGCTACCACACTAAAGGCCAGGTCAGTTATGTGGTCATTGGGAGGTAGTGGTGGCAATTTAAAGAATGGAACACCACAATCACATCCATACCTTCCACGACATTGCTCCATAAGAAAATATATCAGGAATAGTACAGGTAATGGACAAATATGCAAGTGATGTATCTCAAAATATGGGCTACAGATGGCAATCTTCCAGAGCCGTTACGATCCACCACCATTCAATGTGGTTTATTTGCTAATTGCTATACCAAATTTGTTGTTATCTCATTGGCAATCCAAGATATGGGGTTCGAGATTTTGTGACCCACTATTCAATTAGTGGCTAGTACACAAAATGCAGAAATGGGTAGGTGGATGCTGATGCCTACGCCAATCCCATAAAGACGCCGAGACCTCAAGGCCATTTAAGCACAAGGCATGTTTAGTGTGTGTCTATCACACGAACACGTATATTTGTGTGAAATTTGCCCTCCAGGAACTTGAAGGACTAGCTGTGTGCGAGAGAGAGTGGTTTGATGCTGATACAAGCATCAGAATAAAGTAAAATGCATAAAGTTGTATTTATTTATTTGTATCTTTTCTGGTCTTGAAGCAAAAGTCATTTTCTGAATACTATGATTACTTATTCAAAGATGCATTAAAAAAATGGCATTCCATGCATTACCAAACACCTAGATTTTACAGCTTGGCTGCATGCATAGAAAAATATCCTCGGAAGAAAATGATGTTTAACTAATTCTACTGGCATGCACTTGAAAAGTTGATGTTATCAGGCCAGGCAGTCATCTTAAATGATTGTGAAAGGGAGCTTAACAGAATCATAACCCAGTATGTGGCTAAAAATTCTCAAATCTGCCAATGAAATTGCCATTCAAAAAGGTTATAGATTCCTACCTTCAAAATGTCGTACGCAAGCCAACCTGAAGGAGCATTTCCAGGGTAACTTCAGAAGACAGCTGGGAACCCAATCTGGAAAGCAGCAACCTTAGAAAAGTTGGTGCTGCAGATTCAAGTTTAGTACTTTACATCATCTTTGCTATGAGCTGCTACAGAAATTATATAAATTTAATAAAAAAAATTTCAGCTACAATAAAAAATTTCTACTTATTATCTACAGCAAAAAAAAAAAAAAAAAAGAGGAGCTTAATATCCAATTTTAACTTTAAGTAAAGATGAAGACAGGAACATCCCAGTTACTTGGATTTTTTTCCCTTTATCTCAGCAGCAGCAGCTTTAGCAGCGGACTTGGCCAGTGAACTGGGTTTCAGTACACTTTTTGGGTTAAATGCCTTTCGGATTTTGAATGCGGCCCATGCAGTCCCAATTGCATGCCCTGCAGCACCAAGCCCTTCATTTGTAGCTTCAGCTGCTTCTTCACCATACCTGCAAAATAAACATCCAACAACTTCACACTGCAATTTATTTATTTATTTTTCTTTGCACAACAGTTACACAAAGCATAATTTTATGATTCGTTTGCTTCATCTCCAAATAATGCTGCGAACTGCTGACAAGTTACAGGTTACAGGCCAAATTTATACTCCAGTGATGTCCGATTAACAGAAGTTACAAAAAGATAAAATGATTCTTGATATTCACACTGCAATCTACATTTAGATACGACTCTGAATTTTTGCTATTTGTCCTTTCATTAATAGACAATTAGACTCAGGTTAGTTTGAAGAAACACCACCATTAGGAACATCGTAGGTAATTGCCATCATAATATTAAATGCCCTTCCTTAAGATTTTTGTTAATGCATCAAGGATCTGGACTGAATTCCATCAATTAGTGGCAGCCAGGTGAACAAAGTCAAGACCAAGGCTACTATTTCTTTTTTGATGCAAATTTTACCTGTGGGAGACAAGTTCAGTTGTCACAGTGGATGATGTTGACATCACATTTCGTCCAGCTACTTCAAGAGCATCACACACCTTGTCTGTTATATAAAAATGGAAAATACAATGAAGTAAAGACGGAGATAATGCAGATGTTGAAATTACCAATAAAAGTTCACTCTAGAAAGATCACAAACAAAAACATATATATCTGATCTGCAAAAGTTTAATGCTGAACAAACTTATTGCCTAAAAGACAGACACAGTTAATGAAAATTATTTCTTTGTTTTTTGTTTTTGATAAATAGGAAAATAGAAATGTCAAATTCAGTGTTTAAATAATGAAGGAATACGAAATGAGCTCCCATGATATTCAGGTGAAGGGGAGAAAACACAGCATAAAGGCAGGGATTAACAACGAACTGATGGCAGTCTCTACTGACAGACAGTCAAGGCATTTGAGATAATCTCCAGCCATCATAAAGTTTAATAGAGAAGAACAGAATCTAATCCAACACCACATCCAAAAATTCACCCCTTTCTTGGGTCCAATTCCCAATCATGAACTTCCAACCTTTGTGACCTCCCAACCATGCATCTATACAATGGAGTAAATTATAAATTAATCCCTCTATTTTTGAGAAACAAATTAATCAGCTCCTCTTATTTCAAAAATTTTATTGACCAGTGTTGACCACGTTTAATTTAATATTACTTTATTTTAAAAAATGTTATATTTTCTCATCGACCCTTCCATATTTTTTACTTATTTATTTCTTTTTTCTATTTCTTAAAATAAAAAATCAAAATAAATTGAAAAAGAACAAAAAGATTAAGTTACAAGAGAATTTAGAAACAGAGGGACTAATCAATTGGTTTCCCAAAACTAGAGGGACTAATTTATAATTTACTCCATTCAATGTTGTTAACTGTCTAGTAAATGGGGAGTTTCAGTGTCGACCTTAGAAACATGCAACTTTGTGTTGAAACAGAAAGTTAATGGCCAGCAACAAAGAGCACAATTCAAAATTGTACCATAGGCCTGAAATCTAGCTAGCCAGCAGAAAAAACAAAATATGAAGCCTGTTGCAATTGAAATAGGAGAATGTGTATGCAGTAGAATAGCCATCACAATGAATATAACATCCAACTGCCGCCTAAAATCTGTCCCCTGTTCATTTTGAGTATAAACCTTAAGGAGGAGAACACTAATGAACTGATCTGTTAAGATTAAAGCAGAATTTGGCCATAATCACTGAGTTTTTGTCCACATCTACCTGAAACATTTATCTAGAAGGCTGATCTGATGGGTGAAAACTAATTGAATATGGAATTAGTTTCACATCAGTGTAATGATCTCCGTGAATAAAATTTACCCCAGAAATACTTCTATGCAGAAGGTTCAGTGTATTATTCCTTTCTTTTTCTTTCAAATGTTTACTAACATTCCTAGAGAAATACGAGACAAGAGACTCTTGACAATATGACAAGTAATGGCAACAAGAAGAGGAAAAACCACAGAAATTTAGCAGAAAAAAGGAACATTGATATAAAAAACACGTGCAGCGATCCATATCTCACAGAAATTTCAAACTTTTAACTATTAAGCTGCAGTACGGAGTTAAAAAAAGTGCATTCAGCGATAGTATTATCCAATAAACATTCAAAATTAAGGGGTTCAAGATGATAGACATACTAAATCCATCCAGGGATGCAAGGACAATTTCCCCTGGCAGAAGGCCAAAGAATTTCTTGCCAAGTTTTGAGTTTGCAACAGAACCTGTGAAAAATCCAGTTACTTTCACCACCCCACAGAGAAGTCCATTTGCTACTTTGTCAGTCATTTTCGTCATCCTCTTAACCCTGCATACATTTTCAAGCTAAAGTATCATCGAAGCGTTTGTTTTGATTTAAGTCAATACCAATCACAAGGATTGAAGAAACCCACGTTTCTTTGCTATAATCATGTTACATGTGACAGTATACACGAGTTTAACATCCATTGCTTTCTAGTCTAGAATATGATGATTTAGACTATAATCTGAAGACCACACAATAACAAAGAAAATCAGGCAAAAATCAGGGTAAAAACAGTAACCAAAACAGAAATGCAGATAAACCATCATCAAATTATCATCACCGGACCTTTTGATCCTCTTCAAAGTATCAGGACTAATCTCCGATTTCTCCTTCGGGTCCATCCTCTTCTTCATAACCTCATTCCCCCACTTCAACCTATCCATAGTCACATCTCCACACCACAAAATCCCCTTAATCAACTGCCCTGACCCTGCCGCAATCAACTTACCAGCAGTCCCACTATAATCCTCCACATTAGGAGCCAATGTAGTCCAATACGCAGCACATTTCCCCTCCAAAATCTCCTTCTTTTTCCCTCCTAACTTCAAATCCATTGGCGAAATATCCTTCGCCGCCTTCTCATCCAACAATTCCTTCGCATTGTCGGATATTTTCTGCACCGAAAAACAACTATAACTCCCCAAAAGCTCATCAAACTCCAACAACAGCCTTTCTTGCCCTTTCGAGGCAAATGTCAATCCATAATTCAATATATTATCCCCATCACCACCCCTTTTCTCCCTCTTATCATCCTCCTCATCGCTCGAATCCGATAGGCAACTCTCCTTAGGCAACCTAAGGGAGAAAAAATAATGGGAATCACCAAGCTTAACAGCAGCCTCATCCTTAGCCAATGGCCACTGGATTTCATCAGCAACTCGGGCTAGAACAGCCACAACATTATTTCCTTGAATAAGCCTAATGATGTAGAGATCTCCGGCAGCAAGCTCTATACTATAGTTTTTATCAATTAGATTAACAATAGCACCTGGGATTTTTACCAAAACTTGCTCAATAACCTCTGGTGGGGCGGAGGGTAGCGCGTGAGTGTGTAATTGCGCGCGTGTATATTGTTGTTGTGAATGTTCATGTTCAGGAAAAAGGTTTTCGACGAGGTCTTCTGGAACAATTTTGGGGTAGAGATTTGAGCATGAGGTAGAAGAGAAGGAGGTGAATAAAGGCTCAGGATCTGATTGGATTACTTGTGGGTAGAGGGATGATTTTTTGTCAGGGTTTTGAGTTGCCATTTTTGAGAGATGAGCGAGAGGGTAAGTTGATTCCTTGCTTTGTGAAAATGGAGGTTAAGGGAAGTTGAGGGCGAGAAAGGGGGCGCGTAGAGTGAAGTGAGTGTTTTGCGTGTGGGGGAGTAGCTATGCACAGAAGTAGTTAAACTGTCTTGGTTCCCGCGCTAACACCGGTAAATTGTTTGAGTAAATTATAAATTACCCCTTCTAGTTTAGAGAAATGAATTAATTAGTCCCTATTATTTTTAAAAAATAATAATTTAATCACCATATTTTAAAATATACTTATAATTTATTTTTTTCACTCTTTTTTTAATTTATTTTGATTTTTTAAAAAAAATAAAAAATAAATGAAAAGGTTGATGAGAAAATAAAAGACTTTATGAAATAAAAATAATATTAAATTAAACATGTTTAACAATGATTAAAAAATTAAATAATATTTTTTAAAAACAAAATAGAATAACTAATTTGTTTCTTGAAACTAAAGGGATTAATTTATAATTTACTCATTGTTTTTTATTCTTTCCCTTTTTTGTTGCAAGGAAATTGGAAATTTGAAGAGTCAAAATCGGTTGCCAAGTGGTAAAGAAATCTCTTTTGGATTGATTTATGGTGTGGATTTGATATAGGTAAGAGTGGTTGAAAGGAAATCTATTTTTCATTTAATAGATGGGTGAATAGATGGAGTAATGTATGGAGAAATTGAATATTTTAATGAGTGTATTGGTAGAGTAATTATGATTATGGTGTGGATTTGATATATATATATATATATATATATATATGTAAGAATAATTTGTAGTTAGGGCATCCTAAAGTAATAGCTGAGTATATTTATTAAAATTTTATTTATTGTTGAATTGTGTTAAAAAAAAAATGAATACAAATCAAATATTTCAATTAAAAATTAATGATATTTGTTAAAAAAAAAAATTTAATAATTGATATTTTATATACTAAAGTGATTACAATTAATGCAAAAAAAAAAAAAACTGTAATTTATTATAAGCATTAATAACTCTTAATAAGTACTCTAAATGCTTCTTTTAGAAAATAAAAAATAAAAATCTACTTAGTACTTCATTATATGGAAAGTTTTGTAAATCATTGGAAAAGAATCTTATTACAATTAGTGAAGCAATGATAATTATAAAATATATTAATTAATAAATCAACAATCACAAGTTATTATATAATTAAGTAATAAAGTCTTATTTTCTTTTTCTTAAAGATATTATCCTTTTTTATTTATATATGTCCAAAAATATTTGCTTGGCCAAAATTTTTAATATTATATTTTTAAAATATTCTTAATTGATAAAGAAAATCAATTATCTCTTACGTTTTCCTCTTTAAACTAAAAAATATATTTAAAAAAACATTAGTAGAAAATGTTGATATGATATTATAATTAATAAGTTTTTTAAAAGTATGTGAAAAGTTAGAGAGACCTATCACTTTAGGATTGAGGGAGTAGTAAAAAAATCAAGTATCCTAACATTACTCAAGTAATTATATATTTTATAAATATTATTTATTTTACAATTATATATCGAAGAGATCTTCTTTTTTTTTTCAAAATAAAAATTTAAAATATCTTTCAAAATTGATTATTGAATATTACTATTTTTTTCACACTTATTGTTGAAGAGATATTTTTATATTTTTATTCAAATCGAAATTTAAAATATTTTTCTAAATTGAACTAATCAAATGCAAAGTATCAATTTATTTTTTAAAAAAAAACAATAACAGAACTCTAATTAACTTCTAAGAAACTCATTGAAGATGTAATTGACATCTCAGGATTGTTAAATGTTAAAATTTAGATGTTAATGATTAGCAATAATACTTTATAAATTATTGTTTATATCCTTATAGATTACATTGATTTTATCCATAATAATATTTGAAAATTGTCTTCACTTAAAAAACATGTCTTCAATTTAGGTTAAAAAATTTTTATACTAATTTCCTTTTTTTAATCTTAATTTCTCTTTTTTATTTTTTAAAATTATCTTAATTAGATCGTTATTTGAACAAAATTCATGATTACACACATGCGCATGAGCAAACATACACATCTTAACATACTCAATTCCCTCTTGTAACACAAATGCATCTCTTTATACTATAATAAATCATACTCGCATCCAAGACCCAATCTCAAAAACAAATCAGATCTAACAAATAGAGAAATGGTAGTTTAAAGATTCACAGCCAATTCGTGATTTATCAGGTGAGAACGATAGTGATGATGGAGTTTCAATGTGGTTTCTGTGTCTATTATGATAGTAGTAGGCAACAACAATGTTGTTTTTCATGGAGAATTTGGAAAATTGAATTACCATATTAAGATTTTAGGCACAGAAATTGAAGCTTTCATATGAGTCTGTGAAATTTGTCATGATTGAAAGTTTTCAGATTAGGGGCTATTGTTCTTTTTTTTTCCCCATCATATATGGGCTTTGGCATTAGTTGATGGCTTTAAGCAATTGAATTTTCTTTAAAATATATCGGATGGTAACATGGTATATCAATGCTTAATTTAAGAACTTTAAACCCTTGAATTTAAAAAATAACACATGATAGATTATAAATAATACGAGAAGAACAGCGGATTTTCCATTTTAACCATTCCAACTGTTTGAATTTTTCACAAATTTCTAGTGTATGACAATGTTTCAGATTGTGATGACAAAATTCACAAGCCATATACAAATTCGTCAAGAGAGAAATTTCCAATTGATCAAAGAGAACATTGGTGCTTTATTTGTTTCCAAAAAAAAAAAAAAAGGAGAGGACAATTTTCATTTACTGAAAGTAGGAATTATTATTAAAAAAAAAAAACTAAAAGAAATAGAATGTTTACTATTCGGTCATGATTCACCCACACTCATGTGCATTTTTCACGTGGCATTGTTGTGATTTTTTCTTGACATTGTTGTAATTTTTTTCTTTATATATGTATTTATGATGACATTATTGTGTTTTTTAGCCTTTGTTCAAGCATTTCATATAAAGTTTTAACAAATATTGCACTTTGATCACTGATTTTTTCTTAAATTTTTGTTTTGGTTCCCAATTTCATTTATATCATGGTTTTGTCTTTAGATAGAGAGGAGAGAGAGAGAGAGAGATGTAACGATAAAACCCATTCGGATCACTTTGATTATTTATTTTGGTTTCGATTTGTTGATCTTGAAAATAAGAGTTTGTTTGTAGTGATACAAGTCATCAAATGGTCGAAGAAAGGCGATCAATACCTCAAAATATTCGCTTGAGTTTTTGAATTTGATTTGGATTTTTGAGTTTTTGAATGATAATTAAAATCAAGAAATGTGAGAGAGAGAGAGAGAGTTGATTGATATACGTGTGAAGCTTATGCACGGGAACCAAACATATATGACTTCGAAACAAAAATATACGTTAAAAAAGAAAAAAATAGAATTCACGTGTTTTATTTACTTTTATATATATATATATGATAAAAACATATTAAAATCAGTTTTATAAGTTTTTTTAATTGAAAATTGACTATAAATACACACTAAAATATTTAATATTTTCTATTTTACATTTTTTTAATACTTTCGAATCAATTTCCCTCAAATAAACGAATTAAAATTATGTTTAAAAAAAGCACTCGATAGTAACATACCTTTCAAATAGATTTTTTTTATACCAATAGTATTGATTACTAAAAATAAATAATTTATATACATAAAAATGATATACATACTTTCATTAAGGATAAAACTTTATTTTCATTATTTTAATATTTATGTAATTTTTTACATTAATTGCTGCTGTATTTTTTTTTAATGCAATCTCATGAAAAAATTAATTCAATTTACACACACACATATATATATATATTTGGATTTTTTGTTTTAGTTGAAAGTTAAATTATTAAAATTTTTTATTTAAGTACCCATGCATAAAAGAAAAAAAATTTATATTTCTTTTAAGAATAAAAAAAATATATAAATTAATTAAGTATATAATTTTGATTTAAAAAAATCATAAAAATAGGTTATTTTTTTATTTAAATATATTTTAGTAGATCTATAGCATGACGAAGACCATAAAATTATAATATTTTTTTTAAAATAATTTTATATATTCCATTCTATTCCCAGTGCAACAATGTCAATCAGTTAATTATAGTTATTTCTATAATCAGGTAGTTATAGTTATTTCTATAGGACCAAGCTCAACAAGAAAGTTAAGACATCAACAAGGCCAAGCAGGACTAGTATGGAATCAATCAATCAATGGGTTGGGATCCCATATGAAGGCTCAGCTTACTAAACATGTCAACAAAAGGCTTCAGCTTGGGAGAATTGGGCTCATAATACAAAGGCCACCAAAATAAGAAAGTTATTAACCCTACATCTCATACTCAGATTATAAGAATTAGAGTTAATTAATTAATAGCTGGTAGTAAGAAACCTTAACATAGTCCCTAATCTACTCATTCTCAATTACGTCCGAAATCTAGAATTTTTTTTCAATTTGATTCTAAACATTTCCCACATTTTTCAAACGAATCCTTTCATCAATTTTTTTGTCAATTTTTCCATCAAATATTCATATTTAATGCAATAAAATTGCGTCATTTGAAGAATTTTGATGGAAAAGTTAAAAAACGTTAACAATAGGATCTGAACAAGAGTTTTCTGAAACTCTATGGACCTGGTTGATGAAATTTATAGGTTTGGGATGTAATTGACAATGGATATATAGGTTAGGGACTAAATTGAGGTTTTTCCAAAATATAATGGCTTAAATTAAGATCATAATCGATATGTTCTAATTAACATAAGAGGACGAAACTTTCCACAAAAACGTAGAATCCTGCAACACTTGAATTACAAGCGAATCAAAATCTTGAAAAATCATAGAACAGTGAAGTCCATGAGGAGAGAAATTCTCATTGAAAAAGATCAATTACCTCATTTATTATGAAATACAGGTTAAGAAGTTTGAAAAAAATTCTATATGAATAAATTTCAAAATTTCAGCAAGAAAGTGCGAATTTCCATGGGACCAAGTTCAACAATGAGAGTTGAACTATCAACAGGACCACCTCTAACTGGTGAAGGCCGCACTTCATTGTCTCCCTCAACCTTCCATGTCATCTTCTTCATCTCTGATTTCTCTTGGTTAGATGACAAGCTCATTTCCTTCAGTTCCTTAACCTGACAGTTGAAACACCGATTGGCACCAAACATGAATGAAAACAAACCACATTGCGGTGAAACATTAGCAAGGCAAATAGAAATATCCTTACTGTTTTTCCACTGAACATCTTCTTCAGTTCAACTTTAGCCAGCGTTGAATAAGTAGCATCTTCTCCAGCCTGACCTCAATTGCAGCAATGAAGAAGTTTCGATCAGAATTATTTGCCGAGTGACTTAAAAAAGCATTCAGTCAAGTTAACCAGGAAAAATTAATATATATATATATCATCAAGCAGGCTTGGTTCAAAGTTTCGCATCTATGCCTGACTTTTTTTGCGAGATTCAACATTCAACAACCGGAAACATTCATGGATTGGAAGTGGAGTACAAAGAGCAAGAGTCTTATTACCTCGTATAAATGTGCCAGACGAAGAAGTACACTTGCATCATCCAGCTCCTGCAAGAAAATGATCAGTGAGAAAGAAAGACTCTTGAGCACTAGAATTATTATTATACAAAAGGTTGTTACCCTCACCTGAAGAGTTATCAAAGCAACATTTAGTGGCAAGCTGTAGCCGGGATCCATGGCAGTTCCTGTGGTCAAATGAGATGCTTTCCAAGTCTCTTCCTTCTGAATAATCAATCATTTGAAAAATTAAGATCTAAAAAAAAATTCATCCTTATGGTTAATAAAATGAAGGCATACCTCTTGTGTGAAAGCTGCAAGAAGCGGTGAGTAAATCTCTTGGCCAGTTGTTCGGCGCCAGACTGCTCCAGCCCCTACCTGGTTGATGCTCAAGTAATAATTTCCTCGAATCTGAAAAAGAATGTCGATTGATTGTAAGGAAAATGACCAGATGATGCATTTATATCTCCAAGGTGGTTATCCATGGCCCTTTCTTTCATCCAAGAAAGTCGAGAAACTTAGAACAGGCATTTTCTCGTAGCTGTCAGTTTCAACATCGCAGACCATGTACTTGTCAAACGAACAACTATGAAATTGTGGTCAGAATGAGAACGAGAAGAGTTCATCTAGGACTTGTAAAATATAAAGTTGCTATTGCATAGAGCATTGTACCGTTAGTCCTTCACATTCATCTCCAATGCAAACACTTTCATCAAGGGGTTCACCAACTCCTCTGGAATCATCACGGAGAGTCCGCCTTGTGTATCAGAACAAAGAGCAATTAGTTTAGTATGTCTGCAGATAAAAAGCATAGCAATTCTTGAATATTGAAGAACATAATAAAGTAACTATTTCAACCTATGAAGCATTAGTTCTAGTTGACCATCTTCAATGCTGGCTCCTCCAGTGGCACGATCAACCAGAACTGATAATTCAGATTTCTTATCCATCATAAATATTCCAAGGTTAAGCTGAAAATTCCAAAAGGTATTGATATTATTTAGTCACTGACCCTTTTACGAATGATAAAACATGGGAATCTCTTTCATCAATTTGAAAAAAAAAAAAAAGAACTTGACTAGCAATTTATAAACAGTTGGTAAATACTTGCCAAAAATGATCCTGAATAACTGGATCTTAACAATGTACAATGCCCACAAACAGAATATGTTTTACAAATTTTCACACATGAAAACACTGAATTTTCTTTTGGTAGATGCTAGAAAAAAGAAAATTACTGGATAATAGTTTCCTGCTACAGGTTGATTGACTGAGAGGCTCCAGTCAGCTCTATGGTCTCGAATCTGTGAAAAAATAATGGTAGTTTAGATCAGAGAAAATAATAAGGTTCATTACTAATGGAGGCTTCAATAAGAGAAAGAAAAGGAACAGTTAAGAAAAGAGAACGGAGATTGAGATAGATTTCTGTGAAAAAGATGTTCATAAACTCAATACTAAAGTTCTTTGAGGCAATGCAGATTTTGAATACATAACTTCATATTCCAACCACTCAATGCTTGATGTATGCATGCAATTTATAATTTAGAATCGTGAATTAGATGTGTCTTTGCTAGCTCCTAATGGTGATCAAGTTGAGAATTCTAAACTTAGCATTAATTAATCTGCATGTTCTTCCACTAAGGAAATATGGAGAGGCCTTGACATTGAAGGAGAGAAACCACAGTGAGAGTTACCCGCTTTAGAAAGTCTCTTCCATTGGAATCAGTATAAAACACCTTTTCTGTGGCCATATTTGCTGTCATTCTTGTGATGACCTCTTTTCCAACACCATCTTCAAGGGGAATTGGGCCAATCTTCAGGATTTAAAACTTGTCAGAAATGCTTGGTAGAAATCTAGAGACTCAAAAAGTTTTTAGCTAATAGTTTATAGAAAGTGAGCAGACAAATTGGTGGGCAGAGCATTCTTAGTTCCGAGAGTTAAATGCTCTAGTGAAGAACATGTCACTTTAACAAAAGAATAATAAATTAAAAGCAGTTAGAATTCAGAAAATGCGACTTACAGTGTATTCAACTTCCGCATGCTCTTTGTCTTTGTAAACTCTTGTGACCTGATAAACAAACAAAAACTAAAAATTTCACGGGAAAAAAAGGACCTATTTGTGGAGCAAACATAAACCATAAAAATGCTTTGATGAACGCTATAACGAAGTTCTCATCATATATATGTTCTTGTAGGCAAGTCCCAAGCGCAGAATTTATGGTCAAAAGGATTTGATTCAATATCATAGTTAATATCCCAGTTCAAAGAAAGAAAAAAATTTCTAGGGAAAGCTGTATATAAATGTTGACCTGGTAGATCCAAGAATTAAACCGTTGGTGAACCTCATCAAACAGCGGTCCTCGATGAACCTGCAACGGCACCTGCAAATAAACAAAACAGTTTGTAAATTCAAAAAATCAACTCATAAGGGGCAAGAATTTGAAAAAGAACTTACTGATCTTGCAACAATGTGGGGAGGGGACCCATCAGGCCGGAAAATATATGCACCTGAAGATTGCTGTAAAAAAGACAGCACATCAGCGACCACCGCATCTATTTCGTCTCAGGTATAAAACCCTAATACAGGGATGGAAGTCGCATACCGTGCCATCAGAGCTTGAACCATACCAAAGGTAGCTTTGCTGTATCGGCACATCAACCTAGTAAAAGGTAGCCAACTAATTATATATGATGTGCAGTTTCACTATTGTAGCATCTCTGTGATCTGTATCATAATTTTCATCTCAACTATTTGAGAAATGTCTAGATATAGTAATGTACATTTAAAACTATCCTTTAAATAAGATTAAGGTTCTATATTGTTAAGATGATGTTGCACAACAAAGAGCCAAAACCAAAACTAAACGATATATAAGATATTCTCAAATAGTGTGCATTAGTTTTTTTTTACCCGTTTTATGATTGAACAGAACACATAAAATTATTTTTAAAAAATTATTTTAATTTGATATTCTCAAAGAACAACAAATATGTTTGTAATTGAATATCCATTGCATATGCAGAACTAGTCTATTAGTATTTAAATTCGTAACTTCTTGTTACAAGAAACTACTACTACTAAGCTACAGTCTCTTTGATATGCCGCCTCCATTCATGACGTAGAACAAGAAAAAAATGTCCAACAGAACAACATGCCAAACATTCTAAACCTCCCATGCACAGATAAAACAAGGAAACATTAAAAAGTTTACCCCTGTTTTGGAATTATACATCCGTTTGAGTTGGCCAGTCATCGAAGAAAAGGACATTTTCAAATTTCCAGGTCCAATTTCAATGGTATCATTCTGTGGGCTGTCCGTAACAGAGAGTCCATTTCTTCTTCTCCCTGCATCATTTGGTATCCAGAAATGAAGAAGGGAAACCCACATTAGTTTTAACAAGGGTCTAGAAGGTGAAAATGCTTGCTTACCTATCCCACGAGCACTAGCAATAAAGTAAGTACTCCAACCAAGTGGTGGCACTGACACTTGAAAGTGCAGCCAGTAGCCAGGGACTTGATTGGATGGAAATCCATATGCCTTCAAATAAAAGGTTCTTAAGTTGCTTGTCGTATTATCCATGGCAACATATTGTGTATCAATATGTTTTCCAGAGGAATCAGTAACAGCTAGATTGTGGTCATTAACCTGGCAGACATGGTTAATCCAAGGTTTTAGTGAAACAATGAACTCCATTTATCTGTTCCTAGAAAGATCTAACTTAATTTAGAAAGATTGGAAACTCCAGATTGATACTGAAATTACTGAACAAAGAATGAAAACCCAAAAATGACTTGGCCAGATAATTCTAGCAGAAGGTGCTTAACATCTAAAATAAGAACAAAAGCCATGGTTCAGGACAGGTCAATGCATAACGTAAGGCATATAGATGGACTGGAATACAGGTTTTTCCTGCCTACCAATCATTTATGCTAACACATTGATTTTGATTTCATCTACTTGTTGAATGAAATGAACCCATTTTCTCCTTTACAGTATGAACAAGAAAACAAGATTTTACTTACTGGTATCCTAATAACATCAGTGCGATTCCATCCAAGAGGGTTATACACAACCACGACCTGGAAATAACAAGTTGCAGATAATCAATAGGATCCTGAGTGAAGTATTCGTACAGAAAAAGTAGAAGAAAGTGAGATTACCAATCTCTTTCCGTCTGCAATAGCTTCCTCTGTTGGTGGGCAGTAACTGATATTTAGTAATTGACACTGACCAAAATTAAAAGAGGAAAAAACAGAAAAAAGGGCATCATTAGGCCAGGAGCATTGAGTTGATCATCTATATGGACACATTTGATACAGATTTAAATTCAGAGGTGAAGACGTAAAGGAAATCTTCAAATAAAATAAGTACGCTGCTTCTTTTCAAGGTCTTAGTGCAAAAGTATCTTTTTTATCTGGACAAGAAAGAAAAATTAAGCAAATAACAAAAGGTACCTGGCTAAAATTCAATGCTGGTTTTGCACATTGATCTCTTGATTTATTGCTAACCAAGCATGACATAGCAGAACTCACAGTAGCTTCTGCCTATACAATAAGTTAACTTTGAGGAATAAAACTAAAGATTTCAGCATGGATGAAGAACTAATGATCAAGTCAAGTCCAATTCAGAGGAAATTCTAGCTGCCCACCTCTAAGGCTCCAATAGCAAGGCGTTTTTCATAGTCATTTGTAGTGTGTTGTTTGGCAGTGCCAGAGACACCATCGTGGTGCTGTGCAATGCCTAAAGCATCTCCAAGTCTATATGTGTTGGGACCAGTGGATTTTTTCCCAACCAAGAACTCCAGTTGCCGTGCTGCCTGTTTTAGAAAAGAAAAGAATTCTGTCAGTTGAAAAAAAATCGCAATATTCTACCAACCAAGATGAGAAAATTCAGCTAGAGTAGCCATTATAGAAGTTATCCTTTCTCCACCAGGTACTTCCAGTTCCATCTGGTTCATGCAAAATTAAAAGGAGCAAGCTCTAATGTAAGAACTTTAGAACCAGATTGAAGTTTTTCCTAATATCTTTTCGACACCATAAATCACCAAGACAAAGTGGCTACTGACATACCAGATAATATCCACTCAGCTGACGAACATATCGCTTCAAGGCTGGGCGACTGGTAAAAAAGCCAGTCCAGTAGGCATTATCCCGATCCGCATAACTGACCAGAAACAAGCATCAAGTGTGTGTAACCTGTCAAAACTTTGCTTTACCAACAGAATGAATTATGAATAGAAAAAAAAAAGATTTGCTTACGGGAAATAATCATCAGTTTTCAGTGGCCATGACTCATTTGCTGCATTTTTCACATCAGTGTAGATAGATGGAGTAGAATACAAAGCGTTCACTCGACCATCCTGAAAGATCAATATGCTTAATGGAAGTCAAATTGCATTTAGCATTTAATATCTTCAATTGCATGTACTGGGATTTGAATTAATTAAGATTGGAAAGCCACTGCTCTACATCAGTTTCGTTTCTTAACACAACTGCAAGAAACTTAAGATTTTACAACAGGAGCTTCCTGGTCTTCCTACATCTAGTATAAACCTTATAGCTCATGTCGTTAGCAATCTGATTAATGGACTCACACTCTCTCTTTGTTTAAATTAGTAGCTATACTTATAATTGTCAAGAGGCATTTTCTGAAGTCAAGTGACAGAGTTGCTTTGCACATCTTGTATGATTGTCCAACGTACTATATCTGACAGTGTGGAAAATCAAGTAGATTATACGAAGTAAAGGTGGGTGAGGGGGAGAACATTAGGGATTTGCACCACAACATTGCAGACGGTTGAAAAAAAGGTCACGGTCGTCATCACGGATCGCAGCCTACTATAATACTAAAATAATGGTAACGGCATGCTCCGAAACCATTACATAACAGCCGTTATATAACGTAACGGCCGTTATTTAAAACTATGCCACAACAAATTGTTTATGCAGAGTTTTGGACTATGCCTATGGCAAGCATTATACATCAGCAGTTATTAAATAGGCTTACAATGATGAGATTCAAGATATGTGTTTTCATATTTCATATGAATATTACCTTGTTAACATGGTGAATTAATTTGTCCATCTGCTTGAACCAAGACTCAGCATATTGATACTGGAAATCATCACCCATGGTCCACATAATATGGTTTGTCCTTGTCACATTTGCCTGCATGACAAATGTTATGATTCCATTATAAATGCTCAGCTCAATTAGCAACATGAAGTGCTTAATACCTCTATCATTTGCAGTCACGAGAAACTCATAAATAGAGGGAGAGAGGAGTTCAAATTTTACTTGGGTCATAGCAGCATTTATAAAATCATTAACCCGCTGCTCAACATTGTAGTCATCTAAAAGGGGATTGTCCTGCAATATAACATGCAACAGTCTAGGTGAAAATTCAACAAGAAAGTTGCATGATATTTGGAAATAGTAAGTAAACATTTATATTTTGTAGTTAGAACCTGGACAGGCACAAAGTCGTCAAACACTTCAAAATGAAAACCAGTTGGGGGACTATAATGTACAGGAAAGGCATTGGCAAAAATCTGCAATCAGCCCAAACATGTGAATCGTAAACCCCACAAAACATTGTCAAGAAAGTAATTTATAACAATGGATAAGAACCTGAGAGGAAGAACCAAATGTCTTGGATCCACGCCAAATAACTTCAAGAGATTTATCATCTTTGCGCTTTGCTCTGTCCTGGTAATCAATCCTTGCAAAGTGTACAGAATCGAACCCAAGCTGAAGGGACAAATATAACTAATCAAAATGTGTCCACTGTCAATTGGAACTTGGAAGAATCAACCAGCTTAAGAAAAAAGATATTCAGATGATATCAGTACGTAAACTTTAGTTAATGAAGCTTTTTTTTTTTTTTTTTTTTGTCCTTTTGAGAATGATCATTCTTACAAAGATTCTATACCTCAGTCCCAAGAAGGTAAGCTTGCACTGCAGAATGTCCAAATGGATCAATCTGCCATCCAGCTCGAGGAGTCTTGTTAAACTGCTGCTTTATTGCGTGGTGACCTAGAGTTGTTTGGTCAATCATGTCTATGTAATGGCAAGTTGCTTCATCATGCATACACCAACCACCGTTTCTGCAATTGAACACCTAAATGCTTGTCATTCGCACAAAAGTGTTAAATCTCTCTCACCCTACAAAAGCACACGAATACACAGCACTAGAAATTGTTCTATAATTGCATACACAAATTCCAGTTGGCCAGCATCAACAAGTTTCCTCACTTGCTCTTGAATTTCCTCACTTTGTTCTACCCACCATCGCTGGAAAAAAGCCTACATATCATTCACATTCAGCTTTGTTAGATTATTGTAACAGCATATGCACTGGATAGCTTGAAAATGAAAACAAAAAAAAACAATGGAGGATTTCACATCAAATGCCAAGATACCCTGCTAGTAAGCAGCAGGAGCAGCCAAACAGCCCTGGATTAGTCCAAACACTTGGGTGCTCTACTATGAAGTCAATCAGCTTCCATAGGAGATCCAACTTCCAGTTAGAGAAAAGTGGAAAACAAAAATTGTAAGTTTCTATATGAAGAATGAATCTTGTGATGATCAAGATATAACTTTTCCAAGTCTGTAACACCTGTTTTTTCATTCAAATCTTGAATGGAATTTCAGAATCAGCTAGTATGTCATTATTATCCTGAAGTATAAGACTAATTCATAGAACCTCATTTCCTGTATGGATTGTCAGAAAGTATGCAACTGCATTTATCTTGCACATAGCATATCATACCTCATGCATCAGTTGTTTTTCTGAAGAACAGGCAATTAATTAATTGCAGATTTAACTTATAAATATTTCAGAAACAACCAAAACATGTAAAAGGGAATTCATAAATCTAGTATTATACTAAAAACCAAGCAGAAAAAGGTTTCTTCTTTAAATTACCATTTCAACAAAAACAAATTTTCTATTCGAATCTCGACGCAATGATTCCACCACTGAATCCAACACATTCTCAACACAAGCGCCCTACCAAGGAAAAGTAACAAAGTCAAACATGAAAACCAATCCCTTTAAAATTCTGCTAAAAACCATAAATCAATCATCAGACAAACAGATTAGAACCTGAATACTGTTATTTGATCCAACATAGTATTGATCAACAGTCTTTAACCAACCAACATCATCATGTGAATGTGGAACCAAATGAACATTCAACTTTCCCGGCACAACTCCACCTCCCGTGTTGTACTTCACGTAACCACCATTAACTACTGTACTATGCAAACCAAAAACAACCACAAAAGCAACAAGCACCCAGCCAAAAAACCATGCCAAATTTTTCTCAAGCTTTTCCATTTCAACTCCAAACACTTTCTGAGCCTGAAAGATAGTCTCTTTCTTTTTTGTCAGGGTCCAATGTATCTATCCAAAGTGAAAGTTTTACAAATGGTAAGTTTGTAAGTAATGACAAATTTTTGCCTTGGTTTTGTCCACTCTGGCATTTCCTTGCCGGCCTAGTAGCTGTAAAGAGTTGGTCTTTATAACGAAATGGAAAGGAGAGAGATGGATAGCTTTTTATTGTGGAATCCCTATCGAATTTTTTTTATAATAACGTCTCAATGATGCAATCAGTAGTTTGGTTTTGACTGCAACTTATTTGGATGGGAATTACCGGTGGTGTAATGCGTCTGCTAGTTTATGGCAGGACAACTTTCGTGTAGGACTTGTGAAAAGTCTATGCAGAAAAACTTCTCTCTCTCTCTCTCTCTTTTTTTCCCTTAAAGAAAAAAAAAAAAATCTCTCACGCTAAGAATGAGTTGTGTTAGAGAAAATTTCTTAATATGGCTACTTTGCTTCCAATTTTCCAAAAGAATAATATTCACAAAATAAATAAATCAAGCTTTAAAGTTAATTTTACTCAGTAAAGCATCCTACTAGTGCAACGCAAGTTGTGATATAATAGTAAGATATAAACAATGGCCTAAACAGACAAGGTGAGGACTGAAGCCCTAATTAGTGCCCACTTTTGGGCATTAACATCCATCTTTTTTTATTCCGTAAGTATCCCAAGCCTAAAGGTTTCGATTGCTTGATTGGATACACAAGATAAGTAAATATATCGAAGGAGTTTCTCTTTTTCTTCGTACACAATATTCGAATTTGAAATTATTTAATTAAGATACTAAAGCTTTTGTCATTCAAGTCAACTCTCAGATTTTGTTTAAAACCAACACAAAAACAAGAAAGAGAGACCATAACGCCATGATATATAAAGGAAAACGTGAAAGAGGAGATGGACATTATTATTATTATTATCATTATAGTATAGAACTCCATCACTCCTAATTTTCTGCCTGAATGGGCACTTTCTTATATGTCAGCTTGTGTAACAGAAACCTGATAATGTGACCAAACAGTGGCAACTTTTTGGTTGGTCTATCAGGCGTTTAGCCTTATCCCATTATTGCTTGTGAAGACCTTAAGTCCAGATTCCTTCCCGCCAGATTCTTTTTTTCATCACTAGGATCGTAGGGAGGATTGGATCTGGGGGGTTAGGGTCAGGGGACAGGTACATGCATGGTAGAGCTGTTGCCAAAGTTAAGCAAATTAACTTTATTTTCTAACTAACAATAACCATTTGGGGTAGAAAGAGAATGTGAAAAAAAAAAAAAAAACAGTTGATTTCTTGCTTTAGTAACATTTTATAGAATTCCACTGGATCGTGGACCACAGATTTTTCTGAAATCGTCATCATTGTGGCTCGTCTTAAGCAAGAGTGGTTGAGCTGGTTGTTGAAACTGGATGCAAATTTATGGCTTAATAACTACTGTATTGTTCTTCAAATCGATGGTTTTTGACTTTTGAAAGATACTGGCGAGGTGCAAGTTCATGGGTTATATATAAAATGTACCTGTAGCAGCGACAACCTAAGAGAATCCACGAGACCGGTGTCTGGTATGATCCTCCTGGTGCAACGGGACCCCACTGCATGATTTTCAAGACCATTTTCAAATTTCTTTCAGACAGAAAATACAGAAACGGTTAATTAACATGGAACCCTACAGAGAGAGAGAGAGAGAGAGAGAGATAGAGAGAGAGAGGGTATGACATTCATCACATATCATTACGCGCAAGAGCGAATCAAAATCAGATACAAGCGGTTACAGTTCCAAAGTTAATTTGGATGATGAAACAATGGAGAGATACATTTGTTTTTCACATTCTTTGTCAATAGTATAATGTCTGTCCTTAGTATAATGTCTGTCCTTGTGCCCTGACAAGATTAAACCGTGAAAATGCGTGTAAACAGCGGGAACGAAGGGCTTTCAGACCTGCAGGAGAACACTGTTGATCCAAAAGTCAGCTAGAAACCTCGATGAGTGCCAAGCTTTAATAGATTGGTTTGATGCCGTTCAAACTGGAAGCATCTCCCCATAAGCTGACAACAGATCCTGAACTGGGTAAATTCAGAGATTAAAACGTGGCATGAGAAAGCAACGTAGAACTATCACTTCTCCTCCTTTGGTTGTTTGTCTTCATCTTTCTTCTCTTGGGGCTACATATCACAAAAGGTGACAGAAATCATGGGTGTCATAAAAATGTCATCACATTTTAGCTTAAAAGAGAGAGATAGAAATCTACATTGACCATCACTGATTGATCCCGCACTTCAATCGGACTTGTAGGGTAGGCAAAAAGTCAAAAGGTGACTGATCATGCTAGAGTTGAGAGTTACAAAGTAAGAAGTTTTTGTTACTTTACTCGAGGCTATATTCCCAGTTAGAAGTTTCTAGACAGCTACAGATTGGGTTCCAGAAATTGCATTTATAGACAAGGCTGGAGAAAATTTAGAAGGTGTTTCCAAGTTTAGCAAAGACTTGGTTCCCTATTCCTTATGGACTTGTATCTAGACTGTTGCACATAGAGATCTAGGGGTAGAATTATTTAAGAAGCTCATGAATTTATACGCATGCAGTTAAAAAAGATTTTTAGCAGAGAAATTGTTCAATCAGCCTAACCATATGGTGCTCATTGAAGTCGTTACTAAAATTCATTGCAGTGTTCTATTCATTTAACCTGAAAGTTTAATATATTCACCTCAGATTGGCTTTGCATCGAAGCAAGCAAATCTTTAACAGAAGGATCGTTTGGATCAACGCCTGGAAGCTGCAGAAGCAACAAACTAATTAGTATCACCAAATTGAGATATTTTCTTCCCTTCATTTAGTTGTTAGATAAGGACGAAAATAATAATTTGCAAATTGAAGAAGGCATACTGATGCTAGGATGGAGGACACGAACGACTGATCCGCCAACAATTTACTCATATCCGTCTGGCTTGATGAATCTTTTGAGCTATCCTGCACAGACA
Organism: Dovyalis caffra; assembly: GCA_963924115.1. Lineage (NCBI taxonomy): Eukaryota > Viridiplantae > Streptophyta > Magnoliopsida > Malpighiales > Salicaceae > Dovyalis > Dovyalis caffra. The sequence continues at coordinate 569,530 of CAWUPB010000950.1, read as the reverse complement.
ATTGAAGAGCTGCAAGCAGCAGAGACCAGGGACTTAACATGAATGAATAAAGAAACAAATTTGAGCATTGAATAGTTTCATCCACTTCCTTGTCGTAAATAAAGAAGACCAGGAAGAGCGGAAAATACATCCACCATAAACAATAAAATTGCTCCATTGAGTACAAGGGCTCACCTAGTGCCAATTCTGGGTCATCTGTGGCTGCCTCTGACATGTTTGTATCTCGCACGTCATTGCTAGAGCCAGGGCCATCCATTGACATTGCAAGAGCCTGTTGTAGCAGAGAATTCTCCTCATCCTGTTATCAACCAGATGTTAGTTCAAGAAGAGCAGGTTGATTATGCCCATGCCAGTGGTGTTAAGCATCAGCAAGCAATACAAACAGCAAAAACAACCCAAGAAATGATAGGAAGACAGAGAGTTATGACCAAATTTTAACAAGAAAATGATCCTTTTAGAAGCAGCACTCCCATCTGTTCTTGCAACAATTCAAGACCATAAGAAACGTAAATGTAAAGCTTTCTTCCATTTACAATCATCACATATATCCAGAGATAACAAGCTTAATACATTGGGAATTCCAAGAGCCCCAGGGAAGCTTAGTCTGACAGGTCATGGATTCAAAAAGAGCCACGTGTCAAGTCAGATAGGAAGATGTCAGAATAAAATGGCACAAGTAGCAGCTTAGAAACCATGTATAATCAAAGCCGTTGATTAACAAGCACGTCTAAGTAACAGGTGCATATCAAGTGCTCGACACCACAATTAGAAGTAGGCAGCATTAAAAGTTGAAAGACAAAATGACACCAACCATTAACTTATTTTTCTTCTTATCTGCTTCAGGAGCTGCGACACTGGTCTTTTCGGTCATTGTTGTATCCTGTGAGCTAGATGGCTGTTCCCCTCCTTTTTCCTGTTTAGCAGCCTCCTCTGCAGCCTTTTTAGCAGCTGCTTCTTGCCTGGCCCTCTCCTCTTCCATTGAAACTCTAAGAGCAAGTGCCAGTTCAGGATCAATATTGGGATCCACCCCAAACTCAAAACCAGAGACACCACCAGCCGCAGCAGCTGCTGCTGCAGCAGCAAAACCACTTCCACCTTCCCCATCCCCAGTGAAGATAGGTGTACTGTCATTCAAAAAGGAGGAAAACATAGAAATAATCAGACAAAAAATGTGCCACCTGTTGTTATCATGAGGTCCACAATGAAGTTTATTTGATGTTGAAAAGAAATGCAAGGAAGAATGAATTCCTTACTTTATAAGCACATCAGAAAGAGCACTTGGACCAGGGGGAACATGAACAATATGGCTGGCGTCATTACTGTTCACAGCAGCAAGAAGAGCCTCCAGTTTCTCTGCCTTCCCATCACCTTCTTCACCAAAATCAACAATATCAAGTGCTACGTTATTCTTTTTCAACTTTCTTCCAATCATCTCCAACGCCTTCTTGTCCTGCTTTATGGGACTGTGAAGACTAATTTGTTTCAATAACATTGTAAACACTGTAAATTAATTGATTGAGAGAGACACCAGAAGGCACAATGAAACATACCTTCCGACGAAGACAATAATCCTTGGTTGCTGCTTTTTATTTTGACGATGCTTAAGAGCCAATTGAGCCACCTGGATACCAGCAGCCAAGTTCATCTCACCACCTATTTCTAGACCTAAAGTGAGAGAAAATTTGGTTCAATATAGTTCTAGATATTATGACAGAAAAACATGAAAGAATATTATTCATAAAACTATTCAGATGAAAGATTTTAAAATTCACAGAGTAGTTTAAATTAGAAAGTTCAAAAGTGACGAAGTAAACAATTTAGTATGCAGGATGTACTTTGACAATTTCCAGGGCACCAAGGTCCTGAAGAGGTTATAGCATTGTATCTCTATGTAAAATGTTTTGTTCGATATCTTTTACCCGATATAAATATTTACTTCAAGCTTCCTTCAACAATTATAATTAAAAAAAATAAAAAATCAAATCCTAACATGATGGATGAACTTAAACCATGACAGCATAAGCAATCCAAGTAAAGGATATTAGAGAATCAATACTTCAAAAATTCCGTCTAGGTGAGACACCAATTGATTAGAGTGTGCATGGGAGTAGAATGAACTGACAACTGCCACCAGCTAAAAGAAAGCTTTGTGCTTGTCCTATAAGCTGTGTCTTCTCAGCTATAAATAAGGGGTTGCTACTGCACTTACAAGATAACTCTAAGCAAATAGCTTCGACCACTCATCCTTCAAGATAAATAGCATAAAGCATTCTATCAGGGAAGGAGAAGCACCAGAGAGGAGCAACTATGATGCAGAAAGTAAGATGGAAAAAAAATTTTTAAAAAAGGCCAACAAAGTATAGGTCTCCCATTAATTGTCCTCAGCACCCACTGTTCCCATCAGCTGAGTACTTGGCCTCATCAGTATTAAAAATATGGTTGCAAGCAAGTCAAATGTGCCAAAAAAAAAAAAAAAAAAAAAAAAAAAAACTTTGATTACTTTATGATGAGATGATTATATGTCTAGGACTAGGAGTATGCTTATTCTCTTCATTCAAACCTAAAATAATTGAGAAGCCCCCTCCTCCTCCCCCATTAAGCCTTCAGCCTATAAGGGCTGCCTCTTAATAAACTCAAGAGTTTAACCATAATCCAACTTCAGACCCCAGGGTCAAAGTCCTTTACCTAACAGGTGACTTCCACTAATAAACTTCATGTTTCGAAATGCCATCAGCTTTGATCATGAATCAAATCTTCAGCAGTAACCATATAAGAAATCCTCAACTAATAAGGGGATTGATTCTAGGCAAAAAAAATTTCCGCCCAACTCAATATGTATTATCCGCCTAGTTAGGATGCTAGATCCACACTTGAAAAAAAGCCCTGTAATATACAAAACTGCAGGCATTTTTTGATGTGGTTACTTATATCCATTTCATTTAATAAGCACTATATTTGATACCAGAACACTAACTAGTAGCACATTTAAACAACAATTAACTAAAAACGAACTTATCCAAGCAAATTCAAGCAGAAAAAACTAACCATGCATGCAAGCTAAGATCTTGCCCAGGTCGCTAGTGGGTGTAACCAAAACACGAACCCCTTTCCCAGCCATTGTAAGAATCCCCACTGTATTCTCTGGATTTGACTGCACAACATAATTTAAAAATACTTCCATAAAACACGAAGATCACCCACATTAACTCCAGTTATATAAAACTGAACTAAGGGGGAAAAAAGACACCACAAAAAGCAAATTCTTTTTCAAACCAGAAAACAACATTTTCAAAACCGTGAAGCAACATGAACACAAATTTTAAAATCCCTACAAATTAACCAAGCTTTTACTACATAAAACTTGATATCCACTGAAGTCAAACTCTTTACTGCATAAATCATTCGCTTAAACCCACAAAAACAAACAAATTTTAAATTCAAGAATTATACTACATAAATCCCTAAAAACCCGCTTAAACCACCAGAAAATCGGCTACTATTATTTCATTTCTTGATTATATCATCAGCTACTAAGTCAAGATTTTTCAACATAAATCTTGAAACCCACCAAAACCCACAAATAATAAGCTACCGAAAAGCTCAATATGTTTACAATTACATAGCTCTCATTTATATCGTTAACCAAACAATAAAAAAACTAATAAACCTTTTAAGTAAACAAGCAGAAAAAGACCTGAGTTTTAGCTCCACAAATGAGATTAACAGCATCACATTGAGCTTGAAATCTTGACGGAGAGTAGTCTCCGTTTCGCATCCACTCTGAATTATCGATACAAATCATCGTTGCCTGTAATTGAACATTCAAAATTAATAACATTAACTAACTAATTAGTAACTGATTTGATTTAAAAGAAAATAAAGAATCCTGAATTGGATTGAATTGAGAGAAATTTCGTGTTTTCTTTTATGTTTACCTCGAGAACCATGGTTACAGAGCGAAGGATCTAGCGAGAGCGAGAGAGAGGAAGAGAGAGTCAGCTACTTGTCGTTTTGGTTTATGAGAACAATAGATAGAGAGAGGGGAAAGAAGAAATGGAGTTTTCTTGCGAAAGGGGACAGTGTGATTAAATATGGTCACTCGGAATTGCTGTCGTGGCGGCTCCTCATTGGTTTCTATGTTTTTTATATAAATTATAAAGTAGAGATTTGAACCAGTTAAAAAAAAAAAAAAACCAATGCCGGTTGAGGTATAACTCATTATCGTTGGTTTTTATATGATTTGTGTTGTTTATAAAATAAATTATTTTAAAAATACCAAATTACTAATAAATATATTTTTTAAATTTTACAGTAATATTCATGTAAACATCAATGGCATTAAATATTATTCATTTCTCAATCATTTAGTTTTTTTTTCCCCTTTTTAACATCTTCTTCAATCACTTGATTCTTATTTTTATTATTTTAATATTTTTCTATTTTCTCAACAATATATTACAAATATATAAGTTGACAAAAAAATAATTATACTAAATTTTATAATATCGTTATCACTATATTATCAAATTAATCTCTTTGATGTTAATTTTTTTTATTTGAAAATAATCTTAATTTTCCAAGTATTATTTGCCATTCTTATAGTTTCATTAAAACCTAAAAATTTAAAGTAACAATTCATCTAGTAAATATACAAAAATTATTTTTGTTATTCTATTAATAACTTGATTAACTGATTTTATGCAAAAATTACCAGTTGGAAGAGTGAAGAGGACATGTGTATTTAATAAATTAATAGCAGGAAAGAGGCTGATGGATTCTTCAATGGGTTTTTTGCAGCTTCTTCCTTCATTGACTTCAGATGAGCCCATTTGCTACCTGATCTATATGAGATCCATGTCCAGCCTGTGGCCCATCACTTACCGATGGCCGAAAAGCCTGATCCGTATGAAATACAATAGAAGGACTTACAACAGCAAAATCCTTTTAGAAATATAAACTCCTAACAAGATTGAATTATGCGAAACTACGTGGAAAAATAGCCCTCTCCAAGGGTTTGTAAATTGAAATCCCCTCGAGGGTTTGCAGAACAATTACAATTCATTTAATTTAACTTTATCCAATCATTTTTTTTATTCTTTTGACATAAAGTCTTATTCTTTGAAGTCAATACAAACAACCCGCAACACCATCTCACCATTAATCTTAATCCGAAGATCACGAGCTCATCACTATTGAACCTAACCCAAACACCAGTTGTGTATGGCTCAGTATCACTCAACATCATCAATGCCACATTAGGATTTGATTCACCTGTAGATAAAGCATTTCTACATCTGTCCATGTCACCAATCATTTATCAGAGGGTTTTTTTTTTTTTTTTTCCCTCTTCATCAGAATCATTCAGAAACTGGTATTCATTCTGCACGCAAATTGTAGCAAGATATATGAAATGCATCTTCATAAATTAGCATCTTTGCTGTGGATTCTGTATTTAAACATATATTTCATGCGTGAGAATTGCTGCTATCACCAACTCTTTTGGCAGAAGAAGCACAGGTTCTGCCAGGCCAAACTCCTCCAAAAATCCCTCTGCCATTTAATTATAAAGATACATTGATCCTTAGCTGTTAGCCTAAAGTCTTACCACTTCTAAGCCTACCTATTCTGGGACCAATGTGTAGAGAAATGAGACATGTATACATATTCATATGATACATATTAAGGCTGTTGAATCCTTTACATCATCATTTTGATCAATGACCATGAACATGAACGTCATTGTCATCTTCGTCACTGTAAGTATCATAGTGAGGAGTACCAGAACCAAGTGAAACTTCAAGCATGTCATTACCTTGTGATATTTCACTAGTTATAGCTTGTGAAGTAGAGGCCTCTTGATGCTGAAAGCTAGCTGATTTATCCACAACTCTCGAGGAGTTCCTTTCTGTGCTGCTAAAGGGAGAATCATTGATTTGGTGTCTGCTATCTGCCACAGAAAAATCCATGGATATAGTTGCTGGAAGAGCCAGAAGGTTGGGAGTAGATGAACTTTTCTTGGCCTTCACTCTCCTTTGCCACCCATGTAGCGATTTCCTCACATTTTCAGAGACTACAGTTTTCTTAAACTTTCCACCCATCTGTAACAACAAAATATGCAACCTATGTATAACTAGATAGAGAAATGGCTAGAGGCCAAAAGAAGGTGAAGTGGCTGGATAAAAATACTAGACCTGTGTGATGATTAAATAGAGTGGGAATGTAATAAAGCTAAACCAGAATTGTGTGACCACCCTGCAGTAATAGAGAGGCATAAATAATACGATTTTATTTGGTCAGATGTTTGGATTAACAAAAATATTAAAGATTTCACCGAGGTAGATATATACCCGAACGTCAAGCGTATAGCGACATACTTCTCATTGTCCATAAAACAAGAAGACTCTTTGATTTCCCACTGGTAACAGGAATCATTATCAGCACCACATATGATATGTGAGAAAAGAAGACCTTTTCCATATCAAGGCAGGAGGACAGATGAAGCACAAATAGACACATTTTTAAGAAGCCAGGATATGAAGAATTTGACACCCAGCACTAGCAGATCTGGCAAAGTTTTTCTATCGGAGCTGTATACTAGAGATTCCCCTTCTCAACATTTAGACTATATCTATGTGATCTAACTGTCTGTTTTTCTATGATGAGAATTAAAATCTTACCAGGGACCAGAGGAATGTAGACATCTCAAAAGCATTCTGCAGTAGTAATGGTCATCCATGAGATTTTGATTCTGTAACACAAAATGCTATTAGAATGGTGCTGCTTCACTTACCTGAAATGATATGAATTGTATCAACCACAGAAGAAGTCTAGGCTTCCCAAACCAGAAGAGCTCATCCCTCAGGTTGAACTGACGATTCCCCAACCATGGAAATGAATTCTGGATTTCAACAGCCAATTTCACCACCACTCGGTGCAGTTTTGTACCAATTAGCAGTATTAACTTTTATATTACCATCAAGAAGTATAGAAAAGAAAGGAATTAGATGGGGTTATTGAGAACAATTAAGAATGGGAAGAAACCGAAAGTAGAACCTTGAGAACTTACAATGGCTGGAAGAAAGGAAAGCCAAAAGTAAAGATTAGTTCCTGAACGAAAATACAGAAAATCGTTTCAGGAATGAATAGCAAGCAAGATTCGCAAAGATACAAGAGAAAAAAACAGTTGTATGCAATTAAGATGGTGTTTGGTTGCATCAGCGGAGCTCAAGCAGCAGAACCGCTTTGCTGTTTCTTTGTATGCTGTTTTTTTCCACTCTTCTAATTGACTAAACTGGAAAGTACTTAAAAAACAAGTTTCGGAGATGATTAAATTGAGAATAACTGTTCAATGTGTTTTCTTGACACAATATTGTCCAAGCTCTCAGCTATCAGCATATCATGATCATGGAAAATTACCGTGAAACTCTAGGAAAATGCAACATATACCATAAATCCACAGAGGCACACTGCAAAAGAAGGCCAAGCACAGGAAATCAATTTGACTTGCTGTTTTGCAGGAGTTACGTTACTAAAAATAAATAAATAAATAAATAAAGACAGCAGTCTTCAGACAAACATTACTAGAACTGCTAACATTTTACTTATCTTGTTCCTAGGAATTCAATCAATATGAAATGCTGGCTAAATACAAATGTTCATACACAGCATTAATTGCAGATAGCTCATAATCACTCTGTTAGCTTTAATGCAGGACTCAAACACTTACAATGATCAGCTTGTTTGATCTATCAAACTTCATATACTCGGCATTACCATGATGTAATCATGCAAGTAAAGATTACAGCTGGAAGCGGTAATTGGCTCGAGTGATGAGTGATGACACTATTTTGCACACTAATTCAAGGAATGCCATTGTGCAAAACTTAAGAATCATTACCTGATGCCAACAATATCACGGAATTCTTCCTCCATGCTTCGAAGCATATAATTATGGAAATCATATGTCAGAGGAAGTTGATGTTTCTGTAAATACGGAAAGAAAAGTAAAACAAAAGAAGAATGAAAAACTTTGAGCCAACAATTAGTAATTCTGATCGAGTTTGATGATCTTTCTCATATGTTGAGAGACTGTATATATGATAGACGTTTAGCTTTCCCTTGATAGAAACATATGAGAAATGAAAGCTTCATTTAGATCACAAAGAACATACGCTGATGAAACCCAAGCGCAAAGCCATGTAGTCAGCTTGGTTTATGGAACTCCAAAACTGGCGGCTGAAACAAAGCTGCAAATTGATTTATGAGCAATCAAATGCTAATAACCTTTTAAGAACCGAAGCACAAAGAGGATTCATCAATACTCAACTATGTGACTGAATGTAAGAAAATGATCAGAGCAGTAATATCTATATCAATGTCAAAAGGGACAGACTTAAGCAACATCTGTAACATCGACAGGAAGATGGTCTTCCAATTTTCAACTTTTGCGCATTGAACCAACAAATGACCCCAAAGAAAACCAAACATTCTGAACGATCAGAATTAAATAATTGAATGAATCAAGATTAACAGAATCTTCATAGAAAGAAAGACTAATAAAGGTATTGACAAGTGATGCGATTCATATGATCAATGATTTGGAAAATCAGAAGTAACTGCTGAGAACTTTAAAAATCAATCACACAAGCCATTATATAAATCATTAGTTTTTCGCTTAAATAGGTCTGCAACAGTGTGTGTCATCAAATTACATGTTTCCAGCAAGTGACAATACCAGCCAAACAAGAACTCGGTGCTGGCTCCATGGATGGGAGGTGTGGTGAACAATAAAGGTTGACAGTCGTCTTGTTTCGTCACATGCAGCTTCAGGGGATCCTATAATTTACATATTGTATTCAAGGCCAAACAAGATTCTCGTCTATGAGTGCTCTCATAGTAACTTTAATCAAAGAAATAATCCTGGAAATAAAAAATTAACAATCTTATATCTTGGACTATAAAATTCTGCACCTAGTACACTTTGAAGTGCCATAGTCTTTGCTTGGTTTTCCCATGTTCTCCAGCTATAAATCTGCACTAATTAAAAACACGAATTTAGAGCTCTCTGTATGACCATCAAGGTTCAAATGTTACCAACAGAAACTGTAATAGTAAGGGTGCTCTCAAACCTTGATCATGGCCAAGGCAATGGCAACAAAGCTGTAAGAAACATGGGTAACTCCCAGGACAAACATCAAACGATGAAGCTGTTCAAGACTTTCATGTGAAACGAAGGATTCATGACCCTTGACAAAATATGGCAACAATTTTGAAAAGAATCAGTGTTTTGATTTATAAGAACAGAACTTTCCTACCATGGCATAATAATAAACTTAGCTATGATATAAGCACCCAGAAAAACGATGAGAATAATTGCCATGTAAACATTGTACATAGAAGGGGAGAGTCACCTCAGGGCAATGTTCATTCTTTGATGTGTGCACCAGCTCTTTAACAAATGAATTGTTTGCATAGTGAACAGTTGAAACAAGAACATGTTCTCCTGGTGTTAAATTATCCTTCTTCACTAAACATGGATAAAATGTGCTGCTCAAAGTTGATGATTTAACACAAATCTTGGCCACAAAAACAATCCAATGACCCATCAACAACGATATAAGCCCAAAAACCATTAGCTCTGTTCACAGATTGACAAAACAAAACAGTGAACATCAAAGTTACTACATTTTTCACCTTTTAAAGAAAATTGAACAAACCCAATAATTCAGTTAAAAAAAGAAAAACATTGTTGAATATGCAATCAACTCATGTTACTTACCTTCTTTGACCTTGTCTAGAGCTGAAAGTAGTGCTTTCCTCTTGGTTTTATCCAGCCACTAAGGAAAAGAAAGACAAAAGGGATCACAAAAGGTTCATAAAACATCAAAGTACAAATTTAGATATGAGAGAATCGAGACAAAGAGACATATTTATGACATCAAAAGATTGAAAATTTAACTTATTAAGAACTATCAATATTTGATAGAAAATTTTATACCTTTGAAAGCTGTTTCAAGGAGCCTTGAAAGAAGAAACCAAGAGAAACCATAAAAACAACCACAGTAACCACAGCCCATGTAGGGGTCAATTCCAAAGATACTTCTTCAGCCATCTCTCCTTCCAACAGCAAGATCCTGATCAGCTCTTCAGCTCTTCAGCTGTCAGGCATTTCAACCTATAAATTCATCAAATCACCAACTTGAAGAAACAAAGGTGACCCAATTAGTCATTTTCATTGTTTCTTATGCAGAGACGATTTGATCAGGTCATTAATGCAAACAATTACATGTTGGTGAGCTTAGGTTTGTGCCTTGAATTAGAGACTAGAATTCTGAAAGAATTTAAGAAACCGTGCATGGATGTTATAACCCTAATGGAGTAATGGGACCCGTTAGACCAACATGTTGACAACCAATCTTATGCATGTTGGGAAACAGACAAGAACATGCCTTTGTCTTCTGTTCTTCGTTTTCTTCACCATTTTATGGTAAAGTTTAATAATCATGAACATTGCACGCATTGATACAAATCTTAATTAATAAAACATAGATTGATCCCTTCACTGGTCTTTTTTAAAGTGGAATGCATATAATAATAATAATCATGAGACTCGTCAAGGATGGTTGTAATTCTCTTAAATTATTTGCAAATGGTAAAACATGTGACACAGTCAATGCATTGCCTATATATATATATATATATATTGAATTGGGGACGGTTTAAGTTTCATTGTTTTTATAACTCTGGTTTTGTGAGAAATGGAAATTTAATCATAGCCAGGGTGAGAAAAAAATGGAAAGTTGATTACTTGATATCCTTTGGTGCTTGTTGAATAATAAGATTGCATTTAAAGAAAAACTCTGCAGAGCTACAGGTAGTTTTCTGGTACAAAATGGTGAGCTAACCTTCAAATTCAAAGCTAGCTAGCTACCACATGTTGTAATAAAAACCCTACCATGGGGCAGATGGAAGCAGTTGACCAACTTTGACACGGCAATCTGGTCTCATATTGATGACAACTTTTTCTTTTTTTATTACAGTAGCTTAGCTTAGGCTTAGAGTGGGCTAATAAATAGGTGGAAAAGACAATGCTATGACATGTGCATCACAGACCTGTTTGATTTGGCAATAAAAGCAGCAGCAGAACAGGTTTGATTATTTTATATTGCAGATACAATGTTGTGCTGTTACAACCATTTAGGAGTAGAAATGACAGTTTGAGTGTGGTTGCGGTGACAGGATTTACAAATCATAGTTCAACTTTCTGTTCCTTTTCTATCTTCACAGGAAAAACATTTTCCTTCCAAGCAAGATAACCTCCTCCCATGTCGCTTACATCTTTGAAACCCTGCCAATTCATCAACAACTTAGTTTTCTCACTCTTTTATTATAAGTCACTCTTCCACCCATATATATATATAAAAAAAAAAGGCATGTTAGTTATTTATAGCTTAGATCTTGTAGTTTAACAAACCTAGTTTGTTAGTCCTTATGATTTTAAAAACTATATATTTAATCCCTATGTTTTTTGATCTATTCTAACTCAATTTCATTTTAAATTTTCTAGCTTATGTTTTTTTTTCTTTTTTTGAGAAATATAATAAAAGGAAAATAGAAGTAAATAAGATGGGAAATTTTTATAATGAAAAAAAGGTATATATTATGTGGGAAAAAAAATCAGTTAAGGATCGTTGATGCTGCTCAAAACCCTATTTAATTATTTATACTCTACAGGGATTGATTGATTAGATTAAAAAACGTATAATTAACTCATAAGAACATGCGACTCAATTTGCACAGTTGAAGAAAGATATAGGACCTCCAAGAAAGCCGGTGAAAAGCCTTTGGATATCAAAGGCCTGCTTTGGTCTTAAGGTCCAATATCTCACAGTTTTACGTGTGGTCTGGCCAATTTTTTTTTTTTTTCCTTCCAAAGTCTAACAGCAAAATGTTGTTTTCGGATCAGTTTTCAGATATTTTAATATTAATCCCTTTCAAAGACATACACTCTCCAACAAATCTAAAAAAAAAAAAAAAAAAAACAAGATTAGCACCACAAATTGTGGATGGTAAACTTAAAAAAATATGGCAAAAAAATAAGAACCAGGTTAGGGACAATTGGGGAATCGTTTTATATGAACTTACAGCACTAAGAAGATCAGCAGTAGCATACAGGGATCGGACTCCACTTTGACAGCCCTATCCAGAAAAAAAAAGATAAGATATTGTTAGGCCACATATGACAGTGCTTTATGGTCAGAAGGTGAATCAAAGTTTCTCTTTCTATTCACATTTTATTTGTTGAGAAAGCTGATGGTAAGCTAATGAAGGATTACCACAACAATATGATCTTCCTCCTTGCAAACAGCAGAGACCTCCTTCAAGAAGTTGGGATTTTTCACCCTCCCTGCGGCCCAAAATTACATGAAATCTTGTTTATTTCTCAAGCACATATAAACTAGCTAGGGAATCAAGAGAAATGAATTAATTTAAGAAGCTAAATCATACCCTCTGGTGTATTGAACATGTAAGGAATATTGAATATGTTCTCCGCATTCACATGCCCTTTCTCGTACTCTTCCACTGTCCTGTTGGCATGAGGGACAAAAAGACAAGAATTCTGAGAAACCTCGAACATCAATGTCGAGAGAAATGAAAAATAAAGAAAATTAAAAAAAAGAGATAGCACCAAAAAGTTTATGGAACAGAGAGCCATGTACCTAACATCTAGATAAATATGCCCTGACTCAAGCAGACCCTTGCTTGCCTTGACATCAATGGTGACAACTTCAGATCCTGAGCTACAATAGATTAAAAAAAGAAGAAACAGCCCACAAGGGAACAACCCCATATCAAAGTATGCAGCGAGATAAAGAGAATGTATGTTGTGGGGAAAAAGAAAAAAGTCGGAACCTTTTATCGAGAGAGCCCATGAAGACCAATTCGTGTCTATGCAAGTTGACCACTCGTTTTTCCAAATCCAGTGGCTGTTTGATTGGTTTGCCTGAGAAACCAGCTGCAGATAGAAGGCTGGCTGATTACCACAGCAGCAGCTGTTTGGACTTCGGAGCACTGGTAGACTAAAATTTATATAATATGGGCCTTGGCCTAATAAATTAGAAAGACAGAGGTCAACAAGTTTTTTAATGAGTTTTTCTTCTTAACTTTCTTTCTGATTGGCTTTACTTGAATCCTTCGGTTATTTTTTTACAAAAAGTCATTTCTAGTCTGTAAAGCCTGGCAAGCCCAATCTAGATTAAATAAACCGAAGGAATTCCAATAACACGAGTATTTTTTTTTAAGTTTTAACGCACTTAAAACTTATTAAACTATAGCTAACATATAATAATATGTATACATTAATTCTTAGATAGTAATAAAATAAGTTGATAACTCATAGGTTGATAGATGGATTTTGATTCTCATCTCGAATTTACAATAATTGTAATTTTTAATTTTTTTTAAAAAAATGTTATATATGAAGTGTTAATTCGTAAATATTTATCATTTTTTTATGAATATAAATTCTTTATTTTTGTATTAAAATATTATAAAGACGGTAATATTGCATCTCAAGTATTATTGAACATTTTAAACTTATAATCCATATCTATCGACAATATTGCAACCTTTCTTTCTTAATATATTAATTGTTTAATCTTTTATTTTTTTTTAGTTTATATTTGATATTTTAATTACATATTACCGCAATAAGTTGAATCGATAAACTAAATTAACTATTATCGTGAATTATTGTCTTTGCAACTCAATTAATTTAGATATGTTTTTGCAATTCAATTAATTTAGATATGTTTGTGAGTCTGTGTAAAGTATTTATAAATCGATTGTAATTTATTTTATTTTATTTTTAAGATAAAATACCAAAACATCATTAGAATTAATAATAAACATTTAGAATAATTAATTTGATTCATCTTCATCTGTCTACGAGACTTAAAAATAGATTGTTTTGAAAACTACTATCTAATTATTATTTTTTTTTACTTTTTTTATTACAAAATTCTTGTGGCACAAAATAATCCAACCAACCAGCAATTTGTTTCGTTTGGAGTTTTGGAAAAAGTACATGTACATACGTAGGACTCCTATCTCACAGGACCCAATCACATCATGACGTGTTGTAATGCGTGAAAGGGCATTGATGATGAAGTGTAACTACCTTTCAGCGCAAGCAAGACTCCACTTTGCACATTATTGTTAGCGTTATCCACCATGGTGAGCAAGAAAGCACCTCGAATACTGGAAAGTGTGTCAATTCCCATCAAAGCTTTTAAGCAGTCAGCTTCCATAATTAAAGCATGCCCACTAATTGTTGAGCTTGAAAAGCTTTGGGAAAAAGATTATAAATTATAAATAAACTAAAATAAAACCATATTCATTCACTATTTCAAATACTATTTATTCATATTTATTTACTATTTAAAATATTATTTATTTAAACTTATTTTACTATTCAACCAAATTTAAATATACTATTAATTTTATTATACAATAATATTTTTATAGTTTTTAAATATTTTTAATACATTTATTATAAATTTTTTCATACCATTACACTTTAATCCCTTTGTTAAATATAATTTTTTCAATCCATTAATATTTTTTATTTAATTTTGATCTCTCTTTTTTGTTTCGTTTTGATCACTTTAGTCTTTTAATAAAAAAATTTAACTTAAAAAAATATTTAAATAAATTACAAAATAAATTTTTAGTTAAAAATACATTGATTTTGACATTCTTTATATTATTAAATAATTTTTTTGATAAAAAACTTATGAAAAATATAAAAAATAATCAATCAAATACAAAATTTGATATATTTTTATAGACATACAATATGATACAAAACATTAAAATAAAATAATTTTTAAAAATAATTTTATATATTTTATTCGACATGCAACCTACAACATGTAAAAATTCTAGTCTTGTGCTAAAAGGAAATGAAAATGGAACTTGAAAGGTGCAAAAGAAAGACGATCGTCATTTGTCAATCTAGAACACCGTAGGAGAAATACAGGGGGCTAACCAGCAGTCTGGCAAGTCCGGTGTGCAAATTGGAAAAATCAGACTCGTTAACTTTGGCACGTTATATACACATTAACGATTTTCAAAGGCATGCATGATGGAAAAATATTCACAATACAGTTGATATACAATTGGAGCATTGAAAATTTAACCCTGGCTCAAGGCGCAGACAATCAGTATACACGCACACACGGAGTAGAGCACTATTCTTCACCAATGAGACCGTCCTGGCCTTGGATGGAAGCAGGAAATAAGCTTCCATGGAAGTCCGCCTTACAGAGTTTTTACTACAATAAATCGACATAAGCAGCAGCAGCATCTCAGATGTCTATTTAAGACTTTGCAGAGATGGGCAACATTCGAAAACAGTGCAATTGGACATTTCTGATAAATAGAAGGCCTGACCT
Organism: Dovyalis caffra; assembly: GCA_963924115.1. Classification (NCBI taxonomy): domain Eukaryota; kingdom Viridiplantae; phylum Streptophyta; class Magnoliopsida; order Malpighiales; family Salicaceae; genus Dovyalis; species Dovyalis caffra. The sequence goes on along the minus strand of CAWUPB010000950.1, from coordinate 554,075 downwards.
GAAAGAAAGAAGGAAAATAAGGGAGTCAGACATAAGTTGCTCACTGGTTAGAAGATATAAAGCAAAGGCTTTTTATAGTTAATGATTGATTCCCTCCAAAATTAATTAGCTTCAAATGCAATTGGATGATGATAAATTGCCAGAGCTTTGACAGACTAGATTTTGAAGCAGTGTTAACCCCCATACCTGACTACCAAAGCTAGGCAAGCTGCAAGTTTTATTGACAGATTCTGAAGCCCAGTTCACCTCTTGATCTGCGCAATGAAGATAACCAAATTTAACTAAGAATTAACAGATTTTTCATAATAACAGTATGCACGCCAATTCTGCCTGGAATCTGTTCAAGAATAAAGGCAAACTATACTTTGCTTAGCTTCAATATCTGTTTAAAAAAAAAAAGAACAAATTCATTACTCATGTATTGTTTTCCACCTAAGGTCCACCCATGATATTTCTGGTTCATCTACTATTTTCCATAACAAGACAAAAATTGAGGAACTTGGTGTAAGATCCACAACGTATGACTTCTTAAAATTGGCAGACTATGTCATCCATTTCATCATGCACTATACCGGCAACTTGCTGCTAACAACTAATAACTGGGACACCACCACAAGAAACAAGATTGTGTCACATATTTGCAAAATCTAAAAGGCACACAACAAATGGCCATGGCCAAAAGAATGCTTTCTAATGATTATCGCCCTCCATGTTCCTCTTACAAGACAGCATGCCCTTCTCGACCTCTCTTATCAAGTTTGCTCTCTACTTGGGAAAGTGAAGATTTAAACTTAAATAAATGCTAAAATAACTCCTGCTGCACTGCCCATATGCACTCAACTTGAATGTACTGTGCACTGCAATTCAATGAAGTGATTGCCCTTACTAGTAACCAGATGATGTTTTTTGATACGCAATTTTAGATAAGTAATTCAACTTCATTTCTATATAACCTAATCCTTTCCTAAGCCTCCAAATATGAGAATTGAAAGCAAAATATATCTCATTACAATTTACAACTGTCTAGCATGCATGCACATGAGTGTGCACTAGTGTATCAGCACCAATATCAACCAAATTGGTGTAATTTGAAGTAGACAATGAAAATGTTTCCCTTCATTGCACCATAGGTTGGGCAAAGCATATTTTCCCTAAATTCTTTGATGCCTAGAGGCCACAGCTATGCTTTCAACTTTCACAAATTATTATAGAGAAACGGTTTATGAAGGCACGGAGCTGCAGACCACTTGCAGTAAAATGATGAATGTGCAAATAGTCATTTCCACTTAACCAGTAAAGAGGCACCATATATTTTTAGTTTTCCTATTTAGTAGATGAGATTAAAAATGAGGTTTTATGTGTCAAGATGACTAATCGTATAGTAGTATCATAAGTTTAGATTAGACATACATCATAAAAGGCTCTGCAGATTCTCAAATATAAACATGGTATATGCTCACTCACCCCCCATAATATGCAGATTTGTCTTTCATATCAAGCTTGCATACTGGGCAGAATGTCCCCCACTTAGTCAGCCACGAGTCAACACAGGTTGAGTGAAATTCTGCAAGTAAATTTTTATCAACATGCAATTAATGAAATACTGCAGACGAACTGATCTTTCTACCAAACAGACTTGATTTTTCAAAAACATAGGAAAAAAAATTACAAATTACAAATTACAAATTCAGGTGGAGATAAGGATGATGGGATGACGAAAAAGTTGTGCATGGCCTAAAAGTGATCCTCTTAAATCCAGTGTAAACGTTTAGGTTGTTAGAAATATAAGAGCAAATTCCTACCATGGTGACAAGGGAGAACTTTAAGAACTTCCCCATCTTTATAATCCTCAAGACAAATAGCACAAGTTTCACCAACATGACACTGACTCGAACTAGCATTTCGGAATGTGAAGCATGGAAGCGCTTCAACCATCTTACTATCCACACTTTTACAACGAGCATTCATCTGTCGCCAATACAACCAGTTTCTGGGAGTAACAAAAGCGATGATAAGGAAACCTAAAATAACTATAACAGAAATCAATGATATTGCCAACACGGTCCATGCTGCATCACTATGAGATGTATAAATGCAACATTCCCCTTCTTTCCCTCGTGCACGCTCCTTCAATATTTCACCAGCATACTTCGAAACAAAAACCGCATGGACCTTGATTCCCTCAGGGTTCACCATCACTGTACACAAGCAATAACACACTCCATAAGAAGCTTGAAAACAAGAACTTCATATCTTTAATTTCTTTCAATAGTATGCACATAAGTAGATTGACACTAAAAATAATTACTTGCCAAAACTCGCTAGATCGTGCAGATGTTGAAATGTTGATTACAAATCTCCAAGTGTGGGACCCAAAATAAATTGATCTCATCAATGATGAGATTTTGCTCTAGAAAACAAACAATTTACCAACAATATTTGCTGATTCCTAAAAATATCCTTATTTAAAAAAGATTCATGGTATAGATATTCAGTTTATGAGGAATTAATTATCCCACAAACACTGAATTTCACACTGCACCATTCCAAGTGAGACCAACGATGAGCAGATCCATCTGGAGAGTGTCATTAGCACCAATCAAGAAATAAACTATCCACTAACAATTCTTTGCTAGTTATGAGTATTCTTGGGATTAAAAATTGTAGTAAATTAGTAGAAAAGGAGTCATACAACTTGCAGAGTGTCTTCACATTTGCTCTTAAAACTGACTAGAAGAGGCGGAAATTTAAAAAACAATAGAATATGAAATTCCATTAAAAACACTTACTGTAAATCAAATTCCTGTTGTCTTTATCATCGTAAACAATCGCAGAACGAAAACCAGCACTTTGCGCATTCTTAATCTTATCTTCAAAAGCACATTCGCCTCTAATTATCAACGCAAACCTAATTCCTCCCTTAGTTCCATTGGATTCGAAGCGGTTGAGTAGCGGAGGACAAGCGTTGGGAGGGTTTGCCACGTGTAACGATCCACAAACGCGAGAGCCATTAAGACTGAGAGCTGAAAAAACAGAATCACAAAAGAAACAAAAATAAAAGAAGAAATTAAAATAGGAACAAAAAGAAAAAAATAAATTGAAAGAAAGGTAGTTAGTTAGTTACCGAATTTAGCGGGGAGGTCAGGGAAGGTAAGAGAGGAGGGTTTTAAGAGGACTGCAGCAGAAGTTAGTCTAAGAACTGCGTGAAAGGAAACAAAGAGCAATTGAAGAAGAAATAAGGATTCTCTCATTTCTCTTGAAATTGGAAATAATTTCTTGTTTGTGACTCTGAAAACCAGCCTCTTTGATTCAAATTGGATTCGATTTGAGATTCTCCGTCCACTCATATCATACAATAATATCAAGTGATATTCATCTAGCCGTTTAATTAGTTAAATAATTGGGATAAGGAGGATGAGATCAAGTTTAACTAGAAGGGAAAGGTGTCGATTTCACCGAAATAGAGATATCCTTAAGGTTTTGATTTTTGGCCAATGTTTTCCAGTTCAAAGCCAATGACACGTCGGATGAATGGCGAGACGCCATCCGACGTGTCGTTTTAATAAAGTTGTGGTTCGTGGAGGCTGAAGCAGTAGGAAGTTGGAAGCTTGGAACTTGTGGTGGGGACTGGGAAATGGAAATGCTGCTTGCTTCAGTTTTAAAGAACTAAAGCAATGATTATGTGCAACTTTATGAAAGGAACTCCGAATTGATTTCTTGATTTTAACTGCAAGAAGCTTGTAACACTTTATCTCTCATCTTTTAGAATGCTTTTTTCGGAGGTTGTAACTATTATGATTAATACCTTCGTGTATGTACTTATAACATCTCCAACGCTTCTTTTTATATTAAGATTTTTTTTATAATAAAGAGGCTTCATTCAAATTTCATCTCCAATGCTCTCTTTATCATAATTTCTATCTTTAAAATTGGTATAAAGAGTATCTTTAGCTCTCCAATACTTAGAGAGTCCAAATGACTCTTTATCTTATATTTTATTAATGAAAATTACTATTTCCTATGCCATTCAACCTCTTCACCAATAGTCTCTATGGGTTTTATAGATTTTGTCAAAATAAAGAGTTAAATAGAGAATAGCATTTTAGAAAAGATATTGATCTTCAATCTATATAATTAATGATGCTCTCTATTTACATTAAAAATGCTAGCTAAAAGTAAAGAGCATCATTGGAGATGCTCTTATAGGTTAATTTTTCAATCTATTTCTAACAAAAACGTTTCTAAGTCTGTTTCTATATTTTGAGTTTGTTTCTAATTTATTCTTTTAGTTAAAATTTTGATTAAATTAAATCAAATTAAGTATGTGATTCGATAAAATTGTTTTTGTTATTTAATATAAATTATTTATATCTATTAATATGAAAATTAATTTTTAAAAATTAATCGAAAATTTTGACCAAATTGATAGATTAGAAATAAGTTTAAAATATAAAGACAAATTGGAGATATTTTTTTCAAGGCAAATTGAAAAATTGATTTATTATATAAAAACATATGAGGGTATTAATCTCAACTGTTATGGTTATACATTTGAGATTTGGAATTCAAGATACCTACATTTTCTCAATTTTTTTTTTTAAAAAAAGGTATTTAAAAACATTCACAGTTGCAAATGAGGGGTAAAACTTGCATGAGAAGAGTTTGCTAGGACTGAGGGCATGAAATTATGGACCATCCGCAAAGCTTCCTCCAAGAATTCATGATGATTGAAATTATGAGATAAATCCAGCTATTAGTATTATTATTCCATTCACGCATTTTAGGCATGAACTTTTTTTCCTTGGTAGAGAAAATGGTTCATCCTTCGTTTTGATTTTCTTTTTCTCTCTCTCTCTCATCCTTCCATTTATCTGCATAATTTTCTATCACAATGCTCATTATTTCGTTTTGACGTATTATACAATGCTCATTGTTTTGGGAACATTACACTAGCATGTGCACGTCATTCAGAATAAGCTGTGTGTGGTTCATAGAGATGAAGTAGTTGGAAGTTGTGGTGGGGACTGAGAAATGGGATGGCTTTGCAATTTGAAAGAACAAATGTAGCGATTTCTTGAAGGTGAAATATCTGGATACAATTTGTAACTTCATGTAAGAGTTACAAATTGGCTTTACGATCATTTGATTTCACATGCAGCTCCAGTTCAATTCATTTTTTTTCCAGCTAACCTTGGTATTTTAAAATCAGCATGAAATAGTGATAATTGAAGACTATTGGATGAATCCAGCTTACTGTCTATTTTGTGAAACTGGGATTCAACGTGACGTGAGCCAAATCCAGGCAATGATTTCTCCATGATGAGCTGAGATCAGGTAATATTTTGTCCGTGCAGAATTCCGGTAGCCACAAAATATCATAAATGGTTAAACATGCCAAAATAGAGCACTACAGAAGTCTCAAAAGACTAGATAATGAAACTGACCCTTTACATCATAATGTCTGCTAAAACATAAAACCAAAAGGAAAAGGTAAGGTGCCGATTTTGCAATTTGCAGCTATAAACACAATTTGCTGCGCATCAACTAACTTGAGCTAATGCCTAGAGGACACAACCTAAGACTTGTTTCAAAATGCCCACAGTTTGAGTTGGCAAACATGACATGACCGAGAACGAGCTAGATATGTACAAGACTTCAAATGTGTACAACTAACCAAAGAGAAACAAATAGCTCTTGTTTTCAACCTATGATACTGGATTACCTGTGCACTTGTCATGCAACCAAATCAAGCGCTTCTCGACTTTGAGAGACAAGAAGATCTCCCTTGCACTAGGTTTCTTGAATAGATCCAGAGCAGCAAAGTAGACTTCTTCCTCAACTCCTTGCATCTCATCTAGTTGTTTAATGCAATCAGCGATACTGTATCTTGCATTAATTTGCCTTACAGCAGCTGTCCTCAGCTTTGATGCAGCTGCCATCTGCAATATACCTGCAGCAATAGCATCTTCAATGCCCTTGCGACCTCTTTTACGATTAGCTGTTGTAGCAGTTGTACCATATGTAGGCGGTTGATATGTTTCTTGATTATCTGCCACATCATCTGCTTCATCAGATTCTGAAGAGGATGACACCTCTTCCATAGTGTTCAAAATAACCTTACTGCAAGCGGAAGGAATCCCTCCCTCTTGTCCATGCTTCCCATTGGTCATTGGCTCAGAGAATATCACGCAAAGTTGTTCGTACATTGGGCAGCCACTGCTTCTTATAGTCTCAGCATCAGGGCGTTCCTAATATGCACATTTCACAGTGTTGAAAACTGATATTCAAAGAACATAAATCAGCCTCCTGCCCCAAGTTAGGAGGAACTCCAACCCCTATAATGTGCATAATCATTACTGGCTAGTAATGGAACTAGAAGTAGCATTATGCATCATTTCATGGCATTATCAATGATGTCGTCACTGGTACCAGTTCTAGCATAATTAAATAGAAAAGACAAATAAATCCAATAAATATATAATATTTCCATTTTTGCCAAAAAGTCTGCCACAAAGTACGGGTTCAAGGAGGCTTCCTCCATCTTAGGCAGGAGGGGTTTTCAATTGCAAACAGCAACAACTGACAGAACATACCTTTATGCATGCAGCCCATGCTTCATCATTGGCACTAATCATCCCTGTAGATTCATCCAAACTGAATTCACTTCGTTCAAGAAGTGAGCTTGCAGTAGCATATTGCCTCCTCAAGACTGCATATTTGCTCTTCAACTGCTCCATGTCCCATTTCAAACTTGTTTTCCGGTAGAATTCAGTACACATATGCTTCCATGCTTTCTTGCTAAAAGAATTGTTAACTCTGTTCCCTCTTTGAACCTGATCAACCATCAGGTCCACAAAGACCTTCGTGACGCCATTTGTCCACCTAGCCCGTGGTTGTTCTGGCTGCTGAGGTACTGGTCTCCTTGACCTTGTAACTCGACTCGCCATTTACAGTTCCATAAACAAATTTAACTAAAAAAGAAAACAACTCTGATCATGAAAGGCAACACTTCGAAAGGCTACCCAAAAATCCCAGATCATACATGGAACAATAATCGAGGTTGTTCCAAACGCACTCTTTTAATGGCCATTGGAAGATTTGATATCAAATGCCCATCAGAGTAAACAAGAACAAAAAAGGTAAAAAAGCTGAACAATAACTTGTTTCACTTTTAACAACATATGATTAACTTCTTCGGCAAAGCAAGTACTGCCTTGTTTTTATTAGATCATGGTAACAAGTTATCAAGAAAACAATGTACGAAAGTTCAATATTTTATATTGAAAAAATAAATGGCCTAGATAATCTCCTTTTTCAAGAAACAATTACTATGGATAAAAGGGTCTCGCTATGTCATAAAGAGCGGGAAATCGACCAACGAATGACAGTGTTTTAGTTAATATGCTTGTAAAAAAATTCTCTAAGCACAGTGTTTTGATAGTAAAATTATCCAAATGAAGAACACTGCGACATGCATTGATCTCATAAACATGAATTAAAACATTAACACTCCACTATCAAAACTAGGTAAATTGAGCTCATCCTTATGATCCATTGTTAAAAACACAGGAATAAAACCCACCATATTAAAACCCTACAAAAGAACAAAGAGAAGAAAATTACCTAAAAAAGAGCTGCCTTTCAGTTAATTAGTTGGGAATTATGCAGAAACACATAGTGCTAACCGCTAAGAATTTAGAAATCTCTCATTCTAAAACACGCTGCTTGCTTCTTGAGGACGGAGACGAGAATGCTGTTAGGTTAGTTTTTCCTAGACAGTGGGCCTTTCATTTCTGCTTTCTTATTTGAATTATTGGACTTTTTATCGATTCCGCCTACGGCCTAGGTCCGAGGTCGATGGTCATACAATTTTGGATTTCTTACATGCTTTAATCCCCTCGTGTTAGATTATTATTACCATCTGTTTTTTTTTTTTTTTTAACCTACTTTTAGTGGAAACTAGAGGATCACCGCTTCCCATTCCATAACAAAAATACAGTAACTTTATACCTGACAAAAAATTTAACTTAGTATGTAACAAAAATTCTAAATATGAATTTAAGGTATATCTTAGTACATATGTAATAGAAAAAAAAACATAGATCTAATTTAACAAAACAAAACTTATAATGATCAAAAACAATATTTGTAAAGAGTAAGATATGAACTCTCGAGAAAAAAAACTGTACTAAATTGAGTATTAAATACTTAAATTATAAATAAATAAATAAAAGGAGAAAGAGAAATAGAAAGTGTTAAATACTGAAATTATAAATAAAATAAAAGAGGAAAAAGAGAAATAGAAAAATAGAAAGGACTTGTCTGGATCGATAAAGAATGAAAGATAAATTGAGAATTCAAAGTTCTCCATACAACAACAGGGCAAAACGTATTTGATATTTTCCTTTTGGATGGACAAAAGTTTACTGCTTGAAACGCCAATAACGGACTTTGAAAATATTCTAACAGCCTGCCAATGCCAAAGTTATTATGTGACAAGACCTTCCTTAGACTCGATCCCTTGAGATAAGGTTCAAGTGTTACCGTCAACTAATAACCTAAGTTTTTTTTTTTTTAAACTCAAACATTTAAGATTCTTAACAGAGTTAATCTATTCAAATTTAAACTCATAATATTTTATTATAAAAAACGACTATTACTACGTTTCAAGCTCTTCTGTTAACCTTTCTTCGCAGGTCTACTTGGGTTTTGTACGTTGTCTTAACAGTCAACCCATACCCAATGGTTTGTGTCTCTGCATGTATAGATTAAGAAGTACACATCTGCTAACCAGTCTTACCAGCATTAATGACATGAGTTGCCCATCAGAATTGGTAAATACTTCATTTAAGATTTCAGAATGTGACGAGCTGAAACCCGAGGACAAATTTTACATTCAACCTTTTGTGAGGTAAAATTGGGAAAAAAAAAAAGAAAAAAAAAAATGAGTAGAATTTTACAAATAGACTGCCCATCTAACTTAAGCTTACGCTAGCATCTGATACGCTCACTATTTCTTACCACTCTTCTATTTCATCATCAGAAAGGTCGCTCTCTTTGTCATCTAAACTCATTTTATCACAACTGCCATCATCGGTCTCATTGCGGTGAGTGGGTGCTTGATTATCTTCAGAACCAGATGCTCTATATCCAAGCCATTTCAGCACAGGCATGTACTCAGTAGCTACATCTGACAAGTGAGAAGAACTGGATCCACTATAAGCAGTAAATCTTTGCCTTACCATCTCTTTCTGCATTAATACACAAAACACAACATCCTATGTGTAAGTAAAGCTCATCGCATTAGATATGAATGCCCAACCATACCTATGCATATTGCAAATCACTGAGTGACTACAAAACCAGTTAAGAATTTGGTTGAATGTTTGTAAAAATGCTTAAAAGGGCACTACTCAGAGGAAGAAGATAATATTTTTGAACACACTTCGCCTGCAAGGATTATATGGTTCATTGCAAAATCAAAGACATATAGCTGCTGTCAAGAACCCATTCTGAAACTTTGCAATCACAGAGTGGGATTTAGCGGATGAACCTTAGTTTCTTGATAAATCCATACTTTGACAAAGCAAATAGAACATGCAATTGCCATAAATAGTACCAACTCAAAACTAAAAAACTAAATTCAAACTCTTCAGAGTCAGCAATTCATTTGAAATGGGATCCATGAAGGTTTGAGGTATCTTCTAACGACAGATGCCACATCTGAAGGAGGCCAAGCTGTAGAGAATTGTCTTTTGCATTTGAAATAAAATAAAAAAGAAAGTTTCAAATGACAATCACAAATTACTAAAGGAAAAGATGCAGGAACCAGATGGAAACGTAGAGGACCAATCCAGCTACCTGATTGTGCAACATTGATTGCTCAACCTGCCAGAGCTTTGGTTTCCGGATAGCATGCCACCTGCACTATAAAAGATTTAGTATAACTTCAAGGTGACTTTCATTTAATAAACTGCTTTGAGTCTCTAATAAAAACCTGGAAGGTGAAGGATGAGAATTTCCAAATAGCACCCCACGAACAGCAACTGACGCAGCAGCTGATTGGAGAACATTTTCTGCCTCATTATATCTAGCCAGCATTCCTCGGAAAGAAGAGAGAAGCAAGTCAGAATCACTTAAATATGAAGCCACGTGCCAGGCATCGTCCATTGCTTCATCACTTATAAAATCCAGCACTGCATGAAAAATATAATTCAGAACCTGGTCCTGTTGCGTCTAGTAGACAGAACCCAAGGCTGAGACAAGTTGCAATGAGTCTGTGTCTGTGTGTCAAGTGAGCATGCGAGAGAAGGGGGAGAGGAGGGAGGGAGCAGAGAGCAATGTACCCAAAGAACAAGCACCCAAGGAAAGAGCATATGGTATATAAGATGGTTACCATTTTCATGCAAAAAATCAGCAATTGGCCTGGCTTGCCCATGTGCTTGACAAAGAACCTTTTCTGGAGCCTCCATTTTCAATGGTAACCTGGAAAATTTCTCCAGCACAAGAAATGCATCTCCTTCTGCAACAACACGAATGAACTCAGAAGAGGGCATTGTTTCAGAAGCATCTAGGCAGAATCATCAAATGATCCACAAGACAGGAGTAGTGCATGCCAGATGCACTCACTTTTCACATGCACATGCAACTATTAGATTTTAACGACCATGTAAATTTCATGAAGACACACCAGTCATAATAGCTTTGGCATCTTCAGTTTCTCTTTTATTGTGCAGAAACTTTCCCAGGGCATGAAATAGAGAGAGTGTCTCATCTCTGCCAAATAACAATGAAATTCCACTAACTAAAGCATTAATATCATCTTCTTTTCTGTACGAGTAACTTGGAGTAGAATGGGACCCATTGAGCGCTAGATCTGGTTTCACACAAAAGAGCTGCAAGGATGTAATTGCATGTCTTATATCACCTCCACTGGCTTTTGCAATCAGATCAAGTTGTTCGTCAGTTACACTATGCTGCTCCTGTCTGCATATACTACTGAGGGTCCTCTTAATGGAGTTATTTGTAATAGGGTTAAAAGAAACCTGAAATTTTTCCAAAGCAGTTTCAATTGCGCATAAGAAAATAACGAAATATCAGTTTTAACATTGAATTTGTTCAAGAAAGTAACCTTACAAGCCCCAGCATTCTCAAGAGACAACTGAAGTTGTTCCAAAGATCGTGCCGTATGATCTGTTGAATCTGCTTTACTATAGTCTGTTACCAGTATAGCTGTTGGTATCTGAGTTGATCTCACAAGATGAAGCAAGCAGCTTTTAAGTCTTTCAAAAGCATCTCTTCCATTCGTCACAGGAAGGTCATCAATTAAGAGTATAATCGATTGTTTTGAGTCCTTGGCGAAGGATGATGGGATTAATCCATACTTTCTAATTTTCTCGGTGAAATTTACAAATTCATCCAACTTGGATGTATACTGTATTCCTGACCACAAAATGACAACAGCAGAATGCCAACATCAAGTCACAATTTTATAATCATCTACAAGATAGGATAGAATGAAGCACCAATGTATGTTTGGCGTCAAACTTGAAGTTTTTTTTTTCCTACTATGGTTAAATAGAAAGTTTATCTCGAAATTATATGAGATCAAGGACAATGCAAGCCATGCATTTTTACTCTGCAATAAAAATTTACCTGTATTGGCATTATGCACATGTTCCTGCCAAATTGTAGGAGTAGGTGTGTTCCATTCACATAATCTAGCTCCAAAATGAGATGCAATCACATGGATAGTTGTCTGCAAGGTAAGAAGCAAGATATCTTGCTTGTCAATGGGACGTGAACAAAATTACTGGTTATTCAGTAACACACTTGAATATCTTAGGAGATTGTCGACACAGTTGAGTCTTTCAGGAGAATCATTGCTTATCAAGCAACAGACAAATAACAGGAAAAAAGAAAGAAAGAAAGGATAGTCGTGCTCAATGAGAATAAAGACACAAGAAACTCACGTCCAACCATACACAAGCATATTATACAGAGACGATATGTGCACTGACACAAATATAATAAAAATTAAGGAGCTCATAAACAGCATTATTCATGTCAGAACATATGATCCAAAAAAGAATCATTCTTTCCTGTTACAAATAGCAGGCCCAAAACATTAATAACAGCATATAAAAAACTTACAGATTTTCCAACACCAGCTTGCCCGGTGATGACAAGAACATGATTTCTCAAATTTTCCTGCAAATGCTGAAGAAAAGACCATTAACTTCCACAATTTAAAGTGTAAGAAAGAATGTTAAAAACTAAAACTAGTAAACCTTCCTCGTCAAAGAAATTTAGAAGAAACGGTAATAGGTTCATAAATATAGAGTTACCTTAGGAGTTTTTAATCTTTCCTCGAACCACAATTTAACTTCTTCAACCTGCAAATATCAGGAAAAGGTTAAATATACTATTATAAGCATCCTGCCAGAAGAGTATGAATGCAAAAATGAAAGATAGAAAATAAACTAGCCTTCTTCTTGTGAACGGCAAGTTCTTCCAAGGAATGAGGTCTGTACTTATCAACCCATAATTCGTTTACATTACTTCTTCCAGAACCTAGTATATACATTTCTTTCCAATTAGCTTTAAGTTGCCAGAAATAAATACAACAATTAAAGAGGGCCATGTAAGTAAGAGTCAAGTCCAACAATGTTCAAATTCAAAGGAAATGTCAACAAAGACATTCCCAACATAAAATTACAACCAAAGCTTTGTACATTTATTAACTTCATCAGAGAACAAGAATGAAACTACCTATAAGCTTATAAACCGCTTCAATATATTCGCGGGAAACAGAAAATCTAATTCTGCAAACAACTAACATGCTTGAAAACTGCAACTGATGCACAGAAACAACCATGGCATACCAGCAGATACCTTGGACCCAGAAAATAATTCTTCAAAATCTTCATTAGGAAATCCAACCTGCATTATGAAAAAAAAAAAAAATCAAGCACGTCTCAGGTTCATCAGTACACCAATTACAAACACAAATTAGCCATTACATTAAGTATCTGGAAAAAAAGAGTAAGAAGTAAATAAATAAATATAAACAAAACAAAACCATCGTTTATTCCACAATTTCAAGCACCTAATTTGTAAAAATAAAATAAAATTTGTCCTACATTTAATAAAAATGAAGAATTAATTTACTAATAACACAAAATTAAGGTATAAAGGAATAATAATATTCATTACCTCAAATAAATTAGTGGACTCTCTGCTAAATCGAGACCGAGAACCCAAAACACGAGGCTTCTTTGGTTGTCTAGGGTTTGTACGAGTAATGAACGGCCTTGATTTTGACTTCTTTGTATAGCTTCGATTTAAACTCGGTTTATAATCACAATCGTCGTCTTCATCATCTGATGATAGAATCACAGTAGTGTCTCTTCTCTTCCCCATCACCGACAGAAAAAGAATCCCCAAGTGTTTAGGGTTTTCTAAGGGTAAATGTTGATAGTGTTCACTTCATTTCTAGAGAAGGAGAGAGAGCTGTTTTGTTTTCGCGGGTTATTGAAAACCGCGGGGGGTTTTGTGGAGAGAGGGTGGGATTTGAGGGAGAGTGCGAGAGAAGCTATTGGTGAATGATGGGCATTTGAAATCTATAGGCTTGTTTTCAAGGCTCAAATAAGTTTATGGGCTGGATTGATGTTATTGAGCTTGCCCCATGTTCTGGATCGTTTGGTCCAACTAAACACCAATTACATGCAAACCACACCTTCCGACCATCCACATGGATAGGCGTGGGTAAGAGTGTTGATTATTTAATAAAAATAAAATAACTAAATCGAATCGTATTAAAATATTATTTTTAATGTATTTTTTATAAAAATTAAAATAAAAAATCGAATCGAATTAATTTTAATTTTTGGGTTTGAGTTCAGCTATTTAAAAAAAAAAAATCGATTAATCAAAAAATCAAATTTTATATATTTATGTGTATTAAGTCGATTACTTACTCGTACTCTTAAATTAAAAAATCCTTCTCCTTTATATGTATTTTTTTGTGCAGCTATAAATCTAGATGTACACAAAATAACAAATATGTTGATAAATTTTCTATCGTCTCCGATTCAAGCCTTTTTAAGTAGATGATTTATTATTGTTTATCTATTGATGGATTTGTCATTTTTCTTGGATGCAATTTAGTTTCCTAGCTAGTAGTCCATAAAGCAGAAAGAAACCCACTCTAAATAGAGATTTTAAAAATTTTAATAGAATCAATCATTCATAGAAAAAATAGAATAAAATAAAACAGGTAAAAATCGAATTACGAAACATTGAAACCGAACGAAAAAGCTAAATAATATTTCGGTTCGGTTTCGGTTTTTTTTTTTTAATTTAGTTAATTGAAAACCATTTAAAATATTTTGAAACCAAATCGAATAACTGAACGAACACCTCCGGGCTTGGATTTTTGCTTGAGATTGAAATCTCAAACAAATTATTTAATCCTTTTTCTGACAATGGATTGTTGTTGTCTTCGTTTCGTTGTGCAGCTCCCGAATTGTCTCTTGCTTCCACTGCTCCACTCCTCTCCTCTCTCGTTTGCTGACAGATTGTCTCCCTCGGTTGCTCCTCTATTAGCGAAGGATGAGAGCTAGCACAAGGGTATTCAGACATGCATGAAAACCAGGAAACCGAACTACTTGACCCCCCTAGGATCTTCCTTTCGGTATGTGTAGAACTGGAACAGTCAATCATGCCAGCGATTATAAATTAAATACCACGAATGGTGGCACGAAACATCGCTACCATGCGTTGAAGTGTTGATTTTTTTCATGATTTAATTCATTCATGGTATTTGATTTGTGAACCAAGGCATTTTCCTTAAAACAAGACTCTCACTGTATCTCATTCGTGTCCTTTTGTGACGCAAAAAAATAGTTAAATCTAGTATCTTTTTTTTTATAAAAAAAAAACAATTTTCTTTTCTAATTTAACATAATATTCTTCCCCAAAAAAAAAATCATTAATACCAATATTATATTTTTCAGCAAGTCAATCCGGATTATTTTCCAACTGAATTCAGAAACTCATTCTCTCTCTCTTTTCTTACTGTCTCTGTTTGTCTTCCAAGTCTACAAGAGAATAAAAGATCTTAATTAAAAAAAATTCAAAAAATACATGATTTATATATGAAAAAACCTATTTATTTAATTTTGTCTTTTTTTTTTTTTTTTTTGCATAACTTTATACTAGATTGTGCGTTAATTGATACTATTTTTTTTTTTTAATGATGTCAAAAGAGTTCTTTATCCATTCTGACATCACGCATTTGGATTTTACTAAAAATTAAAAACTTTAACTTTAGTTTACGGAGAATTGAACATAATGACAATGATTTCAATTATAGTAGTATTTAGAGTAGACATGAAATACAATAAAAACAAAATTAACTTTTATCATGTGAAATAGTAGGATTTATCTTCACCATAACACTCCGTCCAGCAAAGTGTCTTCTAATTTCTATTTACCTATCAAAATCATATTTTTCATCAAATCTCATTTCTCATGATTGTGCATTGAATCAGAGAATGTCAATAAATCAGATATAAAATAAATATCTGTTTTATTCAATCTAATAAATAATTATTTAAAATTTTTTATGGATATTAAAGTAGATAAAAAAAATATTTACTCTCTAATATAATTTCATGATGTATGAATACTTATTAATTTATTTTGATTTTTTAAACACTCAAGAATCTGATTGGATAAACTTTAAATATTAAAAACTAAAATATATTTTTCAAAAACTATGAGAACCAAAAAAAATTATAAAGAAATGATCAAAATGTAAAAATAAATAAATTTTAAGGATTTAAAAAACTTTTTTGAAAATCATAAGAATTAAAATAAAATATTTTTAACAAATATTAAATAAATACTAAATAAACAGATAAACTAATGTGAGGTGGATAAAAATTTATATGTTAATTTTTTAATGGATAATGAGTAAATATTTTTTTATGCATTAAATAAAAAATTAAATTAATGAGTCGATATCTATTCACTATATCCCTAATTGAATCAACCCAAAAAAACACCTAAATAATCCTTCAAAATGTTTCTATTTCTCACTAAACCAATGCTAAATTACAAGTTTTTGTTTTTCCTTTTTTAACCGAAGGAGTATAATAATTCATTCAATTATTATTTATGGCATGTGACAATTTCCAAGCCACAAATTTCAATAACAATAATCATATAATAAAAAGACCTTCAAGTGGGGTCAAGCACCCAGGCACCAACACCTATCCCTTTGGCCTTCCCCTACCTACCCTCCTCATGTCCTCATGTCCTCTCTTTCTTCCTTCAAACACTCTCCATGCCTCACCAAACGCCACACACCAATCTGCAGACCCAAAAACCTTTCCCCCTCTCTAACCCGAACTTGGGTCCGACTCCAAACTCATGGCTTCCACGGCCAACGCAATCTCCCTCTCTCTCCCCACCATCCACAATCCCTCCTCTCTCTCAAAACCCAAATCCCTCCCCGATTTCTACCTCCGGTTTCATAACCCCAACCCAAAATTTACCCGGGTCGGACTTTCTGTAACAAACCCGAGCAATCGCATTCGAACTTTATCAACAATCCGTGCAAGTGCAGCTTCAGTGATGGAAGCGAGTTCGAAAGAGAAAGCTTTGCCTACGATTGTGGAAGTTGACTTGGGTACTCGGAGTTACCCGATCTATATTGGATCCGGGCTATTGGATCAACCCGAGTTGCTTCAAAGACATGTTCATGGAAAGAGAGTTCTTGTTGTTACTAATAGTACTGTTGCTCCTTTGTATCTTGATAAAGTCGTTGATGCTTTAACGAGAGGGAATCCTAGTGTTTCAGTTGATAGCGTGATTCTACCTGATGGTGAAAAGTACAAGAATATGGTAAAGTGCAATTTTTAAATTTATTTAGTTTTTAGGTAGAAGATGGAAAATACAAATGCACAATGTGTAATACAAGTAGTAGAAGGTTTTTAACTGTGTTTTAATCTTTTGTTAACAAGAAAAGGAAAAATTAAATTAATTGGATAGAATTTGAACTCTTTTTTTTTTTGTTTTACTGTATGTGTCTTTGTTTTTATGGTAGTTGAGTGAAATTGGAATGTATGTGTGTTTCTGTTTGGTTGATAGGAAACGCTGATGAAAGTGTTTGATAAAGCAATTGAGTCGAGGTTGGACAGGAGGTGTACATTTGTTGCGCTTGGAGGTGGTGTGATCGGTGATATGTGTGGATTTGCAGCGGCATCTTTTCTTCGTGGTGTTAACTTTATTCAGATTCCTACAACTGTTATGGCACAGGTTGGTTTTTAATGTTTGATGTTTATTTTTTTTCAAGTGGGTTGTTTGGTTTGTGTTGTGTCTTAAATGTTGATTGTGTATTTTGTTGGTTCTGAATTGTTTATTTTGTTAGGTGGATTCTTCGGTTGGAGGCAAAACTGGGATTAACCACCCACTTGGGAAGAACTTGATTGGTGCATTTTATCAACCTCAATGTGTGTTGATAGATACTGATACGCTCAATACATTGCCGGATAGGGAACTGGCATCAGGGCTTGCAGAAGTTATTAAGTATGGACTTATTAGAGATGCTGGGTTTTTCGAGTGGCAGGAGAAGAATATGCCGGCTTTGATGGCAAGGTATTCAATACTTATGAAAGAACTTTGATTAGTTTTTGAAACCCCCTGTGAGTTGATTCTTGTGTTTGCACTAACAAGAATAACTTTGCATGGAATTCAAACTAATGAGCCTTATTTCAGTCTTAGGAATGCATCTATTTAACTTTGAGCTGTCTAAGATATTAAGAATGCATCATCTAGACAGAATAGGATTACCTTATGTTCTACCTCACGAGGCTTTAATCTTGAATGGTTTTGTTTTTGGACTTTGTCAATTACAGGGATCCAAGTGCCATGGCTTATGCCATCAAGCATTCATGTGAAAATAAGGCTGAGGTTGTATCCTTGGATGAGAAGGAAGGTGGACTAAGAGCTACTTTGAACTTGGGTCACACATTTGGCCATGTAAGTTCTTGCTTAGGCAATTGACATATTCTGTGCTTGCATATCTGATGCATGCTTGTGTTTCTCATGTGTGTGCGTGGGTGCAAGAGGTTACAATCTATTCTGTTGATTTAAGCTGTAAGTTTTGCTTGTGTGCTTGCTGTCATATAAGGGTTCTCTGTTATTATCTAATAGTTCATGTTCATGGCCGAATAAACTCTCATTGTTTTAATAGCTTCCTATTTGGCTGAACCCCAGGCAATAGAAACAGGATTTGGTTATGGTGTGTGGCTCCATGGAGAAGCTGTTGCAGCTGGCATGGTATAGAATTTGCCTGATGTGTTTTTCTTATCTTCCATTACTATTTACCAATCCTTACTTCTCTTGTTTGTATGCTGACATTCAGGTCATGGCTGTTGACATGTCATACCGCCTTGGTTGGATTGATGATTTGCTTGTGAAGCGTGTTCACAACATTTTAGAACAGGCCAAGCTACCCACATCTCCACCAGATACCATGACTGTGGAAATGTTCAAGTCTGTGATGGCGGTAAGGGAATTAAATGCCCCTGTTTCTGCAAGTTCAATTTGGTTTTTCTCATCATTAAAGCGTTTGTATTCTACTCCTTTGGCAGGTCGATAAGAAGGTAGCTGATGGGCTGCTAAGGCTTATCCTTTTGAAAGGCCCTCTGGGTAATTGTGTATTCACCGGTGATTATGATAGAAAGGCCCTGGACGATACACTTCGTGCATTTTGCAAATCATGATTCCTGTTATCACTGATTTTTGTGACCAGCTGCATACGATTGTTGTACCACCTGATGTGTGCTGTGTATTTTAAGGTCTTGCTAGTATTCTTTACCATGTTTGCCTTAGTTGGCAGACCATTACTAAGCTGTAATTTTAGAAATTTGTCACAAGCAATAAAGTTGGTTCTTATTTTCTGTCTTTTATTTTATTTATTTATTTTGTAATCACCAACCCTAACCGCGGAGAAGATCATGCCCTGTATTTTGAAGACTTAAGATGGGCAGCAAGGCTTAACCTGCAAGACAAAACTCGAGATGACTGCATTGATGGTGTCGTGGAGGTAAGTCCAGTACCCAAGCAAGGTGTTCAAGGAAAGCTTTTTAAGTGTTAGAAATACCTACAATGTAAAGAGCTAGAAACCTTGCTGGTCAATATTGGTGTTGCTGTGTTGGTCGAGTAACCAATCAATTCGACTCAAGGTCTGACGCAAATAGAGGTTGCTTACTCTCCCTAGTAGCGAAGGAAGAGGGCAGGGCACGGTGTTGAATTGGCTTTATGACCTCCCTGTTAGTGGACGTCAATGTTAGCGGCCATGGTTAACTATCACCGTATAGTGAATGACATATAAATTTTTTTGTGATCTTAATGTGGTAATCTTTATGCATGAATGTCCTTGCCTCTCGGATAGATGGTGACTAACCAGTCTAACAGTTCTAGACTTCTTGTTCTCGGCTTTCCCTTGTTTAGGTTTCTTAAAGTAGCTAAGCGTACCTGGGCTTATGGTATTGTGAATTTCTACAAATTCTACTTGGAAGGTGATTGTGTTAGCCCTCAATTTCTTTATAATATCAGAAAAAATGAAACGAGAAAAGATAGCCATCATAAAGTCGTGTCTAACATGGAAAAATTTTATGTTATGGAATAACTGAAAATACTTATTTGAAATTCATGGTTTTGGAGCTTATAAATATGTCCAATTTAAAAGCAAGTATTTTTTTTATCTTTTTACCCAATATATAAATGATAAATCTGATGGAATTTTGAACCCAATTTGAATCCATTAGAAATCGCATTAACATTTTTAAAATTCAATTTGAATTTATAAGGTTCAATTTCATTTGTTTTATTAAACAAATTGGATCCGGATTTCCTATGATTTGATCCGAATTCAATCCGTTGACAACCTTACTTAAAAGAGAGAGAGAGAGAGAGAGAGAGAGAGAAAAATTGAATTTAGGTTCAAATATTATTTTCATTTTTGTGGGTTTTGATGTGATTTTTTTTTTAATCTTCCGTCTTTTTAACGTAAATTTATAGAATAAGTAGTAGTTACTAGTTAGATAATCTCGTTACGTTGTGGTCGGATAACCATTATATAAGCGGGGTTAACGATTCGTATGATGTGATGCGAGTAGAAGTTTTATTTTTAGAGATTAATGTACATCAAATCTATATATTAAGCGAACTTGTTTGATTTATGTGTATTTATTAACAAAATAATTTATAATATTAGTATAAAAATTTGTATTTGAATAATTAAGAGGTTTTTCAAAACATTAATTAAATTATTTTATTTAAAAATACAAATTTTAGAACATGAAAAAAATAAATAACAAATAATCGATGTTATGTGTGCGGATATAATTAATTTTTAAGAAAACTAATATATATGTATCGTACTTAGTAGATTCGGAGTATATAAAATAAATAAAAAAATATACAAAAAACCCACTCGAAATCTCATGGAATATATCGAAGTGAATAGATTTAAATAAAAATTATTATAAAATTAGTTTCGATAAATTCGATTATATATAGATATATATAACCAAATAAAACTTGTGAATTTTTTAACTAATTATTAATTTTTTTAAGAAAAATCGAGTCAAATTATTTTTTTAACTGATTATTATTTTTTAAAAAAATTAAGTCAAATTATCTAAAACACACTATTAGCTCTCTCTCTCTCTCTCTCTCATAATTTACATATACAACTACGCTACTCTCATTTAAAAATCATATAAATAATTAATCGTATAAATTATAATAATATATTTTAAAAAATAAAATAATCACGTTCTTAAATTTTATTTCAAAATAAATATATATAAAAATCAAATTTATTAACAAATAAAATTATAAAAAAATAGAAAAATAAATTTGATGAGAATTTTAATAAGAAAAAAACAGTTGAAGAAATAAATTTTAAATAATAAAAATAATATAATTAGATATATATATTCAAACTAAAATCTTAAAAAATGTCATATATATTTTATTATCGTCAAATTATACGTAAAACTAAAAAAAAAAAAAAAAGAAACAGGCTTAGGCAGGCTTGGCTTACCTCCCAAGTCTGCACAAACAGTCCCGTTTATTTTTTTCTTTTCAATAATTTATTTTTATATTTTTTTTTATGAAATTACGTGTAAAAATATAAAAAAAACCAAGGCTAGGCTCCCAATCAGCACAAAAAGAAATGCTACAGTAAATAAATAGTAAAAATCTCATATTTTTAAATTTTTTTAGTAATTTCATGAATATTTTAACTCTAAGAGTATTTTAAAATTTATTTACTGGACCTTTATCAGTATCTTTTTCTTCTCCTTCTGTTGTTCTCGTAAACCAAAACAGAAACGTCTTTCTTGATCCCTTGCTCGGGAACCATGGGCCGGGGCTCGAGGTTACCCTAAAGATAAAAATTATCTCTTTATTTAATCAAATAAAGGATTCCTCATACATTCTTTTAAGATCAAATCAGTTGCTAATCAGTCGGTTACATGGCTTAATAATGAGAATTTTGAATGTCTAATTAAATAACAGGAAGCAATTATTTGTATTGATAATTAAGAATTCACCTCAATGTGACTCTGTTAATCTCATTTTATAGCTAAAACTTAGGGCCTTTATTGCTTAAATAATGAATCAGTTTCTGCTTTTGTAACTGTTTCTTTTCTTTCTTGTTTGGTTAATGCAGGATACAGTCAAGAAACGCTATATCAGACTTCATGACAGTCTTTATCATATTAACTTGACAGATCTTTTCGATTTTTACTATCAAATGCATGTCTAGCATAGATGAATTTAAAAAAACTAGTCGTCGATCCTAAGTGTCTTGCTCTTGCTGTTGCTCTTAGACCTGGAAATCACTTCTGCAATATGCATCAAGCATGCCCATCTGACCATCTCAGAAATTAGCATCGTCTTGTTCGCATTTTAGTCTAGTCAATAAAGGGACCTGCCTCCATGAAAACATTTCTCAATTGGATAATTTATCCTCGGATTCCATCATCACCACTAGCTGGACAACTTTTTCCAAATCTATGTCGTAAATCCTACTTACAGGGCTAAACTCAGGTCCTCTTCAGCTTAAAGTTCTTAAACCTTTTTTAGTACTGCTTTTGAATCAAATCTTCCTAAATTAATATTTTCGTGTCCCTGATCTTGTCTAATAAAGGGAACTGTGTGCATGGAAATATTTCCTAATCGAATAATCTTAGTCTTACCATTAAACAACCAAAGACTTTGGAATAAAAGAAATTAATTAAGGACAGACAAAATCATTAATTATCTGTACCTGACTTTGTGGCGCCGTACGTGGATATGGTGCATTGGTGTTAATTTGGATTAAATTACTTGGAAAACAAGAAAAGTTTCCCGTTAATTAAGGAAAACAACAGGAGTTTCTCTATGTCTTCGTTAATTTAATGGCTGATTTTTATTTTTTATTTTTTCTTTTAATTCAAAGCAGAGTAATTTATTCCTATAAATCCTAATGAATGCGAATCTTGAGTTTTTCATCTCTTCTACTGTTACCTTAATAATTAAATATTGAATATATTATTGATAAATTATTTATTATTTACTGAAAATTAAATATTAGATATAATAAGATTGTTTGATAAATAATATTGATGAATTTATTAAGAGTAATACATGATAATTTTAACCGTATGATCATAACGGTGATATTTTTAATACAAATAAAAATATATACATAGATGTTTTTATTTATATAAATAAATAAGAATATTTATATTAAAAAAAAAAAAAAACCTCATCTTAACGTGCTAAATTTCAGACCTGAACTTCTGCTTCTCATCGCTAGATTTGAAAATTATAAACTTTGTCTTTTTCTTGTACCCAATTCCTTAAGAAATCTGTCTTCTTCTTCGTCAATTCTCAAACCCAATCATTGTGGCGTACGTGGAAAATTCCCAGACAGCATACCACGGCGATCAAACTTGCAAGTGCTAAATTTGTGGAGCAACAGATACCTTATTGGCTCTTTCCCATCATCCAATGTGAGTAGTGCTCTTTCACCTTTGACTCTATTTGGGTTTTTCCAACGATTGATGGGAGAGATTCCTTCCTCAGTTTACGAGCTGAAATTTTTAAACATCCTTTGACTTGTCCAACAGCAGCTTTATTGGTTCTATACCACTACGTTTAGGGAACTTTTCGGTGTTGCATCTAGGCACGAACAATCTCCAGGGCACTATCCCTTCAACATTTTCAAAGGGGAATAGCTTGAGATATCTCAACCTCAATGGCAATGCGTTGGAAGGAGAAATAACACCATCTATCATCAACTGTACAAAGTTAGAAATCCTTGACCTTGGCAATAATAATATAGAGGACACATTCTCCTGCTTTCTAAAAGCACTTATAGAGCTCTAGGGGTTTCTTAAGGGTCCAACTACAAGTCACGCGTTCCCCAAATTGAGGATTTTCGACCTTTATAACAATAGTTTGAGTGGTCCACTGCCGAGAGGGTATT
Organism: Dovyalis caffra; assembly: GCA_963924115.1. Classification (NCBI taxonomy): domain Eukaryota; kingdom Viridiplantae; phylum Streptophyta; class Magnoliopsida; order Malpighiales; family Salicaceae; genus Dovyalis; species Dovyalis caffra. Next base: position 530,518 of record CAWUPB010000950.1, on the reverse strand, counting down.
CCAGTAGTCTTGAAGCAATGATGGTCTCAGATCAAGATGTGGTGTACATGAGGGCAACAAATTTCTCTCGGTATATGGAAAGGCTTGGAAATTGAGTCTGTTGAAATCCAAAAAACTCTCGCATCCATTGATTTGTCAGACGAGAATTTCACTGCAGAGATGCCAGAGTTGATAGGAAAGCTGAAAGCAGTTCAACACCTTCACCTCTCTCACAACTCCCTTACAGGCTGCATACAACCTTCATGAGTGGAGATTTTGACTAAGCTGGAATCGTTAGACCTCTCTTGAAATTTCTTTAATGGAAGGATTCCTATGCAACTGACAGATCTAACATTTCTTCAAGTCTTGAACCTTTCATAAAATCGTCTTAAGGGACCCATACCTCAGGGAAAGCAGTTCAACCCGTTAGTTCAGGGCTTGTTAGAAAGAAACTTGGGATTATGTGGACGTCCATTGTTAAAGCAATGCATCAACGATGATACACAAGAACTGCTGCCATCCAATTCTCTGCTTCGAGTTACTACAATTCTTTTGTCCCACAGTTTCTTTGGCCTCATATAAATTTTAAGATTCTAGGATCGTCACCTAAAGCTGCATCCGATAATAGAAGAATGAGGCAAAATCCACCTTCGTTTTTCACAAAGCCAGCCAGCACAAAGTTCTTGTTTGTTCGACTGGTATTCTCAAAGCCATGACTTTCGTGACACTCAATCAATACCTTTTAATTTCTTTTACTTTGTGAAGACTATATCAGTCAGAATGTCCAGTAAGGAATTTGTTGGCTAATTGTGAAAAACCTATAAAATTAAAATTTGGAAGACTTTCTAAGCACAAAGTTCTTGTTCAGATGGTATTCTCAAAGACATGACTTTCGTGACTCTCAAAGCCATGACTTTCGTGACACTCAGTTAATACCTTTTAATTTCTTTTACTTTGTGAAGACTATATCGGTCAGCATGTCCAGCAAGGAATTTATTGGCTAATTGTGAAAAACCTATAAAATTAAATTTTAGAAGAACTTCTCAGCACAAAGGTCTTGTTCAGCTGGCATTCTCAAAGCCATGACTTTCGTGACACTCAGTCAATACCTTTTAATTTCTTGTACTTTGTGAAGACTATATCGGTCAGAATATTCAGCACGGAATTTGTTGGCTAACTGTGGAAAACCTATAAAGTTAAATTTTGGAAGACCTTCTCCCTTCAGGCTCCTGATGATTCAGATGTTGCTAAAATCTTTACAATTTGTTACAATCGATATAGTTGTTACTATACTTCTGATCATTTTCGTGCATTCTATTCGCTTGTTTGTATATTGACAGGTCTCCTGGGTGTCAAATTCTTCATATATATCCTGGATTTTTGAAAGTCTGCCTATTTGTCAAGGATCAAGGTGTAGTATCTGAAATGCGAGGAAATCACTACATGGGCGGTAAAGGAAAGTGAAGGCCATGCAAAGTTCATCTGCTTCAAACCTTCTGGCTGTTGCTTCAACTACATCTCCATACTTGGATTCTTCTATTACAGATAGCAGTCGACACAAAATCAAAGATTGTCCCTCTAGCAGCATAGAAGGGATCTCATCAAGAATTTTGGATAAACCAGCCACTCAGGTCTCAGCCAGCTTGCAGCATCAAGAGGCCTCTCTGTTTCACAAGCTATAACTCCGTTTCAAATTACTTGTCTTCAATCAAATAATCGATCTTTTTCATTCAATTCTACTCTGAACTAAATTTCCTATTTCAAGTGCCCCAACGTTAAAACAAAACTTTCAAGTATATATGTGAATGAGTGAATGAACTGCGTGTGGTATGTGAAAAAAAATCATGGCTGAAAGCATCAAATTGTTATTAGATTTTAGAATATAGTTAACCGAACAGGAAGCACATGCATCAAACGGTTTACGCCTCTGCAAAGCCAAAAGAGCGCCATGTTCTTGCTATTGGCTGCGGGTTGGATTGCAATTTCCACAAGCACCAGATTCGATCGCAATTTGGCATAGCTTGCATAGCCAACCTCCACAATTTCTTCGACTCAAATTAGCTGCTGGTTTCACGTCATTTGCAATTGTGCGAATCACACGGTCTTCTTGCTTCCATGAAATGCATGTACGTATGAGAGACTCCAAGGTGGTGCTAAAATGAAAGAGATCGATCTTTATTTCTATGTTGTTGTAAAGATAATAATGAAACGTAGTGAAACTAAATTCAAAGAAGCATGGAAATAATTGAGCAGAAAATATGAGAGTACATCTCGGAAATGGTGGCAAGGTTTTCATTGTACGTAGTTTGCTAATGTTTGAAATAGCCATTGGATCATGACTAAGTCAATAACCGAAATTCAAAATTCGCGGGTGAATTGAGTTTCTCTTTGCCGTCAATTTATTTTATTTTATGATAAGTCAAAAAATAAATACTGTTTTAAAAAATCGTCTTCTTTAACTTTTCATACGGTGTAAAAAAATTATTAATTTTTATGCTATGCTAGTATTTTTTTTTACCTTCTTAAAATACAATATTTATTAAAATTATTAGTTATCAAATTTAATCATATCTTACATCAAACCAATATTAATTTTAAAAGAAAATTTATTCAAAATTAAAATGATAAATAAAAAAAATCATTAATTTAATTAACGCTTAAGTTTAAACAATTATAAAAAAATAATATATTAATGAAAATACTTTACTATCAAAATTTCAACATGCAAAAAAGTATTTACAAAATGAATAGTTTTCATATAATAAGAAATTTATCTTTAATCTTTTTTTTTAATGTCTACAGTATCTGTCCCTTTGAATTCCTAAGGTAACTTAAGCTTAAAATCGAGACTAATTTTTTATTAAATGTATAATTATCTGAAAAGTTTTTTATGCATGTAAAAATTCGAAAATAACATCATTTATCTAAAACCTTTCTACTCAAGGCAACCCCCACCGATCAATGTGTTTTATTTCATAAAAGGTCGGGAAATGGTTGTGGGCCACAAGCAAAGGAATGATGCTATTTATCCACCTGAAATGAAGACTTTAGGGTTCTGTAGGGCTACAAAAGTACTCTATCGAAAAGCAATTTGGTGGAAACTGAAGCTGACACAAGGGCTAGTAGACAGTGATAAAGATTAGCTAAAAGGGTAAAGAGATTGAACAAGTATGGTGTGAGTGACACAACTCTAATTGCCAGGCTCATGGTGTATGCATGTACATGAGACTCAAACCATCAGAAACATGTGTCCCATTTATGTATAAATAAATTAAGAACAATACAACTTTGCAAGATGCCTAATTGATAAATTCAATCATTTTTTGTTGATTTGATCACTAACCCCATATTAAGTAATTCGAAAAGTTGTTGCAACGTCAACATAAACAAAAAGAGATGGTGAGCTATGGGATTGGATTAGGATGTATTAATTAGAGTGTATGGGATAAAAAGAATCTCAAAAGTTAAGAAATTATTACATATTCATGAATCACAATTCATTGGAATTTTTATTTATTTATTTATTTAAGGAATGAATTAACTGAATGTTGCATTTTTTTTTTAATCTTCGTACATGTAGATGTACCTATCATAAAAATCAAACTTTAGAACTTACGTACAACTCGAATCTTGTTTAACAGCAAGCTCATACATTGTAATTGGGACCTATCATACCAGAACGTAATTTTGGGATAACTTGTAGTAGTACATAGATATATCTCATTTGGAATTTAACGAATATTGTTCTTACCTTTTGGAGCCTGAAAACTGTATAATTTAGTGTGACATTAAGGGATGGATATAAGAAAGAGTAAAGTTGTCCTGTCCAATTCTATCTCTTCCTAAGTTCCAAACAAAGATAGCTGTACGAGGATAGGTGGAGAGTCCGCAACCCATGCTCCGTTTTTAAATGCGTATTTTCCTAGAGAAAATAAGTAAAGGGGAACAAACGCAAACGAATCGGGGAGAGTGGAGGAGAGGTTTGTTTGTTTTGTGTTTTGTTGTTTGTTGAGTTGGCGAAGATTTTGGTTGTCTCTCATCCTCCTCACCTTCTCAACAAACGAACGCTTCAACTGCATAATTTCACGGCCAGCTAAACATTCCCACTTTTATCACTTTTTTTTGGCACTTGTCTCTCTCTCTTTCTTCCCCCTTCTCTTTTGGTAATCCATCATCATTGCTTCAACAAAAAAGGCAAAAGAAAAAGAAGAAGCTCTTTTGGTCTCTTAATTTCTTCTTCTTCTTGTGTGTTTCTTGATTTTATGTTTTTGGGTTTCTTTTTCTTAATGAACAGATGATGATGGCGTGGAGGTGTTGGGATTTGTGTGTGTGATCAGGAGGAAGAGGGTGTTTTGTCCTCAGGTGGTGAAGATCTGAGGCTTTTGTTTCTCTTTTAAATAAATTTTAAGTTTTGTTTGTAATCAATCAGAAAAGAAAGAGAAATGAGCGCATCAAGGTTTATAAAGTGTGTCACGGTAGGAGATGGAGCTGTTGGTAAAACTTGTCTCTTGATTTCTTACACCAGCAACACCTTCCCTACGGTAATTCAATTTCAATTCCCCTTTTTGTTCCTGACTCGTTTGTGTCTTGTTCTTTTTCTCAGTTTTTGTGAGAAATTGGGATTTGAGTTCTTGAGTTTTGGTGGAAATGATAATGGGTTTCGTTATGTTTCTGTTTTCATTACAAATTTATTTGAATTGGGATGTCGGTTTTCTGAGTTTTGGTGGAAATGGAAATGGGTTCCATTTCATTTCTATTTTGGGATTCTATGTAAAATTTGTTGTCATTTTATTTATGATTTGGTTGGGTGGTAATTTGAGGGCAGTTCATTATTGGACATGGTTGCTTGATTTGGTAACAACTTCTTGGGAGTTTAAGATTATTGTCTTGTTTTTTTTTTTTTTTTTTTTCCAATTACGGATTGATCGAAGCTGAACTTTGCTTCTGTTTTTAGTTTGACCTGGCTTAAGTTTATTACCATGAAGGGTTTTGGTTTTTCAATGAAGAAGTGGGGCTATTTATCCAAATTAAGTTTTTTTCCCCTTTCCATTTTACGTAGCACAAAATTCCCGTTCTTGTCTTCTTATTTTCATGGGATTCAATCAAATCCTTCGCAAGTGGATATTATTCAATGTAATGGCGTTGCCTTATTTTCTTTGCATTGTTGTGATAAACAGGATTATGTGCCTACAGTTTTTGACAATTTCAGCGCAAATGTGGTCGTCAATGGTGCTACTGTTAACCTGGGGTTGTGGGATACGGCTGGTAATTCTACATAGATCTTTATATATTTTCATGAAATTTGTGTGTTTCTTACTCTATATTTTATTTTGGATGTGTGTTTCTGCTTGGATCTGACTTTGTTTTTTATTGAATCAGGGCAAGAGGATTATAATAGATTAAGACCATTGAGTTACCGTGGGGCAGATGTTTTCATACTGGCATTCTCTCTCATTAGCAAGGCCAGTTACGAAAATGTTTCTAAGAAGGTTGGTAATTAGACTGCATGAAATGCTGTCTTTTTTCCTTTTTTTCCAATCATAGATAAACTTTTCCTAGATGATGAAAAAATTCGAACATGCTGATGATTTCATACTTGGCTTCATTTCCAGTGGATTCCAGAGTTGAAGCATTATGCACCTGGTGTCCCAATAGTTCTTGTCGGAACAAAACTTGGTAAATTTTCTTCTCTTCTGGGGTTTCTGCACCTGTTTGCTACTTTCTGAGCATTGGTGATCTTCTATGCATGGTGTTTGATAGATGTGTGTGTAAACATGAAGTCTGCACATACCATCTTGAGTGTGTGATGATTGTTCATATGAGTTTGTTCATTCAACTGCTTTTTGTGCACAATTTTAAATTGACAGTGATCCTTTACATCTAACATAATAGAAGCTTTTATTGTCTATTGTGCATAGTTGCTCGTAATAATTTTTAAGTTGCTGTTCAGGAAGTTAAGCTTTTATTGTCTATTGTGCAGCAACACATGATTAGAAATTTTTGTGGAAAATGATTTACTTTTGACATGCACTTTTATATTTTATCCTTCTCTCTTTTTGTGGGATGGGTGATACTCAAAGTTCTGCTTTATGCAATCTGCTTCATGATCAATGTTTGCAGCTTGATTTTGTGAAAAGTTTTCAATTTTTGCGATTTTTTAACGGGCTTAAGTTAATAATTTGACGGGTGTTACTCTTCTAAGGGAAAAAAATAGTGACTTGTCAAGAGTACATCTTTCATATTGTCTAAATAAAGCTAGATGTGGCCCATAGTAGCTGATTTGTTGGTGGTTTTCTTTTTGTTTCTTTCATATGACCCTGTATTTCCTTTGACAAAGAGTCACTAATTTGTATTTGTCATGAGGTAGTCTATCTTTAATTTGTGATTTTCAATTCCTTGCAAATATGTTTTTCATTGGACATCCTCCAAACTATACAGAAGGAGTGTTTTTCTTGAGTTAGTCCTTACTTTTCTTGTGCTTTTCAATGAACCAGATCTTCGGGATGATAAGCAGTTCTTCATTGACCACCCTGGTGCTGTGCCTATTACTACGGCTCAGGTAAAAAATCCTGATTGATTGTGTGCTTGCTCTCATTTGAGCATTTAAATGAATTGTTGCCCTCCCTATTTCTTCTTTTGTTTTTTTAGCAAATCCTTCCTATTACTCAACTATTAATGGTGTTGTCTTTGAATATCTAAAAGGGAGAGGAGCTGAGGAAGTTGATTGGTGCACCTGCTTACATTGAATGCAGTTCGAAAACACAGCAGGTATAGATATTTTCCTGCAGACATTGTCTTTGACATTAAATGATTAGTGCACTTAAACTCAGTTGTTAACTTGTTCATGCAGAATGTGAAGGCTGTTTTCGATGCAGCCATCAGAGTCGTCCTTCAACCTCCCAAGCAAAAGAAAAAGAAGAGCAAAGCACAAAAGGCCTGTTCTATATTGTGATTGTAATAGTTGTGAAGTGCCTCTTTGCTACCAACATTCCTTTCCTCTCTTCCCATTGCTCTCTAAGAAGCTTAATTTATCGTCTTCCCAGACAGTAATTAGGATCTACGAAGCATCAGGTGGTCTGGTATTGGTTTTTTGGATTATTCTGGATCTCTAATTGTTGAATTGCATTACATGATTGCCCACCTCCTATTCTTAACTCGCGGTTTTGATATGTTTTATGTATTAATAGACTGGAACATCCCAATTAGGAAGACAACTTAGCCTCGCATGAATTTTTATATATGACTTTGTATCATTTGAAGAGCTTGGTTATGTTGTGCTCCCGATCTTGCTTCAATTTATTATCACATGATTTGTTTCTGATAAAATCTCTGCCTTTCACCCATACAGCAATGCTCCTAAACTCCTTTTTTAACTTTTACTTGGATGTTGCATGATTTAGAAACATCCTCAAGCGACTGAAAAGAAGAAAAATAAAGAGCCATCTAGGTGATAGCATTGAATGACACGGTTACTTCAGATTGTTATTTTGCCAAAAACATGGTAGCTGGTGATAGCAGCTGTTTCAGATTCGTTATAGGTCTGAAAAGGGTGGAGCCTTCAGTTTATTAGCCCACGACATTGGGTGTTAATAGATTTCGGCTTTAATGCAGAGTGGGAAGGGGGCGTGACCATTATTACCATCAGTTGGTTCAGTTCACGAGATGCTTTTTTTTTTTTTTTTTAATAACACATACCCAATTCATACACTTAAAGGCTACTATCAGAATTAGTTTGTTAAGATTTAAACCTATGAACTTTTATAAGAGACAACCACTATTGAGAGATAAGCTGTTTGATAAGACGCTGGTTTTGCTTTTCATTCTTTGTTTTCCCCTTTAAGAGATGCCGAATTGCCGATATTTTTATGGATTTCGACATTGTATTGAATCTAAATTGGCACAATGTGGTCCTATTTGAGCATGGTGAAGTAGTGATCGGACAATGCCTTAGGACCATGCGGCTGGGAATTAAAACATGCTCCCCTGTTTGTGTGAAAGTCCACAAGCTGTCTGCAAACAAGTTCAGCTGAGCTAGAAGGGAAAGGATGAAGTGAGTATGGATAGTAACCCATCCATCTTGTTGGGAGAGAAAGGATGGAGGCTAATCACTAATCAGGCAAAGAGAACAAGGATATGAAATATACTTCCTTGGGTTTCCATCCATTGTGCCAAACAAGATAGATACTTCCTTAGGTTTCCACCAAGGTATTTTTAGGAAATCACTGATGGATGTTGGTTCCTTTCGGGATTTAATCCGTCAAACTCATCAAGGTCCCTTCATAGCCTAAAATTCCCGGGTTATTTTGGTGCATAACTGGAGCATGAGCCCATCGAGGTCCCTTCATAGACTAAAATTCCTAGGTTATTTTGGTGCATAATTGTGGCATGAGTTATTATGCTACTCTAGTGAGGGGTTTAATGGTAATTTTCTTTATCCATTCTATTGCAATTTGACAATTTCAGACCCTTAGTATGGAATTGCATCATTTGAACCCTAAAGTATTGGTTTTTGGGCAAAATTGATCCAATTTCTTAAATTTTACGTCATATGTAACGATTAACACTTGACCATTACTCGTTGTTGTTTATTATTATTTTTTTAAAGAAAAACTGTTTAAAAGATGAATTTAAAATTAATTGGGTTAGAGTCGTCTATGTTATCCTCTTAATCTAACATTTGCAAAATGGAAGGGAAGAGAAAGTAAGGTTTTTGAAATCAAATGTTTTTTCCGTAACCGAGGGAGAGAGAGAGAGAGAGAGAGTTGGTTAGTCTTAGCTTGAAGACAATCGAATCCCTAGAGAGCTGAAATTACGAGGAGAGAGGAGAGATAATGTTAAAGTTTGTTAGGTTTTTTTCAATGGGGTTGAATTCGGGATAGAAAGAATTATTTAGGTCATTTTCAATTTTTGTAATCTTTCTCAAATGTGGTCTCGTGATTGTAAGATTTCATGGCTTCCTATTCTTCTTCTTTTTCTACTTCAAAATCATCAAATACAAAAGCGTTAGTGATAAAGTAGTGGTGTTGTATTTTTTGTTTTCCGTGTGTTGTCAAATTCATAAGTGAAATGCCAAATTCAACTTTGGTATTGCGTATTGAAGGAGAGTTTATTTGAAATCCCTATTTGAAGTACATTGGTGGGGTTTGTAAGATTAAATTAGTTAACCGTGATTATTTTTCCTTTCCTTGAAACAAGTTGTTAAAAGTTATGGATGAGTTTATCCCGAAAAGATACATTGTAGAGTTTTGAGAAATGGGGATACATTAGAAACTCGATTGATTTGTATGTATGAAGAAGCATCTTTGTTTCCATATTTGGATGATTTCATTGAGCAAGGGAATATGGAGTTTTTTGTGGAGTGTGCAAAAAAGTTAGTTATTGATGGGAATGAATTGATGGAACTTGAGGATGGTAGTGGTGTTCATTCGATAATTCGGTTCGATTTTAAACTTTTTTGATCGGTTTTCGATCAACCGAATTGTCTAAAAAATAACAAAAATCGAATCGAATTATTATTCGGTTTTTTGGTTCGGTTTTGAAATATACTAATTTTTTTATTCGATAATTCAGTTTTTACCTATAATTAATACTCAATATCATATGTTGATTCGATCAATAACTTAATTAGAATTGCATCGATTTCATGATCTCAACATTCACTCAAAGATCAACCTTTTTTAATGACAAGCCATAAGAACACATATACCCTATCCAAATTTCAAATAGACTACAATGCTACACTATTCTCTACACTTCAATAATGAAAAAGCAAGAATGTCAAATAACAATTCAATTTCAAGTATTCAAAAAATAAAAAGTTAAAAACAATAATTCAAGTATTCAACATTCCTAAATTACCAAGTAACATAAGTAATTTAACAAAGTAAAAGCAACAAACCAACAACGAGAAAGTAACAACGAGAAGCCAACAATACAAAACTAAGTCACTAATAACTTGCCAAGTAAAATAATTGAATAAACTCCCATAAGTCACAACCACAAATAGACAAGTTCAAGGCTTCAAGCAAAAGGTTCGCTAAATGAAAAATCCTGCAAAGAAAAGGAAAAAAATGCCAATTCTATAAAATATAAAGGCATTTACAAACATAAATGGACACACACAAAGATAATTAATTAAAAATTTACCCATGTCACTCAAAAGATCAAACCACCATCCATTCATTATATACCTATCATAAGTGCATCCGTTGAAAGTTTTAATAGATCTATAAAAAAAAAGTCAACACTTTAAGTCTTTAATATTAATTTGAAAGGAAAAAAGACAAATGAAAATATAAGAATTGAAAAACTTATCGACTTTAAGTTTCTCAACATCTTGTAAATCTTCTTCGATAGTAATTGGCATCGAATTTCGAAGCCATTCTTGAGCACATACAAGAGCTTGCATAATGCTAGGAGTTAAAGAACTCCTAAAGGCATTAAGAACTCTTTCTCTAGTGCTAAATGCTGATTCCGAAGGAATGGTAGATATTGGAATCGCCAACACATCACGAGCCATTTTTGAAAGGATAGGAAATCGAAGAGAATTGATTTTCCACCACTCCAAAATATTAAAATTTTCATCCCCAATTTCGATAGATTCACGAAGATACTTATCTAACTCGATCTTTTATCTTCATCTTTACTTTCATTGAATTTTTGAAATCACGACATCCTCATAAGTGTCTTATTTTTTTCTTCATGGCATGATTGGCATCCGTTCCATAACTTACACTTGAAACTTTCATAATCCCACTACTTTGACCATTAAGACCTTGATTTGGTGATAAATTACAATATGAAGCATCCAAGGCATATGTACATTCTCTCACGTCATATTTCATCTTTTCTCCAAGGCAATCACCATGCAATTCGTTTAATGTAAATGCAACATAAGTAAGTTTATGTGTTGGATCAAGCACGACTCCAATATAAATCAACTTATTTATTTTCTTCATATCCCCCTAATACTTATCAAATTTTTCTCTCATTTTACTAGCCCTTGAACGAGTATCATCATCGGCACACTCTTGCCATTCTCTCAAATCAGCTTCAAGTGTACAAATTTCATCAAAATAATTATTAGAAGTGACATATAAATGACTCGAAACAAACAAAGTAAGGTCATAGAAATTTTTTAATATTGTCACCATCTTCCTATAAGTCCTCCAATCTCCGACACTTGGGTGGTCCAAATGCCCCATCACCAAGATCCACATTAAGTTTAATACTATATAAATAATCAATTTGATCATATCTCTTAAAAGCTCTCTCAAACTTTTGAGCTGAATCTAACATCAAATAAGTTGAATTCCATCTAGTTGAAATATCTAGATGTAATAAACTTTTGGAATCAATCTTTTCAATATCTATGCATTCTTTAAATTTTCTCAACCTAGCAGGAGATTGTCTAATATACCTCACGACTACTCGAATACAAAGGATCGAAGGATTTGTATTTTTTAACCTATCGAAACAACAAGATTCAAAATATGAGCTATACACCTTATATGAAGTAATTCCCCATCCGAGATGTTATGACCCCAATTATTCAAAACAACTCTTAAATATCTAATCATCACATCATTTGAACTTGCATTGTCTACAGTAATAGTGAAAAAATTTTTAATTCCCCAACTAATCAAACACTTTTCAATAGCACTACCCAAATCAATACCCTTATGACCATCAACTCGGATAAAAATTCAGAATCTTATTATGTAACTTCTAATGATTTTCAATAAAATGAGTTGTTAGACACATATAATTAATTCTTTGAATAGACGTCCATGTGTCCGTAGTGAGACAAACTCCTTGATAATTATTTTTCAAATATTACTTCAACTTTAATTTCTCATACATATAAAGTTGATAGTAATCTCTTAAAATGATAATCCGTGATGAAATTTTAAACCTAGGTTGTGTAATTGATATAAACCATTTAAACCCCACATTCTCTACAAATTTGAAAGGAAGTTCATCCACAATAATCATGTAAGCTAAAACATTTATAATGCAAGTTTGATCAAACTTTCATGTGCTTGAAAGTGTTCTCTCCCCTTGAACACTTGAATTAGATTGAAGGTTCAATTTTGGTTAGGTAGGGTCAAGCATATGTGGGTGTTTTTTGCATATGGCTATATGAGATTTAAGTACGAGTAGTACCATTTCTAGTAGGATAAGCAAGCAAGTACCTTATCATAGTAATTACATCTCCCTTGATGTCTTTATTTTCATCTTCAAACTTTGTGAAATGGTCCCATACAATTGACCTTGGCCTCATTACTCTTCTCTTCATCTTTGTGCTCACTTGCATGTTTGATGAAGAGCCAGCGAGTAATTGTATTTCTTCGTCGAGCTCGATTTTGGATGGGTTGAACTCTCAACTTTAGAATCCGAGGGTCCCAACATCTACACAAATTCAAAAATATATTTGATTAGAAATGATTAGTAAATACAAGTCTATAGTATTTAAAGTTTAAATTTTAAAAATTAAAACAATGGGTAGTGGCCACTAGCCACCCATAAGCGATGAGCCTACTAGCCATCTCATGTTTCATGCTTCACAAATGACAAATCACAATCAATTGATTCAATTCTTTTTATTTCGGAACCGAATAAGACTCACTATTTCAATTTTCAGCTTTCATTCAATTATCAAGATTCAAAAAAGAGATTTTAAAATTTCACACACATTACATTCATATACCCAAAATCAATTAATTCAAATCGACAAACATTCATTCTGCTATCCGTTTTCAACTTTGTGAAACAAATTCAAGCTCTAGTTACTTACTTTCTCATTCCCAAATTTGCTTACCCAAATATGAAACAAAATCGATCCACCACAAAACCTCATTCTACTATAAAGAGAAAGAGATGAAAATGTAAAAAAAAATCCACCTAAAAAAAAAATTGACATTTTGACTGGATTGGGTACTGGAAACTACCAAACTATAGGTGGAGGAGAAGGAGGAGGAAGAAGGCCTTAGGAACCGAATTGAGGTATGAGGAGAACCGAACTCTGTCACTCTAGAGGAGGAGGACGGACGAGCCTCTAGCAATCGACGGTCCGGCATCGCCAAAGCCCGAAGTGAGTGTGTGGAGATTAAAGAACAGGAGAAGTGACTAAGTGAGGACCGAGGAGAACATGAGTTTTAAGTTTTTGGGGCGGTAGAGTCGTAGACGTAAATGGAATTGCGAAAGTGGAACCGTGGAAGGCTGGAAGTAGGATTGCGGGAAGCTAGTGTCAATCGAACTCGTGAAAGAGAAGAGCTAAAATGATATATTGATATTAGATTTAGGGTTTTGTTACTTTTGTAACTTTGCTTAAAATTCGATTTCTAGTGGAAATCGAATGTGTTTAAAAAAACCCGAACCGAACTAAAATAATTTTGGTTTTTCGATTCGATATTTTTTTTATTTTTTAAAAAATCGAACCGAAATTGTTAATTCGGTTCGATACAATTCGGTATTTTGATTTTAACGGAATAGTGAACACCCCTAGAGGATGGTGTTGAGAATATGTTCCGAAACAAAAATATGAGGACAAATATGGATATTAATGCTAGGATTAGTGAAGGGCGGTAGTGGTATTGGCTTTAATGATGTTGTAATTTCTTATGAAAATGAGGTTATTTATGCAACTTAGGGTAAGGTTAATTTAATAATGTACATGGTTGCATCGGGAGACATGGGCATGCTAACACCCAACATAGTGTGAGAGATGCTTTTGAAAGCAACGAGGTAGGGCTTGTGTCATATGACATCACGAGGGAAAAAATGTGATAATGTAGAAAGAAACACTTAGGGATTGGTAAATTAAAAGAAAAAAACTAAAGACATTATTTCAGAAGATAATGAAGATAATAGGGATGGTTATGATAGTGTATTAAAGCTAGGTGATGATGTAGAATTGATTGATGTGACGTGGCTTACCGAAAATGATGATGAAGAGTTAGTTGCTCGCTAGAAACAATTTTGTAAAGTTAAAACATGCGAGTAGTAAAAAAACATTACTCTTATCCCGAATGCACCACCATATGAAACTCCAAAATCAAATAGATAAAGATCCAAGAGTAATGTCTGCTAAAGGAGTGAATTTTGGTGTAGGTTTATACGAGTTTGATTCAAAAGAAGATGAAAGTCATTAATCAAATAGTGATGATGATGATGAGACAGATTGGACTACGAAGAAGAAGTCCAAAATTATGTATTTTGATGACACTACCAAAGATCCATAGTTTACATTTGGCATGAATTTTAAAAATAAATAACAAATCATCCAATCTTTAAAAGATCATTGTGTGTTTAGGAATAAAGAAATTGAATTTGTAATGTAGTGATAAGAATTTTCAATGGGTTTTCTATGTAAGATTTAAAAAGCATAAAGGTAACTTTAAACTTAGAACATGTGTAGATGGACATACATGTCGAGTTGCATTTAAGAATAGAAGGATTAAGTCAAGGGTTGTTGCGAAATACTTCATCAACAACTTTGGTAGTATTGCTTTGAAAATGAATAAAAAAGATGTGAAAACACAAACAGGAGAGAAATTATATTGTAACATAAGTCTTAACCAAGCTAGAAGAGCAAAAGAAATGATAAAGAAGCATTTTCATGGTGATGATAGTATTGCATATGCAATACCGCAAGTTACTTAAAAGAATTAAAGAGGAGCAACAAAGAAACCACCATTGAAAGTTGTTTTACCAAGCCTAGTAGTAAGAGTAATCAAGTGTTCAAAGCTATCTATATTTGTTTTGATGACTTAAAAAAGGATTCAAGCGGGATGCGGACCTATTATTGAAATGAATGGATGATTTTTTTTAAAAAAAGTTATAAAGGTGAGATCCTAATTACTATAAAAAGAGATGATAATAATGAAATGTTTCCTTTGGCTTGGGTTGTTATACTTGGTTTATTGAGTACTTGATGAGAGATCTTGATATAGAGTTTGGAAATGACAATAATTGGACATCGATGACTAACCAACAAAAGATTAGATTTTTATATGTGTTGAAAAATTTAATTAAATTATATACTTAATTATATATATTCATTTATAATTTGTAGTTTGTAAATTGTAGCCATTGAATTGAACTTATAATCTATTTTCTTGGTAGGGTATTGAGAAGGCAATAAAGAAGTTAATGTCATATGTTGAGCATATAAATTATGCAAGGCATATATTTGCTCATTGAAGGAAGAAGTATAAGGGTGAGGAGATTCATGAAACATTCTAGGTATGTGCAAAGGCTACAACCCAACTTGATTTGATAGCAAGAAAAAAAAGGATAATCTACTTAAAGTTGATATGATAGCATACCGCAAAGCTTTCTTTCAGTCAAACAATAAATGTGATAGTATTAAAAATAACATGTGTGAAGTGTTTAATGGTAATTTGCTTCAATTTAGATACAAAGCAATCGTTATAATGTTAGATGATATTAGGGTGATGGTAATGACAAAAATGGCGAAAACGAGGCAATTTGGCCGAGGTTAGGTTCAAGGGAGATTATGGACTAAAAATTTGGTGAAAGATTGAAAAGCAAAGTGAGTTAATTTATACAACCAAAATAATATTGAATGGTGATGACGATTATGAAGTCAATCGGTTTAGGGATAGATATCCTGCTAATATGCCTCATAGAAAGTGTGTAGTAGTAGGCTATGGAATATCGGTGGAATTCTTTGTGTTCATGCCATACATGTACTAAAAAGTGGGAATGAGAAGCGAGAAGATTATTTGGCCTACTCGGTATAAGAACGATACGTTATGAAGTCTTTCCAACTTACATTACAAGTTGTTAATAGGTTGAAGTTTTGGGAGAAAAAGAACTTGGTCTTGTTAACCCTCCACCACTAAGGAAGAATGCTTGGAAGAAGGAAGAATAAAAAGGATAGAGAGGAATGGGAAGTAAAAAATGGAGGGAGAAATTTATCAAGAAAAGAAATTATGGTTTGTTGTTCCCAATGCCATAAAAAAAAATCACAATTTAAAAACTTGCAAGGAGAAGAAAAGAAAGATTATTAATCTTTTTTTTAATTATAAGTGTATTAAAAATTATATTAAATAACTTCAATTTTTCTATTTTCTTTTGTATTACCGGATGGTGCTTCAACTTCGCTGCCCTAAGTGAAACAACAACGAAACAATATCCCAAAATATCAAGTGCTAGTGTAAAAGTGTATTACAACTCAAGAATTAAGAACAATAGTTACTTCCATGGAACTTAGAAATAAAAGACTTCCTAGATACATGTATGGCTTACATGTGAATCATGATAAAGGATTTTTAATTTGAAATGTAAGTTAAACACATATTTGGTCCGTTATTATTTTGTAATTTCTTTATATATGATTTACATTATTGTTTGCTTGGTTATAACAATGTTTTTGCTAATGTTTGCAATTTTATAGCCTAGAACATGTATTTCATAAGTTATAAATCCAGGTACTCAACCTCCAATTGAACAAGAAAATCAACAGGAGCTTGAACCAAGAAGAAAGGATAAAAAGCCAACCAATCCACTCGTCAAAATGAAAGAAAGAGCAAAGAAGAATCAAAACTCGAATAGATGGTGGTGCTTGAGAGGGAAATGGAAACGATTTATGTATTTTGAATAGTCAATTATATGTAATGGATCCTTTTTTTTATAGATGATAATTATGTGTAATGATGATGTCCGACTAATTTTATTGTCAATGGATCCAAATTTGGTTCCGTTTGCCTTTTTTTTTTTTTTGAATGAATATGTTCATGTTCATGATTTAATGATAATTGAATGAATATTCTTCAATTCTAGTGAATTTATTGCCATATTTGAAAAATTATTCATCTTGCATATTTGTTTTCAATTCTAAAAAATTAAAGTAATCTCCAGAATTAAAGAACAATTCTTCATAAATGTTTATTTAATCGATTTGTTCTTTCATTCTCCAGAATTGAAGTTTTTGCATAATTAAAGTTAAATTCTGCGAATTGAAGTTTCGCATATTTAAAGAACAATTCTACAAAAATCTACACTTCTTCAATTCCGGAGAAAGCAACACTTTTTACCGAACACTAACATCAACAATAAACCAACAAACCCCGTAAATTTAACATCAATGTTACATTTCAATTCTTCCCGTGCATTTTTTTTATATCAACTTTAAAATCATCATCAACACTAATATAAATATCAACATTAACCTTAAACATTTAAACAAGTATATACGTTGCCTACAAATTACCCGAACACATTTAACAAACCTTACAAATTTAATAGAACCCAATCAACATTAACTTATTCCAAATAACATCCTATTTAACCAAAGATCGTGCATACTAACAAAATAATAATTACAATCGGACAACCAAAACAATTATATGTAGAATGTTTTCTTCTCTCTATCTTTATTACCACTCGCCAATTTTGTCTTTTAGAGCTAGATTTTCTCTAAACAAGCGTTCATTCTCGGTAGTTAGCTTCTTTTCGGTATACTTCAAAACATTAATTACATTTCTTGCTCTTTCTATCACCATTAGATCTTGAAATTAAAAGTAATTATTATTTTTTTTACCGTCATCTTCGCATTGAATTTGGGACATGTAAAGAACCTTTTTCTAGATTATTATCACTCTAGAAATCCATTGAGGAGCTAAGACTACGTAATTGTAGTATCTTGTGGGACAATCCTCCAACTAATCATATTGGAATTTTTGAATAAACAATGAAGATATGTCTTCTACATCACATGCTTTTGCATTTGATGATTTTGAGGTAGTAGTAGAAAAAGAAGAACGGAAAGCCATGAAATCTCACAATTGCGGACTAAATTTGAGGAAGATTACAAAAATAGAAAATGTCCTAAACCATTCTTTCTTCCCCGAATTTAATCCAATTGAAAAAAAAAACCCAACAAACCCTAAGATTATCTCTCATCTCTCCTCGCAATTTCATCTTTATAGGGATTTGATGTTCTTCAAGCTAAGACCGACCAACTCTCTCTCTCCTTCTCTCTCTTAATTACGTAAAAAACATTTGATTTTAAAAAACCTTACTCTCTCTCCTTGTCCATTTTGTAAACGTTAGGTTAGGGGAATAAGGCGACTGTCTTATCCTCCTAATCTAACCCCAATTAATTCTAAATTCATCTTTTAAAAATTTTTTTTTCAAAATAATAGTAACGATCAAGTGCATTGATTGTTACATATAACGGCAATTAGAGAAATTGGATCAATTTTACTTAAAAACCAATGCTTTGGAGTTTAAATTACACAATTTCATACTAAGGACCTAAAATTGCTAAATCGCAATAGAATGAAGGCAAAAATTGCCATTAAATCCTCTAGTGAGGAGACTCAATGCTAAACTAGCAAGCAATAAAGGATGCCATTGTTGCGGCGAAGAACTAGTTGCTTAAATTCCTAAATTGCCTTGCAATAGGAGTAATTAGAATAGAAATTCCATCTAAGCAACTAAGATCTTGTTGTATTATAATTTGGTGAACATCTCTAAACCATTGGTTTTACCTAAAAAAGAAAAAACAATAATCACAATTAAGTTTAGCCTTTCTCCCTTCTCTAGCACGGATGAGGAAAAAACATTGGGTTAAAGGTTCAAGATATCATTTGATCTGTTTTATTTGTCTTAATCATATCCCTCTACTAAAATTTTCAATAATCATATCTCTATACTCTTAATTTGTATCCGAATTTCGTCCCTCCATCCAATTTTTCGAGCAACGACGACAATTTTCGACTTAAGACTAACAAAATGATGACACATGGCATTAAATTTTTCAAAAAAAATTTGAAAAAAATTTAAATAAATCCCAAAAATCTCCTATTTTTTCTATTTTTATGTATAGAAATAAACAATTAATTTCAACTCTAAAAAAAATTCTTTTCTTTTTTTTTTTTTTTGCTCTCTCTCAAATTCAAATGAAAAAATAGATTTTTTTTATCCATAAGAAGGAATAGAAGCAATTTTTTTTTTATTTTAGAAATATTTTATGAAGATTTTTTTGGGTTTGGATTGGAAAGAAATATTCATACTAAATTTTGAAAAAAAAATTACTTCTATTGCTTCCTATTCATAAAAAATTTTCTTTTTTTGTTTCAATTTGAGATAAACAAAAAAAAAGGTTTAGAGAGATATTAATTATTTATCTCTATATATTAAGATAGAGAAAAAAAAAAGATTTTTTAATTTTTTTAAAAAAATTTCAGATTTTTTGGGATTTTTTTTTCAAGTTTTTTTTTTTAATGAAAAATTTAATACCAAGGGTCTACATCTTTTAGTCTTAAATAAAAAATTATCTGTCATCGTCAAAAAAATTAGACAAGGACAAAATTTAGATGCAAATTAAAAATAAAAAGACAATTATTAAAAAATTTAATAAATGTACACAATTAAGACAAATAAAACAATAGAAGAACATCATGTACTTTTAACCCAAAAAAACATTGTAATTTGGATCTTAGAACTGTCTACTGGACTTGTTTTCTTCAAAAGGGAGAAAAGGGTCTATAATAATGCATGCCTTGCCCTTCTCACCATCAATGACAGAGAACATAATCCAGGCAAGTCATATGAGGATATTTCACTCTGCATTCTAAGAAGCACGAATAGCATACATTTTACCCATTCTAACTAGAGTTGAGAAGATTACAGCAGCCCAGTCAAAAGAGGAAACTTTGATCATGGAATGCTTATTCGCAAACTATAACTAAACAGACATGTCATACACAGCTCTGTAAAGATAACCATGGTGCCATTCACCAAAACCTAAAAACCAAAAATGACAGGGTTGGCTATGTGCTCTTGAGTCAATTTCATTGACCATAAATAAAATACCAGCAGATTATGCATCAGCGACCTGATAAGCGCACGGTTTCAACATTGAACGCTGGAGTTGTAAGCGTGACACTCCTCAGACCACCATGATTGCAAGATATACAGCTTATTCCACGAAAAAGTTAACAGTAGTCATGTTCAAACCATTAACATGAAAGTCGTTTGTGGCATCCAGTCATTCTGTCACGCCTTGATGGGCTCATATTTTTCACCAATTGCGCCACCTTTCTGTTTCTGGAACTGAATGTATCTTAGTGTGCTGGCTAAGAAAGCATCGGCAGCAGGATCTGGTGTACTATTGTCACTTTGCATCTCAGTTGTAATCAATTCAATAAGGCCCTGGATTGTAGCCACAGTGATCTGTGGGTTTCCCTTCTCAAAGAAGTAAAGATACCTTCATATAGAAAAGAAGGTTGGCATTTCCATTTTCAAAGATCAAAAGATAAATTACAGATGGAATTGTTAATTGGAATAGAACAATTACTTGTTCAGAATCTCAATGAAGAGCGACACTGATCCAGTGTTACCACGTGCGGCGTTGGACATTTGTTGAGCAGCATTTGCAATTCGTAAAGCACGCTTCAGGCAGATCAGAACCCTGGTTCAAAAGTAGATAAGAGAGAAATTAATCATAAACCAATAGGAAACAGATTGCAAATGCATTCAGAGGCAGCCAACTCCTCTCACAATTCGTCAAAGTTCATCACAGCCATAGTACTTCCTTTCCTACCGTACACTACAATAGCCTGCCACCAGCCTGTTCAGGATGATATAGTGACAAGGCACCTCATATGCATATTGTTGTACCCTTAATGATGCAAAGTTCTGATTTGACCCATGTTAATCACTATTGGCTTTTATCAGCACTAAAAACATGTCACTCACCGCTCTCCATCTTTCAAGTTATCCTGGTCTTCGACCCAGAATAGATGTGCACATCCATAAACTGCTCTGCACTGATCAGGCTTCTTTAAAAGCTTGGCTGAATACTGCTCACAAAGGTATCATGTCAGGTTCTTCACACAAATATGCTTTAAAAGCATGATTTAAAAAATTTAAAATATAGCAAAATGATGCTATAGGATTACCCCCGTGGCCTTGTGCGTTAAAGTATCCCTGTTCTCTACACCAAAGACATGCATCCTTTGAAGGGTCCCTATTACTAAATGTAGTGCCGTCACCTGTGCTTTTGAATCCTGTTGCAGCAAATGTGCACAAGAACAAAAATAACTGAATTTGCAACTTTGAGTTAAGTGAAATATAGGTTGATTAATGATGTGAATCAAATCAACTCACTGAGACTTCTTCTTCATATAGAATATATGCTTGAGTGAAAAATTCATATGCAACAGGCTCTAGATCACAGTCATTGGCAGCCTGCCAATTAGGAATCAGAAGTGATATCAAGTAAGAGAGGCAGCTTAATCAAATGGACCTCGAAAGTATTTAAGATACCAAGAACAACTCTAGTGCCAAAATCATGTACCTCGGCACATTGCAAGAACAGCCGTAATGCCAATTCAGGTGCTGGAACAATTGACAGAGCCTCAATTGTCTGTAAGAGAACAAATCATCAGCTCTTATAACAAAGGATCATTTTTACATATGACACACAACTTTCAGCACTACCTGATTCAAGAGCTGAAAAATTTTCTTAGGTGAAGTTGAACCCTCGTCTCCAAAAGGGTTTTCCTCCTGCTCTTGGCTGCCTTGAAGTCGCCTTACCAACTGTAAATGACAAACAGATGCTGAAGATAAGTTGGGAATTCAAATTTTCATTCTAAGAAAAAGATAGGCCGGTCACCAATATCTGGAGACTGGAAAAGGGATTAGAGGACAGCATGATTCACATGATGTGATCAGCAGTTACTCATGCCAGAAGGCAATGCTGACAAATAATGACATTCTCAGTCCAGAATGTGCAGCAGCAATTTTGACAACTTCAAGGTTGCTAGCAGTAGGCAAAAGCAAACCTTAAGAGATGAAAAGACAAGTGGGGGAACTGTGAATGGTAGACGCTTAGGTCCTCCAGTCATGACATGCTTCTTCACCGTAGATATGATCTGCAATTTGGGGCATATACAAATAAGACAAAAATCAAAATACAAAATTAGGCTTGAATCATTCAAGTGATTGATCATCACCCAAAAACACGCTTTAAGTAAAATAAAATAGGTGCAATGCCATTTAACTTTTGAAAATAGCTGACATGAAGATTTTGAAAAGAAAATGTACCTGAAACATTTCCTCTAGATCGTCGTTGTACAGCATCTGAATAAGACGTGCAACAGAATTCTGCTCCTCTTTGAAATCATCTTCATCAACCTAAAGGTAAAAGAATAAAACAATAATAACATTACCCTATGCAATGGATTAGTTTTTGAGAAGCACTTTAGAGGAGACGAGGTAAATACTGTTAACTGGATAGCAATAAGAAACAAGCATAGCATATGTGGTTATCAGCATTAAAAGTTAAATTTTTCTCATCACTTCTGCAGCACGAATTTCATAACATGAAAAGTGAAGTAATTTCAAATAACCTCTTCTTCAGCTCCATCCAAATCCTTGATAAGCCCTTTCATTAATTCAAATAACGCCTCAACCTACAGAATAAAATTGAACTAAGATTGGGTATCTAGAGCATATTGGAAAGATCAGGATGAACAAGCCAGAGAAACACACCTTGTCAGCAGTAGAGATACGTGTGTTGTTTTTCATAATACTTTGAATTATAACAGTTGCCATGATTTTATTTGTCTCAATATCAAGATATTCCATTACTCGAGGATAGTTTGAAAGCTTCAATGCAGTAACAATGTCATTATATTTCTCTAATGGAGCACTCAAAAGAGCAACAATTTGTTTTGTGGCTTTGCTGTCATCAAGCTTTCCTCTGCTGGATAGTTTCTTAACACATGCTCCCTGAATTATCAAACCAAAGAATCAGCTCACCTGTTCAAATATTCAATGGAACAAAATAATAAACATAGTTTCTTGTGAGAATCAAACTGTATCACTTAATTGGAATTTCAATATACACAAGCTATGTCTTTGACAAAATTTAATCGTTAGCTATTTCTGCAAGTCAAATTGACTGTTGAACACTGCCCAGAAAAAGACAGCTGAACACAAATTCTAGAAAACTTTCATTCATAAAAATTAGTGTCCCAATCAGTCATGATTTTAACCGTCAAATTTAATTTCATATAATGCTTTCAATAATTCTCTCTTCAAATTACAATGAAAACAAACATTGCCTTCCCTTAGGTTAAGAAAAAAAATCCATCTCCATTGGGAGGAAGCTCCAGTAAATAACGTTACATAGTGCATGTACAATTATGCATGTTTTTACTTTCTGAAGGCATGACCAAAAAAACAATAGAGGACAAAACAGAAATGATAAGTGGTTATGTCCCTAATTGATATATGATAAAATAAATTTTACAAAATCAGGATCTAAATTGCAATGCAAAAGTATTTTAGGCAGTCATTTATACCAGCACTTGATCAGCATAATCCAGCCGGTCAGGGTGAACATGGAGAGTAAATTTAAGAAGAGATGAATATAGAGTTACAGCTCCAAAAATTGGCATATCAACTTGCGCTTCTATCACCTGCATCAACACATTTGTATTAGTACATTCTAATTGTTTTAACATAGGCTATGCTGCCTAATGACAGTAACTTAACATACGGAGTCAAAACAGGTACAAGTAAGAATTGTCCAGAAAGGAAACATCAAAATCTCCTGAACTTTGTAGGGTTTTGGAAATGGGAAACTTCTAACAGGAGAACAGCACCTCAAACAACGATAACCATAGAGACAGACCCTTGTAGAATCCCATTCTCTTCCCAAAAAATGTATTTAGTTACCAAATAATACTCCTCTTTTTTTTTTGGTCTAACAATCTAGAAAGGCTGAGACACAAAAGTTACCTTTCCTATGGCATTGTTCAATTTGGAGAAGGCTTCTACTTGCAAGAATTCAGGTAAAACTTCTGTGCTTGAAGCTGCATAATTTGATAGCCTCTCCATTAATCTAGATAACACTGTCTTGATGTCAACAGATGGCTGAGAAACACAAGTAGGAAACAAAGAAAGCAGTTGGAATTGTTGCATTCATGCATACATTATATAAGAAAGACAATCACAAACCAGTATGCAACCATGTCAAATAAAAAAAATACAAAGTTACATACCTGAAGTTGGGGACAAGCACCCAGCAATATCTCAAGAGTTTGCAAATGATATTCATCAGGGAAGACTTGAATGATGCAATCCATCAAGTAGAACTGAGCAATTTCATCTTTACAATTGACAACCTATCAAAACAATGGAAATACAGAATTCAGTTTGGGACAGTTGGCAAGTATGCATCCCACACCACAAGCTCAAAATACAAATTATCAACAAAGTGAAAGGTCAAACCTGTTCGAGAACTCTGGGGAGCACAGTATCTTTGTACATGTCAAGGTCAACACCCTCTATCTGACTGAGGACATGCAGATTCTTCCCAACCTGATAACATAAGGAGGAAAATGCTAAGCTTTATATGACTGTGCCCACATACATCACAAAGTTGTAGGAAATTAACCATTTACAGGTTACAGGCATTACAAGATCACGCAGCTCACTCCTTTCTTTCTCCCGCTTCTCCTTATCCCGGGCAGGTCCCTGCAGACCAGAAAGCCCGACACCAAGCCTCAACTCATGATCAGCTAAGAGTATGAATGATTCATAAGCACTATAAGACCTGCATGACCAGAAATCATGCCCTCATGATACATTTTACCTTTATGACATGCAAGGATTGCACTACATGCATGCCGAACATGAGAGCAGGTAGTCACAGATATTTCAACCAACCTGATGTTGCATTCGCACCCATAGCTTGTTCATCTCAGTGAAATTTTGCAGCACGAATTCCACAGCATCCACAACAGTGTCAGCATCTCTGCAGGGGTTCAGAAAGAAACCCATTTAATCAGTTTGAAAACCAACTCACCAAAAGAATTGGGGGAAAACTACAAAACCAACAAGAATAACCTATATCAACTAGTAGTCAGTAAATTGAATTAGAGAGTTCAGATGCCACTATTACTGAAGCAAACAAAAGACTTATACAGCTATTCATTTTGTATAATCTCATTGCAAATAAAAACAGATGGATAGGCCATTGAGGATGGTCACACTGACTCTGACTGTCGCCTTAGATAGGCAGATATGCTTCAAGTCATTTAGTGTTGACCTGATCAAAAGTCAAGCCCAACCAACCAAAATGGTGTCCAGACCACCAATTTGCTGCCCATAACCACAGAAATAAATGCCTTTCTCCTAAACTAAAATGAAACCCAAAATAACCATTTCATATCCTCACCCTTCATACTCTGAACCAATATCAGGTAATTTGTCCCTACTGACTTGAGAAAGGTAACTCCTTAAGAAGAGCCCACGGACAGGATGCTGAATGCCACGGCACATTTCAACAAGATCTTTAAGAACGTCTTTTGCTGGAGCTTCTTTAGATTTAATGTATACAGATCCTACAGTACAGAGAAGATACCTGAAATGGACAAAAAGTTGCATTAAGGCACAAAAAGTGGACACAAACACTGATAGTCTAAGGGACTGCCATCTCTATACTGATAGCAGAAATGAAAGAGGCATCCATGCGGCAGACTCCAAATAATTTGGCAGGGTTCCATAAAAAGAGAATGGTCCAGTATGATCAAAGATACTCATTGTGAGCAGGAACCAATAACCACACACACACAAATGAGAGATTATGAAGAGATAGTTTACAATTGAGAAACTTCGTAGTTATTGCAAAATTTTTCAGTTTTCTACAGTCTGACTTGCAAAATATAGTTACCTTCTGAGTTCTGGCTTACAAAATATATCAGCTACTTCAAAAATATCAGACATGTGGACTAAAGAAACAACACAGACAGCAGAAGTTATCTTCATCTAAAGATATCAATTTAGTTGCTATATTTGGACTTAAAAAGGAGTTGATTCATTTGCTCCTTAAGAGCTTTCTCTACCAACTAAACCAATAGCATTACCATGTCAGACAAATCGATATAATTATAACTCTAGAGTATTTTCACACAATTCCTTTCGAAAGCCATTAAGATGGGTATGCTATTTGCCAATATAGTCATTACTGGTGAATATTTGGATAAACCTTATAGGAATTGTAAAACCTACAAAAAATACATAACCCTCAAGGTTTAAAATACATACTTCCATGACACCCATTATGAAGTAAATCCTTGCAACAGGTTACGATTGAAACTCCTAAATTTAAACAAACAAGCTCCTCTCCAATGGTTAAAACAATGGGTTCATTTTAAACGAGGTAGATTTATCAAGTAACATCTGAAGCCCTTAGCTTTCAATGACAACTCATCAATCGAATACCAACTAAACAAAACAGAGGCAAATAAATAGTGACATCGTCACTTACAATCTCGGCAATATGTTACCAGCATGCTGCACCAATTCATACAAATCAATAATCGAACACCCACGGCGTGCCTCTTCTTTAAAAAACATCTCCAGCTTCCTTAATTCATCAAATGCTCTCATATCTAACATGACAAAATCAATAGCAACACACACAAATCAACCACAATTTCTCTCGTTTCCAAATCTAAGTAATCAGATCTCGAGATCTTGAAGAATCGAATTGCTTACATAATTCATAATACTTATGAGGAGAAAGCTTCGAAGTCCGTAACTCCGATAACATCTGAGCTGAATACTTCAAAGCGTCTCTTAAATTATTCGAATCCTGGCATAATTTAACAATTGATTCACTTAATTTCACTCGATTTTCAGCTAATTTAGTCGATTTCTCCTAAATTTTCTCGAGAAACAAACAGGGAAGTGAGAAGGTAGGGTTTTACCAGAGCCCGATGCATGTAAAAAGCGTTTTGTTGAAGGCCGGCGATTCCTGCAGCTAACCATTTCTCTTCGTCTTCTATTCCGCCTGCGATCATTTTTCTTTTCTCTCTCTAAAAATCTCTCTCTCCCTAAAACGATCTTTATAAATTTAATCGAGGTTGCGTTTTGACTTGTTTGTTCCGACGAACCTCTCGATTCTCAAGTGTCTGTCGAGGGTTAAAATTTCAATTTTTGGTATTTTCGATCCGTGTTATCTCTTTTCGTGTTCTTCAGGGATACGTTAGGCTCCTGCTAATGGAATCTAAACCGTCCTTTATGTGGAAGATAAGATCCACGGCATAAGTTTTTCCACATCATTTAAATGTTTTTGTAAGAAAACCTCAATTAGTTCCTAATTTATGTACTTATTTTCAATTGAGTCCCAAACTTATAAAATGTATCAATCGGGTCTCACCCTCTCCGAACAACTCTCAATAAGCTCCTTTTGTTAAGGTTTGATTTCTCATTAAATAAGTTGTTTTTGAAAAATATTTTACGTAAAAATATTTTATTTTATTATTTGTGTCGTTACCCAACATCGGACCGAACTCCTAAAATTAAATGCTAATGTGATTAATATTTACAAGTTTATTTACGGAGCTTTGGATTCGCCACCTAGTATTAAGGAACTAGAAACCTAAAAATAATGTCGGTCTAGAGATTCTATGATAAGCGAGTTGGTTACACGTTTAGGAAGACAATTATTCACCCTAAAAGTGCCCTTTCCGAAGAAATGTACCACATCTTGTTTTAATTCTGAATTTATCTCCTACATTTTCGTTTATCCCAATTGGTTTTCTAAATTTTTAAACAATTATTTTAGCAAAATTTGACTTTTTAGTTTTGAGCGTGGCATCGTATTGAAACAATCGTCGGTCCCTTTTGTCGGGTGACACGTCGGCTCAAACATCGGATCCACTTCAAACCTCAACGCAACCGGCGCATCGGAGGACATCCCGATTATTAAATGATCATTTGTTATACCGACAATCCCTATCAAATAGGAGACCTCTTCACGAAACGACAATCCCTATCAAAAGGAGATTCCGTTGAGAAATTACATGAATAAACAAATAAAAAAACGATTATAAAGTACATGCAATAAATTTAAAGAGGAATTACCTTAATTCAAGTAACAAAATACCGAAATTGAATACGAAATGTTTAAAAAATAATAATAATAAATAAATAAACCTAACATTTTTTTATATATATATTTTTTACTCCTATACATATATACACATGTATATAATGGCCGGACGGAATCGGTTCAGATCCCTTTCCTCACATTCGGTTTGTTCCTTTCTTTTTTGTTTACCTATTGGACTTAAACGACTTCGACCCAGTAGCTATCCTCGCATGGTTCAGTGCTAAGCCCACACCATCTATTTTAGTCGCCTCTAAGCCACACGTTCCCCTTATTCCTTTTTCTCAAAAGTTGAATCGGACTCCTTTTTTTCATTCTCTCACGCGATTTCCTTTTGTTTTTCTTTCTTTTCTTTTTCTTTCGTCTCCCTCTCCGGTTTATACGGACTTTATCGCACGGAATTTCTTCACCAAAAATCAAACCACTCTAATATAAGTGACACCCTTAAACTGTGGCTATGATTTTCATGACAAGTGAATGGGGTGTTTTATCTCTAGTTGGCTTTTACCACTCGCCTCCCTTTCGTTTTTTTTTTTTAAATTAGAACAGATTAATTGAAGCCGAAGTCAAAAGAAATTGGTATGAGTTGGGTTACCCAGGTGAAGCTTGCTGAATTACGAGAATTGATTAAGTCGGCCTAGTGATATTAGAGTCATCCGTTGTAAGTGCTCGGTTCGAAAAAACTTAGAAATTATGAACCTCCCAAACCCGACCAAAAAATTTTGATGAATGTCACCGCTTAAAACCCCCGCTCAAATCTCCTCTTTCCCTCTTTTTTTTTTTTTCGGGATACCGCCCTTTTATAGACATTGAGAATTTGAGTTTCACCTTCGATCAAACACTTTCAAATTTCAGTTTCATCCTAAATCAAATACCTTAAAATTCAAATTTTTTAGCTATTCAATTTGAACTCAAACTCGTTATTGAAAGGTGATCCAACCAAGCTAAACTGAATTTTTAAAATTGGGATAAACTTCAATCTGTTTCTTTTTTTTTAATTTATTTTTTGGTTTTGTATTTTTTTTATTTGTTTGTATTTTTTAAAAAAATAATATAATAATAATAATAATGGAAGTGTTTTTTTTATTACGAGTTACCCCTCTTTACAACGCTTATGATGCAAAGTCAAATGAAAAAATGTTTTGAAATGACTTTGTTTAATGAGCTTGTAAAGAAATTTTTTTGTTTTTTTTTTTAATTTTATATATATGATTAAAATCAAGAGTAAAATGGCAATGGGATAGCCAAATTGAAGGACGACTCGTTCGAAAATCAAACATGCAATACATGGCCAAATTGAAGGGCGGCCGACCCTAAAAATTAAATATGCGATACATGGCCAAATTGGAGGACGGCACGCCACGAAAATTAAATATACAATGCGAGGCCAAATTAAAGGGCGAGTCGCTTCGAAAATTAAATATGTTGTGATTGCTAAGCAACTCGCCTAAAACGATGAAGATCATTAGGTAACCTCGCCTTAAAATGAGAGAAGCATCTTTTCCTAAATGATGAACTAAAATTAGGCCACTCGCCTAAAAAGATCGTTAGGTAACTCTACCTAAACGATTGACTAAACGAGCAACTCGCCAAAAATGAGATGATCATTAGGCAACCCTCGCTCGAATGATGAATTAGGCAACTCTGCTCGAAAAATGATCGTTATGTAACTCTACCTAAACAATTTACTAAATAAGCAACCTTGCTTGAATGTTGAATTGGGCAACTTTGCTCGAAAAATAATCATTAGGCAATCATACCTAAACGATAGAGTAAATAGACAACCTTGCTCGAAAATATACATTAGGTAACTTTACCTAAGTAATTGACTAAATTAGACAACCTTGCTCGAAAATACACGTTAGGTAACTCTATCTAAGTAATTGACTAAATTAGGCAACCTTGCTCGAAAATACACGTTAGGTACCTCTACCTAAGTGATTGACTAAATTAGGCAATCTTGCTCGAAAATGAAAATGATTGATAGGTAACTTTGCTCGAAATGAGAAACTAAGATAGGTGAACTCGCTCGAATACGAGAATGGTCTATTGTTAGGCAACCTTACCTAAAAGAATGTGTGTGGAGAAACGTGAACCTTTTTTTTTTAATGATTGTTCCATCTTTTCCTTTTAGTCGTCATTCCCGAAATGTAGCAATGGTTAGTTCCTTACCCGAGAGAACCATAAGGCTGTCGACCTTTTCGACACTTAACTCCCCGTTGACGCCTCATTCTTGAAGTCCGTACAGAATTGTATCTCATAAGTACTTGTCAAAATTTTCTTACCCCGGGCTTGGATCACTTATTCACTTATGGAACTCGAGTCTCTCTTCTTTTTCTTCTTCTTTTTTTTTCTTTCAACTTTCTCCAACCAACTAAGGTAATAACCCACCACGTGTTGTGATCCTCCCTTGTGAAGCCATACTCAATTGCTTTGATTGCTTGCTAAACTTTAATTGAGTCATTATCCTCCCTTAGGATTTCTTTTTACCCCCGACTTGATGGCTTTAATTGCCTTGATTTATGCTCAAAAGATTATGGTTAGGCCTCTATTTCTCCAGTTGGTATAGTGATACCGTCATCCGATCGGTTGTCGAACTTGATTGGAGTTGGTAGATCCTTGGTCTTGCCCCAAGTATTTTCAATTTAATGGATTACCATTTAAGTCGAGCCATAAGATGCCCCTAAGTGTTGATCAAGATCAAACATTCGTGGTTCTCCTAACATAATTATGACTTGTGTTCAAATGCTTATCTTCGATGCTTATGTTACAATTTGCGAATTGATTTGTAATTTTTTTTGAAAAAGATCATTGAATAGGCATTTGGCTTTTATGGATAAAGCCGTATACTTGAAAAATTCTCTTAAAACAATTCGGATTATTTGAATAAAATATAGAGATGTTCAGATAAAAGTACTTTCATTCATCAAGATATTTAAATTTATTGATCAAAAGTCAAAACATGACATTCAAATGCTATGATGCAATTTCTTCAAGAAATTTGGGTGAGCAAGCAAAAAAAAAGTATTTTGGTTATGAAAATTTTGCATAAAAGCTGGCATTTGAAAGTAATTGGTCCAAGATAAATTGATTTCGGATAAATGAAAAAGTTTTGAGCATAAAGTATTTTGAAAAATAATGGTTTTGAAGGATAATTTTGCCTTAGAATATTTTGCCCCCAAGTTAGTTGATGAAAACTTATGATTTGATGTCCTAAAGAACGACGAACAACACAATGATTGATCATGTTTTTTTCCATCATTCTTTTTTTTAGATTAGTATCCAACCATTTAAGCAAACTGTCTTTTATCATAAAGGACTTGTACAAGCACGTAATATAGGTTATGGTTCGGGCTTATAAAAGAAGGATATAAAGGCTCAAAAAGTGTTTAAGGGTTTTCTAATATAAGATCACTTTGTTGTCCATGAAAATTTCTTTAGGCCATGTCTTTTGGACTCTATCACTTTAACCGTTAGTTGAACTGCGATGAGAAAAACTTTCCTTTTAGGCTTGCCACACGGATTTTGTCATTTTGATTGTTGACTTTGCTTTCCAGTCTCAACTCTATTTGTTTGTTTGTTTGTTTATCTTGACTCCCATCTTGACCATTTTTGTTTTCGGTACTATAGTAATCTTTTTTTCTTTTCTTTTTTTATTTTTAGGATCATTGATGGGATTTTTTTGACAAAAATTTTGAGAGTTTCATCGACCATTCATGGATTGTACAATCGCCCCCAAGTGTGAAGGGTGATCTTAGTCTCGGGTTATCATGAAAGAAATCATCAAACTCAAAGTGGGACGATAAGAGATAAAGATTTTGTAAGATTTATGAAAGATGGCATTTCTTCATCTCCAAGATCGATTCACCTATATCATTAGACACTAATCTCCTTTCAAAGATGACGATTTACCCGAGATCATGACTTGAGGATATTGTTCATATTACTTAAGACACCAATCATTTAGTCTTTCGTTTGGGCTTCATGATATTTTTTTAGGCAAAACTTTTCTTAAAGGGTTCGAGTTTAGAGAAATAAAAACAAATTTCTCCTTTTTCTTTTGGTTTCTTTTCAACAAAATGGAGGATTGTCCAATTACTTTCCGCTCGAAAAGGTTTTTAGCAAGGTGTATGATTTGAAGAATTGCCTCTAGCATTCTGCTATCTTTTGAAATTTGATCATTTTTTTTATGAAAATTTTTGAATGAATTCACCATGCAATGCCAAATAATACTTTCAAATGAACATCTCTTAATTTCAAATAATATGAATTATAACGGAAAGTAGAATTTCATTCAAAGATATGACTTAATTCATGCATAACCAAAATATTCATGAAAATAGTATTCAAAAACAAACTTGTAAATTGTAAACATGCATCTTCTCCATAACTTCATACTCACTCGGTCTCCTCATCTCTTGTATTAGCAACCCTGTGGTTTGGGAGGGGGTTCATGTTCATATTAGAAGAATGCGGATCATTGTCGAAACCGATCCAATCTTGCTTGATCAAGTCCAATAAATTTCTCTTGAAGGCGGGACAATCATTGATATTATACTCATCCGCACAAGAATGATATTCATATCTTTCATCTTCTTTATACCATGGAGGGTAAGGAGGGCGCATTGGGTTAGTAGGGACTGGAGTGATCCGTCCAATGCTTACAGGTGTTCAAATGTTTCACTCAATGAGTGAGGTAAGGATGGTAGTTATTCAAACTCTTTCTTATGGTCTTGATTACGAATTGGTAGATTTAGAAATATGGAGTAGCTTGAGGGAATTGATTTGTTTGGTAGGTTTGGTGAGGTTTGTAGGATGGATCTGGTTGATTTGATAGGTATGTTTGGTTCATGATGTTTGTTAGGCTAGGGGTATGGTAGGTGAATGAAGGTCTTTGGAAGTTGTTTTTATGATTTCTATGTTTTCCTCTATTACTCCTCGACTCTTGAATTGATAAGATCGAGTCTCAACCTGATATATCTCACTATCTATCTTCCTATTACCACTCGCTTCCTTGTTTTTCAAAACCATCAAGAATCTTTTCGGCTTTAATTGTTTGTTCTACCATCTCGGCTATGATAACAATATCGGTAAAGTTGGTTGAAACATTACCAATCAAATACTCAAAGTAGAGGGCTTTAAAAGTATTCAAAAATATTGAGATCAACTCATAATCTTATAATGGTGGATGGATTCGAGCCGCTACCTCACGTCATATTTATGCATACTCCTTAATGGTCTCTTTAGCCCTTTTTTCCATACCTTGAAGATCTCAACGGTTTGGAACCACTTCCATGTTAAACTTGTATTGCTTGAGAAAAGCATCGGCTAGATTTTTTCATTTTCCGAT
This sequence comes from Dovyalis caffra, assembly GCA_963924115.1. Lineage (NCBI taxonomy): Eukaryota > Viridiplantae > Streptophyta > Magnoliopsida > Malpighiales > Salicaceae > Dovyalis > Dovyalis caffra. The sequence goes on along the minus strand of CAWUPB010000950.1, from coordinate 497,246 downwards.
CTTGGACCCCTCCAATCTCATATACCAACTCAATGTCGGTCCGTCTACGCTCTCATGGAAGAAGTGTATAAGTAGTTTTTCTTCATAAACCACTTCGCCATCTTGCTACGATAAACCTTCGGGTGGGTCATGAGACATTGGATTCCGAGTGTATTTGAAGAAATCGACACCTTGAACTTCTTTGGAATTACCACATCGGACACCAAACACATCTCGGAGGCTTTGATAGGATCATAGGTGTCTTCCCTTCTATTACTTTTAGGCGTTCTTCGAGAGCTACTAATCTATCCACACTTGGTTCTTCGGCTACATTATGACCTTGAGTTGCTTCTTCTACAGGATCCATAGTAGGCATAAGTGGCATTGGCGGGACTCGAGAGTCCATTGGATAGGCATATGCTCCAATTCGGACGTGAAGCTTTAACATGAAATGCCGTACGATAGGTCGTTGGCTCGGATTGATTGGGAAATGGAATATCATATGACATTTCAAGTTGTTCTCGTCCCACATTTAAGCTATCTCCCCTTATTTCCTGTAGTAAAGCGTTTATTTAGGACATCTCTTCTCTCAATGACTCAAAATCTTGCCGACAAATTTCTTCCTGTCGTGCTCTCTCCTCGTTCTCCATTTGGTGAGTCTTTAATCCGAGTGTTGTGGATGCGCGGGGGAATTGAGCTTTGGTGGAGCGATCTATGTTTCAAATCCCGAAAAAAAAACTCAAATAACATATGTACAATGAATATACGAGTATATACATGCATGATTTGAATCGATTTAGATACCTTTCTTTATTTAACATCCTACAAAAGTCAAAGGTTAGAACAAATATCATTTAGAAATGATTCGTGTCTTAATCAAGTCACCCTAGTGGATAAGATCTAGCTTTTCTATAGATATAGGCAAGGCTTGTCTAATCCTAAAGTTTTTTCAAATTTACGAACTCGTCTAAATTATCGGTAGGGTAATTCGGTCTCTTTAACCTTATGCACAAATAGGTAAGGGAAGGTTATTCTACCATTTTCTATGCATAGGGTGAGTTCCGATCCAAACGAGAGTCTAAAAGAGCATCGGTAGACTTTCATCATACTTGCATTCGAATCTCTCTATCTAAACTCTAGCAGGGTTTCAGCTCGGGTCCAGAGCTTTTACGGTGTTTTTTTCGTGGTGTGTGCAACAATTCAAGATAAGCATCCAACTCGGTTCAAGATTAAATATGTACATGAATGCAAGAAAAATAAATTGTATAAAATTAAAAAATTTAAAATATATACAAGAAAAAAATAACTCAAAATTAAACGACAAAAATAAATCAATAAATAAATAAATTACTTTAAAAAATAATTGGCAAAAAATAAACACATTAGATAAACTTAAATGGACTAAACCTTTGGCCTAACTCTAAGTCCCCAGTGGAGTCATCATTCGTCGTTACCCGACGTCGGACCGGACTCCTAAAATTAAATGCTAATGTGATTAATATTTATAAGTTTATTTATAGAGCTTTGGATTCGCCACCTAGTATTAAGGAACTAGAAACCTAAAAATAACAACTGGTCTAGAGATTCTATGGTAAGCGAGTTGGTTACACTTTTAGGAAGATAATTATTTACCCTAAAAGTGCTCTTTCCGAAGAAAGGTACCACATCTTGTTTTAATCCCGAATTTATCTCATACATTGTTCATTTATGTCAATTGGTTTTCTAAAATTTTTAAACAATTATTTTAGCAAAATTTGATTTTTTAGTTTTGAGCGTGGCATCGTATTGAAACAATCGTCGGTCCCCTTGGTCGGATGACATGTCGGTTCAAACATTGGATTCACTTCAAACCTCGATGCAACCGGTGCATCGGAGGACATCCCGATTATTAAATAATCATTTGTTATACCGACAATCCCTATCAAATAAGAGAACTCGTCACGAAACGACAATCCCTATCAAAAAGAGATTTCGTTGAGAAATTACATGAATAAACAAATAAAAAAATGATTATAAAGTACATGCAATAAATTTAAAGAGGAATTACCTTGATTCAAGTAATAAAATACCGAAATTGAATACGAAATGTTAATAATAATAATAATAATAATAATAATAATAATAAATAAACCTAACATTTTTTTTTAATATTTTTTTTTACTCCTATACATATATACACATGTATATAATGACCGGACAGAATCGGTCCAGCCCCTCTCCTCGCATTCGGTTTGTCCTTTCTTTTTTGTTTACCCGTTGGACTTAAACAACTTCGACCCAGTAGCTATCCTCACATTGCTCGGGCCGTGCCCACACCATCTCCTTCACTGTCCTAAGCCACACGTTCCCCTTATTCCTTTTTCCGAAAAGTTGAATCGGACTCCTTTTTTTTTTTTTTTTCATTCTCTCACACGATTTCCTTTTGTTTTTCTTTCTTTTCTTTTTCTTTCGTCTCCCTCTCTAATTCATACGGACTTTATCGCATGGAATTTCTTCACCAAAAATCAAACCACTCTAGTATAAGTGACACCCTTAAGCCGTGGCTATGATTTTCATGACAAGTGGATGGGGTGTTTAATCTCTAGTTGGCTTTTACCATCGCCTCGCTTTCGTTTTTTATTTTTTAAATTAGAATAGATTAATTGAAACTGGAGTCAAAAGAAATTGGCATGAGTTGGGTTACTCAGGTGGAGCATGCTTGAATTACAAGAATTGATTAGGTCGGCTCGGTGATATTAGAGTCCTCTGTTGTAAGTGCTCCATTATGAAAAAACTCAAAAGTTATGAACCTCCCAAACCCGACCAAAATTTTTTGATGAATGTTCGTTGCTTAAAACCCCCCGCTCAAATCTCCTCTTTCCTTCTTTTTTTTTTTTTCCAGGATGCTACCATTTTATAGACATTGAGAATTTGAGTTTCACCTTCAATCAAACACTTTCAAATTTCAGTTTCATATTAAATTAAATACCTTAAAATTCGGATTTTTTAGCTATTCAATTTGAACTCAAACTCTGTTATTGAAAGGTGATCCAACCAAGTTAAAATGAATTTTAAAAATTGAGATAGACTTTAATCTGTTTCTTTTTTTTTTAATTTATTTTTGGTTTTGTATTTTTTTATTTGTTTGTATTTTTTTTAAATAATAATAATATAAAAAAATGGAATTGTTTTTTTTTTTGTTATTACATTTTGGCTATGTTAATGATATCTACTTGAAAATAATTATTTGATTTTTGGCATATATGAAAAGTAAGTATTAAACTGGAAAATAATCCATAATTTAATGCCAAAATGGAAAATACTCTCGTAAAATAATTCCATATCTGGAAAACTGTATAATATTTCTTATTGTACAATACTTTTATTAAAATAATTTAATGACGATGCGTGTGGGAAACCGGAGCAACCGAGCAAATATAAAAAACGGACGCCATCATCGGACCCAATCAACTATCAACTTCGACCACCACGGCACCCACTTTTTTTCTCTCCACTCCCCCTCTCCTGCCTCAACAGAGACAACGCACGATCACACCACCACGCGCCTCCAGCAGTTGTAGCACCACCGGCTACCGCATCATCTCTTCCCACAGCCACGATCCAGTACCGGTAGCATCTTCAAACCGCTCTCAATCGCTATTTTTTTGGGGTCAAATCAAATTGGTTTCACAAAGGCTGTTGATTCTGAGTTGGTGAAGGCTATCAGGGTCATTCACAGCAGGTATGACCCCCTTCGCTTAATTGCTTTCCTTTTAATGCCTGCATGTCTCTTTTTTGAATGATTATGATGTATTTAGACGCATGTTGGGATTCGGTGTGAGATGTAATGGGAACTATTAAGAGGATTTTGGAGGGTTTGAAATGTTTGCAAAAGTATTTTAGTGCTTCCAATACATGAAGGGAGGCTCTTGGCGGGAATTTTCCATTAATTACATGGAAATGGTCTCTTGTAATAGTGGGGGTTCGAATTGAGAGTTAGTGTTGTTTGTGCGATTCTTGGTGTCGATTTTTTTTTTTTTTAATAATGCAGATGGTTTCAGTTTCTGCTTAGTCTGTGTTAGGCTTCCTTAGTGCCTATGTTGCATGGATGATAGCCAGGGTTTGGGTTCTTGAAGTCTGCTTACTATGCCAAAATGTTGAGGTTGTTTTATTATATTATATATATACATATACATATATATTTTTGGAATAAATCTGCTCCTTTTTATGTTTTCTGGTAATGGAGGGACGTTTGGTTCTGGTTTTGATCATCACTTGGATAAATGGGTTCATGTGATGAATTTTGAGGCAATTGTTTTGAGCCTCTGGGGGTGATATTTGGGTTAAAACATGAAAAGTCGAGTTTTTAATGGATTTAAGGTCATCTGTGGCTTTTTATGTTTTTTATGGGTAATATTTTAGTTGTAGGCTTTACTTTTATGATGACTAATACAGTTGTTAATGTTTTCAACAGTCATGACACCTAGCTCGAGCACTGCTGCGGTCAGCGGAGCCTCGCCGGAGGACCACTTCCGGCAACCAACAGCTGAGGAATCATCGTCGTCAATGAGTGAGGCATTTCCCTTCTCCTCTGGAAACCCAAGGATCGAAGAGACACGCGGCGTCATGCACCTCTTCTCCAACGATGCTGTTTCAGATCTCCCTGTGCGTGTGTTCTCAGTTTATGTTTGTTTGTGTGTTTGGTTTTGATGATGAGATTCGTGGTTGTTAATTTGGTTGGTATTGCATAGGTCGGAAGGAAACCTCTTGTGGCGGTGATTGGAGTGCCAAACCACATGACTTATGCTGATTTCTGCCAGTTTTGTGCTTCTTTTATTCACCACATTTTGGAGATGCGAATTGTTAGGTAACATTAACGATTTCAATAATTACTTTGTTAAAAAAAAATCTTCTTTTGAATCAAAGTATTGATTTGTTGCAATGAATGTTAGGTTAGATGGAATGGAGGATCGGTATAGTATCCTTATAAGATTTGACACTCAAGACTCTACTGATAAATTCTACCTTCATTTTAACGGTAGACAATTTAATTCTTTGGAGGTAGGCATGCTTCTCTTTTAACAATTCTATGCTGTTGCTCTCATTATATATTTTTTCCTTAGGATTAGTTGCCTTGTTGTATTGTTACCTATTTATTTTACTATCCATACAGGAAGAAGTCTGCAGGGTGCTTTTCACAGTTGATGTCCAGTTCACTGGTTACTTTGGTTCGCTCGAACACACTCAGCCTTCTCCGACAAGCACAACTGAGCAGCCATCATGTCCAGTTTGTCTTGGTATGTTTAGTTATCTTTGTAAAACTACATTTTGAGAATGCTTCATATCTTCGAATGAAATTTGAAAACATTATAGGAATAGATGGACGGTATAGGGCATGATAATGGCATGCTCAATGAGAGACAAGATTGCTAGGTAAGTAGAGAAGCTTTATCAAGAGAAAATCATGTACCCTTTTTTGCTTGTTTATTTACTTGGAAGCAGTAATCTCTTTGCTTAGTGGACTATATGTCTAACTAGTGCTGCATGGCCTTTTCTTAATTATGAATACATTAAACAGTTTACCCCATGACCTCTAATACACTATTTCTCTGGTTCAGTTAGTTTCTTACAGAGTTCATTGACTAAATGGATTACTGATGCACTCATTGTTCTCTTTACGTTAATTCTGTTGTTTACCAGAAGAGGGAGGGGGTCAATTTTAAGTTGTGATTTCGACATTTATTAGGTTGAGAGGTCATGCAAAATTCTACCCATGTAGCGTGTTCCAAATATTTCTTAAAAGTTTTTTTTTTTCCCACAATTGTTCTATTTTGATTCCAGTTTTTGTAAACACTAGTGGTCCTTAAAATAAGTACTAGATCAGAACTTGATGTGATCAAGCAGGTAAGGTACATCCTGAGAAAGCAAGTGGATAAGTCAAAGAGAGACCTTCACATGGTGGTTTTATTTAAAAAAAAAAAAAAATTTACTCTTTGTCTGCTTCCCAATTTTACTTCCACTAAGACAACTAAAAACCTGAACCATTGTCTATCTACTATGCTGTAAAATTTGAGATCCAATGTCTGGAAATGGCTTTCTTGCTCATTTTCTTCTTTTCATCCTCCTTGCTCCCTCCTAGAAATTGCTACGACATGAAGCCTGATGTAATATAAGCAATATCTCGGTAAAACTTTTGTATCTAACCATTATATTTTCTGGTCTAGTATTGGATGCTTAAGGAATTTGTGAGTCCAAACTTGTTATAAGTTCAATGAGACAATGAAGAATATTTTTTTGTTTGCAAAGGCTGTTTCTTATTTTGGATTTATTAGTCTGCATGAAACTAACACACATGATATTGTAACCTGTCAACACTAAAATACGCTGTTGGAGATGGTACTAATTCTTCATGTTGCAGAGAGACTAGACCAAGACATGGGTGGAATTCTCACGACTATCTGCAATCATTCTTTTCACTGCTCTTGCATTTCGAAATGGACTGATTCTTCTTGTCCAGTGAGTAATTCTGATTTTTCTGGCACTTTATTTATGTGCTGCTTCTGCATGTGCAAGATGTGAGGCCAAGTTTGAAAGTAGAGTGATAAGAAAATAATTTAACTTTGGTGGATTCAATTCCTTTCAGTCCACTGGCTTGAGATGCAACTACATTATTCCTATTTTGTGAAGTATATATTTGGTTCTTTTAGTGTACCCCAAAAGTAATTAAAAATCAACCACTTTATATTGGATTCAGTGTGTTAAGACATCTCATTGGTTGCATTTGAACTATTAATCTCCAAAAGAAAATTTAATTTAGACATGTAATAACTTATTGATGCAGCACAGGTTAGGGGTTTGTTCTGGATCTGACTTTGGAGGCTGTTTAGGGTTGTTTTAAGTTGTATTAAAGTGGATTTCTGCTGGGAATTGTAGAACTATTTGTCACACTAATAGGGTTTCTAGGATCCACACCTAGAGGATAAAAAAACCTAAGCTTCACACTTAGGGTTCTTAGGAGACACCTAAGGGAGATTGAGTCACACAATCAAAAGCAAATTGCTGGAATTTTATTCATGAAATGTCATTCATGATATTGAAAGACTATGTACTTATTTCTAGAGTTCTAGTTGTCTAAATCCAATAAGGACTTAGATTCCAAAATAAGCAAATACTAAGTCTATGTAAAATAGGAAAAACCTAATAAAGATAATTACTCCTTAGGACTAATAAAATATTAAATAGAAATAAAACCTAGACTTGGACAGATTTCCAGATTTTCCAGAAATGATAGAATACCCTTGTTTACAACAAGACACAAGTTTTGCTTTCTTTGTTGTCTGCGTCCCTTTTGTAATGTCTGTTATTGCTCCTCTATCCATGCATGTGATGCCTAGGCTAAAAGTTGTTCCAAATTTTTTATGCTGTTATGTAATGTAATTTGTCACAGTAAATGCTGGTTTCTTGATGTTTACTGCTTTCATGCATTGTAGCATGTCATATTGTCAAAGTTTTTAGAGATGAATTACAGATGGGTCATATACCGTTGTTGTATGGTTGAATCAGTAAGATAGGTTTTGATTTCATGCTCTCCTTTTAGATACTGTTCATATATTGTAAATTGTAATCGTTAGAGCAGTTTTTGTTTTACTGGCATTTGTTGTTTGTACAAGTTGTAGCCTGTCCCAGTTTTCAAGTTTAACAAACCTGCCCATATGGTACTTAGATTTAAGTTTCCTGAGATTTTTTTTCCTTTTTTCTTCTTCCCATTGAAGAGGTCAACTGTTACTGAATATAATCTAAAATCTTAAAACATTATGCCCAAAAAAAAAAAAAAATCAATTCTTAAGCGCTGTATTTGGTGGCAATTGCAGAAGTTACTAGTCATTCATTTTTTAAGCACAGATTCATGAAATTGGAAAAATATGAGAAATTAAGGGCTGTAAAAGGTTAGGGGAAAATTTAATAATTATGAAAAATAATGATGTAATAATTTCTGAGCTCATCAAAGTTTAGCTGAAACTTCGTTTGGTCCCTTGCCTACTCAATCAAGAAGTTCAACTGATGCTAAGAGCCTTGCCTGGTGTATTTGTTTTTGTGCTTAGGTAATGCTACAGTTGGAGAGGTAGTTTTGGCCATTGGTTTCTCAAATTTTTTATTGACAAATATGCATCATTTGCTGAGATTTCAGCAAACTTTGGATTATAGAAGCTTAAAATCCTAATTACAATGGTTCTCTGATTGTTTTGTACAATTTTCAACAAGCCTTCTTGGTTCCTAAAAAATCCAATCCATAGCTGTTAGTTTCAAAGCCCCTTGTTGATTTAATTCTTTAATAATCTTTGTTGTCCTCTTAGTTGTCTAATGTAAGTTTTTGTTATTAAGAAGTTTGATAAGTTCCATGAATTATATTTGTGTAAAGTAAATTGATATAATGAATGTTCTCTTTCATATGAAATGGATTCTGTAGGGAATGCTTAAGCAGATTTGTTGTCTTAATCCCTTATGGCTTTGCTACCTCCATTTGTTTATGCTAACTTTAGATTAGGGATTGAACTTGTTTAGCCAGTAGACGTATGTGGCTACAGTTGTTTATTGCTAAGATTTGCTTATGTGTTCATTATTGTTGCCGTGGTTATTATAAAGTTCCCCAAATGAAATTGTAAGGAGAAAATATTTGGAAGTTAGCTAATCAGCTATTTATATTTCACATTCAGGTTTGCCGATATTGCCAGCAACAACCTGAAAAATCAATTTGTATTGTCTGTCAAACCTCTGAGAATCTATGGATTTGTGTTTTATGTGGTTTTGTTGGCTGTGGCAGGTAATGGTTTCAATTGCCTCTTATGACTGGATTGATTTTTGTTTTTCTTCTTTTCATCACATCTTCAGTCTGTCATTCTTTCAACAATAAATACTGGTGCAGGTATAAAGGAGGACATGCTATACGACATTGGAAAGAAACACAACACTGCTATTTTCTTGAATTGGACACACAGCGTGTTTGGGATTATGTTGGTGACAATTACGTTCACCGGCTGATTCAATCAAAAACTGATGGGAAGTTGGTTGAATTGAATTCCCACTGCGTGCATGCTTATGATGGTTGTGGAGGTTGTGACTGTGCGGAATCTGGAGTTAGTGAGGCTCTTTTGAACAGCAAAGTTGAAGCAGTAATGTTTACCGTGTTACTTAGGAAAGGTTCTTGTAATTTTTCTCTGCTTTTTTTTCCTTATAAAAATTATCTTATTTAATTTTATTACAGATTGTCAACGAGTACAATGAACTCCTTGCCACCCAACTCGAGAACCAAAAACTTGTAAGTGTATTCTTCCACTTTCCATGATTATTCAAGTTACCTTTTCTAGCCTACACTGGAGATTCCATGTAATTTTCATAATGATGTGGCCATTGTGTCTACTTTAGCTTGTGCTTTTGAGTTTGTTATATATTACGCCTTACACAGGACTCTTCAGTACTCTGGAGTAATATATCTTCTTTTGATAGTATTTTGAGACTTTGCTGGAAGAAGTCAAAGAAGAAACTGAAAGGGAAATTTCTGAAGCTGTTAAGAAGGCTATTGCTCAAAAACTGCATAAGTTGCAGAACAAGCTGGATAGATGTACAAAAGAGAAGAAATTTATTGATGATGTAAGTCCCAGTATCAAGTGTGCAATTGGGCTTATCTAGAATTTTTAAGATCGTGTTTAGTTAGGATGATTGGAGTTTTAATTATGTCTCTGTATTATCGTTTGTGATATATTTGCAATTCCAAGTATTAATGCTAAGTTTACTTATGTTTGTTAATTATCACGTTTCTTTTCTCTTCTTGTAGCTCAATGAGAATCTAGTGAAAAATCAGGAGATATGGAAAGCAAAGCTATCGGAAATTGAAGAGAGGTATGTTTGGTTTATAACAAAAGCCTTCATCCTGTGTTTACACTTTGCGTTATTGCATGGTATTGACCCAAGGTTCTTTTGCAAAACGTCTGATGTGCAAGTTAAAATTAGTTTGAGTCTTCTATTGGATTTACAGTAGATGTTTTCCATGTTTTAAATATTTTCTTTACATTAGCTCAGTTTTGCATTTTCTGTGTTGGCCATAATTGAAATGATGGCATTGTTAAGTATTACATGAAATGCTATTATGTGGATTGGTAAAGAAAGTTGAAAACTATGAACAACTATGGCCTTGCTGTAGTCCATGCTCCATTTCCTATATTTGTTTTTGTTGCCAATGTACATATTGAAAACATCTCGAATTCTTGTAATCCTATTGAACTCGACTTAGGTGGTATTACCTTCAATTTTTTTTCCAGGGAGAAAATGGCTTTGAAAACAAAGGATGATAAAATTCAGGACTTGGAACAACAGGTGATTATTTTTATTTTTGGACATCCCTTGTAATGTATTCTTACCGTAGACAAGGAAGATGGACCTGCAGCTTAGATTAAAATGTCTATATTTCCATCCACATGCAGCTCAGGGATTTAATGGTGTCCCTGGAAGCGGGGAAGATGGCGGAGCAGCTATCCGAATCCGATAAACTTAAGGATGGAACTGTGTTACCAATATCTGTCGGATCGTCTTCAGGAAAGAGTCCCAAGGGGAGCAAAAAGGCTAATAACCGGAGAAAAAGCTGAGGATGGGAGAATTTGCAGCATCAACTTATCTTCTTACAATTCATGTCAATCCTCTGATTTTGTCAGTTGAAGGGCTTCTTCAGCCATTTGCAGCCCTGGTGTCCTAATTTGTGACTCGCAGCATAATTACTTGTGGCAAAATTACAATCAATAAGTTTGTATAGCTTGTAAAATTGGATTGGAGGTCAAAATGTTATGTGAATAATGTTATTAATAGCAATTTTAAGTCTCACACTCTTCCTCTCGAGTTCATTAGTTGCTTTGTTCCAAAATGACGATGTTTTGTTGATCCGGCAGAGTTTTTTTTTTTTTTTAAAAAAAAGGAATAAATGTTTTGTTACACCACTATTTTATAGTTAATTCTGACTAACCCTTTGTTAGTTACTCCTCCTAGTTTTAGAAATTATATATTTAATCTCTACGGAGTTAGTTACTCATTATCCTATCTGAATCTTTCAAAATTGCTCTTAAGAGTGGCACTTTAAAGGGGAAAGAAAAGGAGAGATCGCAGCACCATAGAAGAAGTTTCTCGATGTTAATCAATTAGGAAATGAAATTTTTCAAAAAGAACTTTAATAAGATGACTATCAACAGTACTCTTCCATGAAAAAATTTGCACCAATTTCACATATACAACACCTCACTCTACAATTACAACCTACATTAATTATCAAACTAAGCATGCAGCTAATCACATAATTACACAGGCATTTGGATTATCATCACTAAAAGCTGTGGGGGTATATACATTAATTATCAAACTAAGCATGCAGCTAATCACATAATTACGCAGGCATTTGGATTATCATCGCTAAAAGCTGTGGTGGTCTTCACCTCGAAAGAGCTCTCGGGTGCAAGAGAAGAAGCCTGTGGATCCTCAAGCGGATTTCGCACGTACCCAGGTGGAGCTTTCTTATCATAGACTCCAGGGACGTATGGTTGAGGGACTACATCAGCCGGCACATATGGCCAGAACTCAGCTTTCTTTCCCGTTCTCTGCCTCACACGGTGCAATACCTTGTCTGGGTCCACGTATCCGGTCACTGTCAGCTTGTGTAGTTTGCGGTCCACTTCTACTTGCACTACTCCTTTCATTCCTTTCACCGAGTTTCTCACCTTCCTCTCGCAGCCTTCGCAGTCCATTTTCACTTTAATCTCCACAGTCTGTACCAACACAAAACATACATACATGTTGTCATAAGAATCTTTTTACCTGAAAGCCTAAGAAAACGAGAAAACGAGAAATGGGATTTACTAGATATTGTTACTGTTTTAGCATTAGCATCGGTACAATACTTGTAATCATTACGAACGACGAATTTTCTATATATTCTACTGGCCACAAAGTAAATAGACCCTTCAAGCAATAAGAATGAAATTGGAAGTGGATTAAATAGAAAGAATCACATATCTATATGAAGGGGTGTTTCATAATTTCGTATCATAAATTTTTCCTTCTTATACGAAAGCTAGCCAAGGATATCGAAAGGGTGAAAAAAAGGATTTAGAACTACCTCGAATGGCTTGCGTTTTTTGAGTTTCTTGCGATCATGGGGCCAGTAACAGACCTCAGAGATGCGATCCAGAAAGCCCATTTTGCAGCTGATGGCAACAATAGATAAGATGGTTCCAACTTGTAATTTCTCTTTGTAAAGTTAAAACAAACACTGATGCTACTAGAAGAAAGTGTAATGGACTAAGGTCTTCTTTTAAATGGCTGCTAAATATAACGTTATTTCTGACCTGTTGCTGTTGTGGACGGACACATGTAGGTACACGTGGATGACACTAGTGATTCATGTGAATGCATACGTATACTGGAACGACCGATTTTTGAGTAAATATAATTATTTATCTTTATATAATATTCCAGTCTTTTATATGTTCCCTCCTTTTGTCTCTAAAAATATTTAAAATTTTTAATCAATCATTTCGACCAATTTTTACAGCCAAATATTTTTTTTTACTAAAATACTCATGGTTGAAATGAAAATATATATATATATATATATTAAAGACTTCAAAAATTATATATATATATATATAATGTGATTTTAAGTTTTTTTTTTTTTTTTACATTGTAATAATGGGCATTTCAGGAAAAAAAATTATATGGTTATAAATTTTGATTGATTGAACATTTTAAAATTTTTCAAGAACATATAGAATGTAATAGAAAATTTAAGAACGAGATGAAAGATGATGTATTTTTTTTAATCTTTGATTCGATATATTTTAATAGAACTATAGTACAGCGCATGTTATTACATTGGAATGAATTTTCTAAATAACTTCACATGTTGTGCTCAATCTACAATGTAACACAGGTAACAAATTAATTTTTCAGTGAAGATTGTTCTTGTGATAGATAGATGGTATTTTCAAAAATCTTTAGGTGTTGTTTGGTTATCAAGAATAAAAGGCTCGGAATAAGAATACAGGAATCGAATGATATTTGCATTCTCATATTGTGTTTGGAATACCAATAAGAAATCGAATGCAATTTAAATTTTTTAATATCTGATTTTTTATATAAATAAAAAAATAATTAAAAAAAATAATTTTATCAAACTATAATGGTTGTAAAAATAATAAAAGTGATGGTGGTAGTGGTGGTTATGATAGTAAAAGTAGTTAATAAAATTTCATTCACATTATTTGTTTTTATTCCCACTTTTTAAATGGGAATAAAATTGTGCATAATTTTTATTCTCATTCTCTCTCTTCATTCTCATTCTCACTTTATTCCTTTCAACCAAATAACTATAAAGTGAAAATAAAACTTACATTTTCATTTTCATTCTCACTACTCTATTCTTAATAACCAAACAGCACCTTATTTTTTTGTTCTAAATGTTTGAAAGAATAGCATTTTTTTTTTACACGTGGTAATTTGAAAAATAGCAATCTTGTATTCTTCTTAAATCTTTGGAATAAAAAACCTTGGAAATAACCCTCTTATTTGCATCTTTTCATCTACTGAGCCCACCTAAGAAAAATAAATTTCAATCTTACTTTATATTCTCAAATTTTAGTCAATTAGCAAGTCGCAATTTTGACAATTAAGAAGAAAATAAGTTTTTCCAAAGAATCTTTATCTTTAGAAATAGTAGAATATATGTCAAAATAAAAATTATATGCAAAGAAAAAATTTAACACGTAATAAACCGTCACTTTATCCATGGTATTCAAAAACTATAAATCACCCATACATAATTTTCTCGTCAATTTGAAATATTTATTATGGCACACAAAATCAGCAAACATACTTAAAAATAATATAGTGCACAAAAGAAATATATTTTTAGTTTAATTCTAAGGAATTGTTCTAGTGATTAGATAGATTTACTTTCTAACTTAATTTCTTAAGTTCAGATCTTAGATACGTCATTCAGGATAATTTTTCCTTGAATGCGCAAAATTAATTTGGAGGTGCGTCTTTAAAAATATTCGGAATGAAGATTTATTTTCTGTTGAAGTTTTTCTTGAATACACCAGGTGAATATGGGGATACGTCCTTGAAATCAACTGGAAAAAAAAATATAGTCTTAATTAACATCCATGCTAATCCAAGACATCATTTATCATCAAAACCAATATATATATATTGTTTTTTTTCCAATGATAAAGACATTTTTAGATTGTACCATCTTAAAAAAAAAACATCCATATTTATTTGGTGCATTTAAAAAAAAAAATTCTGATTACCAACCTCATTATTGAAACTCGTAAAATTAAAGAAAACACATTTTTTTTATATAAAAAAGTCGAATACATCAATGGATTACAAATACTCTAAAACATAAAGATGTTTTATTGTTCATATTCACTATTTCTTTCATTGTTCAATGAACATTGTTTTTTCGACTGGTCTTTTTTTTTTTTTTTCTGGTGCTGTAAGACAATTTAGTGTTAACCCTTTCTTTTTCCCCCTCTGTTGGCCTTTCTTCAACTTTTTTCAAACAATTTTTTTTTCTAAGTGGTTTGGTTTCACCATTCATGTAGCAAGTGTTTTTTTTTTTTTAGTTTACTTTCACTATAAATGTTTTTCCCCCTTTGCTTTTTTTTTTTTTTTTACATCAATTTAGGTTTTTTTTAATTTAATTTTTTAAAATATTCAGGTTTATTTTATTTTGATCTCTAAAATTTTAAAATAAAAATTTTACCTAATTGATACAATACACGCTTTTTTTCCTTTGTTTTTTTTTTATCAATTTATGTTATTTTAAAAATCAATTTTGCTTTCTTTTTTTCTCATCAATTTATGTTCTTTTTTAATTTAATTATGTGTTAAATTTTTAAAAAATCAATTGTTATTTTTTTTTTACACAAATTAACTAATATACAATATATACGATATTTTTTATATTTATATGATATATTTTCTCTCTCTTTTTTACTTAGGGTGTTCTTTTTATAATTTTCATAAATTTATATTTTTTTATTTAATTAGGTGTTTTGTATCTATCCGTAGCGTTGCGCAAATAATTTAAAAAATTAATCTTCTCCTCAAAATTAAATAAGATTTTTTTCTTATTTGTTAATTTTTGTAAAAGTCTATCCATTGATTATAATTTTATTTTTTGGAATACAATATTATGAAAATTATATTTTAAAGTTTTTTTAATTCTTGATTAATATTTTAGTTAAAATTATTATATTTTTTTATTTTAAAATAAATCCATAAGGGAGAATGATTTATGTTTTTTTAAGCAAAAAAATTATAAAAAAATAAAATTAAAATTAAGTGAATAAAAAATCATAATTAAAATTTTTTTAAATGAATTCTTTTTTCAAATCCGCTGCATAGCGCGAAGAAGTGACTAGTATACTCTATAAGTAGTACTCTTCGCTTATATGAAAGGGTTAATGGCTGCAAAAGTATTTCTATTTTTTTCTTTTGTTTTTATCGTGTCCTTCAACTATTTTTAATTTCAAGAGCATTATTATACATTTGGTTTCTATTTTAACTTTGTCCCTCCATTAACTTTTGGACTAACGACGTCTAACTTTTTTTTTTTTAATCCCTTTTATCAACTCTGTTTTTCCATCTTAATCTTATTTTTTTACCAATTTAAATAAATAAATAATGGAAACAAAATTTGAATATATATATATATATATATATATTCATTCTTTCAAAAAAAAAAAAATGGAAATAAAAAAAGAACTAAAAAAAATGAACCTAAAAATATTTTTTATCCAAAATATCCTCTATAAATTTAAATTTATCTCTATAGTAATAAGCAAATTTTAAGTATAGATGAAATTTATGGTGTTTTTTAACACCGACAAAAAATTATATTTTCACTTTTGAATCAAATTAAGAAATTTATAAAATCAAATTAAATAAATTATAATAGACTCGTTTGAAATATTATAGAATTATAAATATCATTTAAAAATTAAAAATTTTAATTAAAAATCTCATCATATTTTTTTTAAATACTATAAATATTTTTATTTTATATTCAAAATTTGGTCACTACCAAAGAGACAAAATTTTGGATAAAAATTTTTTTCTATACTTTTTTATTCATGTTTGCTTTTCAAATTTTAGGAAAAAAAATGACTAAATATATCTTCATTTCTTTTAATTTTTTTTCTAAATTCATTTATTTAAATTAGGTAAAGAAAAACATGATGAATATGAAAAAATAGAATACAAAAATGAGATTAAAAAAAAATAATAATACTCTTAGTCTAAAAAATAACGAATGAATAAAATTAAAACAAAAATTAATATAAAAAGAAGGAGTTAAGACTAAGGAAAAAAAAAAGGCATGGGAATTTCATTGTTCTTAGACTATAATAGTTGGATACCCGTACTACGCTGCAGGCGTATAACCGCTACACGAGATAGGATTAACGATTCTTATAGTGTAATTCAAGTAGAAATTTTTATTTTGGATGATTAATATAAATCGAATCTATATATAGTTAATTTCTAATGAAACTAATGATATATATAATAGATTCGAGTATATAGAATAAATAGAAAAAAAATCACCTAAATTGTATAAATATATTGAAGTTAATAGATTAAAGTAAAAACTACAACAAAATTGGTTCGATAAATTCTGAAAACATATATATAAAAAAAGAAATAAAACTTGTGAATTTTTTGAACTTATTATAATTAAAAAAAAAATTTGAGTTAAACTATCTAAAACATAATTTTAGCTCTCTCTCTCTCTCTCTCTACATACATACATACATACATACATACATACATACATACATACATACATATATATATATATATAAGTAAAACACTCATTTAAAAATATAAAAATAATTTATTGTATAAATTATAATAATATATTTTAAAAAAATAAAAATATTGACGTTCTAAAATTTTATTCCAAAATTCATATATTAAAAAACTAAATTTATTAACAAATAAAATTATATCAAAAAATTAAAGAATTGGTTTAATGAGAAATTTAATAAGAAACAAACAATTGAAAAAATAAATTTTAACAATAAGAATAAAATAATCAAATATGTATGTTAATATCAAAGTCAAAGATATAATTAATATTGGTTCATGGACATTAAAGGGACCAAGTAATATATATATTTCTTTCTCGGTGAAGGGACCAATTATATATGACCGTTTAACTTGCACAAACACTTGTTGGAGATCCAGTTATGCTATGACAATATATATATTCTTTTAAGGGTTTCGTTTTGCCTCTTGGTGATCCAATTCTAAAATACATCAAGATTTAAAATAATTAGCCAATTGTTTTTTTATTCTATCATGAGATTGGTGTATAGACTTTTAAAAATATAAAATAAATTATAAAAAGCAAAAAAAAAGGAGCGTGGTCGTGCCGTTGGTATATATATATATATATATATATATATATATATATATATATATATATATATCGTACTTAGTCGACTCATAATATATAAACTAAATAAAAACAATATATAAAAAAACTCATTTAAATCATATGGAATATGTCAAAGTGAATAGATCTAAACAAAAACTACTATAAAATTAATTTCGATAGATTCTAATTATATATATATATATATATATAACCAAATAAAATCGTGAATTTTTTTAACTAATTATTAATTTTTTGAAAAAAAAAAACCAAGTCAAATTAATTTTTTAACCGATTATTATTTTTTTAAATAAAGTTAAATTATTTAAAACACGCTTTTAACTCTTTCTCTCTCATTAGAATTTATATAAGCAATAACGACATTTTCACATAAATATCATAAAAATAATCAATCATATAAATTATAATAATATATCTTAAAAATTGAAACAATCATGTTTCAACATTTTATTTCAAAATTCATATATATATAAAAAAAAATTTATTAACAAATTAAGAAAGAAATGACAAACTAAATTCCAATAGTCCAACCCATTAAAAAGAAATTAAAAAAAAGGATGCCAACGAGGGAAAAAAAGCCACGATAATGGGACTATGAAGGATGCTACAACAATAGAATTGTGAAGGACCAACTCAAGCGACTCAGTGAGTAGATGTTTTGTTTTTTAAGATTAATGTAAATCGAATCTATATATTAAACAAACTTATGTTATCTATATATATTCATTAATAAAATAATTTATAATATTAGTATAAAACTATTGTATTTGAATAATTAAGAGGTCGTATCAAAACATTAATTATATTATTTTATTTAAAAATATAAATTTTAAAATATGAAAAAAATAAATAACAAATAATTGAAGTTATGTGTGCGGATATAATTAATTTACAACAAAACTATATATATCATACTTGACGGATTTAGAGTATATAAAATAAATAAATAAATATAAAAAAATTCACCTAAATCGCATGGAATATATCGAAGTAAATAGATTTAAATAAAAACTATTATAAATTTGGTTTCGATCAATTTTGATTATATATATATATATATATATACACAATCAAATAAAACTTGTAAATTTTTTAACTAATTATTATTTTTTAACTGATTATCGATTATCATTTTTTAAAAAAATTAAGTCAAATTATCTAAAATACACCTTTAGCTCTCTCTCACACTCATTAGAATTTATATATTACAAAACTATATATATTACTTAGCAAACTCGAGTATATAAAATAAATAATATATATATGAAAAATCTTTTTAAATTGCAAGGAATATATGGATGTGAATAAATTTAAATAAAAATTATTATAAAATTGATTTCGATAAATTCCGATTATATATATATATATTATTATTTAGCAGTAATCAAAGTATATAAAATAGATAAAAAATATATAAAAACAACTTATTTAAATTGAATGGAATATATCAGAGTGAATTTTTTAACTAATTATTAATTTTTTCCTTAAAAAGAAAGAAGAAAAAAAGAGAAGGCCAGCTGTTAAAAGGGAAAAAAATGGTATTGCTATAGTGAATGACAGCACGACTCTTTAAGAAAAGAAAAAAAAGTGGAGGCCAGCCCAGAAAAAAAAAAAAAAAAGAAGAAGAAGAAGAGTCCAGCTCAGAAAAAAGAAAAAAATGAATGACACCCAGCCCTCTAAAAAAAAAAAAAAGTCAAGATGACCAACTCGAACCTACGTACTTTCATCTATACCATAAGAAATGCAGCAAAATTTTGTTCAATAAAATCATCCATGAAGTTTTTTAGATATGTTTTTGTCATGGTATGAATTTACTGAATGCTTTGTTGATCTTATTAATTTTAAATATACTGTTTTTTTTGGAAAAGAAAGAAAGAAATGTAGCTATAATTCTGTGAGGTATTTGATGATTTAACGTGGCCATGCACTCTTGTAGGTTTTCGATTATTCATAAAAAAACAAAAAAAAAAAAGGAGGCCAGCCCGAAAAAAATTTAATGACAGCCTAGCCCTTTAAAAAAAGAAAGAAAAAAGCTAGCCCAAAAATGACAGCCCAGCCCTCTAAAAAAAGGAAAATAAGAAAACCAAAGGGACTAATTAATTTATCTCTTAAAGAACAAGGAGCAAGATGCAAAAAAAAATACATGAATAGGGATTTTGAATGTGTAGCTACAGTGAACGAATAGTTATAACCCCATTTTTTTTAGTTTTTTTTTTAATATATGCCTTAATTCACTATTCATTGAGTGGCAATTTATGTAATATTTAGGTATGGTATTTTAATTATTTTTTTTTGTTTTTCGACATTGTTATGCAAATTTAACAATGTTTTCTATTTTTATCCCTCATATTGTAACTTTTTTTTTAGTTCGGAGTTTTATTTTTCTTTCATTTTGGTCCTGCATACTTGGAGGAGAGAGAAATGACGGAGAGTGAGAGGGGAATGACAAGGCCAGCTTCGGCTACTCCGATAGTCAAAATTACCATCATTTGTTTGGCTTAATAAGTAGAATTTGTCTATGGTAGTAGAAAATGATGAAATAATAAGATGAGGTAGATCATGATCCAAAAATATTTTTAATATTTTTAATTTTGATTTGATTTTTGTGTTTTTTTTATGAATTAAAATAGATTTTAATATTCTAAATGAGTTTTTTAATGTTATTTTTATGATTTTGAGGTATTTTTAGACAAAAAAAAAAAAAAAAAAAAAAGAGGCTAATTTTGGTTCAGGGAGGCTGAAATTAGAAAACCTGACCTTTCGATGACATTTCCACAAATCGAAGTGGTCAGAAATTGCAAATTGCAAAGGTCGTCGAACTAAAAACAATATTTTTTTTGCCCCAGCCTGCACAGGCCTGGTCCTCCCGGCCCCCAGGCCAAGACATGCGGCTTGATCCTCCAGGCCCAGGAGAGTAGCATGGTCCCTCACATGGTTGACACCTGCAAATCCAAATATCTTCATTTCTTTTCCAAGTACTATTTTTTCTTTTTTCCTTATTTGTTCAAACAACCTTAGACTAAAAAAATTGGAACATAGACTTCTGTTTTTTATGATTTTTTCTATTTTTAAAATGAAGAATTTTATCTTTATATTGAAATGTAAATTAGTTTGAAGATATTTTAATAAAAAAATAAACTGAATCTATTTTACACGCACATATATAAACAAGTGTTAAAAAAACAATGTAAATTATATTTTAAGATCTCACCTAACAACTTAAGTTTTTAAATTGAGATGTTTCTCTGATATAATATTTTAGAATCATCATTTTTATTAAAAATTAATTATACATCTTTGCATTTAATACAAATTATTTACTATGAATATATTTTTTAATATTATAGAACTAATTTATTTGAAATAAAATATTTAATTTTTTAAAAATGAATCAACCGATTATTCAAATACAGTTAATTATGCTAACATTATTTATTACTTTGTAAATTAATATAAGAATCAATCAATTATTCAAATATAGTTTTTTTATGCTAACATTGTTGATTACTTTGTAAATAAATATATATAGATCAAATGCATTCATGTGCTTTAAAAAAATAATCTTTCTATCAACATTAAATAAGAATAAAATTTAATTTTTTTATTTGTTAATTTTTATACAGGTTTATAAATTAATTGTAACTTTATTTTTTAGATACATTTTTATAAAAAAATATATTTTAAAGTATGTGTTTTTGAATTCTTAATTAATATTTTAATTTAAATTATTATAAGTTTTTATGTAAGAATTAATAAATAAAGATGAATAAATAATTTTTTAAAACTAGAAATTATGAAAAAACATACAAAAATAATAATTATTGAATAAATAATTATTGAAAAAAATTATAAAATTATGAAACGATATTGTTCTATCCGACGCACGGCTTTAGATGGATAATTTCAAAAATTAATCTTTTCGTTCTCATTAAATAAGAATAATTTTTTTTTCATTTGTTAATTTTTATATAAATTTATTCATTAATTATAACTTTATTTTTGGGATGTAATATTATGAATAATATATTTTTAAAGTTTTTTTTAATTCACAATTAATATTTTAGTTTAAATCATTATAAATTTTTGTTTAAAAATTAATTCATAAATAAGAATGAATTTTTTTTTCAAGTAGAAAAATTATGAAAAACTTTTAAAAATTAATTAAATAAAAAATTTTAAAATGATTTTAATTTTACAAGACAAGTTGTTGCGGACAATTAACCAGTTGCCTCTATGATATAAAAGTAGAATCCGGCATTATTATTATTCCAGATGTCACTTTTATATAGGTGGGAGAGTACTGCTTCCCGTACCTAATAATTCATCCCTTTTTTTCATTGTTTTCCCACCTTTTCCTTTACAGTTTACACGACGCAGACGTGGCTTCTATGACCTTCTAAACGTAATCTCTACGCAAAAGCAATTATCGCACGCCACAAACTCACCTACACCCTCTCCCCAATTTCGAACCTCCAGTCCACTGCTCTCTCGCCACGTCCCTACAAACTTCCCAAACGGTTACGGCCCCATTCCGTTATTACAACAAACAACAAAAACGCAAACCTGCTCTCTTCAACTTCAAAAAGTCGAAAATTAAAAAAAAAAAAAATGCAACAAAATTACGAATATTATTATCAATCTCAATTTCAAAGCCCTAACCACCCGTCAGCTCCTCCGGTTCCGTCGAGTTACTGCTCCTCTGATTACTCAAGTTATGAAAATCACAATCATGTCCCTTCTCCGGGTTCATATCATGATCAATTTCAAACTCCACCAAATTATGATCCTTCTTTGAACTTTGGTTACGAGAGGACGAATAAATTGGTTTTTGATGATTATGGGAGACCAATTAACCTCCAGGTGGGGCCAGGACCGGTTCCTGGTAGTTCCGGGAAAGCGAGCCCGGAAATGGAGACGCAGGCGGATGGAAAGAGTGGTGTCCAGAAGTTTCGGGTGATGATGCTGGCGGAAGGTGGAAATCAAAGTGATATCAATGTTACTTGTCAGGTTTGTACACGTGGATGCCTGTATTTTAGTTGTGCATGTATGTATTACAGGCATGTAGGTTCCCCCATTTTGATGCAAAGTGATATCAGTGGTTGTTTTAGTTTGATAAATGATGTTGGTTTTTGAGGTGATTAACTAAGAATGTGAGGTCAATGATCTTGTTTTATTGTTGAAAGAATATGGAAGAAATTAGAGTTTTAATAAGTTATGAGGATTTCTATAATTGCGGATGCTAAACCTTTCTTTTTAAGTAATGAATTAAAGAGGAAGAGTCTGATACCAGAAAAAGAAAAAAAATATATATGTATATATAAAGAAAACTAGAGGATGTAATGTCTAGATTGATGCAAAGTTGTGTTATCTGTTACGCACACGCACACACAATCAAGATGTGGGAGTAATTGCGCACAAACTCCAACAATGTGAGAAACCGTCCGTAGTTTTTTAGTTTGATAGATAATATTTTTGGTTTATAGATCATTAAGTAAGAATCCTAAGCAAATGGTGATGCCTAATCATGTTTGAATAAAGGAGGTAGATTTCTATCTAATAACTAATGTGGGCGTTTATATTTATAAATGTTAGCTTCTTCTTCTTTTTCACCACTAAATAATGGTTAAATGGAAAAGAGTTTCAGGAAAGAATAATCTCCTCTGCATTGGTGGTTTCTTTATGTAGATTGGTTTGGAAGGGGTTCGGATGCTTGATCCTGCCAGTGGTAGAACATTGAAGATATATCCACTAGATACTGTAACAAGATGGGAAGTAAGTTGGTAACTTTTTACATAGATATGAACTGGTGTTTATTGGTGTTATGAACAAATCCTTCAACTATATCTATTTTTTTCGATCCTTGTTTAGGTACTTGATTCGTCGGTTTTTGTGTTTTCGGCCAAAAGTTCCATAGATGTTCAACCAAGATGTATAAGGCTCAAATCCAACAGCTATACTACCAATGCCATTCTGGATGCATTGACAGCGGCAACTGTTCAGGTTGGATGAGTAACTAATCTTGTCACACACTGTAGTTTTATGCTGGCATTTCATTCTTTTGCTTCTGGTAAATGCTTTAGACAATCTTTGTTGTAGAAGATGCCTATTTACTGGATCTTTGTAAGATAGTAGAATAAATATTTTGCTTCCTATCTAATTGTAGAAGAGGTTCCAAGTGCATTATTTAATCTTTTGGTCTTTATTATTATGATGGCATTGCCTACTAGCAATAACATCATTATTGGATTGAAGGTTTTGAAGAACTTAACTCATACGAAGTATAAGAATCTAGTAGCTCAATGTAGTTATGGATCTTTTAATGACAAAATCATTATGTGTTGAAACTTGAAGCTCTGCCAGAGGCCATAGACTATTGTTCTTCCTTTTCTTTCCACTAATCAAAGATCCACAGTAATTGATTTCTTGGCTTAATGAACCACAAGATTATTAGCTGACTGTGACATCAACAAGTCAGAGTGTAAAATTTTCGAGACCTTGACACATTAAAACGTCTACGCTCTAGTAATTGATGCAGTTTTTAGTCACATGCTTTGCTAACATGTCATTGTATCTACTGCTAGTATGTACTTGATTGTTAGTTGTTAAACTGTCTCAAACCCTGTACTAAAATCAGAATTTTGTTCCTGGGTAGTGTTCTTAAGTGCATATGGAGTTTGATTATATACTGTCTTAAAATAGCAGAAATTTATGGCCACTTCAAACATTTAGTCACAATTGTGGTGTCTTTTGCTGTTGATTCTAGTGAGTCATCTTTGGAATGTATATCAAAAAGTCAGGGTAATAACTGGACTTATGCATGTGAGAATACTTGAGTTTGAAAGACTCTCTGGTAGTTTCCACTAAGTCACTTTGTGTGCAACAAAAAATTCTACTGTTTTCTGAATATTAATGCAGATTGAGGATGATTCAGGGCAGCTGAGAGTGGTCTTGTTTCATCTTGTTCTTGGGATTTGTTGATGTCATGAATATAAACTGTGTGACCACAACTTCGAAAAACTGAATATATGGAGATGCATGTTGCTTTTCATATCTGTTGTTTTCCTTTTTCCTCATACCTACCGGTTTAACATCCTTAAATGTCGGGAAGCAGCTTAAAGAGATGGGTGGAAAGCATTTGTTTTCGGATTCTTCCAAGGTTTCTGATCAATCAACAGAGAAGAAGAAAAGGATAGCTGATTGGATGAAGTTGGTCAAACCTATCAATGAGGAGAAAGTGCACTGGGTACATCTTTCTTCCTTGTTCATTTACAATAGTAGTCGTCTGAGGATTTTTGCACTCTTTTGATTCATGCATAACAAGGAGAGAACATGATGCCATTTTGCCCCCTCCCTCTTCCTCTTGAAAACAAAAAAAGCTTGTTTGGAAGTTTTCATTAACTTTAGACCCTAGAAGTTAAAAAAGATACTTTGAAAAGTGAGTGCCTTTTGGTTAACCATTTGGCACTCCAGTGACACTTGATTTAAACTTTTTCCCTCGAGTGACTTTGTAGCTTGGCCATTCTGCATTTTAGCGACACTGATTTTTCATTTTTACACGATTTACTTCTGTTTTTCTTTTAGTGTTGTCCTAGCATCATAAGCATCAGAATATAAGTCAAATACTATAATGCAAATCAAAGCCAAGAAAATGAATAAAATACCGCTTCTTTCACCAATTATCTTGTAGTGCTAGAGGTGCAACTTGCAGGGGTTTTTTAGCATTATCTTTCTCTTTTTCTAATGGAGTTATTGACGCCGCTAATGGATCAAAACAGATGCCACTAAAGTAGGTCACTGAAGTGTGAAATTGCCAAAACGTAGGTTATATTTTCATACTTTCACAAGATTACTATTGTTAAATTGAACTTCTATGTTCAGGAAAAGTGGCTTCTATCTTGTGTTGTGCTTAAATAGTTTTTTTATTAAATTATCACCTCAAATTCTCAACTGCTTAGTTTCCAAGCTCAGTTTTCTCCCTTTTTCTTCTTATAGGTTCCCGATGAAGCAGTTTCCAAATGTATGGCATGCAGCAACGATTTTAGTGCTTTTGCGCGAAAGGTTTGGGATTCTAGGAATTATTGACTTATTATTTGCTAATGTTTGTTTGTTCTTTTTGGTGATTCCACTTCTTTTCTTCCTATCTTCAGCATCATTGCAGGAACTGTGGAAATATTTTTTGTGATAAATGCACCCAAGGTAGAATTGCTCTTACTACAGATGAGGAAGCTCAACCAGTTCGAGTTTGCGACCAATGCATGGTATGAGTTTATGATGTTAACTATTCTTCTTTAACATGGTTTTCTCTAATTTGTCAGTGTTCATGTTATATATAATGTTTTTTGGTTTCAATTAATGCTATATAGATGTACTCATCTAACTTTTTTTTTTTTTTTTGTTTTGCCTCTCCTTATTGTCTTTCCAAAACTGTTAGGACACATGATAAACAAGTTGTGATGAATTGAGTATGTGTAGTAGTTGTATATTTTTTTCCCCTTTTCTGATAATTGGATGGGTGATAAGTCGAAACTCCAATACAAATCATGCACCTTTTACTTTGGATTGCCAGATCACTAATTGCAAGATATATAATAATAATTTGGTCAATCTCTGATTTTTCATTTCATCATGGGCTTTTTATGGTGACCATTATACAAGCTTTTTAGTGACTAGTTCTATCGTCATTTGTATCTGCTACAGGCTGAAGTTACCCAAAGGCTAAGTAATGCAAGGGAACCTTCTGAAAAAATTGTCGGAACACAGAATGATGGTGATCTTGCAAAAAAGCTTCAGGTGAATTGTATAGCATCATTAATTATTATATGTTTTCCCCACTGGCATTATTATTTTCTCTCTAGTGTTGGCTTTATTTCTTGAGGTGCTGTGCTTGCAATGTTAGGAGAAAATCCACTGTGCTTACTCTTTAGCTTTTCCATGCTCATGTATATCAATTTTATTCATGAATCGTATCAGTCCTCTTGCATCTCTTATGGTTAAGCGTGCTCATATAATGAAAACGACACACAATAACTTCTCGTTCTTACTCTGCAGCTAAATAATCAGAAATTAAGCAAGGATGGGTTAATTTACTCGTGGCCCATCATATTGTTAGGTTATCATGTTGTTTAGAGATTTTGTTGTCCCTTTAGAGTTTAGCCTTGTTCAGTAGATACAGAAAGGGATGTGGTTTTGGGGGAGTGTGGAGGAGGTTACAGCACTAACTGCCCTGTCATGGTGTTGGTTATGACATATTATGAATGCATTACTAATTCAGAGGAATTGTATCATGTAGCTGTTGACGCATAGGCATGAAATGTTTTGCTTCTGATGGCATAATAAAATTGCACTTTTTTATAACTCTCTAGGCATCATCAGACTTTATTCTGGAAGACTTTGTTGAAGGATCACATTGCCCCAAAGCATGGTGGGGAACACGCCATAGAAACACATGTTTGTCTAACAGTCTTGATTGTATCTCCATGTGCTCTAGTACCTTCTTTTTCCATCTGGAAATGCTCAGTTCTTAAAATTTATGCAATCAGCTTCCATATAACTAAGAGGCAATGAAACTTGAGTGATATTAACGGAAGAAGCGATTCTGAGTGATACATGAATTTTTTCTATATGTATTGATTTATTGATATACATTTGTTTTTCAATGTGATTGGTGATATGCAACAGGAAGAGATTGAAAGAAGTCGCAGGCCATCATCAGGTACTCATTATACTTGAGAAACCCATCTTGGTAATAAGTAGTTTTAAATAGCTTTAAAGAGGAGAAGTACAGGTAACATGTCCCAAAAAAGTAGAATGTATGGATGGCATGGCTGTGTTTACTTTGGAAGGAGAAATTATTAAATATTCTTTTATGTGTATTCTCTCTCATATCATATTGGATGCACCCGTAACATCTATGATTACATCTTACATGAATGTGTGGGAGACTGCACACACACTGGGAGCATCGAATGCTTTCTAAATTACATGTGCCCTTCGCTGTGATCCATGGCCATGGATAGTTGGATCACCTTGGTTGACACCAATATCTTAAATTGTTTGATAAGCAGGCCATAATACTTCTTTATTAATTAAGTAGACCTCTTGCAGTCACTAATTTTTCCTTTTCACCTTTGCCTGGCGCTTCATTGCACTGAAAACAATTCTACGTGTTTGTAGGTTTGAATTCTGATAGATCTGACAAGCAGATGAGAGAAGTTGCCTGCCCCACTTGCACTGTCCACTTGCAGGTTGTATAGCTTCATCTTCATTTTCACTGCTAATTATTTTCTTTCCCTATCGTTTCTTTTCTTTTCTTTTTTTTTAGAGTAAAAGGTGAATGCATGTTTGGCTATTTTGTATTCCACAAAATTAATTCTTGTTTCTTCTCCCAACTTCTTGTGCAGGTTCCTGTTCCAACTTCTGGTTCTGAAACCATAGAGTGCAGCGTTTGTCAGTATCCATTCTTGGTCAATGCCCATTGATTTTACTATATTACTTCGCCCTTTTATGTTGGTTCGGCATAGAATATAAGACTTTCTCTTTATCTTTCTTTAGTTACGTGTGCTTGCATATACTTTGTGTGGCAAAAATCGGGAACATGATGTCCCTTTTGTATAGGTAGAAATGTTCCAACATCAGATAACTTATAGCTTCTAGTTCTGCATACTTTATGAGAGGAAACTTTGTTCAACCCGGTAATCCTTATTGTTATACACAATATCCTTACCAAGTTAATAAAAATAGAATTTTACCCAGTATACATGGTTTCTACTTCTATTTCTTCTTCGTCTGTAGTTCCTTTTTGCCGAGTATGTGGACTAACATTGTAAAGCAGAACTCCATGTACAAGAAGCTGATACTTGAACATATAAAAATATTTTCAGACAAAGATTTGGTTCTGTTGTTTTGAATCAAAGGCTTATTTGAATGTAATAAACTTGTGGGACAGCTAGGGGGTAAAGCAGTGCTAATGACGATATTGCTGGAAAGAGAAATGCAGCTCGGAGTTCTTAATATAGAATGACTTTTGAAAGTGACAAATAACTGTCAACTAAAAACGCAACCAATGGCTCCATTAATGATTTTAGACGCCACCAGCTTCTTGTATGTGGTCACTGAAATGCTTAATAACAAGCACACTCACTCATAATGCAATTTATTGCCTTCCATGAGGCTCATCTTATCGATACATTACAAGCACCACATGGATCTTGCTGTAAATGGTCATGGAGAACTGAATGACAGACTGGTGTTTTGGGGTTGTGGTATATCGAGAAATCGTGTTCTGATAAATCTTAATGCTGTACAACTTGCACCATCAATTAGGTTATATCTCTTAACACGTGGTCCAAGAAATAAAATGGAATGCCAATCTTAAACTGGAATTGGCAGAAGAACTGAAGAAGGGAAATCTCAGGTTTTTACATGCAGTACTATGATACTGTCATCTTCTAAAGAAACCAGGAGAAGAATAGATTCAGATAACTTATGATTTGTTCCTTCAGGGTTTCAATTTTTTGTTTCCTTCGATGTGCGGGCCAGGACGAGTCTATTGTTCTGTCACTAGCTAGAAGGCTTATAACGCCATAACAATCATAGCATAACATTGATGTGCTGAGCCTGTGAATTTTGGCAGTTTGGCTTAATAAGCTAAAATGAGTGTATTTTAGATGTTCACGCTTCCAAGGAGTCCTTGATGTTTTAGGATCTTGTTCGTGGTCATGAGATGAAAGCAAGATGGAGTCACTTTTGAGTTTTGGGTGACCATTTCCATCTCTCGTATGAGTTATATATAAATGGCATTGGAATCTACTGCCTTAACCTAAACACAAAACACCACATGGTTTCCGTTAGAACAGAATACTCGGATGGGCTAAGAGGATCATATCTGGTGCTGCTCATTGCTTGTTTTTCTTAAATTATTTCTTCTTTTTATGATTGTTTTTTCAAATTGTTTATTTGTTGCTTCTACCATCATGTGATCATTAAAGCAATTGTCGAGTGGTTGGAAGTATTTAAGAGGTTTCTTCTCTGTGGAAGTGTGACAAACTGTAATCTTTTAGAAAAATTGACCATCAGTATTCTATTTCTCTCTCTTATTATATTACATTGCAATAAAGTTTGTTTCGTCATATCAAACTTCAAATGAATGAGTCAACTTGGATGTTCTATGAATCTAATTTAAAACCTGCAGCTAGTTCAGGAGTTTGAGTTCGACAAATAGCAGCTAAAACTAGTATTTATGCATGATCAAAAAGTGCTGCTTTACGAAATTACCTCTCATAAGGATGAGGTTCTTCTCTGACTACTCAACTTCTCTTAACACCTTCTATGTCCGAGCGACTGCAGGTTTTGCCCTATACAGTGCGGCAGCTGACACTATTGTACGTAAGAATGAAAAGATTCCAGCAGTTATAGTGTTTGGAGATTCTGTAGCCGATACAGGCAACAACAACAATCAAAATCCTCTTTCCACATGCAACTACCCTCCCTTAGGGGAGAGATTTCATGGGAGGAAAACCAACAGGAAGGTTTGGCAATGGAAAGGTCTCTTCGGACTTTATAGGTACCGAAACTTGTTGGTTTTGTGTAATCAAATTAGTAAAGGATTATGTGACTACTAGCAGTTCTTTTATTTCCTTTCATATTATTTGTAACAAAACAGGGTAATTTGTTGTGCTTTCCTATATATATATATATATATATATCTCTGGGGAAGTTAGCAATCCTCCCAACTGGACTTGATGAGCTATTGTGAACTTTTATATTCTTAAAAATCTGACTCTTAATGTTAGTGCAGTTTCCTTTTTCTTTCTCTCTTTGCTCAGAAACGAAAAAAGGGTGTGAGTGGTTCAAAACCATACTTCTGTAGCCCTCTTCCCCTGGTGCTTTAAAAATTCTGTAATAGAATAATTTGGAACAAATAATTCTGTTCTACAATTGTATTAGCAAAGTCATGCAGTTCATACTCTCAGAAAATCTCCAACCATTTACAGATGAATTCTTTGGTGTAAAGGAGCTCTTGCCACCTTACCTTGATCAAAGCCTGCAGCTTCAAGACCTCCTTACTGGTGTAACTTGTGCCTCAGGCGGTTCTGGTTATGATCCTGAAACATCCAAATCACCGGTATCTCTCTGCCTACCCAGTTCTACTTGTCTAGTAAAACTTATTATTGTTATTGATATGATAAATTTTATGTTTTCAATTTAACAGTCCGTGCTATCATTGTCGGACCAACTAGACCTGTTCAAAGGTTACATAACTAAGATAAGATCAGCTGTGGGAGAAGAAAGAACCGCGGCCATATTATCTAAAAGCATCTGCATAGTGTGCACAGGAAGTGATGACATTGTCGTCACTTATTTCGCTAGCGAGCATAGATCTTCTTATGATGTCAATTCATATACTGATTTAATGGTCAGCTCAGCTTCAAGCTTCGTCCAGGTATGTTCTCGAGACTTGGTAAATAGTATAAGTTCAGACAGTTGTATTTAGTGCAAATTTGCCTCCTTCAGAGTTTTGTATCTCATTCATGAGCAAATAGGAGATTTCCAATTCAACGATTCAAGTAATCCTTCATCTGCATTTATAAGATACCATTCTGCAATTTAGATAAATGGATGCAATCTGGCTTCATATCGGTTCTACGTGTCTAATGGGGGAGAAATCACAGGAACTCTATGGCCTTGGAGCAAGAAGAATTGGAGTGATTAGTTTACCACCAGTAGGATGCCTGCCATCACAAAGACTTCTCTTTGGTGGCATCAGAAGAGTGTGTTATGAGCCTATGAACCAGGCAGCAAGACTCTTCAATACCAAGATCTCCTCAGCAACTCATTCTCTAAATAAAAACCTTCCAGGCGCTCGACTTGTATAACTTGATGTCTATAATCTACTGCTTTCTCTCATCCAGACCCCAGCTCAATATGGTAATTTAGCTGAACCAAAATCATCTCTTTTCAAGTCTATGATTAACTTGGATGCGAAGTAGGTCAGTTGGTGATGCTTTTGTGAATAGCAGGTTTTGAAGTGGTGAATAGAGGATGCTGTGGCACAGGAAATATAGAGGTTGGCGTATTTTGTACTAGCCTTGAAGACCCATTTTCATGCAAAGACGCCTCCAAGTATCTGTTCTGGGATAGTTTCCATCCCTATGAGAAAGCATATCAGATTCTTATCCCTCTTGTCTTCAAAAATACTATGAAGAAATTTTTCTTGAGTTTACCTTTCTGATGGTCCCATCCTAACAAGAATGGCAGGGAAATGAAGATGTCAAAGCAATTTACAAGCTTATTATGTGATGGAAATGAGTCAATGTGATGATAAAAAGAAGTTTATCTATCTATAAGGGAATTATATATTGGAAGCACGATGAGCCCTCCAGTAAAGAAGATGAGTTAATTCATTTTCAATTCCATTGTGAAATTCTCCCAAATATATATTATTACAGGAACCTTCAAAATTGTTCGTTGTTTTAATTAACAGACAAAATAAGATTCCAGGTTCAGAATGTTTTTTTAGAATACCTTGCATTTTGTAGTATCCAAAAATCCTGCATTTGGTTAAATTAGTGCTTTCGAGTTCAAGTGTTTTTATACAAAATTTTTAAGATAGTTATGTGTGTCTTGTGCGTCCCACCGAATTGCTAGAGATGATCAGAATTTTTGGACTTCGGACATGTGGAAATCAGAAAAAAAAAAAAATAATAATAATAATAAATGCCTAGTGGGTCATTTTCAATACATTACTGAGAAAGAAGTGTGCCACCACATGTTGCTTAACCGTGAACTATAAATTCCGTGATTCGTATTTTTAATAATTAGATAATTTTTAAAGTTATGCAATCTATTAATAATTTATATAAAATTGAATTATATGAATTACATAATCTCAGCCCGCATTTGACGTTTCTTCGTCCTCCTAAGTAGCTGTGTCTTTCACGCCAACACAGTCAACAACGCCACTGAAGAAACCAAGAGTAGCCACCATGGCCGACCACCACCACCACCACCAGCACCGTCCTAACCGCCTATCTCTCCCTCTACGAGCCACCAACACTACGTTCACCTCCAATGCCACATTCACTCCCACCACATCCACACCCTACCCTCTCTACCCATTCGCCTCCACAACCCCAACCTCAACACCATCGAAACACCGTCTCTCCTCTCTTCCCTCCAAGTCCTCTTCAAAATTCTCCTATTCCTTCCTCTTCCTCCTCCTCCTCTCTCTCCGTTCCCTCTACTCTCTCCTCCCTTTCCTTCGATCCTCTCCTTCCTCGTTCAATATCTTCCCTTTCTCGTTCCTTGTCTCTCTCCTCTCCTTCCTTTTATCCCTCTCTTTCTCTCTTTTCTTCTCCCCTTCCTCCTCCTCAAAAACCCCTTTTCACTTCAGAACAAACCCTAACCAACCCATCTTCGCTCTCTCCTCCATTTCCCAATCACAACACAGACTCCTGTTATCAAAATCTCTCCTCCTTGCTGTTGTTTTCCTCCTCAGATTTCAAGCCCTTCGATATTGCGGGACTGCTGCTATGATTCTCGCTGAATTGTCCGGTAGTGTCGCGGCCGCTCGTTTTGCTGCTGATCGGAGGAGAAAGAATAATAATTTTGGTGTAAGTAGGCATAACTTATCTGGGTTTTTGGCCCTTTTTGTTGGGTTGTTTTTGCTGTCAATAAGTTGGGATCGGATCGATTGTTTTCCATTTTCCATTGGTTTCATAGATAGATATGGGATTTCGGTTTTTCCTAGAGAGAATTGTTTTAGGATTTGGCCAATGTTGTTGCCTTTTGTTTCTGGTTTTTTGGGGTGTTATGAGAGAGTTTCGATGAATTTGGGGACAATTAGAGCATTAGGCCAAAAACGGGTTCGATTGATTTCGTTGTTTTATACCACAGTTTTACTATTTATTCCTGCTGTTTTAAGTTTTATGGTGTTTGAAAGTGGTAATAGTGATAACAAAGGTGTTTCTATTGGGAGTTTGGGTTGGCCTCTAGCAAATACTGTTGTTTTTGGGGTTCTTTTGAGTGAGAATTGCAGTGGTGATGAGAAGTTAGTGAGTTCTAAAGATTTCCAAAGAGAGTTTTTGGTTACATTTGTTTGCACGGTTGTTTTGGAGCTGTTCTATTTCCCCGAGCTTTCGCTTTGGGGGCTTTTGCTATGTGGTTTCCTACTGTATTTTGGTGTTAGAGAATTGGAACCTAGTCATTCACAGTATCTTGAATTGGGATTGGATACACCCCCGAAGGCATTTAGTGGTTTCATTATGAAACCTATCCGCCACATTTTGAGTGAGAGAAAGTCCCGTAAGATTGCACTTTTCCTTTTTATTAATACTGGTTATATGTTTGTTGAATTTGCTGCTGGGTTTATGAGCAATAGTCTTGGGTTGATATCAGATGCTTGCCATATGTTGTTTGATTGTGCTGCTTTGGCAATTGGTCTGTATGCTTCTTATATCTCCCGGTTGCCTGCAAATAATCAGTTTAATTATGGTCGAGGAAGGTTTGAGGTTCTGTCAGGATATGTTAATGCTGTCCTTCTGGTTCTTGTTGGGGCACTAATTGTATTGGAGTCATTTGAGAGGATTTTGGACCCTCAGGAGATATCAACTAATAGTCTGTTAATTGTTTCAATTGGAGGGCTTGTTGTGAATTTGGTTGGTCTGGTCTTCTTTCATGAAGAGCATCATCATGCTCATGGTGGCTCTGGATCATGCTCTCACTCTCAATCTCACTCTCACTCTCACTCCCACTCCCACTCCCACTCCCACTCCGACTCTCACTGTCACCACCAGCACCAAAATTCACAAGACCATGAAAAGCATGATGAATACGCCTCCGTTTCCCATGAATGTCATGAAAAGTCATTGGCCGGCCATGGTGACAATCTTGAACACCATCTTTGTGACCACCAGAGCAGTATTGATAGCTGTAAAATTGGAAGCTCCAGTTGCCATGCTCACCACGACAATGCTCACGACCATGACCACTCCTCCCATGCTCACCATCAACATGACCATCATGACCACTCCTCCCATGCTCACCATCAACATGACCATCATGACCACTCCTCCCATGCTCACCATCAACATGACCATCATGACCACTCCTCCCATGCTCACCATCAGCATGACCAAAATGACGACTCCTCCCATGCTCACCATCAGCATGACAACCACGACCACTCCTTCCATGCTCACCATCACCATGACCACTCACATGATCACAGATGCCATGACCATCATCATCATCATTCCAATCCTCATGATCATCGCTCTTTGGATTCTAAAAGTGATTCTTCTTTGGTAAAGAGTAGTTCCGAACAAATGACAGCAGTATCTGAACAAGAGGAACCAAAAAGGCACCACCATCACCACATCGACCACAACATGGAGGGGATCTTTTTGCATGTTCTGGCAGATACGATGGGAAGTGTTGGTGTTGTTATATCTACCCTCTTAATTAAGTACAAAGGATGGCTTGTTGCTGATCCCGCCTGCTCAATATTCATTTCCGTTTTAATCGTATTGTCAGTCATTCCATTGCTCAGAAACTCTGCTGAAATCTTGCTTCAAAGAGTTCCCAGGGCTCATGAACAGGATCTGAAAGAAGCCATAAACAGTATTATGAAGATAAAGGGGTTGCGTGGCATTCAGAACTTGCACTGTTGGAGCTTTACCAACACAGATATTATTGGGACTCTGCATCTTCATGTTGCAGACAAAATTGACACGACTTCTCTGAAGGCACAGGTTTCAAACATTTTTCAGGATGCTGGAATCAAGGATTTGACAGTCCAGGTGGAACGTAGCAAGTAATTATGTTGTTTGCTGTCCCCCAGCATTCATCTATTTGATGTATTCAAGGACAACGTAGCCCATCATTCTCAAGAATTGCTTGTGATTATCAATGAGTTGATGAACTCCGCCTGAGATTTTTTTCCGTGGATACAAAATGGCGTCCATCACTTCTGCCAAGTTTTAAAGGTTTTGTCACCTTCTTAAGAGATGACACCACATGAGAAGAAATTTGTGAAGTACCAGCAACAGGAATCGTGAACGTGTTTATTGCTATTAAAACCATCATTTGTCTTTCAACCGTGAAGGATGCTGAATTTTGTTGAATCAGTTCGCAAACATGTATTCTATGAGCCTGTGAATTTGATGGTTACGTTTAGGTAAAATAACTACATTAGCACTAACCAATACAGGGACATAACCATGCATGCTTGCAGGTGCAACTCGTCCTTGATCTTTCAATATACTGCTGTAGGTCATGAAAGCAAGCTGAAGTTATTTCTGGGTGACCTTTTCCTTCCCTCTTATACAATGATATTTTGTCTCTCGAGACATTACGTTTTTTTCGTAAATTTGACAAATGTAGTGCATGTTTAGCTTGTTGAAAGAATCTATTTAAACAGCAGTTGCTAGTTCATGAGTCTGCAACTACTTCCATTGTCTTGCTATTTGAGTTTTAATTGAACAGCAGTTGGTATTCATTCCCTTTGAATGTGTTTTGTGAGTGCAAGCATATACCTGTTAACAACCACAAACTTGAGTCCAGCAAAATAGCAGTAAAAGCATCATATATGAATGATCCAGAATTCCTGTGTTATCAAATTGTTACTTTCTATCAATAATTCCTTGACAATCCTAAACACGTGTTTCTGTACTTGCTCGTGACGATGGATTTTTTATCTGATAAGAAAGTTTGTCACTCATTTTATGCTCATTTTCATAATATACATATTTATTTATTTTTTTTTTCCTTTTCTATTTCTTAAAAAAAATTAATTGGTAAAAGACTAATTAATTAATTAGTTTTTGAAACTAGAAATGCTATTTAATTCATTTGAGACAAACTAAATTATAATTTACTCCTTTCATAAAGAAATTTCGCATCTAACAGTCCACAGGAACTAGAAATTCACAAGCTATTTAATGATAAAACTTAACCCATAATGTCATGGTACCTTAGACCAAGTTATAACCACTTCTGCTGATCTTTGGGGGCGTAAATGATGCTAGTTTAAACAGTTTCTATCAATGCAATTTGATTGTTCTGCTATCATTGTGGAATCTAGTGAAATGCAAAACGGAAATCTGGGTCAATGAGACGTTGAATGACCAATTGGTAATAATATCTTCGTCTGTTCTTCATGGCGAAAAAAATTGGCAGGAACTTTATAATTTTGGTGCAAGAATGGAAATACTTTCTATGCCACCATCAGGTGTTTTCCAGAAAGAATTCTGTGTGGCGGCATCCGTAGAGAAGGTTTGATGTGGCAACCAGAGAATGTGGTGGCTCAGAAATTGGAGCTTGGCGTGTTGCGGGTTGGTTTCGACCAATTTGCATGCCCAGATGCCTCGAAGTGTTTGATAGTTTTCAATATCTTCGTGAGAAAGCTCATGAGATCATCATCTCTATGGCCATTACTAATACTCCAAGCAGATTATTCTGAGCTTCGCTCCTCTAGCCATCTCTCTCAATGAGTGATGAAATCTGAAACCAGTCAATATGCAGGGACAAGGTAGTTTAACTGAAAGAGACAATTGATTTAGCATGTTCAATTCCTTCGGGAGAGAAGATGGCTGGTTCCAAATCAAATTCATTGTTAAAATCTTAGAAAATGCGGAGGATCAATACACGAACCTTCCCAATTGCTCAATTCTTTAATTTATGAATTAAAAACAAGGTTCCAGGAAGAAAACATTGTAGGGGTTTTAGTTCATGTTTTTGCAGTGTCCCATAACTAAGCCTCCATCTTCCAGATTTTGTTATGGGAAGAACAGTAATTTACTAATGAAAGGTGGTTAGCAAATATATTACTAATACTGCATTAACTACCGTATTCAGCTTGTCAGCTTGTGAATGTCATGGTTTTGGCAACAGTAGGCGTCCATATGTTTCCGAACTAGACGATAGCATTGTCGGCATCCAAGATACCACCATGAAGATTCCAGTCCAAAACAAACAATAGCAGCTTTGATCGTGTAGTAAAAGTTTTGTATTTTGAAAAAGGAAATATTACGAAGGCATGCAATTAGTAGAGTTATTTGGTTTAGGTTTCCCTTTTTTAAAAAAAATCCATAAATGATTTGTCAAACCTGTGTGTTGGCGATGGCTGGCTGAAACAAGTGCTGGATGGTCGCTCTATTCTTGTTTTTCAAATGCTCAGCATCCATTGTAAAGATAAAGGGGAAGGGAGGGCGTTTTGCGGCTGGAAATACTAGAGCAAGAACATCGCGGGCTTTTGTTTGGATGGAGAAAGAGTGAGATGAGTTCTATTAGACGGCTTGCGTGATGGCTAACATTTTTATATAGACATAGACATAGCTTGTAATCCTTCTAAGAAAATGAAATATGTGCTTTGTGAATAGTGAAGCCAACAAATTATGTCGCATGGAAAAGGTAACATTGCTGCAGATTATGCTCCAACTGACCTTTTTTGATGAATGAAAAAGCTGGTGGGGCAAATAGTTCAGGCAGTGAAAAGAAGACTTATCAAAGATAAAGTCAGCTGCGGGAGAAGAAAGAATGATGACTATTGTATCCAAAAGCATATACGTACATAGTATGCACAGGAACTGATCACATTGGCAATACTAATTTTGGTACTTCATTTTGGAGATCTCGTTATGATACATATCAATTCATACACCGATTCAATGATCAGCTTAGCTTCAAGTTTTTACCTGGTGATGTTCCAACTTCCAAAGACTTACTAAGCAACGCATAATGCAGACAGTTTTACTTAGTGCACTAGTTGATATGATTTCCAATTTAATGGTTGAAGTAAACCTTGCTGAAGTGACCAATTGGATATACAATTTGGCAGGAACTTCATGATCTTGGTGCAGAAAAATTGTAGTAGTAAGTTTACCAGCATTGGGTGCATGCCATCACAGAGAACTCTGCACGCTGGAATCCGAAGAAAATGTTTACTCACTGTTACATTATATAACGACCGTTAAGTAACGGTTTCGAAGCATCCCGTTACCGTTATTGTAGTATTCTAGTAAACCGCGATCTGCAATGATGACTGCGATCGTTTTTTCAACCATCTGCTATTTAAAACTATTATTAGAGTCTACAACCCAGGCAGCAATGCTTTTCAGATTCCAAGCTCTCCTCAACAATTGATTCTCTGACTAAAAAACTTCCTGGCTTTAGGTTTGTCTACTTTGATGTCTACAGTCCACTCCTTTCCCTTTCAAAATCCTGATCAATATGGTAAGTTATCACCAACATATTTTGTTTGGCTACATTTTGAAGTAAATACATGAGATTGTGTAGAACAACATACAGTTCGTTCCAGTTGTGGATTCAGGGTTTGAAGGTGCAACTAATGGGTGCTGTGGCACAGAAAATTAGAGGTCAGCATATTGTGCAATAGAATAGATGCATGCACTGATGCCTCTACTTATGAATTCTGGGATGGTTACCATCCCTCACGGAAAGCTTGGCAGACCCTTATCCCTGTGATCCTCAATGAAACTATGAACAGATTCTTTTAAGCCTTAACATGAATTTATTGTTAAATGTCAGCGAAAAATGAATGGATAAAGGACCTTCCCACTTGTTACATACTTCTATTCTGGGATATGGTTAACACATAATTCTTAAGCCTTGTTCCCTAATGCTTTAGAAATCTGGCTACAGGACAAGTTATAGCCAAACTATTTGGTGTTAAAAGACGATCTTGCCAGCTTCTCTTGATGAAAACCCGCTGCTTAAGACCTCACTGGCGTAAGTTTTGCCAATTAATGGTAACTCCTCTTTCCAACTTTCAGACAGATCTCCAATATCAAAGCATGCATGTCAGTCTACAGCAGCAATGGCAGAACAACTTCCAAATTTGTGCATCCAAAAATAGGATTCTAGGTAGCTGTTGAGGTTGATACAATATCCAATAATGCATTTCCATAAAATATGAAGATTGCTCCAGCCTACCAAATAACAAAAAAAGTTAAAAGCAAACTCTTCTTTCTAACTTATAGACAGATCTCCAACGTCAAAGGCACTTCGTATCTCAACAAAAATCTATGAATCCACCAGTAACCTCTGATGCTTCTACTGCGAGTATTTTTTAGAAGAAAACCAAATATCATTGCAAACATATATAGGAATATATACAAGTAACAGTTTTAAATATATTATTCCCACAATCACAACCTAAATCTTGAACTAATGCAAATCTGAAGTCCCATATTATCTATCACCTAATATTGCCCCAGAAACCTACAAAATTGCATACCCCTCTTTTAAACTATGACTACCTAGCTATAGGATGAAAACAAACTGTACAAATGGAACACAAGCTGATGGGAAAGAAACCAAAATGAGATCAACGAAGTTTATTCTGAGCAACAGCCTGGCATAACTCATCCTCGTAAAATAGAACCCTATTAGAAGCCAAAGATTTGCAAAGAGGCTTTGGCAGAGCAGATGACACCATGCATCTTGAAGGGAATGCTGAATCTTGGAAGAGAACTGCAGCAATACTCTTCATCTCAGTTATTTTGATGCGAGAAGGTGGCCGGGGACCATGCCTTGGAGCTTTTGGAGTATGTGGACTTGGCATGAAAATGCCCTTACCATTCCCCTTGCTGCAATGGCCATTCAAACATTGTAAGGAAAACACAAAACTAGATGAATTACAAACCTCAAAAAACACTAATAAGAAGAAAAAAACATGACACTTTTGGATTCCTACCTTACAAAAGGCCAGTGTTCAGTAGGCCGTGGGGTCATTGTCAATAACATCTCCTGTCGAGAGCGATCTGGTGTTGTGTAATTGAAATGAAATTGCCTTGCAAGCAAAACCTGCTCCCAACAAGCACTAACAGGTTCACTCTTCAATTCAACTCTAAAATCAGAGTCAGACAGAGCGAGAGAGAGAGAGACTTACAGCTTTTCTAACCCTCTGAGAAACATGGAAAACAGCCCTCAGTTGGTCATGGTGCAGGTGACAAAGTATTTTAACCTCAAAAGTAACAAAACAAACAGGAATCAATATACAAGTTATGAGAATTAAAACAAGATTTTGAGAGGAATTAAGGGCAAAGGTGTGCGTTCAGTAATAGGTACAAAAAAATAATAATGTGATCCATTCTTGTTTTATGGAGATTTTCTCAATTTCTATGCAAATAAGACCACATTCTTGTCATCAACATGATTTAAGCATGTATCATATTAGGCTTGGGCTGAAGTCTTAGTGGATAGGCCAGGGCCAAAGCATTCAAGGTTTAGATCCCTTCTAACGGCTAGAAAAAGATATCAAAAAGAAACACACACAGTAAGACAAACAAACTCCCTTGAAAAGAGCAAAACTTGAGTTAGATTTAGATTTACACAAGAAACAGATAAATGACCATCAATGATAATGTCCTTGGGGCTCTTAGGATTGACCCAATAAGAACACAAAAAAAAAGTCCTAGATAACATTTACAACACTTTCGGGAAACTGATACTATATCTACTTTCACCCTCATTGAAATTCAATCTACAACCTCACAATCCAAGATGCCTGCATCCTACCGGTTGTTCATTTCCAGCATCAGGTGTTATATTTT
Source organism: Dovyalis caffra (assembly GCA_963924115.1). Lineage (NCBI taxonomy): Eukaryota > Viridiplantae > Streptophyta > Magnoliopsida > Malpighiales > Salicaceae > Dovyalis > Dovyalis caffra. The sequence continues at coordinate 456,212 of CAWUPB010000950.1, read as the reverse complement.
AATTTTTCTAAATCAAGAAAATACAATCCTAAACTTGGCTCTCTGTTATAGCTTCCAATATACTTGCAGATACTTTCAACGTACAAATGCATTAACATCTACAGAGTAACAAATTATTCTGGCCAATAAAGAAATGTAATGCAAAATTTTATGGGTCTTCATCTTTTTAGAATCTATAAGCTCATACCTCCAAAGCACATCCTGCTCTCTAAAGCAAAGATTGGAATTCCTTCATGTTTAGTGTTATCAGAATCTCCAACCAATTTCTAATTCAATTTAACTTTCTAAAGGGAAATATACACTGTAACATTTTCATATTTTCAGCCCTCTAGATCTTGATTTTCATATTGTGTAATTACAGAAGCAAAACCAAGAACTAATGAGTCCATAAAACCTGAACCAAAAGAAATTGATCTACATACAATGCTCTGAATGAGTATTACCAGCAACTCCATGGGAAGAGATTCAAGTCTAGACTCAGTATCACAATCTTCGATCCGAGGGGTCTTCGGTGTCCTCGCTAGATGATTTTGTTTAAGCAAATCCACAGGTGATAGCATCAGAGGGCTTTTATCAATAGATAAATGATTCTGTTTACGCAAATCCACAGGTGATAACAAACAAGGGCTTTTATCAATAGCCTTGTCTTCAATCAAAACTTCATCATCAGCATCTCCCACCTTCTTATTCCCAAACACAGCAACCCTTTTCTTTCCAAGATCAGTACATGACTTCACGGCTGACACCTTGCTATACCGTAGCTGAGCAAGTGCCCCAGGCTTCAAATACCTACTGCTCGAGCTCCGTAACCGCCTTTTTTGCTTCGGGGTCTTCAAATTCCCATCCTTAGGAGCCACTTTCCCCATACTATATAGTCTCTTCCTCAAATCTATTCCCAATTCCTCAAATTTATTCCCTTATATTTTAACATCCAATGATGAACAAAAAATAAATTAAAAATTCATCATGAATAGATACCTGAAAACAAAGTTTGGATAAATCTCTTTAATAACCTCACAAAATATACAGATTAAACACAAAAAATCATTTACAAAATGAATATAGAAACTCAACTAACTCAGTACTCACGTAGATTATAGATTCTCTCAGTTATCCCTGATTAATTAATCAAACCTGTCAACCAAAATACCAGAAATCCCATTAAAAAAAACCCTAAATTACTAGAAAACCATCTTTGACAAAAAGAAAACCATAGAAATTAACAATTAAACCAGATATAAATTGCTTAAATCGCATTAATCAAACAGAAATGTAATTGGAAATCCTAATTTAAAGCAGTCCACACACAAACTAAAAAATAAATAATCCCAAAAAAATAAAAATAAAAATTAGCAAATTATTACAAATAAAAGCAGAATTGTTAACTAACCTGAAATTGAAAAGAGAGTACAAATCCATGGAAACTGAGATACCAACGTAGAATAGAGAGAATTTTAGAGAGGGGTGACGTCTAGAGAGAGAGAGTTGAGAGAGAGAGGAAAAATAATTGAGGCCGCTAGGGTTTGTTTGGTTGTTTATTTGAATTTTATTTTAGATTGCCCGCCAAAAGTTTCTACGAGTTGTGGGAGATGTTAAAGCAACTCAAGTTTGATGAAAAGAATGGTCGTTGGGTGTTAACGTGGCAATTTCTAATTGGTTGGGTAGTGGAATCCGATGGTGTTATCTCTTTGTTTTTAGTGGTGTCCACCAAGCGAAAATTACGGGCTCTTGGATACTCTGATTAGATTTCCTGTTTTTGATTTTTTAAGTTTTTAAAAAATGAATTTTAAAAGGATTAGTGATAAATCAAATTATATTTATCTAGTTAATAAATTGATCTTAATCTGCATTAATAAGGCGGGACCCAGTGATTAAATTCTTTAAAGACAATTTAAACCATTCACGCATCATTAAAGACAATTTAAGCCATTCACACATCATTAATTATGCGTGACTGGCGCTCCGTTGAATTAAATGTAGGGGCATTTCTGTCACCTAATTAATTAAATGTTTTTGCGTTAGTATTGGTCTAAGATGATATGGGGTGGGCTAAGGAATCAAAGGCCATGATTTCTAATTTATGGCCGATAAAGCCCAAAGTAACATCCAACCATGTCTTTTATAAGCTTTGCACTACTTTTCTATTATGGGCCTCGTTGTACATCAAAACATATGCCATTTGTTTGGATTTACAGTGTATCTCAAACTAAAAATCCAATTAATCACTCGTTGTTCTGTTGAGCATATGAGATTAGCATAAATATCCAATAAAATTTTTACATATATAAAAACTCAAATACGAGACCTTTTACTTAAACAACTAGAACTCATTCCGCTCAAATCAACTCTCTTAAATAAGCATATGCCATTAATTGTGTTTAATTACTGCTCTTCTTTATTAAAAATAAGAGATACGGTTTTTTTTTTCTCAAAGAAAAGAAAGATAAAATAATTCTTTGCGACGATAAGAAAAAACTAAAATCGATGGAAATTTTGATCATGTTTTCAGTCATTTTCAAGTGTCGCACGACATTTACCGCAACATCAAAATGGTAAAGGTTTTGGCAAAAAAAAAAAAAAGATAAATAAGAAAGAAGGTTAAATTCATTCGAGTTTCAATTTTCATTTAATTATGATATTGATAAAAAAAAAAAAATGACGTTATTGTTGCTGAGTGAGAACTGAAATTGGTAGAATTTGAAATTTTTTGAGAAACTAACCTTCTCAAGTTCTGTCGTCTTTGTTTTACTCAAATAAATGGCTTTTTTTCCTTTTATTTTTGTTGATTTTAATGTGTTTATTTTTTTTATGCGCTGCTAAGATATTTTATAAATTTAGGGATGAAGTTAAAATTTACACATGCGTTTTGTTAATATTCATGAAAAATGGACAAAAATAGATGGAGGGGGAAATTGGAGCAACGATGAAAAATGTGGAAACCGATTGAAACAAACCAAAAGATTTATATAAAATCAAGACAATACATAAATTTCAAGAGGGACAAATTAAAATTTACCATAAAGCATACATGCACTATTGGTGCAGTCTATATTGTTCTTTGTATGTATCCAAAGAATCCTATAAGAAATAAGCATTAATCAGAAACATGAATAAATTATAAATTAATTCCTCTAATTTCAAATGATGGATTAATTTGTCCCTTTTGCTAAGAAAATTAATTATTTAGTCTTTGTGTTTTTAAATTTTCTCATAACTTAATCCATTTCATTGTTTTTCAATTTATTTTGATTTTGTTTTAAGAAATAAAAAAAAAGAAAAAGAAAAATAAATAAGTAAAAAATATGGAATGATTGATGAGAAAATATGATAATTTTTTAAATAAATTAATATTAAATTAAACATGATAAACATTGGTCAATAAACTAAATAATTAATTTTTTAAGCAAAAAAGACTAATTAATTTGTTTCTCAAAAATAGAAGAATTAATTTATAATTTACTCGGTGAAAATTATTAGTATTACCGGATAATGTAGTCTACCTTCTCACGAAAATATGGGATCTACCATAAAATTATTCAATATACGGATATTGTATTGATCCAACCTGTCACAAAAACACGAGACCCACCATGAGAATAATTCACGAATTTATTTATTTATTTATTTTGTTTGATTGAGAGAGCGAAATACAATACCCCGTGTACTAAATAATTGCTCAATGTTGTGAAGCATTAGGAAAGAGAAAAACAAAGTAAAAGAATCATCCAAATTATAAAAGAAAAAAGATTATATCAAATTTCTCATTTTACATATTATATTAACGAATCTTTTCTTTTTATTGAAGAAGTATATTAAAATATATATATATCATTTTCACCTGAAAATAAATGTGTAAATTAGATTTTTTAACAATTTATCACCTCTTCAAATTATTTATATAAAATAACAAAATAACATCTTTTTTTATTCTTTCCCTATCTAGTGAACTTTGCATCCAAATAATTTTTTTCCTGTCTTTTTTTCTGGAGAGAATTACCTTATCATGCACTTTGAACCAAGCCTAACAATCAAAATTCAAGAAACAGAATGTGAGAGGAGCCAGATCTTCTTGCAATCATTTTTTAATTAATTGTGTAAATAAGAGTCAAGATAACTTTAGGAAAAAAGAAAAAAAAAGTAAAAGTAAAATAACATCCAGACCCCCCTGAGCGATAGATTCGGTTATATATATATATATATATATATATATATATATATATATATTTTTTTTTTTTTTGTCAAATGTTTTGTTTAATAATTGATTTTTTAAAATAAAATTATCATTAGTTTACATTTTAATTATTACATTTAAGTATATATCGAAGTTATGATAAAATTTTAATATATGTATATACTTTATAATATTAATTTTGCATTTTGGATTAACTATTATAATTGCAAAAATTTTATACTTTTTAGTTATTAGAGAACTCTCAAACTTGCTCAAAATCCATTAGATGTGTCAAAAGATATGATTTATATTATTTTATAATATATTCACATCATCTTATGTTTAATTAAAATAGAAACGGAAATTATGAGATTTGAACTCACGATCATTTGGTTATTAAGATTCTAATATTATATCAAAATATCATCTTAATCCAAAAATTTAAGTTGTTAAATGATGCTCCAATATATAATTTATTTTATTCTTTAAGAAAATGAAAACTTATTTGCTTGATCTCAACCTAATTAATACGAGGCAGGGACGAAGAAGGTATAATCTGCTCCAAATGTACTCAATTACCATTACCATCCTGTTGATCGATCTACAAGGTGGAGATCCATGCTGTTAATGTTTGATACTATTTTAAAGGAAATATTGGCCAGATAAAAATAATTCGACAAGGAGAAGACTCTTGCTGAATAGTCCATTGATTGCTTGTGACTTTCTCGGGTACGGATGGCATACATGTTGAATGCAATGATAAATTAACAAGAAAAGTGCAATGATTTAATGCAATTTCCCCGTCAAAAACTACCCTGATTTTGCTCAATTCATGTCACATTTGGTCAAATGATGCTCCCCGTCTATGCTGGTCTTGCTTATCCATCTTTTTCTCGCCCTCTATACATTTGACTCTCTTAACACTCTACGCTTGCGAATAATTATATTTTTTTATTGTAAAATTTCAGGTCTACGTGAATTATCAAATGGATTTATTTTTCTTAATATGAATGATATGTTGTGATGGTCTAGAAGTGTATTTATAAGCATATGCATATTTTATATATTGACTATGATGAAATGAAAAATTTTTAGAAAATAAATGAGATAGATATGTAAATGATGTTTTATGACAAAAAATATTTTAAATTTATATTGAGATTTTAATGTTAAACGTAAAAGTTTACCGTTGATGTTACTAATGATGTTTGATGTTGAGATTTTAAATATTGAGATTTATGATTGATACTTAACTATTAAATATTAAGGTTAATGTGACTATATGTTTTCTTTTATTAAAGTTAGACTCTATTAGTTTGGTAGCCAAAATGAGGCGACTCCTCCACAAAGATAAAGTCAAATTTAAGGGTTGTGATACACTAGGTTGGCATCTTCTAATAGGCCCAAATAAAAAAAAAATTATAAAGACATTTATGTAATGAAAGTTTTTGTTAAGTTGTAAAGATTGGTGTGGGTGAGAGCCCGGAGTATAGCTCACTATGCACATGGCAATCTCACTAGTCTATTAATAAGTAGAGGTAAAAGGGGCGAGTGCCTCTTGCAAGGATTCAAGGATGGAACCTTGGAAAGGTCTATAGAATATTAGGTCAAGTATAACCATTAAGCCTTTTTTTTAAAAAAAAAAAATCCTAGTTGTTTACATTATAAATAAAGGCAACATCACTTGTATTTATAAACTATCATCCGACAAAATCTAATAAGAAATCCTAGTGCAGCCATGTAATAAGCATAATTATCGAATCATGTAAACCTTTGTATTGTGTGGTTGTTCTTGTCTTTTTAATCCATTATTTTGCTCAATTGGTTTCCTAACAGTTTTAATGTAAAACCATGCATGTTGCACTTATTGAAATATTCTTATCTCATGTCTTTTCTATAGTATAGGTATCAATGTAAATGTTGAGGATGTTGATACTGCTCCTAACAACTAGTGATGCATGTGCTTATCTTAAGTTTTCTTAAAGGAATGAAAAATGGGTTATGTTTTAATGAATGAATATGAGTTTATATGTGAATATTTAAAATTTATAAATGTTTTTATGAATATTACATGTAAAAATGTTAAACTCCGAGTGTTGATAATTATTGATTAGTAATTGAGTAGGAACAATAAGTTGAAGCTATTTATGAATGTTGATGAATGATGTTTTTAGAATTTAGTGACAAATTGTGGTAATGATGTTAAGAAAGATATGGATGAAATATTAACGAAATGTTTCTTCTATGTTAATGAGATAATTGTGTGGTTATATTATTGATGACAAGTTTTGATTGATATGTTTAATGATAAATGATATTAAATTAGAAATAAGATTTAAGAATAATAAAACTATATATGTTTTGGTAGCTATCTGTCTAGTTGTGACTCTCTAGGTAAGGTGTCTCGGACGACGAACATTATAGTAAAAATCACTTGTAGGCTAAACCTATTACATACACCTAATAGTTTTATCAATTTATTCTCTAATATATAAGAAACGAAACGATACTCTTTATTAAGATAATTTAACAATTTTTTTATCAATAACTTTAAATGGAAGAATTCAATTGAAAATCTCGTAATCGAATATGAGATAAAAATTTCCTAGATCTAATTGAGAATTTGCATATATGAGTTTTTTTTCTTTATCTTTTTTTTCTTTTTTCTTTTTAGCACATAGAGATAATTTCACTATAGATACATAAATTTTTTTAAAAATCTCAATCGAGTATGTGAATTTTAATTTTTTCATATGAGTCTATCATTTTTTTCAAAATTACAAATCAAACACTTTTGTTAATTTTTTTTTAATTGATGACATGTCCATCGTTCTAGAATATCAAATTATAATCTTGCTCTCTTTGTAAGAAAAGTTTCCTCCAATAAAAAAAATTATAATTTAGCATTCTGGGAGTAACAAATACTTTATCAAGTATGAAAAAACTAAAAAAAGTACTTATTTGAAAGTTTTAAAAAAGTCGATGCATTCAAATAAAAAAATTAAAGTCCACGTATTCGATTAAAAGAAAAAAAAAGAAATTTATAATTTGGTATTATAGGAGTAACAAACACATCATAATGTAACAGAAAAATTAACAAACATATTTGATTAAAAATTTTGAAAAAGTCAATGTATTTAAAGGGAAAAAATAAAATCTATATATTTGATTGAGAAGAAAAATAAAAATTAGTGCAGTTACAGCGTATTTATTCTGTAGCATATATGAGGTTTAGCCAGCAATAAAATGAGAAACACGGGATATTTGTGTCCTGGGCATTTTTTTTCTTGTACTTGAAAGTGTGGTCCCTGCCAGGAAAGCTAAAGCTTAACTGCCATGTGGGGTGGTAGCTTGGAGGCCAGGATATGCTAGTGAAATGAGCTATCACCTCTCTTTGTACCATTAAATGCAATGTCAGCCACGACTGTCTTCGATTTTAATCAACCGCGACCATCAATAGTGATCCAATTTTAACAATTAATGACAGCTAATAAAATCTCCTAACTTGTGTGTTGACAAGTATAAAACAATTTTTCGTGTAAGTGAAATAAAATTGTAGCAATATATTGCTATAAAAGGTTGATCTCTTGGATGATTTGGAATCACGTTCACAATATTAAAAGGTTTCAAACTTTAATTTCGTGCCACGATATGCAGAGTTTTTTAAAACGAAGGAAGAAATGTTTTGCAGAATCATTGGTGCGACAACCTGGATTCTCGAACTAATTAAACACTTTTGTAGCACAACATTGGTTTTACCAACCCGTGGTTATAACTCCTATGTAAATAATACAAAGTTTTTAATGCACAATATTCAACGATTTTATACGCGAAAGCTTATAACATATAAATAATAACTAATATCATATACGATAATTACTTCATAAATCTACTTTGAAAAGAGAGATAGACAGCAGAGAGAGAGAGAGAGAAACATGAGAGAAAATAAAAAAATTTGAGCAGACGAAATCTTCTTTTTACTTTTGATAAATATGGATATAATTTTTTTTCTTTTAGCTGTCTCTCCTCAAAATAAATCTATGAAATAAATATTATATATATCATTAATTATTTTTATGTATTATAAAATTTCTCATTTTATACGAACAAAAGATACATTGATTGTTGCTTTTCAACCTTTCATGCGAACACCCCTTTTGTTTTCTAGCTAGTCATGAGCTCTTAGCCACTTCCGCTTGCTTGTAACAAAAAAACAACTGCATTCATGGATTCCATATGGGTATACCTACCTCCTCGTGTATGTACGAGGAGTTTTAATTATTTAATTTTATCAATTAAATACAAAAAGGTTACCATAGGACCAAGTATCAGTTTTATTTCATTTAATTATTCCCATAAGACAAGTCGGAGTTTTGAACACCGATTAATTTAGTTTTTTTTAAATAATAAAATAAAAAATTTATCTAGCGACTAATTTGTTTATCACGGGACTTATAACTTGATAGTTGGATACTGATTAATTAATTAAGCATCGTGGAACTGCATGATTATGGACCAATTAACAATCAATGGATTAAACAATTTTTTTAAACAATGTAGTACACAGAAACATGTGAGATCATGTTCGTGAACATGTTCAATTCGTACCCGTGATCTTAAGCAAATCAGCCTGCAAATAGTTCTCCAGCTTAATTAAAGAAGTGGAAAGCTATCTTTTTTTTTTTTGGATTGGTAATTCAGGATATCCGGATCAATTTGTATGCATTGCGACTAATTTTTGGAGCTCACTGAACACCCTACAAGTCTAAAAACATGTAATGCATCATGAGGATAACATGCATGTGCAGAAATAATCGAATCTAGATAATACTTAGAGGATAAGCTCTCGTTACGTTAGACTAAGAAACTCAAGCGCACCATCTCTACTTTCTTTCGTTGTATATACGTATCCACCACATTGTCAATTTTCACTGCTCGATAATCAGAAAAACAGTAGTTTTTTCTCTCTCGTTTTTTCTACCTCGACATGATCTAAGCACGTGAATCCAAATCTAGACGACATGAAAATGGCCAAAATAAAAAGGGCAAATACATGAATTCACTCACCAAAAGAAAGGTGAGATGCGCAGAGTAGATCGATCAATGAAAGCATCACTCCAGCTTTCCACTGAAGAAAATCAATTCAATGACATGTCGAAGAACTGATCATTGTTACCCATCTAAGAAAAAGTTGCTATAACAGGAATGCAAATTCTTGTAAAATGAACCAGCACCCATCACTTACGTTGATGGGCTATCTTAATGTCTCTGTTATCCCACTTTTACGCCACTGATCAATCTCACCTAATCGAACCTCTTAGGATTTTATATTTTCACTGATAACGCCTCAAATTTTCTTTTCAAAGCAAGTGAGTGCATTACGTTCAAGATTCCAAGTTTTTTCATGTACTACATAACCTTTCCATTCTTCCAAACTAATAACGGTGATGATGGTTCTATCTGTAAATCAATAAATAACGGTGATGATAGTGATAATATAGCAACCGTACAACAATTTCATAGCGGGAAGATGGAAATGGTGGTGTGGATATTTTCAAAGTACATATACATGCAGTTTTTTACTTTTCTTTTCTTTTGATAATGGATATAACTTTTATTCTCAGGTATCGTTGCTTACCAAAAATAAAAAATTTAGAATAAAAATATAAAAATTAGAAAATTAAAATGATATTGTATTTGAAATATCAATAAAAAATCAAAATAAAATTTAAATTTTTTAATATTTGATTTTTAAAATAATTAAAAAGGATTTCTTTCAATTACAATGGTAGCTAAAATCATGGAGGTGATTGCAATAATTGTGATAATAGAGGAGGAGGAAAAGGTAGTCATAGTGGTATGTAGTAATAGTATTAATATATTTTAAAAAAATCATACCACCACCTTATGAGATAGTAATGAAAAAAGAATAGAAATGGTTGCGGTGTAATAAAAATAGTGGTAGTAGTAGAAAAATAATGATAATTGAATAATAATAATAATTTTTTTGAATTTTTTTACCACCACTATCAATGGAGGTGGTGGTGGTGGTGATGATGGTAAAAATTATTGATACATAATAAATAAAAATAATATATTTTTATTTTGAAAAAAAACTTATTTTTGTTTATTGTCTTCATTCCCCCTCTCCGTTTATGATTTTTATTTTTATTTTCATTCTTTATTCTTATTTTTATTTCATTTTTTCAACCAAAACACCTATAAAGTAGAAATAAAACTTCTATTTTTATTATCACAATTTCATTTATTTTTACCAAACAAGACCTTATTATTATAATAGCAGTAAATACTTTTTTTCTCTTTTTTTTACAAAATTTTGAATGATTATTTTTAGATTTAATCATAACTAAGTCACTTTACTTTAGTAAAATTAATTAATTAGTCCGTATGTTTTATAAACTATATGTTGGATCTTTATGTTTTAAATTTATTTACAGATCAGTCATTTCATTATTTTCGTGTTATTTTTCAATTAATATTTTTATTTTTAAAAAATAGAATAAAGGAAGGAAAAATAAGTAAGATAAGAAATTTTGATCAGAAAAAAGGTATTTTGAGGAAAAACTACTGCATGAAAGAGGTCAAAGCTGATCACTTGACAATTTTTTTATTTTACAAAGAATAATTAATTAATTTCAATAAATTATAGGGATTAAACTATAATTTATTTTTTCTTAATAGAAAATGAAAATTTTACCAAGTTGTAGTCGCGAAAGAGTTTTCCATTTTTTTTTTTTGACATTGATAAGCCTAGTTATTTTCCAATCAAAGACCGGATTAATTTTACTCATCACAAGCAGTTAAGGGTTACATTTTTTACCCGTTATTAACTGTATACATTTTGGATTCAAATGACGACTTAGATCATAATAAATATAATTTTATTAATTGTTTAGTTACTATATAATTGGATTAAAAAATTAAATTTAATTTCAATGCAAGAAAGCTGGTTTGAGATAAACCACAAAGTGACACCTTGTTGGTAATTAAGTATTACTTTGTAGGTCAAGTTCGTGATTTAATTATTGTCGTCAATATTTTTAAAAATTTATTTTCGAACACTCTAAATCATGCGTTGAAGAATGTTTTTTTTAGCTACTCTAAAAAAAAATTAGTTTTAAAGTATATGAAAATTAGATCGAAAACATCCTTACTACTGAAAAAAAAAAAAAAACTGTTTTGAGATACTATGGACAGTAAAACTAAAAAAATGTTAAATTGCTTAACCAGTAAAAGTAATTATGTTCAATAGTTACGAAGTTACATCCAATCACGCTCTAATAAAGATCTTATTCAAAGGCATTTGATCTTTCGCCAGCTTACCCTTTTATTTTTTTCACCCACTGACGTTAGAGTTTGAGAGAGCGAGAGTCACGGGCTACAAAGCGGAAACAAAGTTTGTTGGTTAGTCGTTTCCGTTTCTTTCTTTTTTCGCTCCTGACTTTTAGGTAGATGACGAGCCTCGACATTTTGCTGTCTGGTTTGGATCGCTTTTAGATCTGCCACGGTGCCACCCTCGAAAGGGAATGAACCCACTAGAGTCCATTCACCAACTGGGAAGGTGCCCTACATAATTAAACAGCAATGAGTGCTCCCAATTGCACCTAGATTAATATTCGAGTTTTGATTATATCTGTACCTTTTAATACTAGAAAAAAGTATTAGAACGCTAAATTGCCCACGCCGTCGGCAACGATGAAGATATTATATATTTTTTTGAATTTAGGATATTTTAGATAAAAAAATCCAAGTTAATCCATTGTTCAATCCAACGTGTTAAGTAAAAATAAATATTTAAAAAAATTTTCTGCATATAAAAAAAAATTAAAACGAAAATTACTTGTTTAAACGATTAGAACTCTTTTCATTCAAAACAACTCTCTTAGATTTGAAAATATTACATTTGATAATGCTATAAATCATCTAAAAGATAGAAGGCATTGAAATTGTAAAGGTTCAAAACTTATCAAATAACTTATAGCATAGTGATAGTGATTTTTTTATAAAAGATCATGAGTTAAATCTTAATAAATTAATTATATTAAAAGCTTTAAATGTATGCGTTAGCGTAGGAGTTAAAAAAAAAAAAGGGAAACAATGGTTAAAAACTTTATTGTATTATATATCAATTAATTACAGAAAAATGAAAAACAAGTCGGTCATAATTTTTCCTAAGCTTGTAAATTTACCACGATGACTTGGAAAACTTACATTAAAAAAAAAGAAGTTATTTGAATTTATTTGTCCTACTCAATATTCCTCGTACTAATATAGATTCTTTCATCAACAAGTCAGTGACATGTATTCCAAAAACATTAGATAAACAAAAATGAATACAATACGAATTCAGAAAACTGCAAAAGAAATGGTATTCTTTCCTTGCAGTATTGGTGTACGTGGCTGCCACACCATCAATGCAACCCCACTACACCATGCGGACACAGCCTTTAGTGCCTTTCTTTTTCATTTTCCCCTTTTCCATGGCGAGACGACACCGCACACAGTTTAATTATTTGTTCAATGGCAAATTAGTAATTAGCATTAATGTGCTACATTTATTTGATGACTAGATTTCACACTGTTCAAACTTTGGCACGATGTGCTTCCCTCTTGAGACCTTTTCTAGTAGGAGACAGCAAGATATTTGAGGATCATTAGAAAAGTGCTTCCTCCACTATTATTTTCACAGTCGACTGGATATATACTTATAAATCATTATAATTATATTGTTAAATTTTTGTTTACTGAAGAACTCTTTAAATCCTAGAATGCATAGTGAAATATAACATTCTTTTATTAAAAAAAAAAAAAGAAATAAAATTTTTGTGAATGTGTTAATTTGGATATAAATAGTTTGTCTAAAACATGTTTGGAGAAAGAAATCCTGATTCATATAAAGCATTGATAAAAAAAGTATTCTATGACTATTAAAACTAGAAAATGAAGGGAAAAAAATCTATCTCGCAAGAAAGAGAGACGGTAGACTAGAAGAGAACTTGACAGCCGACTGTGCAGTTGTGGTTTATTGTTAAAAAAAAAATTAATTTTTTATATATTAAAATATAAAGATCTAATTCAATAAATCAATGGATAGTGTAATTAAAAATAACAATAAAATAAAATAAATCACAGACTACCAAAAAATAATTTTTAGTTATTAAAGTATAAAGATTTAATTCAAAAAGTAAATGGATAGTCTAATTACAAGAGAACAAAAAAATAAAAAATAAAAAAATGAGTGGATATAATTTTCAAACAAAAAAAAAAAATTAAACTTGAATGAAATTTTAAAAAGAAAAAGAGAAGAATATACTTATATGCATAAGATATAGATATGAATTCTCAAATAAAATTGTACTGAATTGCATTTAAATAAAATTTGCATGATATTGAGGAAATGATATATATAGGTTTTTATTAAGTACATTCCAAATAAACCACGAATATAAATATCTGTATAATTAAGTTGTTTTTAATCAAATATTAACTTGTTATTAATCTAGATATTATCAACCGAAAAAAATATATATCTCATGTGATAGCACATATAAATACTTAGAAGTTTTTTTTTTTTTAAAAAAAAAACTTGAGATTTAACAAATATATATATAGCTCCAAAAATATGAAGAACTTAGAACCTTCAATTTTAAGATTAATATGTACTCATTAAAAATAGTTGAAGAATAATCAGTTATTGGGATACCAAAAAAGAGAGACCAGACTGATTTGTTTTAATTAGTGAATTCGTGATTCAAATTAAAAGATCTTGATTGATTCGTGTGCTTTAAATTTGACATGTTTGATAACCTTTGTATTCACCAACACTTTCATGCACCTAAAGCATGTTTTCGTATGTGTATTATGGACAGTGACTGAAATTAAATAATTAATTTGTTCACATTCGTTTTCAAAGAAAATTGAAAGGGGATATACATCGAGCCAGTAGAATGATACAAACAGGTACCGGCAATAGATTGATTGATTCTCAAACACTCAAGACCACCCAACATACCGGTATGAAATCCTCTGACACCCCAACTTAGTCCTAATAATTTAGAATAGACTCCAAAAGACAAAAAGATAATACACAGGTAATGATATTTTATTTTATTAAATGGTCACAAATCAAAATAAAGGGCCAGGCTCGATAGGAGACAGAGAGCGACTGAGTGAAAAATACATGGCGGACACGTGTGATGGATGGCATGTGCACCCTATCATCTTCTTCTACAATAATGGTCCACATCGGAGTTGCCGGAGAATGGACGTTGAAACTAAAAAGACGCCTTTTTGGCTGGTTTTTTAATAGTTGCTCCTCTTTTATTTGTTGCTTCCTGTTTGACACTAATACCCCTCTCCCTAAACCTTTCCCGTTGGTGAAGTTGCTTTTTTTTTAAACAGTAATTAAGGATGAGAATGGATGCAGGCCTAATACATTAATTTAATTTTTTATCCTATCAATCAAAAGAATATTTAGCCATTACTCTTTAAAAAATCATTATATAAATCTGTATCCATTCCATATCCGAGTAATATTAGTTTATCAATCTATTTAATGTTAATTAAATACTTGATTAAATTTGATTTGTCAAAAATATTTATTCTGGCTCCTATAATTTTTTTTAAAAAATTTTTTACGCTTAAAATTTATTTATTTTTGCATTTTTTGTCATTTATTTATAAGTTTTTTAATTCAAAAAGTTTTCAAAAAAACATTTTGATCCTTATTTTTAAAATTTATGCAATTAAATCCCGATGTTAATAAAAAAAATTAAAAAAATTAGTAGTTATTAATAAGATAAAAAAGGATATTTATACTCTAAAATCATATTAATTGATATGTATTTTTTTTTACCTGCTTCAATATTCATTGGACATTCTAATGAGTATTTATTGAACATGATAAAATGGGTATTTGTTTTATACTCGATTTATTGTCATCCATACTAGTAAGAATGTCTTTGGGTCAATTTTTATATATCATGAGATTAATTTCTTTTAAATGAAATTAAGAGGTATTCTTCGATACACAATATCGGATATTTTGAAAATAAATTTTCAAGAATACAGTTCATAGTGATCAAAACCGAATATCTTGTAAGGATGGGAAAAAACGGTAAGGATGGGAATGGATGGATACCTAGCCCATTGATTTAATTTTTTTCCCTATCAATTAAAAGAATATCTTGTTCATTATTCATTAATAAATTATCATATAAATCTTTAGCCATTTCATACTCAATCATATTAATTTACTCGTCCATTTAATACTAATTAAATACCGGCTAAATTTAATTTGTAAAAAATATTTATTCCGATTCCTATAATTTTTTTAAAAAGGTTTTTTTATCCTTAAAATTTATTTTTTGTATTTTTTTATTTATTTATAATTTTTTTAATTCTCAAAGTTTTCAAAAAAATATTTTGATCCTTAATTTTTAAATTTTATGCAATTAGATCTCGATGTTAATAAAAAAATCTAAATAAATTAGTAGGTATTAATAGAATAAAAAAGGATATCCATATTCTAAAATCATATTAGTTGATATGTATTTTTTTATCTTTACCTATTTTAATAATAATTGAATATTTTTAATGAGTATTTATTGAATAGTATAAAATGAGTATTCGTTTTATATTCAATCTATTGTAGGAATAGAAATATCTTTGGCTCAGTTTTCATATATTACAAGATTTTTGTTTTAATTGTGATTAAATGGCATTCTTCAATACATAATATCAAATTCAAGACTACAATTTATAATGATAAACCCGAATCTAGCACATAAACCGAGGCTTGCTTACTTATCAAAAGAAAGAATTGTTAATTTAAATGGAAGACTTAGCTGAGGATTGTTTTTTTTTTTTTAAATGACTCTTCTAACCTTATTGAAAAAAACAAACGCATCCTCTGGCCTTTATTGCGAAGACAACTGCCAGCTGGAGCTCGAGTAATTTACCGATCGAAACACTCAACAGTCAACTCATCTGTTCCATTCACCTCCGTTGTGTCAAAAAGCAGAGTGGACCTTCTTGTAATATAAGATTCTCAACGAGGGCATTTATGTACGTGAAAAAACTCCACTACCCAACTCCTTCGCTATTGCCTAGTAACTTAGATTAGCTAGCCTGGCGTGCTTGTAGTGTGGTGCGTGTGTGTGTTTGGCTTCACTTGAAGCCAAAGAGTTTGTCTGCGTGCACTCAATACTCACAACCTCACAAGACAAACAACACCGATACTCTGAGCTATTGAGACATTGACACGCAGAGAGAAAACTTCCTCCTTCCCTTCTGTGCTCAAAAAAGTCCAAAATTTATTCACAGAGGAGGAAGAAGAAGAAAGAGCTCGTCTCTTTTTTCTCTTTTCCGCAAAGCAATGCCTGTGATTTCCAGAATTCAATGCTTTCTTTCTTCTTCTCTTTGATTTTCACATTTCACTAAAATAACAAGCGTTTGCATGAAGAAGGTGAGTTTTTCCACGAGCATTTTTATTGTTTTTTATTTTTATTATTATTTACAGTGCTTCTTCAAAGAATAAATTTCTGTTTTTCGCAATTTAATTTTGAAGCTTCGCTTTCTCTTGCAGGCTTTGAATTTCTGTTGAAGTTATTTTTTATTTGCAAAAAAAAAAAAAAAAGAATTCGAGAAAAGGTTAGTCAATGAAGATTTGAACATTCTTTCTCAAAAAAAAAAAAAGAAATTGACGTGTTATTGATTTTTTTTTAATGAATATTTTAAGCTTCATTTCCTTTCTACTTCCTTTGAAAAGGGAGTCAAGAAGCGTTATGTATAATATTGCTCTTTTTTTTTTTTTCCCTTTTCTTTATCTTTATTTATTTATAATTATTATTTCTGCTTAATTTTTGGGCAGTTGAAACGGTCAGTTGCACCGTTACTCTTAGCTTTTGGAGATCCTGAACGGTTATGTTGTTTGTTTCTGAAATTGAAGATCCAGTGAAGAAGTCTAGCATTTGATCTTGATCCGGCTCGAAACCGGAAACTCTGTGTACAGAAAACCTTTGGAATTAAAGTCTGCATTATATTTAGCAATGCAAGTGGCGGAACTTACTGCCATATTGAAGAAGTTTGAATAGAAGAGGTAAAATGATTTGATAATTAGCTTAATTTCACTACATTGTCTGCATTTTGCCATGAAAATTTTCATTCTAAAGTTCTGTTTTGTTGCTTTGGTTTTGTAATTTTTGGCAAGTAACTCCAGTTTGATAAAATCTTGAAATCGAAAAAAGAAGAAGAAAAGAAGGAGATTAATGCGACTTTTTTTACAAGCATAATTAGATTTAGGTTGGTTGACAGGTGAAAATGACATTATAGAAGCATTTCTCGGAGGTTGATTTCATTGGCTACGTTTTCTCATTAAAATTTTCAAGTAAAGTTTAGTTTAGTGTTTTTTTTTTTTAAGTAATAATAAATTTAAATTTTGGAAAAAATGGAATCAAAAGAAACAATTTTTGCAGCTTCAATTCGGTAATAATGATGTTGAAAAAAAATTTGTGGTCAAGTAGCTTCAATTTGGTAACTGTTTTGCATAATATCTAGAGTAAGATTTAAAGAAAATATTCATAAAAAAAAAAAAAAATTTGAAAGGAAAATATTTGTAGTGATCATAGTGACTTTTTGTACAGGTAGGGTAGGATTTAGGTAGCTTTGAGTTGTAAAAATGGCAACATGGGAGAATGTTGGGGAGGTGGCAAATGTGGTCCAGCTGACGGGCCTTGATGCAGTGCGGTTAATAGCCATGATAGGTAAAGCTGCAAGTACGGCACGGATGCACAAGAAGAATTGCAGGCAGTTTGCACAGCATTTGAAGTTGATTGGGAACTTATTGGAGCAGTTAAAGATCTCGGAGCTGAAGAAGTATCCAGAAACACGGGAGCCATTGGAGCAGCTTGAAGATGCTTTGAGGAGAAGTTATCTTTTGGTCAATAGCTGTCAGGATAGGAGCTATCTTTACTTGCTTGCAATGGGGTGGAACATTGTTTATCAATTTAGAAAAGCACAGAATGAGATTGATCGGTACTTGCGGCTTGTTCCTCTCATTACCCTGGTGGACAATTCTCGAGTCCGGGTATCATTTATTGTTCTTAATTCTTGTTTTGCTGTTGTTTTCCATATTGCTGTGATATTTGTAATTGTCTCCATCTTTCGTTGCTTTGATTATATGCCTGATTTCCTTTTGCTATAACTAGAAAAGAGATTTGTGTGTATCAATCCTGAGTGTAAAATTGAAAAGTACGGTGTGGAAATTCCAAATGTCTATATATTCTTTGATCTCCTTGGTTAAATATTTGCGTCTAACCTTTAATGATGGGAGACTGAACTGAGGAAACTTGCTTATTCTTTTCTACGAGGCCTGTTTGTGAGCATCAGACGAGCCTTATAGCTCTGCTAATCAATTGATGTCTTTTGTTCTCATCTTCCCTGTGCATGAATTTCTGGTTCACTGCATCCTGTATTTCTAAAACATAAGCCAATAATTTGTTGCAAGTGGAGGGCATATTGGAACATTGATAGCTTCAAAATTTGGCATATCTGTTTTGTAGAGATGACAATTAGAAATGAAATACATGGTGTTGTGCTAGTGTTTTCTTGTAAGCTGCCTTGCAATGAATAGTTTAACGATTTTCTGTGGGTATGCATGTGTCTCTGTCTGTGTGTGAGTGATTCAGAGAGTGGGATTGGATTTCCACAAAATGGTTCCACTAGCACGTGAGGGAGTCTTTGAATAGAAAATGTAAGGACCTTGTTGAAACTTAATTGGCATGTAGCTTTCCTGTCTAACTCTGTTTTGACTGATCCAACCAACACCTCTCCCCCACCAATCATAGGCGCACACAATGCTTAAATTCTCTCTCTCTCTCTCTCTCTCTCCCATACACACACACACACACAAAAAGGCAGCAACTGCATTTATTCTTTACTTTCCCCAGAGTTGATGATAGTCTGCTGTCTCCTATCCATATAGGAATGGGTTTAATATTGTCATTTGCTTAATGTTGCAAGTTCCTTTATAAAAACAAGCTTTAAACCATGTAACCTCATCTAAGTTAACTAATTTTTTGTTCACTCTTATGCAGGAGAGACTGGAAGATATTGAAAGGGATCAACGTGAGTACACATTCGATGAAGAGGACAGAAAGGTGCAAGATGTGATTCTGCAACAAGATTGCTCAAGAGAACACACCACAATGTTGAAAAAGACTCTCTCTTGTTCCTACCCAAACATGTGTTTTAATGAAGCTCTAAGACAGGAAAGTGAGAAGCTCCAACTTGAACTACAAAGATCGCAAGCTCATTTGGATGTGAACCAATGTGAAGTAATTCAACGCTTGATTGACGTCGCAGAAGCTGCTGCTGCAAATTCTGTTCCAGAGAAGAGTTCATCAACAAAACGTTCTAAGAAACTGGAGCCTACAAAGTCAGATGCTAGTGAGAAAAAACCCTCATTTGATGACAGCTATCCTACAAAAAGTGATTCTCACAAAACTTCAAGGTTAGATATCCTTTAAAATTTATGTTTGTGGAGTTTGGATGAAATTATTGTTTGCATATAGTTCATGCATTAATGTGCAGTCCCAACCTCCATGCATAAACCAAAAACATAATCGAAGTGTGTGGAGGTGGTTTTTGATTGGACTTCTCACTTGCAAAAGGCTAATTTGATTTGAATTGATATTTACGATAGCTCCATTTTAACAAGCTTTGTGCATTTTTTCTATAGGGATTTGCATATGTTGGTTTAATAGAATAGGTTCATTTTGATTGGAACATGTGAATTAATACCATAAAAATGCCGTTTCTAAAGATGCTGAAATTTATACCAATTCAAGACTGACACCCTTTATGCTTTCCAAGCCAATTGAATTCTCTAATTTCTCTAAAATCCTGAAAGATTAGCAATAATAAGCAGTAAATACCAAAAAGCAGTATAGTTTCGTTATATATATATATATATATACATGTTTCTCTTCTTGCCATGGTATTTCCTAGGTGATTGTTTCCGGGCTATACAAAATGTATATCCTTCACACTTTCTGTAAACCAAGGATAGTTCAGAGAGTTTGACGGCAATGGCATACTTTACTGTGCAGAAACACTTCCTCAGTTTCATCGAGAGATGATCTGTTGTCAAGTAGAGGTTCACATCGGCATGAAGAATGGCATACTGATTTACTTGGATGCTGTTCAGAACCATCTCTGTGTAAGTCTTATTAGGCGCTTTGTTTTCTTTGTTCTCTGCTAGTGAGTTTTATGCAGTAGTAAATCAACAATATGCTATCCTCTTCTTTCCTTCTCGTTTTTCATGTAATATTTTCCTCATGCTGTCTTCCCCTCTTTTACTTTGCATATCCATATCAATGCAGTCCAATAATTCCATGCTAGCAAAATCAATCTCTTTACTATATGTTAACTTCTGCATAAGCAGATAAATTGCAACTAACTTCTTGCTTATTTAATTTCTGTCCTTATGTTTACTGCAATGTTATATTCAAAATTTCTTCCTTCCCTTTACTTGAACTAATCACCAAAAATGAAGAAAAAATAACTCAAAATTTTATATCTTGATTGTTGTTGATGGTGAAAACTAGTTCTGGTTTTGTACAACTGTAAGTATTAAAGACATGTAATATATGTGCGCGTGTCATTCATGTTTTGGGATCTAGGTTGCATCTCAAATCTTTCAATTGCACTTATTTCATTCTTCTGGACTATATTTTCTCTTGTACTTTTTTTCTGAAGTGGTCTCAAAGAAATGATTATTAAAATGACCAAGCTTGATAGTTGCAACCGAAGGACCTTGTATATTTATTTTCTTACAAGAATCCTTTTCAATTTCAGGTTTAAAGACATTATTCTATCCTTGTGGTACGTTCGCGAAGATTGCTACTGTGGCAACTAACCGGCAAATGTGTAAGTGGTGTAATTTTGTAGTCAGGACCCTGTTCCATTTGTCAAGTTGTAGTATTCAGGATCATAGTTTTAGAAAAATGTTACTGGTTTTTTGGAGAAACACAAAAGATGGCCTATCAAGTGATTTGAGTGGAGACTTTTTGGGTAGATTAACAGAGAGTTGAATTTCCCTACTCTCTTCTTTTGCTGGAGGGTTCTGCAGAACTGCCTCCATGTTAACTTATTCCATAGTTGTTATGACTTGTGAACAAAACTCCAAAGTTTTTTCAAAACTTTTGCCTCTAACTCAATTTTAAGGGGGAGTTTACAAAGACCGTCTCTTGGAGCTAATGCTCTTGATGTCGATTTTATAGCCTTTGTATTTTATGTGATACTTGGTTTTAATGGAAGAAAATGTGATCCAATATTATGATGAAGCTTGTGGACTTGCAGGCATGAAGATATGTTGCAATATTACAAAGTAGCCTGGAGGTTTATAGATTTAAATCACTTGATGAAAATTTAGGCTTTGAAGGTCACATATGAAATGTTTTCCCTTTTCTTCTTCTATCAACTTCAATTGCAAATCTACAGAAAACTTTAAATTCTAGATAATTATTTTGAAAGTGTTTCAAAGCTTATCTGGAAAATTTTATTTTCATGATTATCAGCCTCAGCAGAAGCATGTAATGAATTGATGGCATATTCATTGATATTGTCGTGTTGCTGTTATACTTGTTGCATTAGAAGGAAGCTTCGCAAAACGTTGAATATCACGGTAATTCCTACCTTCTTCTGTATGGTTATGATATTTTTCTTTTGGCACCCTATAGATTTCAGAAATAGGCACAGAGTAATGAACATGTCCTTTATTTGTGTTTTGTGAAATAATAGTGTGAAATACAAGGCCTTTGTTCTAAATTCTAATTGTAGTTCCTGGTACTGCACATATTTTTAAGGGAATACTCTTATGACTATAGCTAAATGGTTTTAAACTGTCCAATTGGAAAGTTTATCAATCCTTCACATGCACCTGAAATCATCTGCATGCAAATAATTTGCTAATACTCCATCAACAGCCGATGTCTTGCAATCTTCTATGTGTGAGTGGGTCTATCAAAATCAGAGGATGAGTATCGAATTCATGATCTCCGGTTCTTCCCGCTTAACTGCCAGTTTTAATCTCGAAATTTAGACTTGTTTTCCTAATAAGTTGCCCCTTCTGTTGCCAACTTCTTTGGCAGGGAGGGTTTATTGATGATTTCCTCTCGCATTTGATGTGTTGTTGCTGTGCCCTTGTACAAGAATGGCGAGAAGTGGAGATTCGTGGGGTTTATGGTATGTCCACTTAAGAATCTCTCTTATTGAACTTCAATTAATAGGATATACAACTAATCCTCGGGAATGGTGCTTGTATAATGTTTGTTACTAAATCTACTTTTGAAGGTCCTGAGAAGACAAAAACGAGCCCGCCACCGTCACAGTTCATGGAATCTTAAGAGATAATCTGAAAGATTATTTAGTCGTTGATTGGACATTAATATACCTTCACGGTCTGGTAATATAGGCAACGCCGCATTGCTGCCATCATATGGAACTTGTTTGGGACCGCATTGTGCCACTGAGTGTCATCCAGTATGTTGAGTTACCCATATCTGTAAAGTAGCTTTCATTGCTTACCATATCCACACGTGATGTATCATAAGCTATATATATTTTAACTGATATATAGTTTTGTTTGTGTCAATTGGTTGGATCTGTCTGTCTTGTTTCACTAGCCATTGGTTGGAAATGAATGGAGCAACGATTTCTTAGCGTGTTGCACACGATTAACTTCAATAATGCTAGATTCTTCCTTAACCTCACATGAGAGCATGGATAGAGCCATTTTTTCTGTGGGGTTTTTTTTTTAATTTTATGTCTTAATATTATCCTTGCAGGCTTGCATCTCTTTCATGACGATCCTCATAATTGCTTGGAGATACCAATTGTAAGTTTTAGATCGGAAAATTGAGTAAACTTTTCTGCCATTGGTATTGAAGATTTTTTTTTTTTTTTTTACCTTATTCCCTTTTGGTAAGGTGTGAAAATTCAAAAACATGTTTCTTGGTCCCACGTGCTATTTGGAGACCGAGAAAATTGCACAGTAAAGGAAAACTCTCTACAAAGTAAATTTGTTTGTTCTCATTTACTGGAATAAGAGGAAATTTCTTGGCACAAAAGAAAAATTGATTTCAAGAATATGTTAATTAGTCTCGTTAATCAAGACTTGCCAGTCATTAATGTTACGCATTAAAGTACTAACTACCAATAAAATGGTCTTGCAAATGATTATTATTAATAGAGATGCGCCAGGCCGGTTTGTACTAATTAGATTAATGGCTTTAAACGAACCTCTACTTTTGATACTTTTACAATTTTGGTTTCTGGCTAATTTTTTAAGCAAAAGCGACAAATAACAAAAAATTTGATATGGATAATGTCAGGTCAGATACAATTATCACGTGACAAAAAATTGAAAAATAAAATAAGAAATCCAAAATTTTAGTTGTAAATAATAAGAAACAAAATATATAAAAGCACAGAATGCTCCTCTCCTCTACCAGGATAATATAATATGTTCTAATATTTTAAATAATTCAAAAATTTTTGCGTAAAATAAAAATTAATTAATTCTAATTGTAAAGTTTAGTTTAATGTGTATTATTTAATATGCATATATATATATATTCCATCGTTGAGTTTAAATATGTCATAAGAATATTTTTTATTTTGATCAATAAAAAAGATACAACAAATTTTTTTAAAAAAATCAAATTAGAAGAAAGTGTTAAATTAATTTTGTATTAGCAAGAATGTTTGATTTTAGTTAATAAGTGTATACAGAAAATAAAAAAATTATCCATTAATTATGGAGAAAAAATTATTTTGAGTAAATAATAAGTAGTGAAAAATAAAAACATAATAAAAAAAAAAGTTAGGCTAGGCTCGCACTAGGCCCTTCCATATGGGTCTGGAGATAACCGGTCCATGCGGTTGGGCTTGTAGCGCAGCCCAATAATAAAAAAATACAGAAATCTTTTCGTAACAATAATTAAAATTAAGTATTGATTTTGTATAAAATAAAAATTCAAAAAACTAAAATGTAAAAAACAAGACAAAATGACAGAAAACTTATTTTTTTAATCATTATTTAAAACAACGATCGTTCCAAGCTACATCACATATGAAAAAGAAGTGAATATTTATAATAATAATTCTAATCACATATGAATGGTAAGCAATGTGACATGTTCAACGATGTTGATACGCTTGGGAAAGTTGCTATGTATCGAAAGAATCCAGAAAAGCTAGCACATATTCAATGTTGCAAAATCAGAGTTACAAAAGGCTTCTCAAGCTTACATCATCCTCATCGATCTTCTGCCCAAAGCCTCATCGATCTTCTTTTTGAAGCTTCTTTGTCTTCTTCTTCTTCTGCAAGAAATCTGTCACTGCTAAGCAGACTACTTTTAACCGAATAAGCCACCTCAAGATAGCAACAGTCCATATTTCAAAATCACAACTTCAATCAATCACAATAAAAATCCATTATTTAAATCTGTCATAAAAAGATAACAATGATTATAGACAGAGTAACTCAAGATACATAGCGACTTTCCCAAACGTGTCAACAACGTTGAACATGTCACATTGCTAATAGCGAAAAAATTAACCAAAAAAATATCGAAAAGAAGAATGATAATAACAAAGGGAACATTAATATGAATTTGATAATCCTAACTCAAGATATTCCTGTACATGACAAGAACAAATTTATAATAAGACTTCATAAATTTGTCACTGTTATCTCAGACTCCCATCTATACATTTCATCATAAATTGAAAAAAGTTAGAAGTACCGAGTTTAATTGTCATGTCATTACCTCATATGCTTCATTCGTATCTAGTTTAATTGGCATGTGATGGTTATATTTTAAAAATATATAAATAAATATTGAATTGAATAAAAATAAAAAAATATATGCTAATATGATTTCAGAATATAGATATCTAGTTTTTATCCTATTACTATTCACTAATATATTTTATTTTTTTAAAATATATAGATTTAATTACATAAATTTTAAAAAGTAAAGATCAAAATAATTTTTTCTAAAAACTTTAAGGACCAAAAAATTTATAAAGAAATGACTAAAATATTACAAATTTAATTTTTAAGGATGGAAAAAATTTTTCTTGAAAATTTCATAGATTAAAATGAAATATTTTGATTATTATTTTTAAACGAGTGTTAAATAAAAATAGATATATAAACTAACGTGAACGGAATAAAGATTTGTGCGATGGTTTTTTAATGAATAATAAATAAAGTATTTTCTTTATTTTAATTGAATTAATCGGCCGATACCTTCTTTCTTTTGGAGACGGTTTTATAGACAAAACTTGCATAAGCTGATTGGTCCGTCGGCTCTTTACTTTCGAAATCGGAGTTATCAGCATAGTAGAATACACCTGTTTGCCCACGTGCGAAACCATTTATTTCCCTTCCTACACGTAATCTTTTCTACACATGTCAAAATCCCATTAGTTAGAGCTATACTGTGACCCAATCAGTTTTTGCCACGTGTATAATCCTTTATAGAACTACAAAACCGAAAAGGAAACGACAATTTCATAATCAACGGTGTCGTTTCAGCACAATAAACTAATATATAACTGACTCCAGCCCAATGCATTTTCTCTAACTTTTGCATATACTCTTGTTTTGATTTTTGCTTTGCGGAGAATCGGGAAAAAAGCAGAAGCCACTACAAACTAGCTCCAAAACGATGTCGTCTGGAAGAAAGATAACCCTAAGGAGCAGCGACGGTGAGTCGTTCGAGGTCGACGAAGCCGTAGCTTTGGAGTCGCAAACTATTAAGCATATGATAGAGGACGATTGCGCCGATAACGGAATTCCGTTGCCGAACGTAACAAGCAAGATATTAGCGAAAGTTATCGAGTACTGCAAGAAACACGTCGAAACTCCGAAATCTGAAGATCGTGGAACTAACAGCGGTGATGATGAGCTTAAGACTTGGGATGCTGAGTTTGTCAAAGTTGACCAGGCTACACTTTTTGATCTTATATTGGTAAGTTTTTTTTTTTTTTGTTCAAATTCTTTTATTGTTAGATCTGTTTTCTTTAGTGCGCGGTTGATGTTAATTAATTTGAATCTTGCATTAATCAGGTTTAACTGAAAAACTACCATGACAAGGGAGTAATTAAGGCTCTTAATTGCTAATCTTGTATTTAGTTTTGAATCCCGTATTAATTAGGGTTAGTTATTGTTGATTGTTAATGCATTTTAGTTGTTTTACTTTTGTGTAGGATAAATTTTACTTTTAGGTACTGTAATTAGGTTTTAATTTATTAAGAATCACGTGAAGAAAATTTTTGAATAAAAAATTACAATGACCAGGGTGGACCTTTTACTAAAATTAATCATTTTGTATATGAGTTAATAATGGTTGTAATGGTACGAACTTTTTGCTTCTTGGTGAGTTTTTATTTTAATGTTTTAATTTTGGTTATTGACTTTTACATAGGGGTTGGTAATTGGTACTGCTTGCTTTTGTTGATTTTCTTGGATTGATGATTTTTTTAGGTGCTGGGATTGTGTATCAATTGCTTTTTAGGGATGTCCTCACGAGAGGGGGGGGGTGGGTGGGATTACTGTATTAAAATGTTATTGGATGGGAGATGAATTACACAAGCGGAGATATTGAATTTAATGGAATAAGTTGTTCCTTTGTTTCTTATGTTTATATTCAATATCATCTATGTTTCATTGAAATGTCAATTTTACTTGAATAGTAGTAGTTCGTGTGTGCAAGGAACCATACCTCTCCGAATCAAAATAGTTCAGGGTGGTTCTATCAATGTAACTTTCATGTTTGCATCGAGAATCATTATATTGCCTTGTCTTCTTTTTTGCATCTTTTGTATCTGCAAATCTTGTCTCGCTGTTATACATGGGTGATTGTGACCTTTAGTTTGATACAAACATTAAATGCCCACCTCCCCCAATGTTTTGTAGGTGCTGTGGGACATTAAGGCTAACCGGTATCTTCATAATTCAATTCTATTTTGCAGGCTGCCAACTATTTGAACATCAAAGGCTTGCTGGACTTGACATGCCAGACTGTTGCAGACATGATCAAGGGAAAGACTCCAGAGGAGATTAGGAAGACTTTTAACATCAAGAATGACTTTACACCCGAGGAGGAGGATGAAGTTCGTCGTGAGAACCAGTGGGCATTTGAATGAATCATGTCTGATGTTTTTATTTGATGAAATGTGGTTTTCAATGGCTAATGTATTTTGTGTGTTATCATAGCGTAGACAAGCTTTAATGTTCTGATGACTCCATTTTGAACTGTGGGCACATTGGCTGTAAATAATAGTTGCATTTTGGAAGGGGACTGGTAGTAGTCTCCTGCAATCATCCCCCTACCTGCCGTCATATGTCATTTGTTGCAGACTTGCTGTGATCCGTATTTGTTATATTTGAGACGCCTCCTCGTTATGTCGTTATGCGTTCCTATAATGTTTGATTGTCCCTATAATGTTTAATTGTCCACGTAATTTTCAAGTCTCTTTTTTATCTCTGTTCCTTGATGTACCCAACTGAAGCCTGAAACTTGACTTCGATGGTTTGCAAATTCTTGCTTCTCAATTAGCCAAACTGGTGGTGCATATTAGTTGCAGCTTTAGGTCTTTCTGTATCGTTATATAAATTTTGTATATTCGTATGAAGATATTTGTCGTGCAGCGTGGTCGAGTCCTTGCTTGCGTGCAGCAGGATGTCGTTCCTACTTTTGTTTGAGGCTAGTGTAATGAAATGGGTGCTGTGGGTTGATCTTAGTGTAGAGGAGATTTATATCTGATGCTGTTTCTTTATCATTGATCGCATTGAATGTCTCGGATGGTAGGATTCGGAGGAGGGGTTTGGCTGTATCAAACTTTTAATGTCATTTGACCTGGTGAGCCTTGTTCATACCAATTTGATCATATATCATTCTTGGGCCTGTTTGCTATTTTACGTCTGTTTCTCCATGCTTCAGATTGAAGCCAGAAACATGTAAATCTAAGTTGCATGGCTTCCACTAAAATTAGAGGATCCAAAAACTTGCATCTTAGGTCGTTTTTGTGCAGTTTTGAGATTGTTTATATGAACTATATTCCACACAATCCCATGCTTTCGTATAATGAGTGGGAATGTTGCAGGGGGGCAAGGTCCTACTTGAGCCCTGCAGGTTGTCTTGCCTGCCATTTGATCAAGGCTAGTGTTATATAACAAGACGTTTGAGTAAATTAATATTGGGAATCGAATTGCTGCTTACTCAGTAAGACTGAGAGGAATAGTCTCGGAAATAAGCTTCACCATTCACCACAAAGTGCATTGCCGATTGCAGGCGAGCATCTGAATCCACTTGAGTGACTAAATAGACTTGACGAATTTCCCATCATGTATAGTAAAAAATTTTCTAATGCAATAATGTCACCGTTTTTGTTAACGATACAAAATTTGACTTATTAAATGATAAGCATCCCCCAAAAGAATGGCATCATACCTTGTATTAAACTCGTTAGCCATAGCCGCTGTCTTCTCAACTTTATGCCTTGAGTTGGCATCTCTCATCACTCAAAGCAAGAGTGTATATCATTTCATCCAGTATGTATAAAGAACTGATCCTGCAAAAACTGTATTTGGGAAGCATTGCGCTGCTTAGCTGAGCTCTTACTCCCTATAAAGAATCCATCTATCTTCTTGTTCTGTTAAAACTTACTCCATGAATGTATAGCTGAGGGATACGGTGCCTTCCTTAATCTTTCCTTGCCTGCATTTGACTTAAAAGGCTAAATCCCAGACTGTGTCTCGCTCAGTGGATGCTGTTCTAAACAAGCAAGTCAGAACTGGGTCTCTCAGCTATTTCATCAATCATCATGTTAAGTTCACCAATCCCCTCTGGCAAATGGTTTCCAACTTCATAGTCGTGAACAATTTCTTTCAAGTCCACAAGATTACATCCTGGTTTTCTGCCATTCATCCTTGTTTTCACCATCTCTTTTACCCTAGCAACATCATCCCACCAACCTGCCACAGCATAGACATTCAGTAGCAGCCGGTAATGCAAATAATTCCAAGGTTCCATATCTATCAATGAGTTCGCAATTCTTTCCCCAAAAGCCACATTTCCTCGGAATCGACAAGAATTGAGCAAATTTGCCCAGACCAAGGATTCTGATGACAGATCCTCATCATCCTCCTGTGGGATCCTTAATATATCCTCTGCTTCTTCAGTTAGTCCAGCATCCGCGTAAAGATTAGCCATACACCAATAATGTGCAAAATTGGGCTTTAGACTATGCGTGTAAATCATTTGGCTGAAAAATTTCTTTCCCTCTGTCAACATTCTTGCTCGAGCACAAGCACACAGCACCCCTATGAAAGTAACTTCATCCGGAAGGATAAAGAAATGTTTCACCGAGCCTTTCCAATCCTCCATATCTTTAAATAACGCAAGCCCATCTTCTGGATTCCCATGAAGGCAATGCCCCAAAATCATTGCATTCCAGCAAACCAAATTCCTCTTTTCCACTCTATCAAAAATTCTCTGTGCCATTTCAACCTTATGGCATCTATTATACATATCTATCAACGTAGTCTCAAGAATTACATTCGAGTTCAAAAACTTCTTAACAATAAATCCATGAACTGAACGTCCTTCCTTCAATCTAGCTGACCTACCACAAGCACTAAGCACGCTCACTATAGTCGAATCATTCCCTTTCAATCCATTATTCATCATTTTCCTAAACAGCATTAAGACGCAACCAGGATTATTACCCTTCAAGTACCCACTAATCAAGATATTCCAAGTAACCACGTTTCTGTCACGCATTATCTCAAACAATGCATGAGCATTACCCAATTCACCAACAGTAGCATACCCAACTAAAATCGAATTCCACGACACCAAATCTCTGTTCGACATTTTATCAAAGACCTTCTTAGCTAGCGTCATATCCCCACAACAACCATAACAGTGAATCAATGAATTCTCCACAGGCAATACCCTATCAACCCCATTTTTCAAAGCTTGCCCGTGACACTTTTCTCCTAATTTAACACACCTCACTTTAGCACAACACCCAAAAAGCGAAACAAAAGTGTAACTATTGGGACCGAACCCATTCTTTAACATCTCGAAAAAGAAAAAAGAGCCTTGAAGGGTTCAGAACTGAGCGAATACGCTTTAACAACATTATTGACAACAAAAGTACCCGGCGAATCAATAAATTTAAAGATCAAAATAGTGTAATCAATATCACCAAAATCAGCAAAATGTTTAAGAAGTCTAGGATACCATAAGGAGAAAAGCCCACAAGTGATCAATCGAGCTTGGATTTGGTAAAGATGATTTGGGTTTAGAGCTGAGTATAAAAGTTCAAATCTTGGGTTGTTGTAGTAAGTGATTGGCTTGTCTTTTATAGAAGAGGAATATGAAGATGATAGTGACCAGAGGGAGTTCTGTCTTGGAGTCGGAAGGTAGTGGTGATGGGTGAGAATGGCGTGTCTGAATTTAAAGATGTCTCTTGTTGAAACCCTTGCCATTCATTTGTGAAATTTTGACGTTGTTGATTGTCGATGTTTGAGCCATTAATTCATGTTTTTTGCTCTCCTTAGTTGCTTTAGATTTTGAGTGATTGTTCCTGGCAAGGACATTTTGATTGTTGAGAAAACGACCTGGGACGAAGACCGTAAACGGCGCCGTATCAGAGACCACAACACTGCCTCTCCAAAATTAATGAGTTGTAAATTGATTAAAAGCTTCTATCATCTCTCAACTCTTGATTTTGTACAAGTTTTATTTCCAAACATTTAGTCAGCAACCCTTATTCTATATTTACATGTTTCCAAATTCATTTTTATTTAATTTTTCTTTTTCTTGTTTTTTCTTCTACTTCCTATGAAATAAATTAAATATATCTAAAAATATAAGCACAATAAAAATTAATAAGATACATACTTTCTACTATAATTGAATAAGTGCTCGAATAAGTATTCGAAAAAAACTCGTATCGTTAAGAAAAAAACCTTAAAGTATTAGCAAATCTTATAGTTTATGCTAATAGTTTAAGATTTTTTTATGTTATTGCTAAATGACATGTGACATAATTTAATATTTATATTATTAGACTAAGAACTTTTTTTTTACCTAATTTTATGTTTCTATCCATTATGGATGTCTAATAATCCATCACCCGAGTCTAATAGTATAAACCTTTAATTGTCATTTATAAATTTAAAATAGAACATGACACATGACTATACTAAAAGATATCTCTTACATTATCTCACTTAGCTTGTGTAGCACCTTTTGAAAAATAACAATTCTTTTACAAAGTCAAGAATAGTTAGCACGTGAAAACAGATCATGTTTAGATTAAAAATACAATATATGAATTGTAATGAATCATCCTTTATAGCTAAACACTTATTTTCATATATTACAATACATTGCATTCTCAAAATAAGTACTTAAGAAGCAAATAAATTTTATGAATGAATTTTCAATGAGTTATCTAAGTTTATCTTTATATATCCTAATAAATATAGAAAATAATATTTTATATGTGTAAAAATTACATATAAATTAACTAGACCCATACGATCTACACGATCGGCATACTATTTTGCCGATAATGTTTTAGCCGTAGGTTCTATAATCATCATGTTGGTAATAATATACTTAATCAGCATTTTATGTTCCTTTTCTATCAATATATTAATTTGTTTTAGCTTCCAGTTAAAATGTCAATTATGTTCCTTCTTCGCATAACATCAATCCATCTCGTAGTCTCTCTTTACTTGTATCCTCCTTTAATAGTGTCCACTCATCGGTAAGGATCCTTTGCTATTGCTCAATCAGAGCCAAATATTACGACCTCCTATAAGAAATTATGAACTTCCACTTGCTTCGTATTCATATACAACATCTTCTCTCGTATCGCTCAATACAAACATAGATTCATGTTGGCTTTTCCTAAGTTAGTGAAGAAGTTTTTTTTAAAAAAAAAACGTAAAGTTAAACTATAGGAGTCAAATCGGCTTCCGACTTTTGAAAAGGATTTGAAGATAGTTAAAAGGTACGTGTAATCTCCAAACACTAGGCGACCAATTCTAAGAGAGAGAATTTTTAGCTCGACCAATGTTTTGACAAAGGAATGCAGCTTCAATGCCAAAACAATTCCGAACGACGAGACCTTCGAGGCATGATAAATGATCGTGGACGAACCTAGAAATATTTTCCACTGGGGCAAATTATAAATTATAAATTTAGACAAAAATCAATGACACAAATACAATCTTTTATAACATATCATAAAATTACCATTGCTCACGACGAGATTTTATATTTTGAAATCGTTGAATAATATTTTCATTATCGATGCTATTGAATATCTCCCTCTCAATATATGTAACCAAACAATCATTCAAGCAAAGCATCTCTTAAGCGATTGTGGAGTCGAGTCTTCACTATCTTCATTGCGATAAAAACCCTCTTTACATAAGTAGTAGTCGCTTGTAAAATCAAAGCTAGTTTTAAAGGCAAATAAACTAAAGGATATAGTTTATTCTTTTTTGTTTTCAACTAGCTTTTTAGCAAGATCTCCAATCCCTTTAAGGCCAAAAAATTGTTCATTAGATCTCACATCAATGATATAATTCTCAAGTTGATCTTCAAGTTTAACAAAATCCACCTTGGAAAAATCAGATGGATAAAATGTGACAAGATGAATGATTTTCTTCCTATCGAAAGCTTGAAAAGAATCAATAGGATTTAAACAAGCCACACAAAGAAGAATTTTTATGTTCACCTTCATGAATCGATTGTTCAACTCTCGAAGTTGCATGTCAATTACACTATAAAATAACTCAACTTGGTAATGATGCAAGTTTACCATTTTTTGAGCATTTCTTCGGGGCCTCCCCGGAATAACAAACATATTATCCATTCTTGGAACAACAATACTATGAACATCACAAAAAGAAGATCCCTCGGAGAGTAAAGATGTCCATCCACCTGTCTCTCATCATTTGAAGCCGCTTCTTCGATACATTAACTAAAGCCATTACATTAATGATATCTTGATCTTTTCTTTGTAATGATTGGGACAACTCATTTGTAATCCCTAATATTTTTTTCATCAAATGCAAGTTGAAAACAAACTCAAAAGATTGCATCAAATTAAGAAGGGCATATGCTTCAATTGTAACCCCCGTAAAAACCCTTATCCGTAACGCGACGTGTATTAGAATAATTCTATATATACGTATATTAAGAGTAAGTGTAATTATCATTTCATCATGAGAAATTAATGCTTGAAATATGTGATTTATGTTAAATTAAAGTTATTGTGCTTAAGATTAATGGTTTAATTATTAAAGAAATTAAATATGCAAAATCAGTGTTTTAAGGACTATATTCTACCCGAGTTTTGTGTGAATTATTTGAGGCCTTTAGAGTAATTTTTGGGTCAACCTTAAAGAATGAAAGTTGTTCATCTATGTGTTTAATAGGCCTGTATAAAAGTTTATAATATTTGGACCTATACATTAAGAGTTATACCAATTATAGTGAGGGTTGTTTCGAAATGCATTCTGCTGGAATTTTGGGAGAAGAATCTGGCCGAATCTTGTGAGATTTATTTGATGCTTTTAGATTGATTTTTGAGAAAAACGTAAAGAATAAAAGTTGTTTTTCTATGTGTGTACTAGCTCTCTATAAAATTTCATAAATTTTGGATACATATAGAAAGAGTTATGCACATTTTAGTATAGATGGGTTAGAAGGAAACACTGCTGGAATTTTAGGGGGAAAAGAAATTCCGAATTTTTAAAAATGGAAATTTCCGAATTTTTTATGAAAGAAAGCAGTTTTAGTTACTTGAATTAAGTTAATTAATGATTTTAATTAGTCTAAATTTTATATAGACACCTAAGAAAATGCAATAAATGAATTTAATGCCAACTCACCCATTATGGATTCCAAAGCAGCCAGCTTTCCTCATGACTCACCCATAACCTTTACACCTTATCCCATTAATTTCTAACACTTGTAGCTGAATGAAAGTAAGTATATATATGTATAGCAAGTGCTAAAATAGGAGAAACACTTTAGTAAACCGTAGGTACCAGAAATTGAGAGAAAAAAGGCAAGAAAGAAAAGAGAGGAAGAAAAACGTGAGGAGAGAAAGGAAAGGAAAGAAAAAGAGGAAGGGAAAAAGGAAAGAAAAAGAGCTAGGAAAACTATATTCAAACCTAAAAGAGGTAAGTAGGTTTCATTTTCTTGGCTGATTAATGTCTTAAATTATTTTTTTAAAGTTATTTTGTTAGTGTTTATTTCATGGGTTGTAATAATCTTCATTGGTTATATGCTTGATGCTTGGGATAAATCTATGTATGGATGCCTTTTTGTGATGATTTATGATGTTATAATTTTTTGTAAAATGTCCAAGTATGTGGTGATGGGTTGGATTGAACTTGGACTAAATTTAAGTGAACTAAAACATGTTTAAAATTGGCTTGGAATGAACTAATAAATTAGTGTTAATAAGGAGTAAACTCTGTCCGAATTTTGGGGTGTCTATTCAAGGATTTTAGATCGATTTCTAGGTGAAACTTAAAGCATAAAAGTTGTTCATCTATGTTTCAACTAACTTCCTTTAAAATTTCTTGGTCATTGGATTAGTGTACAAAGAGTTACACCCGATTTAGTATGGATAGCTCTAGATAAACTACTATTAGGCAGATTGCTCCCTAAGTTTCAAAAATTTGTAATTAATTGTGTACTTGGTATTTAGACCTACTTTTTGGATATGTTATAAATAAATATGTCTAGTATCTAAAATAAAATGAGTAAGATTTAATTATGTTCTGAAATTAGAAAATTATTTACTCAATTAGGAGTTGCCCGGTAATAAACCCTAAAACCAAAAAAATTAGACTTTGACAAAATTAATAGGTTTGGAATAAACTAAATGAGCTTGGACTAAATAAAATGGAATTAAATAGAGTCAATGGACCTAGGATAAAGTTAATGGGCTTGGATTAAATTAAATGGACTTGGACCTTCTTTTAAATATTAATGAACCTAATGAACAATATTAATGAGCGGAGATTGTGTTCCCGCTTGTGGGTATCATGATTGGTATGTGAGCAATGGATAAATTCCGAGTGTGAGTTGGACCGTGAGTATGGCATGAGAATGAAGGGTTGGTACCCGAATTTGGTTGAATGTGATTAAATATGTCATCACGTGCATCATGTGCATAGTGGGTGGTTTAAGACAAGTCAATTGATTGAGAAACGGTTTATACATCTAGGTTTGATAACCTAATTGGAATAAGTGGGTATTAGTAGTCCAAGTACTCTAGGCTATGTGCCCGCACTATTAGACGATGGATTTTCGCTAATAGTAGTTACAACGAGGGATAATTCCGTTATAGCAGAAGATGATCCGAGGATCATCTGGATGAAATCAAGTTGTATGCTTGCACCGTTAGACGATGGATTCCCGCTAACAGTAGTTACAACGAGGGATAATTCCGTTGTAGCAGAAGGTGATCTACGGACCACCCGGATGATAAATAGAATAGATCGGCTAATACCTGTGGTACCCGAGATTAAAATTTATGAGTATGATGGGAAGTCAAAACAACATTGCATATCACGTGCATCACCCCGCTTATCGAGCTTCGGCTCACCATGTTGTTATTTTTTTTTATGTCTTGACGAAAAAGGACACATTGGTACGGATGCGGTCGGCTCCTCCTAACCGGCTCATGTGAGGCACCATATATTAGTTTTTATTTTATTTGTAAATTTGGGATATGGAGTTCGTGAGAAATTGAATATTGCTTGTAATGTTTTATTAATGTATTTAATTATGTTATGTAAATTTTATCTTAAGGAGTTATATACGTAATGTACTCGTTAAAGTCCTAAGAATATCATAAGAAAACTACTTAGAGTTTAGGGTATGTCGGTGTAACGCGCTTCGTCCAGACACTTACTTGGGTAGTAGAAATACGACAGGTGGGGGCGTTACATCACCTCTTTGCTCCGATTTTTTACCTTCATTCTCAATTATCTCAAGCACATCAACTATAGATGCAAACATAATAATAAGATTCACCAATGATCCATAATGCGAACCCCATCGAGTATCACTCGCTCGTTGAAGGAAGTTTCTTGATTTAAACCCCGCCATTTTGAATTTCACCAATTTGAAGTGCTTCAACAACCTTGCTATATTGTTTTTCACGAAGAAGATCTTTTCTTTTACATGAAGTTCCAACAACATTTGATAAATTAGAAATAGTGTTGAATGACAAAGCAATTTGAGCATGATTTTTTGCCACAAGCAACAAGAGCTAATCGCAACTAATGAACAAAACAATAGACGTAAAATACGGTTAGATTTTCTTTCATGATCAATGCCTTTAAGCCATTAAATTCACCTTGCATGTTGCTAGCCCCATCATATCCTTGACTACGTAAACAAGACAAACTCAAAGAATGTTTAGAGAATAATGCTTCAATTGCCAACTTAAGTGAGAGAGTCGAAGTGTCACTAACATGCATAATACTAAGAAAACGTTCAATTACACATCCTTTAGCATCTACATATCGTAACATAATTACCATTTGTTCTTTCACCGATATATCCCGAGACTCATCAATTAATATAACAAACAAATCATCTTGAAGATCACTAATGATGACATTAGTGGTTTCAATTGAAGCAGCATGCATAATATCCTTTTGGATCTCGAAGCAACAAGTTTGACATTACCACGAGCATTTTCTAAAACCACATTCTTTATGACTTCATTATGATCAGCAAGAAACCGTAAAAGTTCTAGAAAATTACCTTGATTATTAGAATTTGCTGATTCATCATTGCCACGAAAAGCTAATCCTTGACATAAAAGAAATCGGATGCAATCAATTATCGCGGTTAGATGAATTCGATAATCTCTTTGAGCTTGATTTGATTGAGCCTCAAAAATGAAATTAATATGTTGTTTTTGATTCATTAGATTTTGACATTTTCTCCAAGCTTCACTGTGAGCACTATTGTGGCTTCAAACATGAATTTGAAATCTTTTTTTTTTTTTTCCAATTTGTAAAGCCTTCAATAGTAAAATAATCACCATTTGCTTTCTCTCTAATATCAACTTCGTAAAGATAGCAACATAGACAAAAGGCAACATCTTTAGTTATACTATACTCCAACCGGGTTTTATACTCCTTAAACCAAGAAGGAACAAATCTCCTTAACATCTTTCCAATCCTTCTTTATGTAAAATAGTGTTCATGAGGTTGACATAGACCCTTTTTCCAAATAAGCTCTTCGAATTCGATCTCGATCATTTGGATGATAATCTGAAATTTGTTTTCTTAATCCAGGATCCGAACATAAATCATCCAAATCAATTTCGTTGTTTGGAAGAACTTTGCTCTTCTCTTGTACTAGCATCGTTGTCGCTTGATGGTTCCTTGATAATTTGTTTTCTTTTAAAAAATTTCTCCA
The DNA here is from genome assembly GCA_963924115.1 of Dovyalis caffra. NCBI lineage: Eukaryota > Viridiplantae > Streptophyta > Magnoliopsida > Malpighiales > Salicaceae > Dovyalis > Dovyalis caffra. The sequence continues at coordinate 418,460 of CAWUPB010000950.1, read as the reverse complement.
TAACTACATCATATAAAAATAATTCAATAATGAGTTCAAAAGAATAATATATATCATATATGGGTACAAAAAATAATATATATGGGCACAATCTTAATAGCACCATGGAAGTTAATAATTAATTTGAAACAAATTCAAAATTAAATGAATTGAGATACTACCACATCAATCTCATATAACACAAAGCAACAAGTTGAAATAGCAATGTAAGACAAGTAGGAGTAACAAATTAATACAATGGTTATTAGGCTATCACCTTTTATAATTATAGTAGTAAAATTTCATATACTTTCTAACTTTCATTATATATATTTTTTTCCTCTAAATAATTAGAGCCTAAAAATGATGGGTTTAATTCATTAATTGTAGATTGCAAAAGAAAACCAAGCCAATATATATAATTAATGAAACATCTCAATTTATCCTTTTTATTTATTTATGAATCATGAGCCAAGTTTATCATGAGAACTATAATTAATTACCCTTACACACTTATGAAAACATGGCCAAATTTAATCATAAAATTCACATGAATCGTGATCCTCCATATTCTCAAACATGCCATCTTCACCTTCCAAAAAGACAATTATTCTAAATCAATCCTTTAAACTAACAAGGAGTTCAATTACATATCACTTTAACCACCCCACTTTGATTCTATGGGTAATGTGCTCCTCAATGTTTTTCTATGTTAATATTATAGAAGTTAGGTATCAAAAATACATATACATATGTTAATATATATTACATGATAAAAAATTAAAAATAGATAATTGAGAAAAAATAAAAAAGAAACTAACCTGATTTTCTATTGAGATTCAAAAGCCAAATCTCTACTTCACTTAATTTTTTAATAACAAAGATATAAGCTCTTGACTTAAAAAAAAAAAAAAACAAAGAAAGAAAGAAATAGAAGCCGTAAAAGAAGAAGACAGAAAACGAGTGAAAAACCAAAGATGAAAAAAAAAAGAAGGAAGTTAGGATCATTAGAAAAGAAAAAAAGATATACACGTGGGTGTAACATATAGGCAAAAGTTTGAATACTCTCTCTTCTTCTAATTATATATATATATATATATATGAGAGAGAGAGAGAGAGAGAGTTTTTGGTGAGACCTAGCACATTTGTCTCTTCATATAAAGGCAAAAATGGCTTTTGATCATCCGTTCTTCTTCTAAATCAAATATATATATATATATTATTTTTAAAAAAAATTTTGACTTGCCCCCACTGGCCCTGTAAACGATGATGATGAGCTTGTAGGACGATATTTCAAGAGATGTCAAACAAGGACTGCTCAAATATGTCCTCCTCTAACAAAGCAGGAATTTATCTCCATCTTTGTTGATACTTTCGAATCTTCATATATATTATGAGTGTTTAATAGGTCATCTCTCATCTCAATTTAATGATCTTATTGAAATGGTTGAAAAGATAGAACATGACATAGATCAGAAGAGGATCAGAGATCTGTACACACTCCTAAGTCCTAACAGTCTAAAGTTGAACTTAGCATTTTCTTTCCCACGAGAATCTTCGTCAAAAGTTGAGATGCTTCTCCTGTTAAACGAAAGAAATGAAAAAAAAAAAAAAAATCGAAAACAAGGAGGATGGAGAGAGACAATGGGCCAGATCCTCGGATGGCTCTTGAGCTCTTGGCCCCAAAGAGCGGGCCACGTGCAGACTAATTGAAGGGCTGGTAAAAAAACAAACGGTACCGTTTACTGTTTGTTCGGACTCTGTTTCTTAGTGTCTTCGAGGAAATAACAAAAATTGAGAAACAAGAAAAAAGGATGAGGCTAAGCAAACCCTTATTAAAACAAGCAGAAGGAATCAGCAAAACTCTCTCTGAAATTCTTGTCTGCCCACTGTCTAAACAACCCTTAAGGTATCTTTTGTTCTTTCTTTCTCTGTTCTTACAGTTTCTTTTCTTCCAGTAGTCCTTAACTCTGTCTACTTTTCTTTGCTGGGGCTCTAGGTATTGCAAAGAAACAAATTCTCTCATCAGTGATTTTATTGCTGTCTCTTTTCCTGTAAGTTCTGCTATTTTCTTGATTAATTATTACTTTTTTTGTCTTTTTTATTTATAAATTTTGTGATTTTTTTTTCTGATCTGGTTTATGATTTCTGTTGTTATAGATAAAAGATGGAATCCCTCATTTGGTTCCAAAAGACGGCAAGATAATTGAAACTGTTGACGACCAAAAATCTTGATCCTGCTGTTTTTTCATCTGCTGCAACAAATAACATGTTATTACTAGGTTGTCCTTAAGTTAGAGAAAATCAGTGTCTTTTTTTTTTTTTTTTCTGATATTTTGTGATCTTTCCTGTCGCTTGGTCTAGGTTTATTGTGTTTTGTTTTTTGCATTCGATAGTTCAATCCCAGAACTGTTCTGTATTCATTAGCCGGTTTTACCCATGAAGCTGAGACTGAGATCTGTGCAGTCAAAAGAAACTGTGAAAATAGAAGTTCCCAATTCATGTACTTTACAGCAACTAAAAGAAACCCTCTCTCGAGCAATATTTTCCGCAGGTTCGTCTATTTATTTGTCTCTTAATAGGAAGGATGAGCTCAACCCCTCTTCGCCTGAGGATTCATTGCAATCTCTTGGTATTACATCTGGTGACCTTATTTATTTCTCTGTCAATCCCAATTATTTCTTGTCCTCTGGTCAACCTCTATGTTTAGGTTCTACTTCCTCTATAAGAGAACAGGCTCAAGGGCATCGGGGTAATGTTCAAGAGCCTATGCCTGATCAATTGATGAGTGCTCAGGAGTCTGAAATTTTGGGTTTGAATAAGCTTGAGAATCAAGATTTGTGCGCACAAGGACATGCTGGTGTTCAGGCCAATGATGTCAATTCTCAAGAAACCAAATTTGAAAACTCTGAAATTTCTTCAGATATGCACGTACAAGGATTGAATGTTGAGCATGAGATTGGAGAATCTGACATGAGTGATGCAGTTATTGAAGAAACTGTGAGTGGAAAAACCTTCGACACCCAAGAATTGACCAGTGAAGAAGCTATGGATGTCGATACTGGGTCTGTAGATGTGGGCAGTAAGAGGTTTTCAGAACCTTATTTCTTGAGGAGGCTATTGAGGAAAGAATTAGGTGAAGATGGTAGCAACTACAAGCTCTTGGTTATTACAGTTCATGCTGTTTTCATAGAATCTGGTTTTGTTGGGTTCAATTCTATATCTGGGACACGAGTTGATGGATTTCATCTTCCAGAAGAGCAGGCTTCTAGGAATTTGTCAGTGTCACTTTGTTACACCCTTCCTGAACTTTTGGATGGTAAAAATATTGCTGAAACAATTGTTTTGAAGTTCCAAAGTTTAGGGCATTTTGTTAACATCTATGGGTGTTTGGCCAATGGTGGATCGGACCTATATCGTGCATGTTTGGATATACACAAGTTTGCGCCAACTATAGATTTTGTTTGGGAAAGTGATAAGAATGACAGGATGAATGAAAATGATAGGTCATCCATGTTGGATCCTGAAAATGAAATTTTTGAGTTCTGGAAAATTGTGAAGGATGGCCTTGCTTTGCCATTGTTGATAGATATTTGCGAGAAGACTGGTTTGGTTCTTCCATCATGCTTGATGCGCCTCCCTACAGAGCTGAAGCTCAAGATTTTGGAGTTACTGCCTGCTATTGATATTGCAAAAATGGGATGCGCATGTTCAGAGATGCAGTACTTGTCTTCAAGCGATGATTTATGGAAGCAGAAATTTGTGGAGGAGTTTGGAGATAGGACGAGAGCACAGGGAGCTGTCAATTGGAAAAAGTGGTTTGCTTCTTGTTGGGAGAATAAGAAGAGGCAGAAGAGGGATGCCAATGGATGGCGAGAGTATCATCCAGTTCTGCCCTTTCGCTACCCAATCAGGAGGGACCGTAATCGATTCGCGTTTCCTTTAATGATAGGCGGTGATTATGATCGTCTGCCAGGGCTTTGTATTCCTCCCCTTTATGGTCCTCCTGGTCAAGGATCTCCCCGATTTCGTCGTAATTTTGCATCAAATTGTAATTTGGGGGGATTCAGTTCCTAGTCTGAGACTTGAAGGCTTGCTTGATCTGAAAATGAACCCATTAGAGGCATTCTTGGGTCAGTTACCATAATAATATATATTTCTGGTTGTTGTAGTGCTGTGGAAATTTACATTACAATTTAAAAGTTTTTTTTTTTTTTTTGTTTGGTTTTGCTGTTTTCATAAACGCTGTTGAAGGCTCATCTCTTTGTTCTTAGTAGTTGAAACTATTTTGGATAGATTTCAGAATGCTTATAACTTTTGGTATCTTGCATAGTAAATTTGACTACCATGGCATGGTGCTTGGATATCTTCTTCATGCTAAAAAAAGGGAAGGAAAATTATGTGTGGGCGCAGCAAGGACTTGAAATATCTTCTTTAATGCTTCAGAACGCAACAAAGTTATTGTGCTTGCTTTCAACTAATGATTTTTATTAGAAAATTATCAACAAGAAGTGATATTGCATATTTTGTTTGTTCTAGCTAACTGTTACGCTGGCCAAGCTTTTTTACCAACATTATCTTAGCACTACTATCACTTGAAAATTCATCAGCAGAATTTCACTTCCGAAGTGAAATTCTGCCTTTGTTCTTGTCTTGAACAACTGTTGTTGCTGATTTAGCTACTGTTGTTAAATGCACAAATATGGCTTCCATGTGCCCCTGAACTTGAACTGGCCCTAAACCATGTCAGCTAGGACCTGTTATGTTATTACATGTGTTTCAATTTTCTCTTATTGAATTCTGTTTGCACAGCTAGGATTCATGAATCTATTCTGTTGTGTATCTTGTACTGCCTACGCGTGTAAAACTGCTGGATCATGTCTGAAATCCAGGTTTCAAATGTTTGTGACACTTCTTTCCATTGCTGGTTGGAATACTATCTGATTTTTGATAATACACACGTTTGCTAGATTTGTAAGCCTTCCTTGCAAGAAAGGATCCTTTAATATATTTCTCATTTTCAATGGGGTGGACCTATTTTTAGCTCTCGTTTATGTATCGAAGAGGGATCCTCAGATGGTAAACGGATTTGCTTTGCACATCATCATCTTTGATTCAAGTTATCTGTGATTCAAATTCAAAGAAAGGTTGTGAGATTTGAAGTAAGGTAGTAGGTATTTGCCAATTTCATATGAAAAGGTCAAGAGTAACACTCATGTTTAGGTGCAACCGCTTTTTGTTGCGAGCTCAAAATCTGCTCTTTTGAAGCCAACAATTCTTACAAATCACTCAAAATAACTACACAACAAATATGACCATCCAATTTGCACGTACTTTCAACCACTTGTAAACCATCTTAAATATCTAACAAAAATACTAGTCCTCCATTAGAACCAAAATGGTTTTCAAAAAGTTCGTCTCCTGCGTATACAGCTTACTAGACCTAAGAGGGCATCCAAGAATCAAAGATGCGGCAACAGCTTGTAAGGGAATCACGTTGGATGTGTCGGACAACATCAACGATAGCATGCTCGAACCTCCGGTCAGATCATCGAGTTCATCCGAAATCGTAGACGCAGAAGGTGAAGTTTGCTGTGTTTGCTTGTCGAGTTTCAAGGTAGAAAAGGACATGAGTGTTTTACCTTGCTTGCACAAGTTCCACAAGGTATGCATCGAAGGATGGTTTAATAATATGTGTCGAAAAACTTGTCCGCTGTGCCGGTTCTCAATGGGGGAACAAGAGAGGTCTTATAAGAGAGAGGAGCAGTTTACTGAAGAGATGGTAATATGGTTTTCTTCTTTTCATGTTACTGGTTTTTGAGTTGCAATTTTCTGCTCATTTTTTACCCTTCCCGATAAAACAGAAAAGGAAATGTAAATATTTCCATAGGGAAAGGCCACACACAGAAGGAGGAAAAACAAAAACTTCCGTTGCCGGGAATCGAACCCGGGTCTCCTGGGTGAAAGCCAGATATCCTAACCGCTGGACGACAACGGAGTCTTTTCAATATCTTGGCTGCAATTTTGCCTCGAATTTGTATAATTGTCAATCTCAAATCAAACAGTATGTTGTTGAGATCCTCTTCGTGTAACTTGACGTTGAATGTACGAGCCAGAGTTCATTGAAGTCATTCAGTTCTTGAATAAATTCAAACTTATGCTAAATATAGTAGCGATGGGGTTTAAAAAATAAGGAAATCTAGGGTTCCAATTTTAGCTCAAAATAACCTGCAAATTTTTTATTTTTTCAGGCCACCAATCATATAGTGTCAAAGAGTTGGCGTGAATGGCTGGACCATTTTGATGCGTGTGCGTTCGTGACGTAAATAGATCAAAGCTTTGAAGTTGAACTCTTGGTTTGAAGCCTTGCCGAGAGTACCAAGTTGTGGCCCATTACAAATAAATAACCTCGTAAAAGTGTGGTCCAATGTTATGAAATTTGGAGAAGTTGTAACCCAATTTGCTAAATCTAGGCAGGCCTACTCTTCTCATAGAATACCCTAAATAAAAAGCCGATTAATTTCTTTGGACAAAATCCAGCAACCTTCTGGCACGATTGACCTTCCAAAAACTGCAAGACTCAACCTTGAGAGAGAGAGTTCTGGGCTATTTTAGATGTCCATAAAAGCGTATTAACAAATCCTAGAGTTTTCTTAACTAAATTATTTATTAAAGGTCAGTTAAAAAATCTAACTTGACCAAACAAACTTTCGTGGTAGAATCTTTATGCAATTCTCGTCTACAAGCAAAAAAACCACAATCAAATCAGAAAAGAAAACTTAAAAAGCAAGTCAAGTGCGATGGCAATATATAAGTATAATTAGGCAAAAAAAAAAAAAAAAAAACTCAACATCCCGTCACCAAAAGCCGCTTAGACAAAAGATACGTGTTGCTATGGTGTGCTGCCTAACCTAATGTAGCAAGTGGGCTAGAATGTTTACACTATCACGCAAAAGTAATCAAGCAATGGTCGTCTCTACTAAGAACAGAGATTTATTGACCGTTTGGCACCGAGTGCTTATTTATTTATTTCGGTTTTGGGACTTTGTTTTTAAAAAAAAAATGAAAAAACATTTAGTAAAATTTTGATAGATAGTTTAAAATTTTAGACTATTTTATTGCTGTTTGATTGGACATAGGAGACAGATTCAATTATTCTAAGAGTTTTCTACTATTCTAAGAGTTTTCTACGTATATAAATATTCGAATTCAAGATTACTTATTTAAATAATTAAAATTCTTTTTGCTCGAGCAAAAATAATAATAATTAAAAATTAAAAGTTAAAAACTATAAAATCAAGTTTTATAGAACACATTTTAAAATTATTTAAAATTAGATTTTAGTAATTTAAAAACACATATTATCAAACATATATTTTATTTATATAGTGCTTACAAAATAAAGAGGTTTTTTTGGATTTTTAAGATATGTTAACTTAAAAAATTCAGACTAATCCATCGTTATTCCGTCCGATGCACAAAACGAAACAATTAAATAACGTATTTTTTGCATGTACAAATACTCAAATTCAAATTCAAGACTATTTAGTAAGTTATCGAGTTTTTTCTACTCAAATCAACCATTTTAGATTAATAAAGAGATTTTTGAAGACAATACTTTAGGATAATATTTCGAAGTCCAAGACCTTACTATCGCTTATGACATGACTTTTACCCATAGAAATGCTAAACAAGTTAAATGGATCGTCTTTGATTAAATTCCACCCTTCATTTATCAAGTTTAACAACTTTGAGAAGTTGACATAAAAGTGTTGTCAAAGATGCAAATGGTTGCTGGATTTCTAAGCTTTTATGGTTTTTTTGATGGGTTTTTAATACGTTGGCTTTTTTATGGAAATGTCTACCATCACTCGTCCATAGGAGTACGTTTTTGTTGAAAATATTAAAGTTCTCCTTTGTAGGTGGGAGTGCAAACTTATTCACACTCTTAAAGAGGATAATCAATGTGCTAACTATCATTCGAAATTTGAAGCATCTTCACAGATTTGTCGTCCCAAAAAAATGGTCACAACAAAAACTATAATTTTTCAAATAGACCCTCATTGGATTTATTGGTCATAATTTTGAGTTTCTCACTTATTTTTGAAAAGATGGGGTATCCATATGTAATCTTCAACTAAAAAACTCCAATGTTGGTCAAAAAACCCTAAAAGTTAGACTAAATATTTTATGTAAATATGAAAATTGCAATGTTTTTTGTCGTTTAGTTCTCACAAAAGTAAAAATACTGATTTGACCTAAAGTGTCTTTGAATCATATAGGGCTTGCTGGCCATTGTTCTATGTGTTGGACTGTTGTTCAATCGGAAGTTGACGTTAATGTGCAACTTTTTGAATGATGGGAGGAGGAATAAAAATGCCATCGAAAAACCAACAAAAAAGGGCCACCCGATGACTGTTACCGATGAAGAAAGAGACAAGGTGCCACCGAGAGAGAGAGAGAGAGAGAGAGAGAGAGAGATGAAGGAGATAAGGCTGATCGCTAGGTTTCAGAACAAAAAGTCCCGTCATTTCACTGTACAACATCTTCGAGCTTCGTCCAACCATCACGTTGTTTCCCAATTTTACCCTTTCAAGCCCATTTTTGCAGGGCGAGGAGAATACAAATCCAAACGCTGCCCCACCAAATTAAGCTCCTGCTTGTTCGGAATTCCAGAAAAAACATTTGTTACCTACTACACAGATGTCCTTTCCTAAAACAACAGTATTTGCCAGCTACAGCTACATCCCTTCTTACAAAAACATCAAATACTTTCCCTCCTCTTGTCCCAAAAGGAGCTAAGTACTGTGCTGACGGTAAAGAAACACAACGTAAAAATTGAAAGCACTGATACATCACCACTGCTTCTCAAAATGGAGCTGTTGACGTTCTTTGTAGGGTGTGCCTTTTTGGCAGCTGAGCAGCTGCAGCCAAATATAGCTGCCCAAAAAAACGGAGACACTCTTAACATCAATATATGGACTACGCAAATGCGACATTGACTAAACTAGAAGCTAATGCCAAAAGTACTGTTGTTTATAAGCCGGTAAAGACAAGAAATAATGTCTGATGCAGGTTTTTTATTTCCCTAACTAAAAAATTACCTCTTGTTGTTGTTTCTTGAGTCTTGCATTTTCTTCGGATAAATGTGCAACTTCAAGCTCCAATTCATTCGTATAAGCCTGCAAGACGCAAAGCATAAAAACAAGTCTGTCAAAAAACAAAACAAGAGATTCTACTGGTATGTGAAAAACGAGTCTTCGAAAAGAGAGGGAGATTCCTGCTTTCTTGCTCTAGATCGAGCAGCAGATTCTCGATTCTTGATCATTCTTTTGTGTCTGCGATCGCCAGAACTAATATCAGATTCTTGAGGTCGTTTTCTGACAAATGAAGGCAAGCCAGAAGATGAATCTAAACCCTCAAAAAAAGGACTGCTAGTAAAAGAGGAAATATTTGAAATTGGGTTGCTTTGTAGGTGTGAGTTAGACCTAAGAGGATGATCAGAGTTATCAAGAAAATCAAAGCCAGGGCCAGAGTTCAAGCTCAAAACAGTAGCAGGAGGTGGCACTGAAGAGCCAAAGGGAGTGCTGTCGCTAATAACAGAGAGCATTCTTGTTGGAGGGTCTTTGTTAAAAGGTCTAGCAAGAAAATCTTGAAGGATAAAATTAGGGTTGTTACTATGATGATGACGATGATGGTGAGAGATGTCGGGAAGTCTAGGGGTCATAGAAAGATCTTGATCGGTAGAAGTGTGGTCATGAAGAGAAGCAAGACTTATGTCTTTCCATACTTCTTCCATGGTTTTGGCGTTTTGATGGGCTAGGAAGTGAAGATTATCGGAAGGTGAAAATGGTGAAGGAGATGAGGAAGTGGAGGACGATTTTGAAGATAATGACGACGAGACTCTATTGAGACTCTTTGTCTTGTTGTTGTAGCTGGTGCCTTCACGGTTTATTGATGACAACATTTGGAGAAAGTTGTTAATTAGCTAGCAGCAGAAAGGTTCAATTTGTGTTTTGGGTTTTGCTACTTAGTACTACTGTCACTGTGCGAGACTGGAAAACGTTAGAGAGAGAAAGTGGGCAGCGATGGGACGGCGAGGTTGTTTTATGGCGAACCTTCAGTCAATGGTCATGTCCAATATGGTGATAAGGTGCATGCACGTGCACCGTGCGTGAGAGTGATTTGGGTGAAAATATAACAGGGTGTTTGCAACGGGATTCTACAAGGTATCTTAGCCTTAAAAATTATTCTATCGAATGTATTACGCAGAAACAATTATTCAGAAAAAATTTATATATATAAAAATTCAAACTTAAAACTATTTATTTAAATAATTAAAGTTATTTTTACTTAAATCAATCATCTTAGGTTACAACGGAATTCTTTAATTTCCTTTTATCAACACATTTTAACCTATCTTAGATATGTCTAACAAAATTTGTGTTTGGTTTTTAGAGAATGTTAGACTATGCCGTTACACCACAAATCAAGGAGTGCATAGACACAAAGAGGACATATGTTTTATTTCTCAGCTACAGATTTATCAGTTACTGCTCGAGCGGCTCTTCAGAAAGACAACTAAGAATTAGCTACTTATAGGAAATAATTTTTTTGATTGTGTTTTATTCATCTACTTTATGCAGGGTCTGTTAGAAGAATAGTAAGATATGATTATTGTTTTTTTGTTAGACAATAGGTAGTCATTGCTCTGTTTAAAAAAATTAATCTATATCATTAGGGTTTTAGGCTTCCTTGTCCTCTCAAAATGTGAGCTAAGCTAATTTGTCTCCTTTTGTTTCTTTTCATTTGATTAATAAATTATCAGGATATCGCTCATGTTTCCTAAAAAAAGGAAATTGCTTTTTTTTTTCATAACTAAATTGTCTTTATTTTTAACGTTAAATAAATTAATCCTATCCTTACTTCTTTTTTTATAATAATAAAAATGCTTTAGACTTATTATTAGTATCTTTAGAGTAAAATATATCTTATCCATAATATGATAATTCATTGGTAAGCAAGCGTTGATTTTTTTTATTCATCAAGTATCCGCAAGTATATGATCCTACATCCCTATCCTTATTTTTTTAATTAAAAAAATAAATTATTATTGTTAACATGTAGGATTCAAATCCCGAAACAATATTTGTTGTGAGGAGTTAAATTTTATCGTTTTTATTTCGAACAATATTAGTTCTATCTCAAATGTAAGATAAAAATATGTGAGAAAAACTAAAACAAATAACATAAATAAATAAAATTTTCTTAAAATTTATTGTAGCACCTCTCCTAACAAATTACTACAAAGAATCTCACATAATAAATAATCTTGTTTTTTAAAAAATTATATTTAAAATATTAATACTATATAGGATTTAAAATTTAGAATGATATCATCGAATGTCACTAGCAATTTATATCAATTAGTAAATCATCAATGAGTAATATTGTTGTATATATGAATAATTCAATATCGATTTTACATTTAGAATCATGTGTTTATTATTTGTAATTTGACTTACATCATGTATTTCCAAAGGATATATTAATTACCTAACTTGATTATAAAGCAAAGTTAGAAATTTATCCACAATACAATATTGTTATAATAATAATTTTACATGAAAAAAATTTTCGTATTTATAAAGTAAAATTTAGGTTAAAAAATAAAGATTGAATAATTAGATTTGTTTAAGACTTTATAATCATTTTACAAAAAATAAAAATAAAAATAAAAGAAATGATCAAATATCATGTTGGACGATGGGATGGGGGGTTCCACCGACTTCCTGACTCAAGTAAAACCTAATCAGTTTTTCATAAGCCTGGAGCCCACCGACTTCCTCCAGAATTTTAAGATGCTTGTATATAGTATGGCAAACCTGGCAAAAGGACGATTTTTTTTTTCCCCTTTGCTAACGTAATGCTTGATAAAATTTAAAAATTAATTACTGAAGTTTTTAAGTATTGAATAATTAAATATTGAATATTTTACTGATAAGTTGTTTAATATTTATTGAAAATTAAATATTAAATTAAAATTAAATATTGAATATAATAAAATTATTTGATAAATAATATTATTAAACATATTAATACTATGTACATGATAATTTTAATAATATTATTATAATATAATATTTTTTTAATACAAACTTAAATTAAGAACAGTTAATATGAGTTTTTGAAAATTAATCATTTTTCGATGTCACAATTGACTTGAGCCACTTGGCTTTAGCTTGGCTCCTCTCGATGTGGACATAGAAACAAGATACACCCTTTCCTTCTCTCTACTTCTCGCTTGCACTCATCTCTCTCTACCCTTTTCCATTTTCCCTACTCCATGGGAGAGGATCCGATTCCCTTTAACTGCAATTTGCAATATTCCTCATTTTATCAAGGAATTACTCGATTAAATTATTATTCTAAAGTTCTGGAAGGATTCTTAGCTTGAAGCAAAATGATCCAAACAAAACTTATTACATGCTTGACTTCTATTCAGAATCAACAATCTTTTGCAGTTAAAAAATAACATCTATAACATTTGAAGACAAACAACAAAACCTCGTTAGATTTGTGATGTAAAAGTCAAAAACTTGGCTTATGTTGTTTTTTGCAGAGAGCAGACATGTTAATCAACAATGAAAAAAAAAATATTTCAATTGAAAATCAATTTATATGTCAATTTTAATTTTGGAATACTATATATAGTGCTAACAAAGAATCTCAATTTGCTTCACTGATTCATTGGGATTGAATTGAAACTAAAATGAAAAAAGACTTTAAATAATACTGGCAACAACCTAAGGATTATAAAAATATATAAGAACTATATAATCATATTTAAAAAGTTTTAAATATCTTTCAACCAAGTATGTTAATAAAAAAATTTTAAGTAAAAAACTTTAATTTACCCGATTTGATGAATTTTGATTGAATTTAAATTTTAAATATGAAATTATTTAGATTATCAAATAAACTTTTTATATTAAATACTACAATTTATTTTTTTGTTGCTTTTAATGGATTCTCAATTAGATGTAACAATTAGTTTTATTCTCGATTAGGTTTAACAATTCGTCAATTTTATGTGACAAAACTGTTAAATATTTATATAAAACTTACGTGATTTTCTTTTCAATACTAAACTATTAAATTCTTTAATTTTTTTTAATAATGTGAAAATCCTTATCGATAGAATGATTTCTTTTATGGTTCTTTTAAAAGATTTAAACTTTGAGTTGGATTGTTAATTTTTAATTTATTATTTAATTAATATCTACGTATTTGGTTGACCTCTACATTTATGTGTTGCTTGAATTTGATATAATTAGTATGTGTGCGCAATTAAATGCGATTTTCCAAACAAATATGTACTCACATGAAAAGAAATTAACCCTTATCCTTATAATACAAAACGGGACAAACCTCTTGTGTCATGTGTGACCAAACTATAGGTTTCTCGTAAGCCTCCAAAAAATGACAATAATTTTGATAGCTAGTGATCATAAGTATTAATTTCCATCCAAAAAACAATAAATTTTTGGTACTCTCTGCTCAGATACCGACTGTCACACAACCGCGTTACGGCTGAACAGTGAGTCGCCGCCTCATTACTCCTTTCAATCTCCATAATTAGAGAGAGCATTACGATCTTCTTTTAAGCTCCCAATAATTTGTGTACCTTTCATGGCAGAAACAATGCATGTTACCATCCCACTCAAACATTTGCCACCTTACTAGAAAAACTCCATGATTGAGGGGGCCTCCCTTTGTTGCTTTCCTACTACTTGTATAAAATTTCTTCTTTTCTTTTTATCATGCCTGTTTTCGCCGTATTGTGTTGTACTGTGAATTACTAGACGATTCATAAATTTTTATTCATGCATGTAAATTAATTTCTATCCAAATTATATTTAAAGTTTACTTACTCTGAATGATAAAAAAATATTCTAAAAAATATTTTACATTTTTTTCCCTATATAGATGGTTATTTTTTCAAACAATTATATGAAAAATTCTTTCATCATTCTTTCCGATCTCAAATTATTTTTATGAAAAAAAACATATAAATGTATGGAAAAAATAGTTGAAATTAATTTAAATTATTTTTTATGAAATAAAATATAAATTTATTTCATCCTTTTTTTTAATCTAAATTTTTATCCATTTTAAATTTGTTATTTGTAAAATATTTAGATCTTCTTTCACTATCAATCAAGTTGTGTCTAGAGCAGATATATATATATATTTTTTTTTAACTCTATCATACTTCATACTTGATTTAAATTGATTTTTGACCTTTACTACTATTCTCATCCATTAAATAATATTTAAATATTTTTAAAGTTTGTTTTAATTTGAAATTGTCAAGTTTTAAATATTTAATTATCGAGATCTGATTAGGAGTTAGTAAGTGATAAAATGAATCAAAATTCTCAATTTGATGGGCTGAACAAATTCCTAATTGGAATTATAGGATCTTTTTTAGTTAATTCTTTTACTACATTATTATAGTTTACACCATTGGATGGATCCATTTGGAAACAATTAGATGATGGTAAAATTATCAAAGATTGACATTCTATATTTCTATTCAACAATGTACTAATAGTTCCTTTATTTTGTTTATTTTGTTTAAGTGATCGTGGAATCTTTGTCGTGGAATAAAATGGATTAATATTGATACAATTTGGCCCATTATTAGAGATCAATCTCGAATCTAATGAATCGTTCCTTTCTCTTATTTTCGATGATATAGGAAATGCTAGATTTTTCTAATTGGATTCTTAGGAAATTACGAATCAGACCATTTAATTTTGGTTTTTTGAATAGTGAGACATTTAGATTTATTTTATTTTAAAATTGACTAGTTATACATTGTCATAATATATATATATATATATAATTGAAATTTATTTTATATTGAAACATGATTTTAAATATAGTTTTTTTTTTGTAACAACGATAAATTTTATAGATATTCAAATCTAATATGAACTAGTAAGAATGCGAATCCACCAATATAAAACTGAATTTATAAGATTCAATTTGATGTTATTTAATAAACAAATTGAATCTAAATTTATCATCATGTACTCCGAAATCTATTTCGTTTACAGCCACTCGAGGAACAACCTTTTTGCTGTGGTCAACAGAAAGGAAAGTGAAATGGCATTGGTTCCCTGCAGGTGGAAGTAATGGATACCGCCGCATCATAGGGTTCAGTCGTTTGAACTGTGATCAAGAAAGATTAAAGAAGCATGAGAGAAAGGAAATGTTTATTTACTTAAGAAATTTGTTTTTGATTTGACTCTGTGATTTATGCAATATTTTATAATACATACATGTTTGAGAGAGAATATGACAAGTAGCCAGTAGGAGTTGAGTACGATCTTGTGGGAGTTATATATATATATTATAAAGAGGAAGGGAGGAAAAGAAGCTGGATATGCCGCCTCAAAAGATTACATCAATGCCAGTTTCGCAGAGAGATTCTCTCTTTTTCTCTAATCTCTGAACTGTTGCTTTGTTCTTGGGACAACATGCTTCTTAATTAAGGTGGTGTTTTTCTCTACCTTACTCTTGTTGCTTACCCCTTTCTTACATTTTTTTTCTCGTCTCATAAGCCTTTTTCTCCCATCATCTGCTGCTTCCTACCACTTCTATCTATTTTCTTACTTTGTTTAAGCATGCGTTTTTTTATTCATGTAGTTGAGGAATAAGAGCAATAATTTGTCACACTGCCGAGTCTCTCTCTATCTCTCTCTCTCCACATATATATATATTCTCCTCTAGTCCTTTCTTTCCTATCTCTTATGTATTGACTATGGTGTCTAGACAATAACTAGTGGATCACTGCTCATTTCTTATATCTGATCCACCTTTTTTTTGTTTTTTCTATGTATTTTCATGTAATATTAGATATCATATAATTAATCATATTCTATACGAAAATAATAAAATTTAATCTCTTTTAATAAATATAATTTTAAAAATTTGAATCTTTTACATTACATTAAAAGAAAATTTATTAATCATATTTGTAACGAATGTAATAAAATTTAATCTTTTTAGTAAGTATAAATTCAAAGTTCGAATATTTTATATTGAAAAAAATTCACTTACCAACTTATTTATGATTAGATCAGCAATTTGATAATAACTAAATCATACATATATACGAGAAATTTTATAATATTCAAAGAGTAATTAGTGGCATGTACGGTAATTATTTCATAGATCCATTTAGAGAAAAGAGATAAACATAGAAAAAAAAAAGAAATACGAGAGAGAAAATTAAAAAAAATTGAGCAAATGTGAAAATCTTTTTATCATTTTTAGTTGATCCGGATGTAATTTTATACGTTTATCTCTTTCTTCCGGATATATTCATGGAGTAACTATTGTTCATGTCACTTATTACTTCTTAAGATTTAGTCTCCGTAAACAATGATTACGTAACAATTGCTCTTAAGAATGATGATCTTTTGCTCGAAAATGGTGGTTTTACGTTTTCCACGAATCATATTAACTATTAAAGAGTTTGTATGTATGATAATAATTTCTTCCAACCAAAAGTTATAAATTTAAATACTAATAAATTAGTTCTATTAAAAATTTTATCCGTGTGAGTTAAAATTTTTTTTAAAAAAACCATATTAACTTAGTCCTGTGTTTACTTGCTGACTTCGTATGCTTTCCATAATACTCCACTAAAGTATATAGGGGTAGCCCAGTAGGAAAACCTAATTTACCGATGGCCTGCAAGAACCAACGGTTCTTGGGAGAACTCAGACTAATAACCTTCGAGTCATGAAGGTGCGCAAGCTAGGTAAAGCCATCAGGAAGTTGATGAAAAGAGAGAATCAGACTAGCCCAGACTCTAGTCGTTTAGTAGACAGCTGTCAGCTGCGTATTACTCTGTCCCAGAAGTTATACATGCACCATCTTTTTACAGTCAAGTCCATTTCCTACATGCCCCACAACTTCAATGTTATCAGCACATCATCATACCTTCCCATAAGTACCTCAAACAACCCTGTACTGACACACACTTGCCTCTTTCAATCAAAACCCTAGAGTGATTCACTACCCACCGTTCTTTCTCTTTCTTAATAGCTTTGTTTCGTATTTTTTTCCATCCGAATATTTGTATCCTATACTGTAATATCACTGATTTTATTTGAGATGAAAAGCATAAATTTTAACCTCTGCCAATAAGTACCATTTGAACCCTATATATAGATAAAAAGTTTGTTTGAGATCAGTTTATTTACTACTAGACCAAAAACTTGTTATGTAGAGTGATCAACCTTAGGATGTTTCATCTCAACCTGTATGTCTAAGAATCGGTAGAAAAAAGGGTTGAGGAAGAACCAAAGATGGCACTTTCTATGAGATGCCGTCATGTAGGATACAGGGTGGTATTCAATATGATATAGACCCGTCATGCATCTGTATTTGAGCTTTCCAGAGAAAGAGAGATAATGTTCATCTGATTCTAACTCAGATTTTCAATTTCTTTGCCGATGCTTGTCCATTTCAAGGCTATAATCCATCGGGTAGGGACAATGAACCAACAATAACCGTAGGTTAAACAAGTAGGAAGTGCTTTAGAGGACAATGGAAGGCGTGGCTGGTGGGACCTGTTAAACAGTGATGGGCGAGAGAGGCAACGACAGGAACAGGCACAGACATTGCAGGCACAGTAGCACCGGATCCTCTCAAAGAAATTTGCATTTCCCATTTCTACCAGCCTTTTTCCATGTGCTATGCCCACTTCCAGTTGAACTAACCAAATTCACGCATAGTGCTTCAATTCTACTTTGTAACAGTGAAAGGGTTTTTGCCAAATGAGGGTGACGCCACTACCACCCTGCTTCCAGTATGACACCACTTATAAACTCAATCCGAGAAAGAATGTCCAAATATGAACCCAGAAAGTTAATTAGCTCTAGGGTTCTGAAATTTATAAAGGCTGAATGAGTCAATATGGACAAGGATGTTTTTAATACTAACTTATTTTTTATTTTTCTCGATTTTGAATTTTTTAGAAAAAAGAATGATAGTTGAAAATTATTGAATGAATTAAATTTTAAAAAAATAAAAGTTTAGAGGTTGGAAAATCCAATTTTAAATGAGTTAAAATTTAGAATATGTTTGATGCATTTAGCCCAAGGAAGAAGCAGAAGACTTCTAAAACAGTCTTCCAAAAGATTTGTCTATTAGCATATCAGCAAAGAAGTAATGGAATAATGACATGAAACGTCCCTATATTTTTTGAACTTTTTTAATATGACCCTTCTAGTTTTCTTTTTAAATCACATCTATTTACTCTTGAAATTTTTATAATGTAGCCTCTCCAATAATTTTCCGACCAATTTTACGATCAGAAGTAACATAAGGTGAGAAAATACTGCTTATGATGACATGTCAAATGAATTCGTCACGTGAAAAAAAAATTGAAAAATAAATAAAAAGGAAAGAACAGTTATTTTTTAGGTATAAAAACAAAATAGAAATAAAATTTAAGGTTTTTATTTTTTCCAGAAACCAAACTCTCTTCTACTATTTACTTCTCTATATTTTCGACAAATAGATAGATTATAAAGAATAAACTTCAACGTTCTTCACACTTCCAATTCTTAATATGACGTTAGACCAAGAATGTTTCTAAATCAATTCCTAACCCTATTGTCCAGAATATACCAAACGCATATATTTATTTATTATTATTATTTTTTTTTGTAAATACCTAATTTATCCGTTTGCTCACATCATTAAGAAAATCAAGAACAAAAAGCAATAAAAAAAATTAACAGCAACACATTAAACAAAACGAAATGATTTTCTGACAAAAAAAAGAACAAAAAATGACAACGATTCCAAGCTTCTTTGACCATCGAAGAGGCAACCGCATCTTCGATCCATTCCCTTCTTTGGACATTTGGGATCCATTCAGGGACTTCACCCCTCTCGTTTCCACAAAGTCTCTCCTTTCTCGTAAAAATTCAGCTTTTGTAAAGAGACCCCAGAAGCTCATGTCTTCAAGGCAGGCTTTCCTAGGCTTAAAAAGGATGTGAAGGTCGAAATCATAGATGACAAAGTGCTTCAAAAAGGCTTAGCCGGTTAGATCAAGTGACTCGGAGAGAGAGTGAACAAAATGTTTTATCCCTAATTTTTTCGTCTCCTCTTTTCATTTTCAGCCAAATTTTTCTTTTTTTTTTCAGGTGAAAAATTAATCTCAAATGTCATGACAAGTTGTGTTTTCTTACTATATATCACTTTTTATCGTAAAATTAGCTAAAAAACCATTTTAAAAAAAGCCACATTAAACAAATTTCGAAAATAGAAAAACATTAGAAAATAGAAACACGTTTAATGCTATTAAACCAAGATGTACCACCAACACTATCATAATCTGGGAGTATTTTCTGTACTCTAAACTGCTGTTTCTCACAAAATTCTTAAAACCGAATTCATTGACGTTCAACGAAACCAACCAATCTATAAACAGAGGCAGTCATCTAACCAAACCATTCTAACTCCATCAAACTCACACCAATTAAATCCCCCAAAAAATCATGGCTGCCAGTATCGTTGAAGTGCTGAACAAAATTCTGAGGCAAATAGGCATACCACAGAAAAAGACCAAATCTCGAAAGTCATTTCGATTATATTTCTATTTCAGACGAAAGTCAAAAGGAGTCCTCCAGGGCCAAAAAGCATCTAAAGTTTCAACTTCATAAAAAAAAAAACACGAGACATGAGATCAAAACATCCAGCAAATACACCCAAAGACACTGCCAGGCATTTTATTAGTCCACTCAGCAAACCAATAAATAATAAAAATGGGTTTAATTAAAAAAACTGGAACATTTCAAATTCCACAATTTAAAGTCTTAAACAAACATGTAATACCAACCACGTCCAGTTCGACTCTGGATATCTCAATGGCTTCTCGCTTGGAGGAACACTTTATGCAGTGAAATCTTCAAAAGGTTTGAAGAAAAAGGTATAGATATAAATGTAAACTCTAAATATAGTTCAATGAGAGACAAAAAGAGAATAATCAAAACAAGGACACTCTGACCGAAAATAGTGCAATAGTAGACGGAGCACGAGCTTCAGCACCCTGCAAAAGCCACCATTCACCCTCCCCTCATGATACATAGACCTCAGTCAAAAAATCATGTTTTCCACCTGGAGTGGGAGGTAATCTGACCCCATAGATTTTTAAAAAGCAGCCGAGGGGCAGAAAACCAAAATTCCCCCCGTTAAAAACAGCAACATCATACCACCACAAATAATCATGGGGTAAAAAGAAACACCCCCATAAAAACATAAATACATCCCAATAAACTCACGCTACTAGCTCAAAGTCATAAAAGTTTCTTTCTTCTCTCTCTTTTTTTTTTTCTTTCTTTTCTTTACTTTTCTTTCTTCTTTTTTTTTGATTTCTCCCTTTTAAGTTTTTTTTGGCCTTAAAAGTTGTTCTTCCCCCCTTTATCCCCATCTAATTTGCTTCCTATTTGCCGCAAAGGAAACTAGGTTTCACTGTGCCAAGGCAAGACCCACAAACTTCAGCAAAATGTAAGATATTCATCAGTAGAATCAAACCCCTCAGTCCCCACCTTCCTCCAATTCTTGATCGACATTTTACTTGCTTGAATTTCTTGCTGAAATTGGGAGATCCAAACCTCCTTGAAAACTGATTTCATCTATTCCCTTGCTGCTAGATAGCTGTGACTGGCTATTCAAATCCCCAGACGATGATCTACCAAGAAAAACTTCAGTACGAACATCTGCTTGACTCCTCACATTGCTATGAACAGTAGCCATCTCCTCCAGAGAGGTGCCTTGGACATGGGCTGCCAGCATGTCATGGCTGGACTTCTCACCAGACTCAGGACTGGAAACATTAGGAAACTGAGTGGGAGTTGTCATGATCCACCGCATCCAATCATTTCGCTTCCTTACCTTCTGACCCTAAAATACAAGGAACAGGAAAATAGGATCAGAGAAGCTACAACATAGACCACATTGTTAAAATATGATAAAATTGGCATGCACATCTGAGTATCTATATATCATATGCTCCTTCAAAAGAAAGGGTTTGTAATAGAGGACCAGAAACTAGCTCGGATGGGAAAGCACAAAACCATCATTTTGTACTTAGCAAATTTCAAGAACAGCAGATCTCATTAAAGTACAGAAAAAATCACCTGTACTTCAACGACACTTGAGTTTCTTATGGCATCCAGTATAAGTTGGATATTGTCAGTCAAAAGCGAAACCTGAACCATAAGCCACAGGAAGATAGTCTTTAAGCTAATAGCATATGAAAATACAATAGCAAAATCATGTGGCTGTGACTTGTGCAGTGATAAATGAATCATTCATGGATTTCAATGTTTTGAGAGGGACAAAACTCAAAATCCAAATACTTCCTATTAACCAAATAAATGCAGCTTGAAGACAAGATTTCTTACTTAGCATTTCACGATATAGATAAACACACACAAGCATACAAAGATAGCAAACAACCCAGGAGTGTGCATGCTGACAAGTTTGACATAGCAATAGAGATATTAGAAACCCTCAAAAGTAATTTAAAGACAACATGCAATAATGATGAAGAAAACAAGTGCAGCCCTGACCTAAATCCCAACAGATCCAACACTCATGGCAGCAATCACCGCATAGCATGGAATAAATATTCAAGTTCATTTCACAATATATGTGACTAGATCTGAAAGTGCCATCATGCAGGAAAAAAGAAATCAGTAAAAGGAATGCCATTACGTCTAGTAAGTACACCATTATCTCCTAAAGATCAAACTTATATCATTAACATCCCAATGATAACAGATTCCTGTTGAATGTCATCTGAAGCACAGCACTGACAATTGGTATTAACTAGGCATGAACCTAAGCAGCAAAAAATTACTTCAATCAGAAATTATGGGGATTGAAATTTAAATTCTGATAATGCAGAAACTCAGACACAGAAAGAAGCACGTGTGAAGTAATAGAAGACTATGCAAATTAAATCTACATTGCTTGTATAACATTGAGAAATGTAATTATGGCTATAAACAAATTGTTCTAAAGGTATTATGTGAAGCAATGTAAATAAATCAAGGTCAAAATGACATTGCATATAAGTTGTGAGACTTCAAAAACACATTTATATCACCTCAGCCACAGATTTATCTTCAATTAGAATATCTAAAGACAATAGGCAATAATGAGAAACAAATAAAATGATCAAGCTTTATTTCTTCACAAAATTATTTCCCAACAGAAACATTTTCTCAGGTTGATTGCATCAACTAACATGCAGACTTTGCTCACTATCACGGACAGCAACAATTTAAAAAATACAGAATAAAGTAAGCACAATTTACTAAAATATGATGGTGGGCCTCCATGCAACAGTAAGATTATTCTGTTGTGACCTGGAAGTCATGGGCTCAAATTGCATAACAGCCACCCTGCAGAAACAGGGAGAAGCACTGTATATATTTGACTCTCACCAAACCGTCCAACAAAAGAAAACATGAACTGCCGTGCTCTCTTTGGAAAAGAAGAAAACATGGAAAGAAAGGATTTTGGGAGAAACGAAACATCATTACTATCTAGTTCCACTGTTGGGGTATTATGCCATCATCTGTCAATAAAATTTTCCAGCAATGGACTTATAAGTTGACAAACACAGAAGTGTGTTTTCCATTTGATGCTGATGACAAAAATACAAAACTCTTGTATTTTATGCATTTTTTTATACAAGCGTAACTCTGTAATTGCCAGATTTGCTTGAAATTTTCTAGGTCTAGGCTTTTATTTTATGTTTGTGCCTTATCAGTCCTTAATTAAGTAGGTTTAAATAAGTAATATTTTCTTATCTAGGAATCTAAGTTCTTGTTAAACTTGGAGTACTAGGAACTCTATAAAGGTCTGTAATCATTTTATAGAGAATCGGAATTTATGAACAAATTTTCCACCTACATGCTTTATGATTGTATATTATGCCATCTATCTAGGGTATGACTCCAAAAAAAGTGTGTGATCCTCCTCCTAGGTGTGACATTTGTAAAACCTACTAGAGAGACTACTAAACCCAATAGTTTCAGTAAAAAACCTCTTATATCTATATTTAGTTTATGAATTCGTAAAAGAGAGATTGTTCTTGTGATTCGAAATGAACCTTTCTCAATGGAGGAAAGGAATAGTGATAGATTCCTAAGGAGCATCCAGGAACAAGAAGATTCATCTATAAAATTTAAAACCTCCTAAGCCCTTTGTCCTTGAATCTAAACCTTTAAATCCCTAACTTCCAAGCCTTAATCCACCACAAAAACCTAGTAAGACAGAGATCTTAAAGTTATCCTGTGTCACCATTCATCCATCCCAGTGAAGTCTTAGTGGAAATTCCTTTGGCATTCCAATAAGATACATTGACATATTACCTAGTTCACGTCTACCTGCATCAATTTTCAGCTAATGGTAACTCATGGCCCACAAAATCGATACTTGAACAATAACATAATAAAATCATGGAGAAAAAGAAGGATCAACCATGCAGCACGTAATAGATCAAACATAAGTCTAAAACAATATCAACTCTCGAAAGAGAATAGATAACAGAATAGTATTAGGGAAAACCAATTAATCAGCGACAAAATAGATAATCTACTAGTTATTCTCAACCTGTAAATGCAGAAAGAGAAAAGGAGAAAAAAGAAATGTATCACAGAGTGGGAATACAGTATTTAAACAGCCAAGACACTGAAAAGAATATAATCCAGACTCCTAAAGAGTCATAGCTAGTAATCCAAAGAGTATGTCTGCAAATATCTAAAAAAAGCACATTGATACTCTAAAACATAGCATGAAAATTACACAAGAAAAAAAACTTGGATGGAATAAAAGAAGTTTCTAGTAACAAGAAGTTTTAGTTAATTCAATCAGATACTTCATCATTGATAAAAAGACATAAGACCTTAACACGCATGCTCTTGTGAATATGTATCAAAGTCCTAGTCTGAAATTCGAGCGTTAAAAACCTTACACACTATTAACTGTCACAACAGAAACCAGGGTACCCAAAGAGAAAAAAATCCAGGACAAATTTAGATAATCAAGAACATTTATCAAGCATGACCATAAACATGAAAAAAGATCATCGTGAAAATAAACAAATGCCATGATTACCCAAAACAACTCACTTTGTTGAAGCTTGCTATTAATTTAATAGACACCCAGCCTTGATCGTCCATGTTCTTCCGTAAGTATATATCTTTACATAAATTTTCATTACTGCAATAAACATTTATTAGTCAACTTCCCAATAAACTTCACTGTGCTGACACAAATAAACAACAGGAACACGTGTACAAAAGCAAAACACCACAGAAGCACCTGAAATAATAATCTATCTGATGCAATATCTTAATATGCAACTGGGGATCTGAAGGAAAGAAAACAGTATGAGGTGGTATTGGTGCCGCAATAATAGGCACACCTCTCATAGAATCTGGATGTGGAGCAACATAATACAATGGCGATCCCATATCTGGAAACAGATTGAGACATTAGAACAAATCCATGTGTAAGCCACAACAGAACTGTAAGCAAATGGGTTTACCAGGGAACCCCATGTGGCCAAAAGGCCGCACTGGTGGGGGTGCAATATATGGAGTAGTAGCAGGAGGTGGTGGAGGCGGTGGTGGATGCCTCATAAGCCTTGGGGCAACTCTTGGTGATGGCTGCACGTGCCCACCATCTCTGCTATTAAAATTTCGATGAGAATTCCAATCTTGATTTGCACGATCTTGATCATTTCGCCTGCCACCATAATTGTGATGGTGGGAACCATCTCCTCGAGAATGTGGCCCACCATTACGGTTCCTAAATGAATTGCGCTGCTGCAGTGGATGGTCATTAGAGCTACGGGATTGGGAACTCCTTTGTCCATGGTCCCCAGAAGAAGAGTTATTTAAATGTCCTTCCCCTGCCGCACCCTGTGATCCTGGTGACTGAGAAGTTCCACCATTAGAAGCTGTGTTAGCACCATTGCGCCTCATTGATCTCTGGCGTGGTACTGTATGGTTTGGAGTTGAATTAGGGTTTGCAGTATTGGTAACTTGTTTCTGTGAAGACAAGGATGCAGTTCCAGTTCCCTACATTAGAAACAAACAGCACATATTAAAACATGCACCCATGTATGAGCAACCTGACAGTTGAAATGAGGATGCATTAAGCACAGAAACTCTCCATTTCATTGCTGAGTTAAGAGAGAACCACAAGTCTGCCTTTTGTTTTCCTACTTGCAAAGGATGAAAACTCACTCAATCATATCACATTTTTAATCAATTGAGAAAAAACCACGTTTGTTGTTTTGGTGTCACCAACTAGTTTGGGATTGACACTTAGTTGTTGTTGCTGCTCTTGTTTTGGCATCTACAAATTCAACAAGGCAGCAAAATTAAGATGAATAATTAGGTACCTAAAAACTCTCTCTTTTGGATTAATTCTCTCCAAGCATTTATAATAAGCTAAAAAAAGCTAGACAGACAGATAATCCAATCATTCCCACTTAAATGATTTTCTACCTATCAGATCAACCTTACTTAGATGTCTGCTTTTATTTTTCTACCTATCAGGAGCTACTAACTATACCAAAATTATAAGGAAAAAAATACAATAATACATTTTTTCTGTCCCTCGCTATTTCCAGAAATAATCAAGCTAATGAAAAAGGAGAGATTCCTCAATGAAAGAAATAAATTGGTAAACTCCTATTTTACACGAATCTTGTTTCCGAAATTAATGATTAAACTAAACTAAATAGATTACTAATTAATGTAAGAAAAATATCTATATTGCATCCATGCCAAGAATTCAAGAAAATACCCAGAATAATAAACTTTTCATCTTTCACTCTTTTCCTAGAATTATTTATTTATTTGTTTGTTGTTGTTTTGGTCTATACAAATTCAAATGCATCTTTCAGTTTTCACACTAATTTCAACTAAATAATCCAAAAAATTTCACCGCAAAACCAAAGCAAAGAAAATCAAAATATTACATTCAATAAAATAATACAAAAAATAAAATAAAATAAATTAATGAATATTAAATTGAGTTAACCAAACGAAATTAAATTGATTTCTATCCAACCTGCGTAACAGGGACAGAAGATGATGATCCATCAGATAATAAACCTTTCAAAGAATCCGAAGATGATTTGGTCAAAGAAGAAACCCTAGCAGCTGACTCGGATAAAGCAGGCCAAGAATCAGCCCCCATAACACTCCCAATCTCCACAGGAGCATTATCAGCCGTAGATGGCTTGTTCCACACCAGTCTCTTGCTCACATTATTCTCACTCTCCACGCTCTCTTCCTCTGCTACCAAGACCGAAGCCACTTGCTCCGCCGCCGTTGAAGAATTAGTAGAAGATTCCGATTCAGCACCACGCACGATTCGTGTCCATGGCGGAGAAACCTGCTTATCAGCTGTCCGCCGCGATTGTGGACTGCTCACCTGATTGCTGTTGCTGATGTTATCGGCAGCGATTGTATGACGAGGAGAATGATCGGCTGCCGTGATGGTGTTTGTGTTGGAATTAGTAAGCGTCGCCATAAATTAAATTACGAATAAAAACCAAACAGTTAGGGTTTGTTTGTTGCTGTTAGTGATCAATTTCTGCTGTTGATCGATTGAGAGGGGCAAAACAGGAATTAAATTGATAAAAAAAATTTTGATATGGAGAGAGAGCAATTAGGGTTCCGATTTTTCTGATAATGTGGGAGAGTGAGATTTTTGTTAAAAAAAAAAAAATGGAGATCGAGAGAAATCGGAATTGGAAAGATCGAAGTAAGTGAGCGTGGTGTGTGTCTCTCTCTCTCTCGCTCGCTCTCTGTTTCTCTCTCCCTGTGTTTTTTCCTTTCCTTTTATTCCTGTTTTGTTTATAAAATTATTTTGTCCTTTCTGTCAAATTTCTTGTTGTCGTGGGCCAAGTTATACTTCCAGCCCCCATGATTATCTAAAGATTTATTTTGATACTTGTATGGAGGACTTTTCCATACAAATCGTATTTCTTACAAAAACTTGCAATACGACCCTTCACCATTAAGCCACTAACGATAACATTAGATAGTGGAACAGATCTGCTTATTTACTTTTTTTTTTCCTTTAGATTTTTGGATTTTCAAGGATTCATGAGATTTTGAAAAGTTAAAAAGATGGAAAAAAATACAATAACATCATAAAAGACAGGTCTCGTGTCAGCTTTAATTAGCAATTTAATAATAAAATATTATTTTCAAAGTCTGGCACTTAATTGATTCTACATTTTTGTAGTCCTTACTCAAATTTAAAAATAAAATATGATAAATATTAAATAATTTTTTTAAGAATGCACATGAAAAATATTTCAAAAAGTAAAAAACTAACAAGTGATTTTAGAGCATCCGATAAACACAACCTAATTAATGCATTTATTATACTCTATTTGTTGGTAGAAAATAACTTCTACGAGCACGTTTTAATTTTACAACATGTGTTCTAGCCAAGATTGTGTTGAAAAATTTCAATTTTTTTTTATATTTCTGTGTAATTTTAACTTAAAAATGTTAATCAACATCTAAAACACATGTTCTTATATAAGAACTTGCTAAAATAACCATGTTTTTTTTGTTGTTGTTGTATTAAAAAAAATATTTAATAAAAAATTGACGATAATAATATTATTTAAATGTATTTTATATGATATATTTTTTTAATTTTTCATAATAATATCCACAACATTTAAAGAAAATTAAAATTGATTTGTAGCATTAAACGACTCTTAATAAGTACTCTAAATGCGTCCGTCGGATCCTTTCAAGCTTGCGGTAAGTTCACAAACAGACAAAAGGTTTGGTTGACAAGGAAAACAATAGAGAATCGAGATGAAACTTTTTTGAACTTCTAGGATTGATATCGAAAAACTTTAACCTAAAGAACCCAAAGTAGAACACTGATAAGTCTCGGGGGACTAAATATAATCCGCCATTGTTGGTTTGTTTGGCTGGTTGCTTAGCCCTAGAGGATTCTCAGGATGCTCTCATGGGTTTGTGCTTTTTCGTAAATAGCCCTAATTCTGGGCAGTTTAGCTGCGATTTGATCCGGCGAAGATCTGTTAATGTAGGGGTAAAAGAGGCAAACTAATTATTCGCTCGTGGTTTCTTCTTGCCTAATGGGATCTAGATCATGTCATGGTTCAGTATTACGAAGCGTATCTGCTTATGTTATTACAGGATCGTTGGATTTATAAAAATAAATAAAAATACAGAATCTTTTGTTTGGTGAATTATAAATTACATGAATTAACCAGAAGTTTATCTTTCAGGTTTTTTATCCAAATTTTTTTTTTACATAAATAAAAATTTAAATTTAAAATTACTTATTTAAACCACCAGTCTTTTCAACTCAAACAAACTTCCTTGCAAGTTTTCATTTAGTCAAAACAAAATACTTGTAATAACTTATCAACGGGGTTGTTGCTTTTGGAGATACTTAACAGATGTGTTATGACAACAGACAGCATAAAAAGGAGTTTTGTTGATTGGTCTAGGTAGAAACTTTTGTTTTCCTCGTACACCAAAATAGTTCACTGTCAATCACCTCCAACAATGACCATGGCCTCCACAACAACGTTTTTCCAGAGATGGCTAGACAAAAAGTTTCACGAATCATGACCAGAATGCTCAGTTTTCGCATATATTGTCGATAAAACTAAAACAAAATCATTTGTTATTATTCATTTATTATTTAAAATATTATTTTTATAGACTTATTTTAAAATTTATTTAGATTCAATTCATTATTGCTTTTATAGTGATATTTTTATAGTTTTTAAATATTTTTAATATATTTATTATGAAAACTTTTGTAATACTACATTTTAATATTTTTTTAAATATGACTTTTTTAATTCGTAAATATTTTTTATTTGGTTTCGATCTCTTTTTTTTTTCGTTTTTGTCCCTTTAATCCTTTTTTCCTCTTATTTTTTAATAAAAAAATTTTAAGCAAAAAAATGTTTAAAAATAATTTTTTAGTTAAAAATCTATTGGTTTTGACATTCTTTATACTAGTAAATAATTTTTTTGATAAAAAAAATTTATAAAAAATATAAAAAATAATCATTCAAATATAAAAATTGATATATTTCGATAAACACACAATATAAAACGAGACATTAATATAAAATAATTTTATATATTTTGTCCCTCCTACGATATAACGCATGTTAAAAATCTAATATATATATATATATATATATATATATATATATATATGATAAACAAATGTTTTTCCTAACTACAACACTGGCCCATTTGTTTTTTTATTTTTGAAATGGGCCTGCCAGTCCCAGATTCATCCACTTTACGCGGCAGGACTGTGTCAGACCGGTGGTTGGTACTATAGTTTTTACAGGCAGCTTGAACCTAAACAACCACATATCCATAGCAGAATAAAGTTGCAATCGGAGTCCTATTTTTCCTTCACAAGATTTCGAGAATATAAGGAGGGGAAAGTACTCTCAGGTGGGGTTTGTAAAGGGTAAGTTCATTTATCAAGGGTTAATTCATGGAATGTGATGTCAGATTTCTTGTTTTGGTAAGAGTATTTCTTT
The DNA here is from genome assembly GCA_963924115.1 of Dovyalis caffra. Lineage (NCBI taxonomy): Eukaryota > Viridiplantae > Streptophyta > Magnoliopsida > Malpighiales > Salicaceae > Dovyalis > Dovyalis caffra. The sequence goes on along the minus strand of CAWUPB010000950.1, from coordinate 388,786 downwards.
AAAGCGCAGACAGCTATTTAAATGCCATTTACTACCTTAACTAGTGCTATGGAAATCGGAAAGTGTGACTCTGGATGAGCCAATAACTTCATGAGGATAGTTAGGTAGCTAAGGTCACTTGCGTTGGTTTCAATGACTTGAAATAAAATCTAATTTATACCGCAATACCTTACCGGAAAAACGAAGGGCCAAACAAGCCCGGAATGCAATGAGAAAGTTAGAGGAAAAAGAAAAAAAGAAATACTAATCTTTTCATGTTTGTGCGTTTTAACGTTGGTTTGTTGACTTTGAACTACATTTTCAACGACCACGCACTTGTTTTCATTCAAGTCAATGATAGCACAAACAAATCCGACAATTTGTGTTAGAAAAAGGTTGATCAATCTATTATTGCCTAGAAATTTTATCCCAGCAATGGTCCCAAAACGTGATATTCGTTGTTGTTTTTTTTTTTTTTTTTAACAGTATCCTCGTTCTAAGTTGAAAATATAGCTAATAGTATTTGAAACGAAAACAATAACCTTTTAACTCCTCCTAACAAATATTATAGAGTTAATAATATTTGAAACAAAAATAATAAATTTTAACTTTTTTCATCAAATATTATTTAGCATTCGAATTTTATACATTAATAAAAAAAATTCTTCCATCAAATATTATTTAACATTCGAATTTTATGCATTAATAAAAAAATTCGTTTCATGACTAACTCGGTTTTCACTATGCCAACAATTCAGTGGTAAGACGTGATATTCTTTCCAGACATCGCACATTTTTAATCGATGTGAGACTTCGGCCGTTGTAAATACACTAAACACAAGTAAATGGCCAGCCCACATAACTAGCAAAACATGAGGGGTTTTTATTTTATTTTTTCAATGAAAGGACATACTCCTTAACAAAATCATGGTCCATGCATGCTAACCCTTGTAATTAATACGTACAAATTATTTATTTATGTAGTCGATGTGGGACTATGTTGCATTGCATGACTGGCTTCCTTAAAAGATACTATTCCGTCATGAGTAAGATCTCGTGGTGGATTTTGTCCGAAAGAAATTTGTTTTGAAAAAAAAAAAAAGATGGCCATTTAAAAGTTACAAACCATTATGTTTGTACAATTCAGTAGTCAAAAAGATTTTCGTACATACTCAATTTATTAATAACAATTAAATAATAATTTAGTTAATTTTATTAGATACCAATTTATTTATTTATTAATTTTTTTTTTTTTTAGTTTTAGTATGGATTCAAACAACACAGTAAATAAATTGAACTAAACATGCATTTTGCTTAGTATAAGACTTTAGATTGTGCAAAGATGGACATTGATATTTTAGTAGAGTCACTGTCCATGTCTTGCATTTGTGATATATTAAATTGATTGGTTTGGTGAATTGAGAGTAGGATGTATTAAAAAAAAATAATTATTATTATTTTTTAGTATTTACTAAATAAGTTGAAGCAATATAGTCCAAAAGAACTTAATTTCTTCAACTCAAACCACGATCGTGAAAACATAAATAATGTAGTATAATCTTATTCATTAAAACCTATCTTCAATTCATTGTAAATACCAACCTTATATCATCGTGAGAGGATTCCAATTTTTTTATCTTTAACAAAATCATCTAAACTCTCCCTCTCTCTCTCTCTCTTTCTATTCTTTTAAAGTTGTCTCATTCACACATTAGACATCATTTAAAACTCTATCTATTTGGACCTTGACTCATTCTTGTTTTCTTCACAAAATTTGCACAGAATTTGAATGGGGATGTATGGTTCTTAACATGATTAAAGCTCAAGCAGCTGATTAGGCCTTTGGTTCTAAGGTCAAGGATTCTTTGCTTAATTGTTCCTCTACCTCCCAATTGTTCAAATTTTGCACCATTCGACCCAATCAGAGAGCTAAAATTGGGAAAACAAGGGAATAATTTAAGGGCAAATTCCTTTCTGAGATGATCACTACCATACAAATGCAAATGCCCAACAATCGGTGAGGATGCCGTCAATTAAGGGGATTTGCTACAGCAGGAGAATTCTTTCCGTTTGACTAACTTGCTGATCAAAATATGGCTACCTCACATAGAATGATGTGGAAAAACTATCCAACTCCTGGTGATGTTAACCTCACATGGAATGTCAAATATGGTGTTTTATTGAGGTTACAACGGCAATACACCTTCAGTTTCCAAAGCCATTTTGGCCAAAATATGCATTGAAGTTGGAATGATTCAAAAATGAATACAACCAATTGTACTTTTACTAAGCAAAGCTCCTGCTACAATTAATTTTGTTTAATGCATCACTTTCGAATGGAGAAGTTACAGTACATAAAAGATAGGTTATGGTCTTTAATCTCACCAAAAGACCAATGGCCCACGAGGCAGGAGAATCACAGGTGAGCACCAAAATTATTGTAAATGATTGCATATCCTTTTAACAGATAAATTAATGACATCGTTATCCGTTGTGTGAAATATCCAGCTGAGAAAGTTCAAATGTGACCGACCTAATGCACAGTTGTTCAAACAAACAAAGCTTTGAGCTTGAAATAGTGGAGGAATACATGGCATGAAAATGTTTCATCACAAGACCAGCAACTAGAGAAGATTGCCTGAAAAACGTTTAGCTGTAATCAGTTGCAACAGAAAGAACAAGCTATTTTAACTTTTAGATTCTATTTTCACGTTTTATGGGTTGATGCATCAGATGGATCCGAAGAACTGTTCCAAGGATTGAGAACTGAACACATTTGGAGCAGTCCGTTCAGGTCTACTGGGAGAAACGTGAAGCTGATATTTGATAAATCTCTGTCACAAAAGAAAAGTGAAACTGAGATGATATGTAATACAGAGAGTAGATATCCTGATCTAAGAACCAGGAAGACTAAAGAATGACGAATTCAAAAAGTAGCGAGTAAAGGGAGCATACAGCTAACTGAAAAACAATTTCAGGATTCGTGTCAATATGCCAATCTGGTTCTATTTGTCGAACAAAAGATGATCGTCCAGTTTCTGTGCTACAAAATAGAACCTGCAGAAGCATTTTACAGAGATTAAGACAAAAAAAACAAAATGCCAATTTTTTTTAACAAAAAATAAAAATCAAATCGTAATATTAAAAACTCAGCAGAATATTCAGATATTATATTTTGAACACATGAGTAAAACTGAAGTAGCATTTAAATCATAATGTAGTCATGAATCTGTTATGATTTGGATTACAATGTACTAAAGGTGTCCCAAGTGTGGTGATTATATCAATAAACAAATGAATGAATGAATACCTACCAGATATGACCAATTCTGCTGATATTTCTATACCACAAAAATCCATCCTTGTTGGCAGGTTGAGCAAGTCCAGCCTCTTCTTAATGTCAATTATCAAATATTGACAGCAGTATAAAATGTTATAGAGACAGAAGGAATATTTGCCATATCATTAAGCTTATCAGCCACAATCTTTCTTTCGTAATTTGGAAAGTTGATGACATCATTATGTCTTCAAAATTTAACAACGGTCAAAACTGCATAATTTCATGGAATTCAATCTCTTCCCTGCATAAAAGGTTCAGTAGGATTCTGGGAAGCTCACGAGATCATGCATGCTGTCATAATTATGTTATGAAATGTCACTAAACAAGTTAAAATTAAATTTATAAAAAGGAATTCTAGGAAACTGACAATTAATATACATGGAACAATTTTTATGAAGTAATAGCCAGTATAAAACAACTCCGAGTGTATTGCATGCATAGCAATTCCACAAGAAGAAATTTCAATTATTAGCTACCATAAAAACCATATTATTCTGAAAGCATTTCTAATCACCTTGTCTTTGACCAAACCACCAGATGTGAAAACTCCTGCATTTTCCAAAGCTGCAAGAACCTTTTGCTGCAGAAAATAGTTCATGATGTAATTCACGAGGGAAGCTATTTATTGCAAAATAATAGACAAGTGGAAGAGCAAAATAACATGAATAGAAAGCCAATAACTTGGTTGATCAACTAGCATTACGAAAGCATCCACAACTTAGAAGCAAAAAATCGTTAATTGTTGATAACTGAATGTGGAGAGAAAAAGAATGTGAAATAACATAATATAGGAACATAGATCAGGTTGAAGTACAACTGACAGTCCTAGAAGTAACAGAGACATTTCTGGATAACATCTACATCATTAACAGGTACCATAAAATTTATTTGTAATCATTTTCCACCAAATCTAAAATTATATGCAGTACTCAAGGGCAGATTGAACCAATGGGAAACTAAATACAGATCAATGATAAACCATTAAAAAGAACAACCCTGCTCGCTAGCACTATGAAAAACTTATTTGAAAACACAGATCAACAAAAATGTTGAGATTTTTCAATAAACGAGAAGTTATGATAAAATACTGTTCTACATAAAGCTTGTACGTACTTCACTCTCGTCATCAAGAACTCTTTCCATGAGATAAAGATCACAAAATTTTGTGATTTCTAACAGCACTTCCAGCACAGAGGACCTCACAGTTGCTTGACTTTTCCCCTGAGAAAACAAACCAAGTTTAATGTTTTGCACATTACTGTTTCAAGCACAGATTTCACTAGAAAAAAACATCTCACTACCTGAAGCTCCTCTGGACTGCTTTCTTCAAGGATTACTCCAAGTAAACGACACGTGACCTACACAAAACAAGTCATCAAAGCATTAAACTTTGTGTGTGTGTGTGTGTGTTTTGGGGGTGGTGGTGGTTATGGCTTTCTTTATTACACAACTCAACTTGTCTTCTTGCTGAATTATAACTAGCATAATCCTAAAAGTTACAACATGTACTATAAGTAAACAATTGAAAACTAGAACAGATTTGAGAGGGAATCCATTCAACAAATTTACAAGCATGGGCATTTATAACAACAAATCATGAAATGAAAAGTTCAAGTACCAAAAGTTACTAATAACAAGCATGCTACAAGATTACTTGAGGCAAATGGCATATAGATGCAAGGACCCTAACTCAAACACCTACAAAAAAGTTGGTCATATAAGTTCTAGGAATGTTGTGTTTTGGCCATGGCTCACAGCTGAACAAGTCATGTTTGTGTTTTGTTAGCGGCATTTTTTTCATATGGGAATGAATTAAATGATCACCTGTGATCTAAATGAGAGGATACTAAACACAAAACAAATAAGCGCATAAATTAAACTTCCATGTGACTGCACGCAGACTGGACAAATAAAACTTCCCAAAAAAATTTAAGAGAGAAATGAAACCACAGTCAAGCTAACAAAAGGAGACCACAGAAATCACTTCTACTAAATATCAACTGCAAATTAAGCAAATAGCAAAATCATCCTTAGTGCATCAAAGATTGTATTTACCTTTCTTCCTTCGCTCAATTTTTGCCTAACTATTTGCGCCAAAGTTGGCTGAAAAACACAGGCAAAGCATTGATAAGAATAAAAAAAGTCTACATAAACAAAATCACAATTAAACTATTGGTTTTCTTACTTTTACTGGTTGGAAGAACTCATCAACAACATTTTGCAATCTCGAATCATCTGAAGATGTACAAACACCCCTAGAAGGTATTGGCACAGCATTGGGTTGAGTAGTCACAACAGAACTACTAGTTGTAGGAGCTTGCCGTTTTGGCTGCCTTCTTTGAGATTCACTATTTGACCTCAACAACCTCCATGTAAAGACTATTGCGACAGCAAGCCCCGCAACAGCCCCAACTGATAGCGAATCCTGATACCAAATTTATCCAGCAAGAGTACTCAATACCACAAATCAAACCATTCCTTTAATTTCTAATATAAATAATTACCCTATATTAATACACATTTGCTAAAATTCTATAAATTTTTAAATAATTTTCACCATAACATTCTTAAATCTTCAACATTATCTCAAAAGGAAGGAAAAAGATATTAGAATTGAAAAAAAATTCCAAACAACAGAAAAAATAAAAATAAAAATAAAAATAAATCGATCAATTAATTACAAACCATTGAACAACAACAATAAAAAAAGAAAGAGAAAAGAAACCCATTTATGAGCAAGAAAAAAATTAAACTCAACCAAATTCCACTCCTATTAACAAATAAAAGCTTCAATCTTTACCCTAATTAAACCATAAATGGATTACATTACTCTAAAATCATGTCATTAATTATCGGTCCTTTCAACAATCAAACTACACCCACGATTACAATCACAATCACAAATACATTAAACCCTAAAAATCGATTAATCAGCAAATTAAAAAAATCCCAATCAGATCGAGGGAAAAAATTGAAATAAAAACGCGATTGAAAGACTAACCAGAGTATTAAAAGAGAAGAGACTTGACATCTTGACGGTTAAATAAGCACTAAATCGCTTGATTAGCTGCAATAACTCGTCTTTTGATGTCTCTGCTGCCATACCCGAATAAAACCGAACCTTTCAAAATCTACCAGTAATATCTGCAGAAGAGAGGGAGAGAGAGAGAGGGATAAAAACGACGAGTCGTGTTCGTAAAATACAGGATACCAAAAAAGAAAGCAGGAAGGGTTTTTTTTTTTTTTTTCGATATTTGTGATTCTTCTCTCTCAGAGGTTGGCTTTTGCCGTGCTCAAGCTTCTGCTTTGCGTCAACGAAAGAAAGAATCGATGCGTTTAGTATTTGTTTTGTGCTTTTTTCAACCTTTTGTTTGTTACTATTTCTTTGTGAGTTGTGGTGCTAAACATTAGTCCCTAAAGACTATAAATTGTTACAAATTTATTCCCTAACTTTATTTGGTTGATTCAAAAAACAGTTGGACAAAATATTTATCGTAAATGCATGAATTTACAAATAATAATAATAATAATAAATAAATAAATAAATTCAACATTTCATTATAGAAAAAAATCATCAATAACATACGCTTAAATTTTCCATAAAATAAGCTTTTTTTTTCTTTAGAAATTCTAACGTATAAATATTTAAGTTCTTATGTGAAATTAAATATAAATAAAACAAAAAAATAAGAAAACATATTTTTTGTTTAAAAAAAAGTGATTAAGAGTATTCCCAAGCTATTGAGAATATAAATATAATATGTTATTTTATAAAAAAATAGTTTTGATGATAGAATATCTACTCCATTTGTTTTTTTAAAAAAATGTTTATCTTTTTATTTATATATGTACTAACAATTTTATTGGTTTAAAACTTTAATATCCCTAATTGAAGTCTTGTTTTATGAAAGTTCTTCAAATACAATTCTACAAAAAAAGTTTTTTTTTTTTAAGAAAGTATTAATAAAAGATACTAATATAGTATAATAATTAATATATATATATATATATCTATTTTTGTAAAACATTTAAGAGTTCAATCTTTTTATGATAGAAAGAATATTGAATTCTATTTTATTAATTAAACCAAGTTCCAGAAAATTTTCTAAAAATCCAAATCATCACTTGGTTGTTAATTGATTGCTAGTTTTTGGATGATGAAATTAAGAGAAATTCTAGTTTAGGAACTGATTTAGAAACACCATTGGAGTTGGAGGCCTTATTGGTAATTATCCCATGTTACAGTTTTACTGTTCGTACTCTAACGGTAAGAGACGAGGTCTGATTGGATGTTGTAAATCTGACTGTTCTTTTCCGGATGCTCACGTGGCTAGACTTTATTGCATGTTTGAAACAACCGCACAGACCTGGCAGAAGCAGAACTCCACTGTCAAAACTCCGATAGGAAGGGGAACATTTTTTGAGACAATGTGTTGGTATTCAATCCATAAATTAAATAACATATAAATAATTTGGTGGATTCCATTTTATGTTCCTTGTATTTAGAAAGTTGGATTCTATCGTTTTTATTTCTTAATGGACATTGAAAAACCTGATAATATGAAAAAATATTAGTGGCACGACGCATAATTTTGATTTCATTTCTCAATGAATATTCAAAATTTTGATAATGTGAAAAATATTAGTCACATGAGTATAATTTTGATTAAAATATCAAATTTTATATGATTAATTTTATAATGATTAAAGAGTAATTTGTTACAGCTAATCAGTTACTCGAAATCTTATAAATTTGATTGCTAGTTTTTGGATGATGAAATTAAGAGAAATTCTACTCCATTTGTTTTTTTTTTTAAATTGTTTATTCTTTTATTTATATATGTCCTAACAATTTTATGGGTTTAAAACTTTAATATCTCTAATTGAAGTCTTATTTTATGAAAAATTTTCAAATACGATTCTACATAAAAAGTTTTTTTTTTTTTTTTAAGAAAGTATTAATAAAAGATACTGATAGTATAATTTTGATTAAAATATCAAATTTTATATGATTAATTTTATAATGGTTAAAGAGTAATTTGTGACAGCTAATAAGTTACTCAAAATCTTATAAATCTCAATTGTTAGGTTATTAAATATTTTAGTTTATGTGAACTTGAAAATATGATCTGATTTGGAGTAGGTTTTTTTTTTAAAAAAAAAAAAAAGAGAGGAAAAAAAGAAGATTAAAGCTTTGGCATTGGCTGCAAAAAAATTGAAAGCCTACTCTTCTCTCTTGCAAAAATCCAAAAGCAATAATTCGAAGAGAAGAGAAAGTAGGGAATTAGGATTCTCATTCTAATTTAGTTGTCCACGACACTTCATCCACGTTCGTTTTAAGAGGGAATCTCTTTTTCTTTCTGCATGTGTTTACTTTATCCATTGCTAAAGGTAACTTATAAAACATGTCAGTTGAGGCTTATAAAGTTTTCAGTAATTTATCAGTTGTCACAAGTTATTTTTAATTTGAGTATTGTAAAATTTCTTAAAATCTCACTTAAAAGCTTAAAGCTGATAGATGAGGACATAGAATATAATTTATACTATTCTATAACACATCCCCTCAGTGAAAGGCCTAACATTTTAGACATGAAACTTGCACAAGTCTATATTACCTTGTGCTTTATACTTGAAAAATTGAGGATGATGAGACTTGAATTTATGACCTCAAGGTCAACCAAGTTTTGATACCATATTAAAATATCATCTCACCTAAAAATTTAAGCCGATAGGTGAGGTCATAAAATATAATTTATACTATTCTCTAACACATCCCCTTAAGTGAAAAGCCCAACATTTTAGACATGAAACTTGCACAAGTCTATATTACCTTGTGCTTTATACTTGAAAAATTGAGGATGATGAGACTTGAATTTATGACCTCAAGGTCAACCAAGCTTTGATACCATATTAAAATATCATCTCACCTAAAAATTTAAGGTGATAGGTGAGGTCATAAAATATAATTTATACTATTCGCTAACGAGTAATGACAAATATTTTCTTATACTTATGGGTACTAGTTTTTCATAAGTAATGTCTTTCTATCATATGGCATTGCGTTGTGTGTTAATTTTTTTAATTAATTTACTAGTCTATTTGTCATTTACTATCCACAAATTTCTGCAAATGTCCAGTACAATAAAGTATAAATATATCAAAGTTGTGGTCCATTCTACGAACAAATGAAAATAATGATCAATTTAGATGCTAAAAAAAGAAGGAAAAAAAAAAAGCAATAAAGCGATTCTCATCACGAGCAATTATTGTTGCTTACTTTGTTGGCCAATGAATATGACTTTACTTTCAGCAACGGAAACATGAGCAGCTATTTGATAGATTTAGAGGATTATTATTAATATATAAATTAACAAGAGTTTATTTATATTTATAATGAACAAAATTTCTGATTAAAAGTTATATAAACAATTCATACGTCCCTTTTTTATGGATTGCAGTTATATATCTTATAATTCTTGACTAATTTTAATAGATACAACTTAATTTTGTGAATAGATACACTCATAAAAGTTGGTTTCGTATGGGTGGAGGGATATACAACTGAAAATATTTGAGTGGATTCGAGCACAGAGAAGGGATTGACAAAAAAATAAAACCAAGAAACAAAAGAAAACTTCCTTGGCTAATGAAGATGATCATGGAAAAATTACGGAGACTAATTCCTACATGATAAACAAAAATCACCCACTAAGTATTCATCCCTGCGAACACTCTAACCCGGCACAAAGGGCACAGATTACTCTCCAGGAACCACCTAACAATGCAGTAATGGTGATAAACATGCGAGCAAGGCAAGCATGCAGCTCCACCAATCTTGGGTATCAAAATCTCTTCTAAACATATCGCACAATCCATAGGTTGCTCGATGTTTTCCGATTTCTTCCATGCAAAACCACATCCATCAGTACTAGACAACAGTTCATCGTCTTGGATTACTGTGTCAATGGTAATGAAAATTGCTTCTGTAGGTGTCTTCTCCCGCTCGGCTGTGATGGTGACGCACCCCAACCAACTCACTATATCAAATATAACCGAGTGAACAAACATATGATCTTCGTCGGTAGGCCATGAACAAGCTTGCTTGGAGATGTCATGGGCTAAACCATCCCTTTGATCTTCAATGGTTGTCAAGATACTAATACGAGAAAGCATTTGCGACACCAGGGCTGTTGTCGAGGGTTGATCGGAGGTTAATCGACGGGACATCAAGAATTCGTGCTTGGTGATTTTTGATCTTTCTAGTGGATAGTCTAGCTCTACAAAAATCAAGTGGAGGAGGAAGTCATCAGCTTGCAAGACGGACTCCTTATTGTCAATTTGATCATAATTTTCCTCTTGAAGTTCATTCGATGACATAGTTTGAATATGGAGAAAAAAATATCAAAATTTATTTGTGGAGGAAGAGGAAGAAGAAGAAGAAGAAGAAGAAAGCGAGTTCTTAATGTATTTAGGGTTTTTTCGTTCATAGTACGTAGACTAGGTTTGTAAAGTTTGGGTTTGAGAAGGGAACACCGGATTATATAGGATAAGATTAATCTCGCTTGGTTACCACACGTTTGTACATTCCTATCCCATTACGGATAGGTTTTATATTTTTCAGACACTAATAAGTATTTTGAGATTAATTTATATTCAGCTTGTTTGAAATTCGAATTTCCATGGAGGAAGGCAAGAAATTTTATACTCTCCATGCATGATCAACAAAGATTTGCTCACAGTAATGGATCAGTGAAACCCTCTAATCCTGCAGAAAGGGCAGAGATTACTGATCAGGAAACGGCAGATTATATAGGAGAATAATAATCTAGTTTGGTATATATTGTTCATCATTCCAAATGTATTTTTATATCTAACTTTTTGTTAATTTTTTAAGAAAGTAAAATAGCAATTTTAGAACTACACTACTCTATTAATTGATAGATAGAAAATCGCCAAATCCATGGCCATTTTAGTTAGCTTAATTTTTTTAATTGCTAAAAAGTACCATTTACGTGCAACATGAAAATTTTACTTCATTAAAACATTTGGCTAATCAAAGTAGCTATAGGCTTTTGTTTTTTGTTAATTTTTATATGCATATAATTAAGAAGATATTTTTGAACCAGTTTTTACATCAATCGAGATTAAGTTTTTTTTTTTTTTAAAACCAATGCCAAAACACATATAGTCCTTGGTCGACTACTAAAATGCTTCTTAAGCCAAACCAACCAAGATATAATACTATTAAAGAATAATTATGGATAGTTATTTATGAATAATGAAAATTAAAAGTTTTTCTCAATTCGAAGCAATCCATTTACCACTAATCAAAATAGCTATATGTCTAACCTCACTTACTAAAAATCTCATTTAAGAGAGAGAATCATGGACCGAATCAATAATAGACTTAAACTAAAAAAATAAGTACACTTGAAATAGTTTTATTTAGATACAAAACTATTTTGGTAGTGATTCAAATAAATCATGTATTTTTTTTCAGTATTGAATTTTGATTTTTTTTATGCATTCAAGTTTTTGTATTTCATCGTAACTAGTCGTTGTTTTTATGCGGATATTATGAAGTTCTATTTGATTTTTGGTAAAGAATTATATGTTTTTTTTTTTTTTTTTTGTCAAGCCACTACATTCTTAATATATATTTAGTGTACAACTACAGTTGTGATGTATCACAACTACAATAAATTAAGTCTTTTACAATATATTTTTCCATCGCTAAATATATATATTCCATCGATAGTTTTTTTTAGTGACATGATGATAACAAAAAATATGCATTTGTAAAATATTTATAATTAATAATTTTAAACTCGGAGTGCGAGATAACTATTTAGTATACAACTATAATTGTGATCTATCATCTATATAACAAGTTTTCAATAAATACATATTTTTTGTGGATCTTTTTTTTTTTTTTAAATGATGTAAATTTACTCGATCAATTCTGTATTAACCAATAAATTAATATATAATTTCTCATAAGCGTGTAGGGTTTGTTCATATTTTTTACAAGTTTCTCATTCTATTGATTTTGTCTATAAATAAATAATTGGTACACTGAGTTTATTATGTTAATTTCATGAAATTTTCAATGGTACCAAACATATCTCTTTGGACCTTATTTCGCACGCCATGACTCAAGAATATTAGCATGAGGTTAATGGAAAATCATCTGAATCGTATTTAACCTAACCTGGCATTTTGATGGCATGATTATACAGTTTAAACGCAAAATAATGCTAAACTATTGTTGTCTGACTCTTTGCAAACAGTGGCTCAAAAGTAAAAGGCATATATCTAAAAAATTTCGACATCTAAAAGAAATCAGTTTATACTTTTTTTCCCCTTATTGCATGCATCGAGGTCTTTTACTTATGTTAATTAATTAATTGACAATAAAATTTAAGCTGGTTAATTTTGATATTTCAAATGTGTGATCAGTTTTTGGCAGAGAAATGAAGATTAACATTGATTTTGAAGGTGTAAATCGCCAATTTACAGTGGGAGATGATGCAACTGGTTTAGATTTGAAAATGAAAGTTCAGGAGATACTTGGTTTCCAAGCTACGAACCAGAGACTCTTTATCAACGGTTCGACAATGCTGGATGATTACAGCAAATTGGTAAGTTATGGAATTGTGGATGACACTAATATCAGCTTCCGCTATAAAATCTTGATTCAAGGACGACCAAACCAGTTTAAAACTTCCAAAGAGTATGAGCTATTTGTCCATGGTGGCAACACAGTTCTGAACTTGAAGCAGATGCTTAATTCTGAGCATGGAATTGACATCAGAACAATCAAATTCAAAATAGGCAATAATGATAACCTTGATGATAACACTAAAATCTGGAATTATGACATAAGGCCTGGTAGTCACTTATGTATGATTTAGATATATGGTGAACTTGTCGGAAATAAATAGTAAGAAAATGAATAAAATGCATTAGCAGCATGGATGCATGTGCTAAATGTGTGTAATGGTTATTGAATGCAATAAAAGGTTCAAGTTTTATCTCGAAAGATACAAATAGTTTTAATTAGTGTACTCTTTTGCATGGTCTTGTTTCTGTAGAATCCTCAAAAAGGCCTTCTTTGGCTGGCCAATTTGGAGAGGGCTGTAATCCTGTAAGAAATTCATGGGCTGACCTAGATCTAGTTTGCAACACTAATTTCCTGTGCTCAACCACAAATAAAATTATACTCCATGTTGGGTCACACATTTTTGTTCAATTTGATCATTCTCAAAGTAAAACCAAAATTTTTTTAGAAGAAGATGTATATATTGTTTGGGGTTCTTAAGTGGAGGTTAATGAAAGGTTACTAGATCTGTAAAAATATGAGAATATTTCTCGAACTACAAGAACAGACAATTTGTAACTGTCTTTACCTATTTAATCATAAGAGGTATTTTTCTCGAAACTATAATATTAATATTATCCCACTTTAAACTATGAGGATCATAATGAAGTATTTGTTAATATATAAGGATCAAAGTATAGTTTATTCTGAAAAACATTTTTTTTCCACTTCGCCGTAAAACGCACTATATAATGGAGAAAGACAGACAGAGAGACGCAGAGAGGAAGAAAGCTTGGTGGCAATGGAAACAAAGTGTCTTATAGATACAAAGTGCGCCGCTGAAATTTCTGCTCTGCTCACTCCTCCTTCTCATCTTCAACTCCAGGTACGCTCTCTCTCTCTCTCTCTCTCTCTCTACCTCTGCAACCCTTTTTTTTTATTTTTATGTTTTTTTTTTTTTTGGTTGGGATTTAAAATGAATTTGTTTTGATTTTTATGTATTAATGTTGATTAGGAATACTTTGAGGATATTATATCTGAAAGGAAATGCCACGGTATTGAAGTCAAACAAGATGGAAACTTTAGCAAAGGTATGTATGTAGTATGGTTGCTTCTGCATAATCAAGTATTAGAGTGATTAGAGAAGTAGTTTTGGGGTTGAGATTGAGGTTTGATTAAGTTGATGATTTTCAATGTGGATACTTAATATACTTTAGCAGAAATTATTTATTCAAGCTGGCCCCATTCGAGCATGGTAAGTGGGATCTTTTACTGCTAAAATAGTAGCGAACAATGGACCTCACATGAATGCGGGAGAAGAAACAAGTGTCATTTTGTAATAATAATTACATTATCGACTAGCGAAATTGATTATTAAAAATTGGAGATGGTTTTTTATGTGATTAGAGATTCTCTTTATTTATTTATTGTTTTGTTAATATGTACTCCTATTTATTAGTGATGACACCTTCCAAAATTTAATCATGTTTTTCTTAAATCACTTAAAATGGAATTATTTAAACAAATTTATGTGTGGTTTATGATGTTTAACTGTAAATGTTGAAACTTTTTAGGTGTTTATGCTACTAAGGACTTTAAAGAAGAAGAACTTATTTTGAAGGACAAAATACTAGTGGGTATACAGCATGTTCCAAATAAGGTATTGCAGAATTTGAAGATTTCTCTCTATTTTTGTGACACTCTTTGATTTTTTTTTCTTTTTTCATTCAAAGATTGCAAATTTACATTTTCTTTTTTGTTTCTGGTTCACAGCTTGACTGTCTAGTGTGTAGCTATTGTTTCCGATTTATTGAGTCAGTGGAATATCAGATTGGGAGGAAACTTTATTTTCAAAATCTAGGAGGATCCAGCTGCAATGGATGTGATGATGGTATGACTTTTCACATTTTGAAAGATTGGTTTTACATTGATTCATTAGATGAAAAGATGATTCTTATATGAAAGAAGTTATGAAATTTTAGGGGAATGTAGTTCCAGCAGCTCCAAGGATAAAGTTTGTTTGCCTGAAGGAGTTATAGAATCACTGATGAATCGTGAATTGGTGTTGCCTTTCTCTGACAAATTTCCCTTGCCTTCAACCATTCCGTGTCCTGGGGGATGTGAAGAAGCTTACTATTGCAGGTAAGGAAACTTTACTTTTTCTTGCAAATCTGACCTTCCATTTAACATCCATTTCTTATTCTATGCTTTGAAGCATTGTAGAACTCTAGCAGCAAAAACCCTAAGTGAGTTTCTGGATGGTCTCAAAATGGTTCTTCTATTTAGTCTGGCAACAGTCATTTGACCAGAAAGCAAACCATTGATGCTGCAATATTTGCCTTTATCATGCAATAGTTTTGGTTGTATAGTTTTTCTCTGGAAGAAAATTGTTATTGCCACTTTTCTATATAAGCATCTAGCTTGAACTAATCCTTGATGACTTTTGACAATGCTGTCAACATGGTTGTAGCAAATCTTGTGCGGAGGCTGATTGGGAATCTTCACATTCTTTACTTTGCACTGGGGAGAGGTCAGAATCAGTATCTAGAGAGGCACTTTCAAAATTTATACAACACGCTACTGGTAAGCTTTGAAGTTTAAGGCCATTTCCTTCAATTAATTTGTTCAAGTACTTTTTTTTTTTCCTCCATCTTCTGATATTTACATTTCTCCTTTATGTTCTTTGATTTCTCAGAAACAAATGATATTTTCCTCCTTGCAGCCAAGGTATGTTTATGAACACTGCTGTAATCTTTCCATTTCTTTATCTTCTTGTTCTGAAATAAGCAGCCTGTTACTAACTGTCAGTGCAAGTGTCATGCTGTCATGCAACCATTTGGTCAGTATATAACAAAAAGGCAATGCATTATACATGAAACTGAGGGCAAGGCTTTTTATACATCTGTACTTTGCATGTAAGAAATAAACCGTCTCGTGGATAAGTAAATCAGTCTGCACCTCTTTTGCAGACCATTTCTTTCACCATTTTAAGGTATAGGAAGCTGAAAGCAGCTCATGCAGACCATTCTGAACTTTCTTTACTTTTGGAGGCATGGAAGCCAATATCAATGGGATACAAAAGAAGGTAGATGCATTTTTCATTCTTCTTTTCCATATCAGGTCTTTTTAGTTTTCAGAGGATGAATCTCTATTAGCCATAATAGACCGATGGTGCCAACTGTAGGGTTAGGTGTATTGTTTCATTACATGATATCTATAGAAGATGCCGACACATTTTGGGAACTTTAAGCAAATGCAGGAGCTCAAACTGCCTTCATCGTTGTTGTTGTTTTTCTTTTTTTCCAGGTGGTGGGACTGTGTTTCATTTCCAGATGATATCGATTGTTCTGATGATACTGCGTTTAGGATGCAAATACGGGAGCTTGCATTCACGGTGAGAGTTCACCTCAGTCATGATAACTTTCTCTTGAAATCTCAAGTATTTGTGGAAAGGATAACTACAAACCCAACAGCTATTTCATAATAAATATCCCAACTGGCTGGTGTCACTGCCAAGTTTCTGTAAACAACCACCTGAATAAGAAATAGAGAAAATGTTTTTTCAAGGTTTTGCATAGTTTTTGAATCTTAATAGCTTTAAAATCCTGACCTATTTATTTTCTTTGACCCAGGGGCTCCTCTTGTGTGCCCCCCACCACTTACATGATATGACTCGCACCATCTGAGTGAAATTTTTCTTGTTAGAAAGGAAAGTGATATGTTTAAAGTTTCATTTAAATAGTTAGAAAAAGAAATAGATGCTACAGTTAGCTTTACTAATATTTAAACAATGCACTAAATTTTGGAAGCATCATACTTCTGCAAAATATACAAAGCGTGCAATAATTCAAATCAAGAAAAGCATCTTTATCAACCATCATCATTCTTCTTCTGGAGCATTCCCATGTGCAACATGACAAGTTCTCCCCTCATTATGCCGCTGGTTTTAGCTTTTTGATGAGCTACAGTTTAGTTTCCTAATATTTTTTTCCTCTTCTCTTAGAAACTTGGTGCTAATGGTTGAGTTTGACTTTTTGCAGTCACTGCAGCTTCTTAAGGCTGCCATATTTGGCGAGGAATGTGAGCCATGTATCCTTTTTCCAAATTTTGTTTTCGCACTTCATGTTGAAGAAAAGTCCCTTCTTGTATTCTTACCTTTTACAGTTGAAGTCCTTGACACTTCCAAGTATTCTCCCTTGAAATCTATGGGAATATTATTGGCATGTTTGAGCTAAATAATCTGTAAGCTTTTCCATCTGTCAAGGCTCCATTATTATGTTCCACTTGTCTGAAATTGTGAAGCAGGCATGCTTGGCAGTGATAATTGCAATGGCTTGGTTTACCATTGAAGCAAAATAATGAAAATGTTTTGTATCACATATTGGGTAGCTTGTTCCTTCATATGCATGATTAGCGTGATACTTTTGCATGATTATTTGAAGTTTTATTTTCTGGCAGTGATTTGGTCGTAGCATCTCCAGTCGAGGATTATTTTTTGTATGTTGATGATCTTCCAGATCCTGAAAAGGTTAGAACACAATTCCTGCTAAGTTCCTGAAGTTCCTTTGGAATACAAATTACAGATGCCGTTCTTAACATCATATATGGCAGGAAAAAGCCGAAAAAATTGCACAACTTCTAGATGCTCTTGGACAGGACTATTCGATTTGTTGCCAAGGTATGATTTAAATTGAAGGAGCTGCTTTGTTAGACAATGATGAGAAACTAATTTTATCCTCATTGTTGCAAGATTTCAAGGTGTTCTTTAATTTCTTTTTTCTTATTATATCACCACGTCATGGAAAATTTAAATTCCGGCTATCTGTATGCATTAATGAGAATTTTTATTTAATTATATAGGCTTGAACTTTTACAAAGCCTTTTTTTCCTTCCTTGGTGAAACTAATTTAGCTAAATGCCAGTAACTATGTGGTTAAATTTGGCTTTAATTAGATATCAATCAGTGAGTAAAATATTGAGCCTGGCTTGGAAAGATATGACACTAGAGCACTGCATCGTGCTACAAGCTTCAACGTATAGGCTTTTTTGGTGCAATGCAATGAAACAGCTGGCTGCCTATATCCGAGTGACCACAGAAATTCAGCATCAATGACCAGTGGATTTAACTTCTAGTAGTGTTATTATTATTCAAACTTTAATATTTCCTGAAAGCATAGGAGTTTTAATGGGATATTTTTGTTCTAGTCCATTATTGGAAAGCACACAGCACAGAAATTGTTCTAATGGTTCTTCTTTTAAATGAGATTCAAGGTTCGGCATGGGATGTGAAGAGAACCTTCATTTTCTTCAATACGATATATCTCAAAGCTGGCATGCTGTAGTCTATGCGCATCTTTTATGAATGTGGCAAGATGAGCAGTTGAAGATTTTCTTTGAATGATGACTGCTATGTTTTCTTTTCATGCATTTTCCTGTGGTCTTGTACATTATACGGCGTGTGCAGATTTTTCCTTTTCTGTTCAGTTAATTTGACAATCTCTCTCTCTCTCTCTCTCTCTCTCTCTCTCTGTGGAAATTTCTGCATTACATATACTGTCTAAACAAATTTGATTTGTTAATTTTTTTCAATTTTGCTCTAGGTACTGCATTCTATCCTTTACAGAGTTGCATGAATCACTCCTGTTGCCCAAATGCCCGTGCCTTCAAAAGAGATGAGGTACGTTTAAAATTGAAGTTTTGTTTTAGTTATCAAAAGTACACTCGTCTACTCCCTATGCGCAAAACATTCTTCACACAATTGGGTATATTTGTTCTTTCCACCATTGTGAGTGTACTTACCTATTTTGATGTTTTCTCGATTGCAGGATAGGGATGGGCAAGCAGCAATAGTCGTCCTCAAACCAATTCACAAGGGAGAAGAGGTAGTTCATCTATTCATTACATATAGTTTTCACTCCTTTTGACTTAATTTTGCCAGCAAAAGAAAAAACACTTATTAAAGTAAATTCCTTGCCTCGTTATGGCCGGTGAACTGAAAATTTTGTAACTGTTATTTTTCAGGTTACCGTTTCATACATAGACGAGGACCTTCCATTTGAAGACAGGCAGGCTTTACTAGCAGATTATGGATTCAAATGCAGATGCAACGCTTGCTTAGAGCAAGACCCCAACAAAACTTAGAAGACACTGCAAAATATAGGATTACATGGTAGTCCACGGGGCTTTTGCAAACTATTCTGATGAAAGTTTTTCCTTTGGCAGAGTCCTTTTTGCTTTCTTCTCTTGCCAGGGACATTTTGAATTACTGGAATATACGAGACAATTTTGTGCTGAGGTTGGAAATGATCTCATTCTTTTTATAGATGAGAAGAACAGTTTATCCGAGATATTAAAATGTGCAAATTAAAAGAAGCAATAGGTATACCATTGTAGTCATGTAAAAAGTAATTAAACTTTTGATTTGTGGAGTGCCAATAGGAATGACGGTGAGCTGTGTATGAAGCACACCCAATAGGTTTACCGTTTTGGTAATTATCAATGTTTATTTCATAAATTCACCCTGAAGATGAAAACAAAAACAAAGGAAAAAACATATATTTTGATACACTAAAAGTGATAAAAACATTTTTATTAAAGCTGATTTTTTTTTCTCTCTTTCCTATTTCTCTAATGTTAGTTATTCTAGAGTAAGATAAAATTTCTCCACGTAATACATACTCCTTAAGCATATCTAATGAGTATTAGGGTGGATGTGGATAAGAGAAGCGAATATCTTAGTTCCTATGCTTATTTTTATTGAATATTCATTAAAAATGCTACTTTCTATATCTTTAAAAAAAAAAACCTATTCTTTTTTACTTTTTAAATAAAGTTATTAATTATTATGTCATATTAATATTTTTCTATATATATATATATTGACTTTTTATAGAATAAAATTTAATTAGAAACATTTTAAGAAAATACATCACTTATGATTTTTACCATATAAACCCTTAAAGATTTGATCGAACAAGTATTTTATGTAGAGAATATAAGGAGTAACAAAAATTATTTTTTGACATTTGTATTAAAAAAATAAGATTAAAAAATTCAAATGGATAACTTATTAGTAAAATAATAAACAAGTATAAGAACTAAAAATAAGTTTATTTGAAAACTATAATGAACATTATTTAAATATATATATATATATTGCACTCAAGATCTTTGAGGGTAATTTTTTATTTCCTAAAGAGGTATGGACTTCAGTGAGTTACGTACGGGCAGAATGAACTAGATACCACTTCCTTATTGATTTGGGTATATGGGTTTGGCTTAATGGGTTGGGCACCCAGCCCATTTCCATCCCTAGGCACCCATACCAAAAATAAGGACAAAATGACTAGTTCACCAAGGTCCAAGAAGCGAAGAACATGAAGAAAATTCAAAACAGTCCAGGATGAAAATTTCCTTTTCATTACAAGCAGAAATGACATGCCAAAACCCACGCATACGATCCCTGGTTTCCCAAATCCGGAAACCCGGCCATGTGCATCTAGAAGCTCTAAATGACTATAGTATATAGTATCTACTGCATTGTATTGCAGCAGGGATGGCTAGATTAGGCACCTGAAAACGTCGACCAACCCACGCCAATGATGCAAGTAACTAGTACATTTCCCACGCCCTTACGTAATTGTCACAAAATCGATGCTAAAAGTTTCCTTCTGAAACCTAGCTTCTGATACTAAACACAATTCAGAGCTTCCATGATAATAATATCACTATCGTCTAATAATTCCTTGAGGAACAACAAAACATTGAGTTGTATAACCCAAAATTATACACACGAAGCTCACCGATCAATCCAACATGGTATAGAGGTGGCATGCGAAAAGATAAACGAAATCCTTTACAGCAACCATTATGGTATCAGACAATATCAGCATCCACCATCCCCTCCTCTAGGCCTCCAACATCTACATTCTCATCTTCACCCTCATACTGCAAGTCCAGAGCAAATCAGATAAATGTCAGATGTTAAGTCAAAAGACATAGTTGATCCTATGCACATATTAGCATTTTTTTCATGAGAAAATTGTAGACAAGGGGAGACCAAGACTGTAAAACCAACCTTTGAATAGGTATTTCGAGGGATTGGAGGAGGTGGGGGAGTGAAAATGGCAAGCTTCTGGCCTCATATGTAGCTCTTCCTTTAACACCAACTAAAGAAATATTTTCAACCACTTCAACATGCTCCTCCATTTCAATTTCAGCTGGTTCATCAATTACACGAGCAGCCATGCTGGTTGATGGTACGAGAAGCACTGAGCCTGAACCCTTGGCCTGTACGTTTAAATGTGCACGGAGTTAAGTATTTCCTTAAATTGGACTTCATTCATTGCACTTATAATTCATGAGTAATGCCAAGGACTCCGTGAGTCTCTCGTCCACACAACTAAAAAAAAAAAAAAAAAGAATTCAAAAGTTGTTTTGAGTGTTTTAATTTCTAAAAGCACAGATAAGTAACATATATATTCCTATGAGGGGGGCAATCCCTTCAACAATGCTAATAATGATAATTTGCTATTTGACAGAAGCCAAGAACTGGCGTCTGCTGATTCTGGTGCATTGCAAAACTGCTTTATTATGATATGAACATGAAATGCAACCAGCAACTTCATTTTTCTGTCCCTTTTAATTCTCCTGGCTACATTTTCTCACTTGTTTGCTTACCTTTACTATCTTCAAGTTACAAACCAATCTCATGTTTTTTACTGGAAAAGGCTCTCATGTAATGATTGGGAAAAAAAAAGTAGGAAAGAAAAAATTACCTTATCTGAAGGAATCCTGGTGGAAACACTCTTTCCTTTCTTTTGCTTGCCTTCATTTCCTATAGGCCAATGACTGCCATTCCTATGGTCCGCCACCTCAAATTCCTCGTGGCTATTCAGCTGCACAGGGTGTGAATGAAATTGGGAAAGCTTACTCAATCTTAGAGTCTCTGCCCGATGTCCATCAGTGGTTAAATTGCCTAAAATTCCAGAAAGATGTCAGCAAATCAGTAAGAATGACCAGGTTAAAAAGACATTACCAGTTAGGTTCCATTGGTATCAAAGTAAATTTGAAATAAATGATGGTAGCATACAGCAGTTTAATGGAAATATGGAATGACCAATTGCCAAAATAATGGAACCATGAAGCAACTCGAGGAAAATGAGATTATAGATCAAACAATTTTGCATTTATCAGTCTAGACTCATGCTATTAACTGCTTGTTCCAAGCTTTATATTTGCTTCTTATTCTTTCTAACTGATGTTCAACTACATCGTCAATGCCATATCCTTTTGTAATAGTGGGCCTAATACTATGTGATACATAAAGGCATCGGATCAGGGGACTAATCAGTTTGAAGGTTCCAAAAATTCCATATAATGTATAATATATAAAGACACCATATACCTTGGGTTAATTTTTCAGCAGTATACTGTTTACCACCCAAACTTTTCTCAATTGGAGAGGAATTATTCTGCTTCTGCATCTCATTCTGTGTGCTGATTTCACAATGACTGTTTGTCTCTCCATTATTGACAATATTGATGTTTGAATCCTCTTCATTGCAATCAGTTGCAGTACCAGAAAGAAGCTGATCTCCCAACTTCTTAAATCGAACTTCTGACCTATACAGTTCCATGAAAAAATCAGCTTATGAAAACCATCAATCACCGAAGAAAGACAAAATGTGTCAAACAAACAAAACACACAGAAAGATCACGAGAACTGATATCATGCCTGTTAAGTTCATCTTGAGCCCACACATAATGCTTATATGCTTTGACAAACTTCTTGATGTTTGAAGTGATCCTGAATTGTCAGTAGCAAAGAGAAAATAGGTAAAGTTAAAGAAGTGTGTCTTCCATCAAGTAATAATGATAGATAAAAATCGGTAAAACTATGTTATAATATTTGCAATAACCTTTTACAATCCTCTTTCTCTGCAGATAATTGAGCCTCAAGCTCCTGAACTTTAGAAGTAAGACTGTCTGCCTCTTCAGCTTTCTTTTCCAGTGAGATCTTGAGAAAATACATATATCAAGTGTCAAAATGTCTTTACTTCCTCATGAAACTACAAGGCAACAACATCAAATACAAGGGGAAGAAAAGAACATTGGCAACCATAAAAAAGGGACACTTGAAGACGTGTAGATTGAAAAATCATTATTGGAGCTGGCAACTCAAGCATTTATGGAAAAGAATCTGCATGTCCTCTAGGTTCTTAATTCCTATGTGATAAGCAAGCTGACTTCGCACCAACTAATGCTGTGGTAAACCCTTCTTCCCATGTCAAACAGCTATTCCCGTTACCACTCTCCCAAAGGTTGGGTCAACTGGAAAAACATCCAGACAATTACGTACAATACTCTTGCTTCTCGGGTTACATATAAAAATTATCTACAACATTTGTCAACTGCCAATTAGGTTTGCTTGTTGGAGAAAACCAAGAGATGCAAAAAAAGAAAAACAGAAACAGAAAGGACCGTGAACAATTGCAATATTTGAAATACCAAAAGAGGTTTCTTGGGATACATGTAAGAGTTATCAAGTCAGAAGAAAGTGCTTTTAACATTATCATAATGCGACATGCATCCCAAGACCAAATGATAGATAACATCAAAATTGAAGCTGGTCAAACTTTAATAGATCTTTTTCATGAAATATACTATCAAAATGCATAATCGTAGATCAAAGTTTCACTTATTTCAGCATAATAAATTACTCGAGGAAAAAAACTCCACTAAGGAATGCGCACCTCAAACCATCTGCAATAGATAATAACATGAAAAGAAATAGGAGGAATAATAACAAGTCCCATCAATAAACAGGGAACTTGGCAGGTTATAGAAATAAAAGAATAAAAGAAATGACTAGAGAATTATTTTGTTTGCAGAATACTAACAAAAAAATTGAGAATCACAGAGAGACAGCACTGACCATTAATTCAGTTTTGTGGTGCTCAAGCTTGTTGATTTTTGACTGCATTTCTTCTAGCTGCACATAGTTCGAAAGTTCTTTTTTAAAAAAAATAAAAAAATTAAATGTTCCTAATATTAATATTCAAACAGATCAAGCTCTACTAACCTCAAATGATGCACTTTTTCTTTCTTTAACCCGGTCATCTGCCCTATCTGAGACTTTCAGACTCCCAGAGAAATCACTTTGGCCATCATACTGCTGTTTTTTCCTACGTTTTCTGTCACTGTAAAACAAGCAAAATGAATTAATTTTGGAAACCAAACATGTACAATATGGACATGAAAACAGAAGAACATGCAAAAAAAAAAAAACTTTGCGTGCCATATGAATTCAAAATATGTAATTATACAATCAGCAAAGATATTTCAAAAAGTGCCCCCAATATTTGTTTCCTCAAACCTTTATAACACTAGCAGCTTTCAATAACTCACCATACATGCCACATTTGTACTGTAGCCTCTAAACTGGAGTGTACGACGAACCACAGTCCTTTACATTAAAAGCCACACCATCTAATGACATAAATGGACCATGTAGGAGTGCCGATTAACAAAACTTCCAAGCTTTATATTGAAAAGGTTTCACAGCCAGATTGTTCATGCCATGAAATGGTTAAAAATATATTAAGCATTCTTCCCAGGCCAATCAACCATTATAAAGAACGATATAGATTCTAAAGTACGAAATCCACATTGGCTGGCCTCCAGTAATATTAGAAAGTATAGTAACAAACTTCCGTTTGAAATTTAGAAGTTCTACGAACTTTCTTGAACACTTCAATAGAGACATAAGGCTTCAATGGAGATGTAAGTATGCTCTCCCAGGTAAACGAAATTATACCACACCAGTCAAGAACTCAAAGCTTAAGTAAACATAAGCCAATAGCACAACAAGACACCCACATGGACAGATATATCTTCAGAGAGGCAACACCTATGAAACCTTGAATAAATTAAAATCAGCAAAAGGTGGAATCATGTTCACTACATACTTACTCGTTTTTCTCAAGCGACCTGGAAGGGCTGGATCCTGAAACACAAGCAGCCAACAAGAAAGGAAAATCAGGGGATAATTGCATTCATATGATAAAAGAAAAATGAGTTGATAACTACATACTTGTTGGGATAAAAAATCCGATAACTACCAAAAATATTCTAGCTACCCTGTGATAATTCAAGTTAACGGATTCATAATTTAAAGACATGAAAAGTACAGGTGAACAAGAAGGTTAAGAGCACTACTCTCCCCATCCATAGCCAGAGATAACAGAGGAGATAAAAACACAACTGTATGGGGAAAAGATGCAGCCAAGTTATAAGGACATGATTGCTGACCACGAAATGAGTGGCGCCCGCTTGCATCTTTTCCTGGGGAATACCGCTGCTGTGGAGATAACCTTTGCTCAAGTTTATTCCTCAAGTCAGCACCTCGATAGTCCCGCATACCTGCAATAGGGAAGGGAATAAATTCCATTACAGCAGGTTAGATGGTACCTTATATGCTTGAGTTAAAGCAACCAGAGGACCTGTAAATCATAATGATCCCAAGCTTACCAACACATGTAATAAAATTATTAAGAGCAATGAATAGCAATAATGCTTGCTTGTCAATTCCAAAGGGGAGAAGATATGACCCCACTGTATAATGAATAGAAATAGAAGGTTGCCATATAACACCAGGAAGAGAGCCCTTCAAATACAGAAGTCGCATTGGATACGACTAGACAACATATTCTGACTTCTTGATGAGGAATAAGGAATAAAATACAAGTTGACTTCTTGATGAGGAATAAGGAATACAACACAAGCTGAATGATACAGAGTGCTCCCCGGTGCCATATTAAGAAATAATGGCAATCCATTGAATAAGAGCAGTCAATATATCCTGACTTCTTGACGAGCAATAAGAAATATAATGTCTCCACAGTACCATCTTGTAATATAATGATTGTACGATAAATAAGAGAAATCAATATATTCTGTCTTCTTCATGAACAATAAGCAGCATAATAGAATCAGAATAATATAGATTTGTGGCCAGTGCCAGGACACAGGATAATGTCAATGAATATACCATCAGTTAAAAGAATTGGTTTCTTCAGGAAATAACTCCCACAAAAATGGCATACTTCCTCCCATAAGCAATCCCTTGAAAATTTCAAGGAGACATAATGAATGATGAGCTCCACCAAGATACAGACAACTGGATGCGCTAGCGCTGGAGATAAGACTCAAGAACTCCAACAAAGATGATTGCTATCTCCATAAAATGACAGGCTATATATTCCAACGAGGCTAATATCAATCCTTCACCAAATTGTTTGCCGTTTTGCAGATACAGTATGATTAATAAGAATAAAGATGCCAAGGAAAATATACTGGGACCAGCTCTAAGATTAACCAATGAGCAATATGCATTCTGAAGGAAGTCACTAGTAGCTGACACTGCTGATATAACGAAACACATTCTCCTGATGCCCTTTTGATGCATCTCCAAATAACTACACGATACTGCTGATCAAATGAAACAAAAATCTGCTGAAAGACATTCTGATGACGTCTCCCAATCACTACACCAATAAAATCCAAATTGAAGAAATCTCCTTATCGTTATTCCCTACTTCACACTTTTAATCATTTGAAAAAAAAAAAAAAAAAACAAGTATTCATCATAAATTGGCACTCATAACAATAATAAAAAAATAATAATAATAACCTAATGTCAATTAAATATTTAAAAAAAAAACAGAAAAAGAAAAATCTTTAACTTCCTTGTATAAAATAATCTATCAACAACTATGCTCACAATACCAAACCAAACATTTTTCAGAACTAAACCATGAATAATACACTGAAAAAATAAAATAAAACAACGATATCAGGACCGCAATCACATCAAAAAAATTTCACACAAAATTGATTAATTACAATAAAAATAGCATATAATAATAAGACTAGAAAATTAAGAGAAATTGAAACCTAGCATCTAACACTTTACAGACAGCAATAATGCAAATAAAAACTCAACAACAAAACGATTAAAAATTATATAGCATAGCAGTAAATAGGGTTAGAAAGCGAGGAAAAACGGAACGGAGAGAAAAGATACCGTTACGAGAAGCCATGGATTGACGAAGCTCGGAGTTTCCATGAGCGAAAGAGCAATTTCGACGATGACAACGACCTTTCTGATATAATACGCATAGCTTCGTCCTGAAGAGCTTCCCTTCCACCATTTTTTAATCAACCAGTAGTTATATATTTGTATTCTGAGAGAAAGAGAGAGAGAGAGAGAGGTGAGACTGATTCACGTGAAGATCCCGAGACTGTAAGCGTAGAAAGGGATATGAAAAGCGAGAGAATATCAAGGTTAACAAGAAAAAATAACTCCCTGATCTTTGGATGATCTTTCAAATTAGTACACAAACATATTAGATTAATTTGTCTTCAACAAAAATACCTCGTTTATTCTTTTATATATATATATATACACACACACGAAAGTATGCATATATGAAGTATAAAAGAACGATTAAATAGGTCGAACTTCACTTCAATTTCAATTTATTTAAAAACCAATTTCTAAACGTTAAATGATTTCAAGTTTGATCATTTTTTTTATTAAATAAAAGTAAACTCGGAGCCCTTTTTTTTTTTTTTTTTTTTTTTTGAGTATGGTGGAAGAGTAGCTCTATAAAAAATATGATTGAATCTTTTTTCATAAACATTATCCCAAACTTCAAAATACACACATAATCATTTTCAACCTTGCTAGGTTGTCATTTGTCCTTGCTTTTTTTATTTTTTGGAGCTATTTGATCATGGCCTTATTTTTTTAAATTTGATAAAGTATCTTTTCAATTTATTCCATGTTGATCAGCCATAGCTAAGATGATGATGAATGGATTAGCTTAATTACAGGGTCAATGTGTTACCAAAAAAAGAAAAAAAAAATTACAGGCTCACCGACCTATAAGAGGACTCTCATGCTCCAATTCTCAAAACGCAAGCCAAAGTAGTAGCGAGAATTGCTGAAAAAATGGTCCCTTCTAATTCTTCTGTTTTGTTGATACTTTTAATCCTTTTGGCGTCGCCTTCATGGATCGTTTCATTGCCAATTCATGGTAGTTTTGTTGAATGCCTCTTACAGAATTCTGAACTTCCCATTCCTTTTATACTCCAAACAACTTCTCATTTTCTCATGTTTTAGAATCTACTGCTCAAAACCTTAGGAGCTCATTGCCTTCGGTGCCGAAACCTGAGTTCATTTTCACACCTTTGCTTGAATCCCACATCCAGGCAGCTGTTATTTGCTCAAAGAAGCTTGGAATTCACCTCAGAGTCCAAAGTTTAGGCCACTGCTTTGAGGGTCTGTCTTATGTCCCTAAATTTGAAACACCTTCTTTGTTCTAGACCTAACCAAGCTTCGTGAGTCCATTTCTGTTGGAGAACTTTACTATAGAATTGCTGAAAAGAGCAAAGCTCATGGCTTCCCTGGTGGTGTTAGCCCTAGTATAGGCATTGGTGGGCACATTACAGGAGGTGCCTAGCTATGGTTCCATGCTGAGAAACTAGGGCCTTGGCGCTGACAATTAATGTTATCGATGCTCGTATAATAGATGATCCAGTACATGACCAATTGGCAAGACGGGGAAAAGAATACATCAAAACATATATATCATCATCGTAGTTTTAAATAACTCTCGTTACGTTATATAATAATTTCAATACATTCTATTATTATTATTTTAATATTATAATAAGTTACGATCCGCGATGATAACTGCGATCATTTTTTCACTCATTCATTATTTAAAACTATGATATTGATTGGATTAAGAAGATTTACGATTAATTTAATGTCACCACATGTTTCTGCATCTCTAAGGGCAGCATATGTCAATTATAGGGACCTGGATTTTTTTTTCAAAAAAAAAAAATAGAACTTCACATTATCCATAAATTTTTTTATGGAGTCTCTATATATTTTCGTATTTATTTATAGGTAGTGCTAAATCCACCGTTTTTGTTATTCCCATCATTTTTTTTTTCAGTAAATTACCAAAACACATTCCGATCAATGTTGGTTACTATATCCTAATTAAATATTTTATATATTCACTTTGGTCCTTAAAGCTCGAAATTTGTTCAAAATGGTTCTTTTAATTCATTTTTCCTGAATTCAGTTCCTGATGTAAAGGGGGAGAGAGAAGAGATGAGAGAGGAGAGACTCCTTAGCGACCTGTGCTCTGAGCACTTTTAAAACATACTTTAATATACTTTGAAGACATTTATAAACCATTTTAAACTTCAAAAATACCTTAAAATCATTCTGAAAATGATATTTATAAATCATTTTAAATCTCAAAAAAAAAAAAAAAACATTTTAATCCGCTATAATTCTCAAAAAAAATCGAATCAAATCCAACAGCTCATTTTGTTTTCAAAATTGATCCTAAAAATTACACTTTATCAAATTTTCAGGCTATTTTTTTTTTAATTTAGCATTTAATGATTATAAAATATAAAGATATTTCTTAACCATTGGATTAAATTTTTAAAATTATTGATAAATATTTGTATTATAAGTTTAAAAAATGTGTTTTTGAGGTTCAAAAATAGTTTATAAATGTTTTTTTCAGAATGATTTTAACGTGTTTTTGAAGTTTAAAATGATTTATATCCTTAAAATGGTTTAAAATAGTTTCATGACATTTCCCTAAAATGATTTATATCTTTAGAGTGTATTAAAATGTGTTTTTAAGTCCTCGATCGGATCACAGCTCGTCAGAAGTAAAATAACATTTCATGACATTAATCCAAAATTCATATAACCAATGTTCACAAAATGTTTTAACCCTTCATTTACTCCTCTTTTTTTTTCTTTTTTTTTCCTGGCTGAATTGATCCCTCTCGTGGTAATAAGTAACAACGTAAGTTTACCATTAGAAAAGGAAATACAAAGTTGAGAAATTAATATCATTTCAAGATGAGGAATTATTTCATTACCATTACCCTTCCCACGATAAGCAGTGATAAGAATTAAGGATCCAGATTTTTAACAAGTAAAAATATAAAATTACGTCCCTTACAACCACAGAGATGGAACAACCTACCAATCAAAATTTCCAATTTTTGGGTGGAAAATCCAATCTTTACAATTTGATTGACATTTCTGTTTCCTTTTTCTTTTTTCTTTTTCCTCTCAACTTCACACCTAGAAAATAATGCCCCACCTTATTTCAATTGGCAAAAAACTTTTAAATAGTTTTGGTCTCCAAAAATAAAATATTTTGTTTGTATTTACAGTAAATTTAATAAAACCTTTTCAATTATCATAAAAAGTTCTCATTTTTTCGAGCTCTTAAAGAACTCTTGAAAGAGAAACATTAATAATAATAGTACTTGAATTATAAAAAATATTGTTAACTATTATTTAATTTTTTTTAATCAGTTGACTATATTTAATTTAATATTATTTTTATTTTACAAAATGTCTTTTTTTTTGTCAATCTTAATTTACATATTTTTTCTCTTTTCTATTTCTTAAAAAAAAAATCAAAATTTAAAAAGAAGAAAAAAGATTAAGTTACAAATAGATTTAAAAATATGAGGACTAAATAATTAGTTTTAAAAATAAAAATAACTAATTAATTTGTTTCTTTTAAGAGAGGGAGTAATTTATAATTTACTCTAAAAAATCTTTTTAACTAAATAATTATCTTTTTTCTATTTATATCTATCTTAAAATATCTGTATAGTCAAAATATTAAATAATGTACTTTATTAAAATACCTCTAATAGATAAAGAAAGTCAATCATTTCTTCCCTTTTCTGTTCTTCACTAAAAAAAATCAATATTTTTATATTTTTTCTTTATACATACAAATTTCAAAGAGAAATTTTTTGTTATATGAAACATATTTATGTTTATATGGACATTACTACATGCCGAATTTTTTTTTTTTGGAAGTAAAATACTTTTACCAGTATGTTAATTTTTCATAATTTCTTTTAAATTTCATTGTTAATTAACTTAATAATTTTTTTATTTACTATCTTAATTTTAAATAGATTTTTTCTTAAATTAATATTGGTTTCATGAAATGCTGATTAAATTTAGTAAGTAATAATTCTAATAAAAATGATATTTTAAAAAAATATAAACAAAAAAAAGCTAATATGGTATAACAATTAATAACTTCAAAAAAAATTTAAGAAAAGACGATTTTTTTAGTAAAGATCTAGGAAATAAAATCTATCCGATCCTAGTTAGTATCATGGGTGATAGGATATCATGTCTATCTTTATCAAATTACTTATATACAGCCAAGCAAGATTTCTAATTAGAGTAGTTTTTGTTTGCTGGAAAAACGAAATTAATTCATTACCATCTAGGCTTTATATCATTGCCATTAGGATTTCAGTATGTAAATGGACCTATAAACAGCTAGCAACAAGCAACAACAGGGGCGAGCAATCTAGGAACTCCTCTCAGAGTAGTAACCATAATTACAGGAGCCATGTTCAAGCTATTTATGTTGTTGCTAACGTTTCATTCCTGTTTAGCAGCTAACGTTGCAAAGGACATCTTTATCCTAGCAGGGCAAAGTAACATGGCCGGAAGGGGCGGCGTCGAACATGGAAATTGGGACGGGAATGTCCCACCGGAGTGCAGACCGAACCCATCAACACTTCGACTCAGTGGTAAACTCAGCTGGGAAGTGGCACACGAGCCACTCCACGCAGACATCGATGTGGGCAAGACTTGTGGGATTGGCCCAGGCATGGCATTTGTTGATGGACTCAGAGCCAATGGCTCGAGAATTGGTGGCGCCGTGGTGGGTCTGGTCCCTTGTGCGGTTGGCGGGACCAAAATCAGTCAGTGGGCTCGAGGTACGAGGCTGTACAATCAGTTGGTGAGTCGAGCTGAAGAGTCAGTGAAGGATGGTGGGATGATTCGAGCGATTTTGTGGTATCAGGGAGAAAGCGACACAGTGAGAAAAGAAGACGCCGAGGCTTACAAAGGAAACATGGAGAGGCTTATTCTCGACTTGCGTTCTGATCTTAATATGCCATCTCTGCCTGTAATCCAGGTATGATGTGTATCCTTGCTCCGAATCCTCTTCTTCACGAAACTTGAAGGCCATTTTAGAAGCATTTTGTCCTCGTGCATGCGACTTTTTTTGGTCACAGGTAGCTCTTGCATCAGGTGAAGGCAAATTCAGAGAGACAGTCAGAAAAGGTCAGCTTGCAATAAACCTACCTAATGTGAGGTGCGTAGATGCCAAGGGATCGCGCCTCCAAACAGATCACCTGCACCTCACTACAATGTCTCAAGTACACCTTGGTTTGAAGTTGGCTCATGCCTTCATAGCTTCTTTTGGCCGTATGCTGTAGTTTCTTAATAAATAGATCCGTCGAATAAAACGCAAAAAAGAGTCGACTTCAATAATTATATTAAGGATAATGTTTTCATCTAAATACAATCAATTTTTAAACAAATTATTAAATACAATTAGTCGCTAACAAATTCATATATTTAATCAAGTCCTTTTTAACTTAAACTAAGTTTTAGCCATAAAGAGTGATTTAGTGATAGAAATTTTAAATTTATAACAATATATTTAAAATTCAAATCTCACTTATCATGTCTTTTTATGATCATTATAAGATTTATGTATACTTCTTTGGTTTCAAGAATGTGAGAAGCTTGAAATTCTCGGTTTAAATCTCACTTCTCATGTCTTTTTATGATCATTATAAGATTTATGCATACTTCTTCGATTTTAAAAATATAAAAAATTTAAAATTCTCAATTTTAAAATCAATATATATTCATCGAATATCAATTTTTGAGTTTAAGAAAAAAAAAACGTAAGTTTTCATTCAAGTTCTATGAAACGATTACATTCTTGACATAATTTTATTAAATCCAATTGGATAGAAATCTTTGGAGTGCCTTCAATTTGAGTATGGAATTGGTTTTTTCTTTTTCTATCAATGAAAACAAATATGTTCCCCCCCCCCCCCCCAAAAAAAAAAAAAAAAAAAAAAAAAGACACACAACCTATGCTTAGATTAGTGAGTTCAAGAGAAATTGGTTTCTAACAACACTTATTTATTTATTTTAAAATAAAATTCCATTGACCGCTAGACTGTAATCAACAATAAGAAGGCCAAGCCAGGTAAATTTCCCAGAATATATGTTACAATAACTGATTTAACCAAAGCTGCCTTTGCTATTGGTTGATCCTTAGCAGAAAACGACTGCCGCAACCACTTTGCATTTTGTAGCAGATTTTGACTAGCATAGCACACGCACGTTACCGCGGGTAAGTTTGTGTAATATGTTTTAATATTTTAAATAATTAAAAAAATCTAAACGTAAAATAAAAATAAATTAACACTAATTGTAAAATTTTATTTGATTTAATATGTATTATAAAAATTTATTATAAAAATTTAATAAAATTTATGTATTTATAATTAAGTTTAAATATATTTTAGGATTATTTTTTTATTTTTATCAATAAAAAAAAACATGCAATTATTTATTTATTTATTTAAAAAATCAAATGAGAAGAAGGTGTAATCAATTTATTTTAAAAAAGTGTTTAATTATAGTTAACGAGTATATAAAAAAATAAAAAAGTAACCATTAATTATGGAAACAAAATTATTTTGAGTATGTAATAAATAATGAAAAAAATAAAAGCATAAAAAAAGAGGGGAAAAAAGAGAGAGTGTGGGTTGGGGATCACACCAGTCCTTTTTGTAAGGGTCTGGAAATAACTAGCCCACAATTTATTTTAAAAAAAATGTTTAATTATAGTTAATGAGTCTATAAAAAATAAAAAAGTAACTATTAATTATGAAAATAAAATTATTTTGAGTAAGTAATAAATAATAAAAAAATAAAAAACATAAAAAAAAAGGGGGGAGAAAAAGAGAGGATGGGTTGGCGCTCACACTAATCCTTCTCGTATGGATCTGGAAACAAGTAGGCCCATGCGCCCAGCCCTTGTTGTAATAATAATTAAAGTTAAGGATAATTTTATATAAAATTAAAACTTGAAGAACTAAAATATAAAAAAGTGTATAAAATGTTCAAAAAATCATTTTTATTTTTTGGTAAAATGAAGTTGCTTCAAGCTAAAAAAAAACTTAAAAGAACGTCGTTTTGTTCACTTTAATAAAAACTTAGCTACAATAAAATTATATTTAGTAACTTATCTACAATAAAATTATATTTAGTTTTAGTTTGTCTACATTTATAGCATTTTGCACCAAGGTTGATGTCGGTGATGTCGAGAAGGAAACAACAACCACAAACAAAAGTGTGTTTATATATATATTTTTGATAGAAAATATTTTTAACTATGATATAGTAATTTGTTACAAATATTACTATATCATAGTTAAAAATATTTTTTTATAAAATATCTAAAATTCCCATAAACATATTTGTTTTTTAGTCTCTTTATTTTTGTTTTCATACACATTTAAATTTTAGATATTTTAGGTAGTTGATATAAGATATATTTAACTATAATATAATAACAAATATTAATGAAGAAAATGTATTAGTAATTTTCAAAAAACAAGTGGTGGAAATGATAACATTGATAGTGAATTTAAACTTAGTTTTTCTATTGTTGGTTTTCTTTTTACCGTTTTAATTATTATCAATTTTATGTTTAAATTATTTTTGTATCAATTTTACCACTAAAATATTTTTATTTCTCAATTAAAGACTTATGTTAGAATTATCTTAAAAAATTATTAAGTTTTCCACAAAATGAAATCATTTATTTAAAAAAAAACACAACTTGGATGGAAAAGTAGACCAAAACCTTGAAAATGAATGAAATTTTTTAATTGAGAATTTTTGAAAGTTTAAGAATAAATTAATATGAATAATTATTTGGTGATTACATTAAGATTAGTTATATAGTGGTAGTTTTTTTAAAGTTTGTCCTTAATTTTTTTTTTAAAATTGTACTTCATTTCTAACCAAATTTTACAACCTCAACCTACTAAATACAAAATAAGAACATATTTGGAAAAGGTTAATTTAGAACTTTTCAAAAAAATTAAAATTAACTTCGATCCATTCTAAAAGAATAAAAAAGTCAACTTTGGTCAAAAGATTAATTTATGATTTTCAAACCAAAAAAGGACTAATACAAAAATCATAAAAAGAATTAGGGACTAATTATAATTTACTCTAAACAAAATCTAAATAAGCGAACAAACCCGACACACCAAAAGTTCTATAAACACACTTACCACTGTCAGCGTCCTTATAAATAACTCACGACGATGAAGACCCGAGTTCTGATGCGGTTAACTCGCTTGCTGCTCTCCCAACTCAGCTCCACCCAGTCACACCGGTTCTTCTCCACCACTACCACCACGTTATCCCCTCTCCGCCACCACCAAACTACCGTCATTTTCACTCGCTCCATCTACTCACCCCCAAAATCCCGCCAAATTAGGACATTTGCCACCACAAGCGAGAGCATAGCTGATGCAGTTAATGAACTTAGAGAAGACGATAATAAAAACGACGTCGCGTCGAAGGGGAAGGAGCTACCACATGATTTTTATAGAAATATCGTGGCTCTCACATGTGAGTCAAAAGCTGAGGGTGGCAAGTGCGTTGTCTATTTAGTTGGTACAGCTCATGTTTCTAAGGTGAAAGCTGAAATTCCATGTTTGTTTTGTGTTTGGTTACTGAGAAGGTGAAGGAAAAATGTGAGAAATTGTTGAAGTTCGGGTTTTTTTGCGTTTTCTGGGTTCTTGGTGCTTGAAAAACGGAAATTCTTGGTTTGAGAGAGCCTAACTTTTGTACTCTCTGCAAAACTAAATTGGCATTAAAAAAGTGTATTTTATTTGGTTTTGATTTCATTTTTCTGTTTGATTGCTGGGAAAGTGAAGAAAAAAGCTAGAATTATTAAATTTAGAAGCTTTTTGTGTTTTGGGATGCTTGAGAAAAGTAAATTCTTTTCTTTAGTGAGTGTAAAATGGCCGGTTCTGTAAATTTAAGAAATTTGTGCGAGAATTGAAAAACACGTAAATTGTTTATGTTGAATTTTTTTTTTTTTTTGTTGGGTTGTGAATTGTAGGAATCATGTTGGGAAGTACAAGCTGTAATCCGTCATGTGAAACCACAGGTGCCCCCACCCTCTTTTTTTTTTTTTTTTTTTTTGAAGCATTTTGATTCCAAATATTAATGCAAAGGTCATTTTTTAGAAGGTTGGCTGTCTGCATTTAGATTGTTTTTATGGCTTTTACTTGTCACATGAAGTATCCGCAAATCTGTTGATTGCAGGTTGTATTTCTGGAATTGTGTGCAAGTAGAGTGGCTCTGCTGACTGCACGGACTTTAAAGGTATGCCCCTGGAAAGTTTCTTGCTTTTGTTCTTTCATTTATGCTCTTTACCCTTTAAGTTGCCATTTTCTGATGTCTTTACTTTTGGTTGTTCAGATACCAACAATAAAGGAAATGATAGACAAGTGGAAGAAAACTCATGACTCGCTTGGAATTTTTCTTGGCTGGTGGTATGCCAAGGTAATTATTTAAGATGAATTTCTTATTCATGCTTTTTGATGAAAACTAGAATATCGTACATTGAGAATGTCATAAGTTGCTTCAAGATTATTTGATCAACTTCTGTATTTCTTTTTATGTAAGATTGGTGATATGCTTGGAATTGTTCCTGGTTCGGAGTTCCGGGTAGCTCTTGAAGAAGCAAGAAAATGTGATGCCAAGGTAGTACTTGGTGATCGCCCTGTACAGGTGAGATCCTTTTGCTGTATTGCTAGTTGGAAGTAGCAATGTATCTTCTGACGTGGATATGCCGGATTGTCTATCAATCCAGCTTAACCTATATTGCCCTGCCTAGTTGTTGCTTGGGTGTGGGGTGGATTACTTTCCTATTACTGCAACAGAAATTCCTGCTGGTGTTTATGAATATAGCAGTATTCATTTGATTGCCATTCACTTCTAGTTTTCTCATCAGAGAAATTTAGTGGTATAGCCTCCTTTAGGCTGATTTTGAGATTGTACGAAAAAAATTGTAGAGATCTCCTTGAATGCCAATCAGGAGCTTTAATTTCATGGTTTGCCGATTGGATACTTCGTTGCTTTGTACAATTGCGCTAGTTTCTGTATCCATTTGGTATGCATTTCCTAGGCCAAAATGCAAATCTAGTGCCAACATCCCCGTAACCAAGCATTTATTATGCTTGCAAATTATGTTTCAAGTCTATTATTATATACATAATTGGATGATCTAACCACCATGAAGGCTGATTGTGAGATTTGATGCCATGGGATGCATGTTATGTATTTTTATGCTTGGTACTGGCTTCTCTCTTAGTCTGGTTAGCATCCCTTAGTGCTAATCTAGGGCCAACAATTCCACATCCTGACAAATATTCCCATCCATCTAAAGCATCCATTACCCTGGCTTTTGGACTGAGACATCTCCAGTGGAAAATTTTTGTGGATTTGTCAAATCTCTAATGCTGGATTGCTTCTTCTTCAACTCCGATTAATGAATGGGGACTGTGTAAAAATAATAAACTCACTTTTTCATTTTTATCGAGTCTTGTCCACTTAAGGATTTTGTGACCTTTTTCACTTCTCTTTGGATGCGACTCTTTGTCATTCTTCTCACTGCTGTTATGAACTTCTCTGACTTTGATGCGTCCACTGAAACAGATTACTCTTCGGAGGACCCAGGGTAAATTGCCGCTTTGGCATAAAGTAAAATTCTTGTACACAGTACTAACAACTCCATTCTCATCAAGCTCTAAGAGTATTGACATGAGTGTAAAATCTCTAAACTCTCTTTTCCTTCACTTTTTTCTTGCCAAAACTATTCCACTGTTTTTCCTTTAACTGCAAAAATTATTCAAGATTGCTAAATGTGGTTGACATTCAATTTGTTTTCTTATTTCCAGTTAAAAGATTTGGATGATGCTGGGACTCTTACTCGTGCAATTCAAAGAATAAGCGAGCAGTACCCCTCTGTAATGGAAACCCTTGTGCACGAGCGAGATCAGTTAATAGTCTTTTGCCTTCATTTATATTTGTAATTTGATGCTTTTTTTAGTTGTGAAAAGATGATGGTCCCTGCCGCTGTTGTTGCCTTCCATAAAAAGAATGAAGCAGAATCTAAAATGAAATAGTTTTTTGTTTCTTTCTGGTTGATGTTGATTGCATGAGTTTACAAAAGGAATACAGTCGCTAGAAATATTTTGAAATTTCCGTTGCCTTGGTCTGTTTGGAGGAGCATGTTTATAGTTGATGTCTAAGCTACGTACTCTTGGTTCAAGAAAACGTTTTTGTAAAAACTCACCTTTGAACTCATTCTCCTTTCATATCTATTTATGGAGGGGAAATTGTTAATCTGGAATTAGTTCTCACTGATGAGCTTGAATGTTCAGGGGTACCAGCGCTCTACAAATTATTTTTTCGAATGAATTTATTCTTATCTACTTAACTAACCTGCATGCAGGTACATGTCTTCGATCCTGCTAAGAATTGCTAAAGAACATACTTCAGTCATTGCAGTAGTTGGAAAGGGGCATTTGCAAGGAATTCAGAAGTATTGGGAGCAACCTGTTGAGGTTGGTTAAGAATATTTTTCATTTTATGTACTTATTTGAATCCTAAATTCCAAGTTTTCTTGTTAGTCCACAGAGATGATAGAAAACTGACCCGTTGTACAGTTAGTTTATATTAATGGACCAGATTAGCATCCACCTTGTTTACTATCTTTTAGGTTTTCTAATAAATCTTCAGACTTACATGCTCACTAGTTCTTCCTTCCCTTTGTTGCAGTTGAAAGATCTTCTGACACTTCCTCCACAGAAACCATCCTTTCCAGCTCTAAAGGTTCTTGCTGCTGCTGTGGCTATTGGTTCAGGCATTTATCTTTCACGCAAGGAATAGTGAACCTGAGTTTCGATTTGCACCGACTGATCTTTCAAGGATCAGCATACTCAAGACTTTTTAGAAAACGACTTCCTATCCTTCAATAGTTGAGCAATTCTCCTATAGGTTACAATTTGGATGTGATTTGCACATGGCCTCTCCATTAACTTTTAGTTTGCAGACTCCTTAACCCTTTTTTTAGTTCCTGTTTTGGTCACTTAATTGAGTGACATGTGTAATTAAAATAAAAAAAATAAAAAAGGAAAAAAACCTCTATCTCTATTTCCTTACGGTTTAACAGACTGATTCTGTTTCTTATTTTGAAGGGGGAGCCATTTTGCAGGACGAAACCTCCCAAATTGCCCCCGTATTTCCATCAAATCAGTAAATAACTCTATGAAAAAAGATTTTGTCAGGTTCTACCCTATATGTACAAAATTTGTTAAAGCCAATGCAATTGGGCTAAATTATATTAAATTTTAAGTTGAATGGCCATTAAAAGTTCAAAAACTGTCTAAGATAGAAAAATAATTAATTTGCACTAAAATCTTCAAAAATGCAAAACGTATAAAAGTGTTAATGTTTTGGAAGATTTTAAGAAAGTAATATATACAAGGAAAAAAGTATTTTTTTTTTAAATTAAAGCTTCACCTTTTTAAATTGTTTAGTTGAAATGGCATTAGTTTTCCCTGCTACTAGAGGTTTTGAGTTTGAACTACTCATTAAAAAAAAAATCTAAACATTTCAAACTTAAATTTTTTTTTTTTTTAAAAAAAAAGCTTAGCAGATTATTTATTTATTTATATATAAGATTTTAATGGCAAAGAACTTTGCAAATCCTAATTTCTTAAATATTTTAAAATTATATATATTGTTTTTTGTTAAAAATTTTAGAACATTTTTAATGGTGAGCATTTTCTGATATTTTCTTCTCTGATCGTTTCAAGTTTTTTTCTTTCTCAAAATTTTATTTCTTATAACTTTTCAAAAGAAATTAATCCCCACGCATCCTGGACCTTTTTATTTGTTAAGCCTTTTTTAAAAATTTTAACTAAGTAATTTCAAACTTTTTAAATTGCTAATTCTTTTTCAAACATTTTAAGGCTGAGTATTTTTTTTTAATTTTTTTATTTGAGTATTTTGAATTTTCTTTTACTCCTTAAATATCTCCAAAACTTTAAGTTCTTTAAAAAATATATACTTTTTTTTTGTTTCTTAAACCATTTTTAAAAAAGTAATTGGGAGTAGTGTCAAAATACTTTTAATTCTTATTTAAAAAAATATTAATTTTTATTCATTGTAATTTTTCAAAACTTTTTATTATTATTTTTAACTAATGTTTTTAGTCCCTAGACATTTTAGTTGATAGTTATCTTACAATATAATGCAATTTGGTCCAACCGTATTGAATTGAATAACATTTCCAACAAATCTTTAGTCTTGCATGCTCACTAGTTCTTCCTTCCCCTTGTTGCAGTTGAAAATGATCTTCTGGAACTTCCTCCACAGAAATCAGCGCTTTCTGCTCCAAAGGTCCTTGCAATTGCTGGTGTGGCTATTGGTTTATGCATTTATCTTTCATGCAAGGAATAGTTAATTAGAATTTTCATTTCTGTCAACTGATCATTCAAGATCACGATGTTCAGATTTTTGGGAAAATAACTCTATCCGTAATTGTATAATTCGCAACCTGATCATTCAAGTTTAGAGTAATTATTAATCAGTCCTTCTCATTTTGAAAAAAAAATAAATTAGATCATCTTATTTTAAAAGCTAAGTATTTGGTTTTTTACATTTTAATTTTATCAATAGCTGAATCTTTTCTTCATTTTTTCCTTAGATTAGTGTGATTTTTTAAAAAAATTATATATTTTTTAAAAAATCTTATCTCTCTCTTTCACCTACTTTTTTTTCACTGCTCTACCAAAAAAAATCAAAAGAAGAACAATTTGAGAACAAAATCACTAATCTAATGAAAAATTGATGAAATGATCCAGTTATTAATGGAATTAAAACATATAAGGTTAGGTAATTCGTTTTTAAAAGAAAGAGGACTAGTTAATTCGTTTTTCTACAAAAGAGGTACTAATTTGTAATTTAATCATCCAGATTAAGATGATCAGATTTTTGGAAAAATGGCTCTACCCATATTTATATAATTCGGCAATGACCTTTTCAATTCTTTTTTCAATTATTATTTAGATTTGTATACAAGCTAATGAATAAAAAGTTGCAATATGAAGACTTGCTCTTAAAATGCAAATTAACTCAAAACATTTGACAACATTAAAACAAGTATAAAAGTTTTTTTCCCTTTTTTTTTCCCCCTAAATGAAGCTTTTATTTTTTGGTTTCCTAATTAATTTTAATGGTAAGGAGTTTTGCTATTCATTAAATTAGTATCCAAGCAAAATGCCTCATAAACAAATTTTGTATAAGTATCTTTATCTAAATCAATTTTTCATGTATCTCGAGATTAATTTTTTTTTTAGAGTGATTAAAAGACACTTCTCAATGTATGGTTTTGGATATTTTGAAAATACATTTTTAAGAATGCTAGTCACGGGAATCAAATCCTAAACTTAATTTACAAGTTAACGCTTGTTTACCAACGGACTATCATCTTGTGGTTTCATTTAAATAACTTA
Source organism: Dovyalis caffra (assembly GCA_963924115.1). Lineage (NCBI taxonomy): Eukaryota > Viridiplantae > Streptophyta > Magnoliopsida > Malpighiales > Salicaceae > Dovyalis > Dovyalis caffra. The sequence goes on along the minus strand of CAWUPB010000950.1, from coordinate 347,072 downwards.
TTAGAAAAGAAAATTTGTATATTAAAAAAATAATATATTATTTTCGAGAGGAATAAAAGTTAAAAACTATTAACTTTTATTGGTATTATGGTATGTTTTTGCTCCTAAAGTATTGCATTTTAGCAATTTTGGATCAAAGTATCAAATTACGTAATTTAAACTTCAAAGTATTGAGAATTTGACAAATGTGATTCAAATTGCTTAATCTCCTTTATTTCTAACGGTTAACTCGTCGTCACCTTAACTCTTTCAATTCCTCTTGAAAAACAACGAGAGAGTTTAATTGAAAAGGAAAGAAGGGGAGAGATTGCGAGATCGATTTCGGTTTTGTGAAACATCACTTTTGTGAATAAGTGATCCTTCGAGATTGCTATATGAATGAGATTCACTTCCAAGGCTAGTTGCAAGTAGCTTGAACTCGACGACTTTAATCGATAAATCTTCATCTAAAAAGATGTTATTGGATTTGAGATCATGGTGGCGAGATAGGAGGAAGGATTTCATACTCGCAAGAATGCAAAGAAAACTTGCTGTTTCGCAGCAATTCTCAATCTCTTATACCAATCAAGGCCAACCTTTTGTTCTCTACCGGGGATGGCAATGGGGCGGGCGGCCATCCCGTCCCCGCCCGACCCTTAAAAAATTTTCTCCATCTCTGTCTCGTGCCTCGAACGAGTAAAATTTCTCATACTATTTCCGTCCCAAACAAGGATGGGGATCTCCCGGGGCAAACGGGGCAAAAATTATATGTATTTTTTAATTTTTGCGTCATTTTATTTAATTTTACTATCAAATTTTAAATTATAGAAAAAAAAGATAATTTATATAGAAAATAAACTATAAAAATCACTAATTATAAATTTTATATGGAGTATAATTATATTTTTAATAAAAAAAATGAGGCAAACGGGGTGGGACGGGCAAATCCCATCCCTGCCCCGTTCCTCGATCAATGCAGAGAATCCTCGCATTGATTGGGGATAATTAACGTGGGGCAGGGTGGGGCTCCGTTGGAACGAGGCAGATTGCCATCCTATTCTTCACTTTGGTGCAAACGTTCCTAGACAGGACCTAGATGAGGTCTCTTTAATCTTGGCATGGTACTTTGTGCACAGCTATATTGCTGCTTGCAAGTTTTTGACCATCCTCAAGTCCTCTGGTAGCATTTTCTAGCTCATGGCAATTGAATAATCGAGTCCTACAAGCTGTCCTGAATGAGATGGTGCTAAGTCAACGAGCCTGGTCGGCGTCGGACATGTCGGCTTTAACATGCCTTTTCAATATACAAAACAGTGCAATCAAAGAGGCAATGATAATATCCGACCAATAACTCCTGCAAGTTAAGGATGTGATGAAATTATTCTTACGACAATAAGGAGCAAAGAAAGTTATCGATATCATTCTGCCCATAAAAGAAAAGAAAAGAAAAAGAGGTGAGTATGGAATCTCCAGATGCGCACTTCGCGTGGATGCCTGTAAATTCTTGCTTGAGAAAATGAGAAAAGTATATTTCAAGTAAATATTACATTTTGTGATTCTGCAATGAAATCAATCTCGCAATCTCCCTCCTTTCTCTTTTTTAATTAAGTTTTTTCTGTTGAAAACCAGGTTTTTACGACAAGAATTAAAAGGAATAAAACAGATAATATCTGTCTTATTCAGGCCAATTCCTCTTGGCTTTAATTAAAAAAAAATAATAATAAATATCGGTCAATTTACAGTTAATCATTAAAAATAACGAGAATTGAACAATTTAAATAACATTTATTCAATTCTCAATACTTTATAATTTATGATTTAAATGACGTAACCTATACTCTAAATTGAGAATTACCATTTGCAATACTTTGAAAATAAAAATTACCATAATATCAACTTTTATTCTCTTCCTTGTTCATAAAAAGCTAATTTTCAAATAAGGTTGGAAAATCATTAAATTTAAACTTGTTGTGAAAAGTTGGCCATAAAATCCTTAAAGATGGATTCAATAGTCAAACAGATTTGTTTACATTCTTTAACTTACGAGTTTGAATTTTAAAATAAATATTTAAAAGATTTTATTTTTAAAAAAATCTACTTGGAAAAGAATATTAAAAGAATTTATTTCTCCGGATATTCATTCAAATGAACATATGACATATGTATATATTTTTAAGATCATTTGAAAAAAGAACTTATAATCTTAATTAACCCATAAGAATGCTTTTTCCATATAAAAAAAAATAAAGAGAAAAAGGAAAAAAAATCAAATAAATAAAGCACGTATTAGCACATCTCTCCTTTTTACCATCCAAAAGAAAAAGGAAAAAAAAATCCTTTCTCAAAAAAAAAAAAAAAAAAAGAAAAAAAATTCAAATAAATAAAGCACGTATTAACACACCTGTCCTTTTTACCATCCAAACAACTGCTGCCACGTACATCCTGACCCACCAAAGCCCTATAAAGACAGCAACCACCACGTCAGCGGCCATATAAAATCCCCACCACCAGAAAAACCCGATTCATGAATAGCTTGACGCGATCACAACTCGCACCCCTCGACTCACCCGATTCACACCGATTTTTCACCACCACCACCACCATCAAAAAATTCTCTCTCCGCCACCACCAAACCACTCTCAATTTCATTCACTCCATCTACCCACCCCCGAAATTCCCCAAAACTATAGCCTTAGCCATCATAACAACCAACCCGATAATCCCCGACCCAAACCCGAATACAATGGATCCAAACCCTTCTAGTGAGGATTTTGTTCATATCGAAAACCCTAGCAATAATGACCATCCTTTAAGCGAAAGCATAGTTGATGTTGCTAATGAACTTAGCGAAGATGATAACAAAAACGACGCCGTGGTGGAGAGGAAGGAGCTACCCGAGGAACTTTCTAGAAGCGTAATGGTTCTCACGTGCGAGTCAAAAGCTGATGGTGGAACTTGTGTTGTGTATTTAGTTGGCACTGCTCATGTTTCTCAGGTGAAATTTTGAATTTCTTGTATATTTGTGTGTGTTTGGTTATTGAGAAAGTGAAGGAAATTGTGAGGAATTGGGAAAGTTTGGAAGTTTTTGTTTTCTGTGTAGAATGGTTAATGTTTGTAAATTTTGGCTGAAATAAAGGAGCATTGGAAATGTGAATTATTTGGTTTTAATTTGTGTTTTCTGTTTGGTTGCTGAGAAAGTGAAGGAAAATGTGAGATTGAGAAAGAGAAAATTCTTTGCTAAGATGGCTAATTTGTAAATTTTGGCAAAATGTTTGAACTTGCCTTGATAAATGTGAATTTTTGGCGGATTTAAATTTTCTTTTAGGCTGCTGACAAAACGAAGTCAAGTGAGTTTAAATGGTTAATGAATGTTGAGCTAGGATTGAAAAATATGTAAAATTACTTTTGTTGATTTTCTTTTTCCGGTCTCCATATCAGGGTTTTTTTTTAAAAAAAAATTATTGACTGCTGAGAAAGTGAAGGAGGAGCATGGAACTTATTAAATGTTGAAGCTTGTCGTTTTAGTATTGGATTCTTGAGATTGAGAAACGGAAAATCTTTTTTCAACTGAGTATAAAATGGGCGATTCTTTAACTTCTGCTAAATTAAGCTAGTGTTGAAAATGTGAGCTATTTGGTTTTGATTTAATTTTTTTGTTTGTCTCTGAGCAAATGAAGGAAAAAGTGAGGAAATTCTAAGTGTTGGAACTTTTTGGTGTTTGTGTTAGCATTGGATACCTGAGAAAGTGGAAATAAGATTCTGTGCTTAAGTGAGTATAAACTCTCTCATTTTGCAAGTTTTAGGAAAACTAAACTAGCGTTGAAAAATGTGAAGTGTTTAGTTTTATTTTAAATTTCCTGATTGGTTGCTGAGAAAGTGAAGGGAAAATAGAGAAATTGATGAAGTTTGGAAGTTCTATTGTGTTTTCTGGGTTTTGGATGCTTGAGAAATAGAAATTCTTTGCTTAGGTGTGCCTAAAAAGGCTACTTTTGTAATTTCTGCAAAACTAAACTGGCATTGAAAAATGTGTATTTTATTTGGTTTTGATTTCATTTTTTGTCTTATTGCTGAGAAAGTGAAGGAAAAGCTGAAATTCTTAATTTGAAACTTTTTGTTGTTATTCTTGACGAAAGGAAATTCTTTGCTTAAGTGAGTTTAAGATGGCTAATTTTGTAAATTCTAGCAAAATCAAGCTAGAATTGAAAAATATGTAAATTTTTCTGTTGATATTTTTGTTGGGTCTTGAATTGTAGGAATCATGCAGGCAAGTACAAGCTGTAATCAGTTACTTGAAACCACAGGTGCCTTTTCCCTTTTTGTGAAACTTCAATAACATTTTGATTCCAAATATCCATGCAAAAGTCTTTTCTTAGAAGGTCAGCTGCCTGGGATTTAGATTGTTTTTATGGCTTTTACTTCTCGCCCAATGGAGTCTCCACAAAGTGAAGCTAGTGTATGTTGATTACAGGTTGTATTTCTGGAATTGTGTGCGAGTAGAGTGGCTGTGCTTACCCCTCAGAATTTAAAGGTCTGCCTCCAGAAAGTTTCGTTCTTTTATTTATGTTCTTTACCCTTTAAGTTTGCATATTCTGATTTCTTCATTTTTGGTTGTTCAGGTGCCGACGATGGGGGAAATGATAGAGATGTGGAAGAAAAATCATAACACATTTGGAATTATTTATGGCTGGTTTCTTGCCAAGGTCAGTATATAAGATGGATCTATTATTCAGGCTTTTCAATGAAGACTAGAATGTTGTCTTTGAGATTGATATAAGTTGATTTTTGCATCAAGATTATTTGGTTAACTTTTATTTTTCTTTTTACGTAAGGTTGCTGATAAGCTTGAAGTCTTTCCTGGTTCTGAGTTCCGGATAGCATTTGAAGAAGCGAGAAAGTATGAGGGTAAGGTAGTTCTTGGTGATCGTCCTGTACAGGTAAGATCCTTTTGCTGTATTGCCAGTTGGAAGTGCTTATGTTTCTTCTGGCATTGATATGCTGGATTATATATTAATCCAGCTTAACTATGTTTCCCTGCCCGCTTTGTGCTTGGGAATTGGGTGGAGTACATTTCTATTACTGCAAGAGAAATTCCTGGTTTTGTTTATGAATATAATAGATGCATCTGATTACCTTAGTTTTCTTGTGCGAGAAATTTAATGTTATAGCCTCCTTTAGGCTGATTTTGAGAATGCGAGAAAAAAATTATAGTAATCTCCTTGAAGACCAATTATGACGTTTAATTTTGGTTTGCCTATTTGATACTTAGCCTGGTTGTGTTTATGAATATGGTAGATTCAATGTTTGTCCTAGTTTCTCTATCCATATGGTTTGCATTTTCTAGTCCAAAATCTACATCTAGTGTCAATATCCCTATACCCAAGCATTTATTTTTATTGCAATCATTTTTCAAGTATATAATCATATGCAAAAATTGGATGGTGTAACCCCCTGAAGGCTGGCTGTGAGATTTGATACCATGGGATGCATGTTACATTTTTGTGCTTGGCACTGGTTTCTTTCCTAGTCTGTCTGCCTTTCTGAGTGCTAATCTGGGGCCAACCTAAGCATCTACTTCCTTGGCATATATTGCCATCCATCTAAAGTATCTACTTCCTTGGCTTTTGGACTGATACTTATCGTGTTTAGTGGGTTTGTCAAATGTTATTTGCTAGATTACTTCTTCAGCTCTTTATTCATGAATGCAGACAGTGTCAAAACAATAAACTCACATTTTTTAATTTTTATTCAGTCTCGTCCACCTAAGCATTTTATGAGCTTCTTTTCTTAATCTTCTTCACTTCTTCTTTTGATGCTTTTTTTTTTTTTTTTTCTTACTGCCGTTTCAAACTACTCTGACGTTGATGGCATCAACTGAAACAGATTACATTGCGGAGGACATGGGGTAAAATGCCTCTTTGGCATAAAGTTAAATTGCTGTACTCGTTACTTTTTCAAGCATTATTTTTACCAAGCTCTGAGGATCTTGACAAAATGGTAAAATCTTAAACTTCCTTTCCTTTACTTGTTTCCTCTAAAAATTTCTATTTTCTTTTCCCTTAGCTGCAGAAATTATTCAAGATTGCTAAATTTGGTTGACAGTCAATTTCTTTGCTTATTTCCAGCTAAAAGAAATGGATGATGTGGACAGGCTGACTCTAGTCATTCAAGAAATGAGCAAGCAGTTCCCCACTCTAATGGACACCCTTGTGCACGAGCGAGATCAGTTAGTAGTCTTTGGCCTCCATTTATTTTTGTAATTTAATACTCCTTTAGCTGCGGAAAAAAAAAAAATGATAGTCCCTGCCTCTGCCATTGGCTTTCATAAAAAGGAAGAAGCAGAGTTTATTGGGCAATAGTTTTCTGTTTCTATTTTTTAGATGTTGATAGCATATGAGTTTACAAGGGAATGGATTTGCCAGAAATATTTTGCAACTTCTGTTGCCTGTGTCTCTTCGGAAGAGCGTGTTTATAGTTTGATGTCTGATCTACACTCTTGTTTTATGAAAACGTTTTTGGAAAAAATCCACCAAGAACTCATGCTATTTTTGTATCAATTTACGGACAGAAAGTAATTAATCTGGAACAACTTCTCTATGAATAACCGTGTGAGCACTGTACTAAGAATTTTTTTTTTCTCAAATGAATTTATTCATGGCTGTTTTAACCAACTTTCAGGTACATGTCGTCCACCCTGCTAAGAATTGCTAAAGAACACACTTCAGTTGTTGCAGTCGTTGGAAAGGGGCATTTGCAAGGGATTAAGAAGCATTGGGAGCAACCTATTGAGGTTGGTTAAGAATACTTTTTCAGCCATGTAATATGAGTAATAAATTTCAAACTTGCTAGTTAGTCCATTAATAAGTCGATTAATGATAAAAGTCCATGACACATAATCCAGTTAATATTTAATAATGTAAGCACATTCTTATATAAGAACTTGTGTTTTAGCCATTGGATTAGTATTTTCAAGTCTAAAGTAAAACATAAATGTCAAGTGAAGTGGGGATTTTCAACACAATCAATGGTTAAAACACAAGTTCGTGCTTACAGAAGCCATTCTCAATTCACCAGATTTGTACACTCCTTGTCCGCCCACCACTTAGAGTTTCTTAAATCTTCAGACTTCCATGCTCACCAGTTCTACCTTCCCCTTGTTGCAGTTGAAGGATCTCATGGAACTTCCTTCACAGAAACCAGCTGTTTCAGCTCGAAAGGCTCTTGTATCTCTAGGTGCTGCAGTTGCTTTTGTGACTATTGTTTCTGGCTTTTATCTTTCACGCAAGAAATAGTTAACCAGAGGTTTGGTTTGCGTCAATGGATCATTTACGATGAGGATTCACAGTTTCTTAGTCACAATTCAAACAATTTGTTTCAAAGTTCGTTTCCTTACTCACAGAACAATTGAGGACATTACAAATGAACAGTCCAACTAGGATCATGTAATACATACATGTAACAAATTGAAAGTTGATTTTATACAGTGTCTTAAGGGAGATCATCCCTACCTAAATCTTTAAATGACAAACAATGAGCAAAGGTTGCCTCAATTCAATAGCCAAACAATCCTACAGGCAAACAACATCGGCACAGAGGGCAGGAGGTGCTTGTGATCAGCCACTTAATGATTCAATGAGAGTGATACACATGAGAGCATGTTGTGCAAGCAGCTTCAGAGCCGACGAGAAGATGGTTCAAACAAGTTGCACGGAACAAATCCTCGGAGCCCATATAATTGTCAATCTTAATTTTATTCAAGCATGGGATTGGTGGTTTGCAAGCTTGCAACAATTGATCGAAAGGTTCTTCAAATGAATCCCAAGAGGTTGCTTCATCATCATCTACAAGAATTCCAGTTGTCAGTTTAAATTTGATGATCGCTCTGCTCTCGTCGTCCGTCTCGCATGGCTCTGATGCGACAATGCACAAGAGGCATTTGAGTTACATGGAAACATATGATCTCAAGTAAGTCTTCTCTATCTTCTGAGGATAATGGGATGCCTATGCTGTCCAATATCAGTTCAGTGCATCGAATTTGTTTAAAGGAAAACAATACAGTGTCCACGCATGGCACTTGGAATTTTACCCTTGCCTTAGGTTCGAAGCCATGTTTTATTTCTCTGACAATGATGAAATTGATCACCATCTCTTTGGCAAGAAAACTCTTAACAGCATAATCATAATTCCCCATAATTATAATTATATTTCTCTTATCATGAAAGAGAAGTAAAAAGTCAAATCTGGAGAAAATAAACTCAAATTCAATTTGTGCCACAACAATTTACTTCACTCTTTGAACTTTGGAATCTACCTCACGTTTATAAGAGCGAATTTTATTGAGAATTTGCCATATCAGAAAACAAAAAAGAAAAATACAAAGAGAGAAGGAGAAGGTCTAGAGGTTTAAGAAAGGAACATTTCAATAGTAGTTGTCTTTTACAAACAACGTAGAAAGCATACTTTTTAGGGTTAATGCTAAAGAAAATATACTAAAATTCATGTCTTTATTGAGTAAACTAAGGATCAATCATCCTTAAGGCAACTTAGAGCGACACATAGGGCACGAAGTTCTCTTCATCACCCACTTAACTATGCAATGACAAAGATACACGTGAGAGCAAGCAGTGATTGCAGCTTCAGACCCAACAGGAAGATCTTCTAAGCAAATAGCACAACATGACCCTCCCTCAGAACCCAAATTCTGTGTGATTTTCACTTTCTTCAAGCATGGAATTGGTGGTTTACAAGCTCGTAACACAAGACTAAAAGGGTCAACTAAATCCCACGTGACCGCCTCATCCTCATCAACATGAATTCCAGTCTTTATTTGACACAAGAGTTTGCTTGTGCTCACAAACACAGGGCACACAATCATGTGGTCAGCTTCATCAGGGAATGAACTAGCATGGAGAGATATGGATTCAAATAGTCCAGCTTGTACTCTTGATGGTAATTCCATGCCCATTCTCCTGTACAATTCTCTGTGTGCCTCTTCTTTGAAGTATTTCATCACCAAATCACGGCGTTTCATGGTCAAAGCTGGTACTCTGTTCTTGGCTTCTAAACTATCCTGTGATTCTTGGGCAATGATGAATTGTATTTTTATCGTTTTGGCAAGAAATTTGTATGAACTGAGAGAAGATATTGGAGGTTCCATCACCAGGGCTGTGCTTCAACTGCTTGACAATGTTGAAGTGTTGAAGAGACGTAGATTGTTGGCATGAAGTAGTAGCGTTTATGTAGTACGTGGATAGTATCTAGCTCAAAGGAGTTGAAGCAAATCCTTTTCCCTTTCGGATTCGGACAAGCTAGCTTTAAATAATATCCCAATTCCCATGGGCTCTAGGATTTTATTTATTTATTTTACATTTTGTTTTTTGGTTCCAGTTGATATATTTAGAGAGTGAAATACATTTTGTTTCAAAAACTAATTATTTAATCTCAATATTTTGAAATCTATTTGTAATTTAGTCCTTTTTGCTCCCTTTTAATTTATTTTAATATTTTGTTTCAAGAAATAGAAAAAAAGAAAAAATATGAAAAGATTCATGAGAAAGTAAAAGATTTTATGAAATAAAAATATTTAAACATGTTCAATACTGATTAAAGTACTACATACTAGTTTTTAAAATAAGGAGGACTAATTAATTTGTTTCTTGAAATTAGAGAGACTAATTTATAATTTACTCTTTATATATATATGGAAATTTTTATTTATTTATTTATTTTTTTATGAGGGTTGTTTAGGGCACAAGGAACTACAATTTATATGTGGCTAGCGTATCCTAGCCCAGAATCAATAATGGCCCAAAGCCTTAATATAATCACTAGTAACTCTTTAATACCCAAGCGATTCACAATTAACAACCTCATAGCACCATTCATTAATACAACAGAAGAAAAGAATGTCGACAAATCTTATTGACTTTGATTGATATAAACAAGCTAAATCATCCGAGTACAATAAAAATTTAACAATATAATCATAAAACATTTCGATTTAAAGAATTAAATCAAATTAAAAAACAATTCAGAAATCTTGTTCTTGGTAACAAAAATCATCCTATAGGCAACTTAGAGCGACACAAAGGGCAAGAACTACTCTTCGATAGCCACTGGACAATGCAATGGCAATGATAAAGATGAGAGCATTTAGTAGTAGCAGCTTCAGACCCAATAGGGAAATCTTGTAAGCAAATTGCACAGCATAACTCTTCATTCTCACAACCCAAATTTTGCTCAATCTTTACTTTCTTCAAGCATGGAATTGGTGGCTTGCAAGCTGGTAACACGGGGTTTTCAGAGTTTTCTACTAAATCCCACGACACAGCCTTGTCCTTGTCAACATGAACTCCAGTCAAGATGTTGAACCGGATATCAAGTGGGGAGCCTGGTATCAAAATGCACACAAATAGGTGGTCAGTTTCACCTTGCAGTTTCCGAGCTTGGTCAGAGATGGCAGATTTCAAAGTAGCTTTCAGGGCTGAAGATAGTCTCATGTCTTTGTTCTTAAACATATCCATATATCTACGATTCCTCACCACCAACTCAGAGAGTTCCATCAGGAATTGTTGTCTAGTGATTTGTAAGCCAACATGAGATTCTCTCACAATAATGAACTCTATAGTAATCTGTTTGGAAAGAAATTCCCTTGAATAGAGAGAAGATGCCGAGGATTCCATGAATCCCATTGAACAGAGAGAAGATGCTTAGGACTTCAAGATTTTGCTTGACAAACTTGCTGGAGTAGGAGAAAACATGCAAAAGAGAGTGTGAGAAGCTATTGGCCTAAGGTGGTCTTTATAAAGACAAGGAATTTGAGGTAATCCATGTCGGTCCTGGATTCCGAAAGGAAATAGGTACCAAGCTGTCAGAAAAATAGCCGTTGGCCTTTTCTTCTAGGTTGAGTTTCCTAGTTAAAATTAATGCCCAATTTTGCTATTTTGATTTCATAATTCTACTAACTTTTATTAGATTAATTTTCATATTCTTCATATTAGATTTTAAACCCCAAAAAACTTTTTAAGCGATCTGCGTTTAACCAATCCAACAGTCCAGTATACACTATACACCATCCTTTGGACAGGGTGTCATTACTGACAAAGAAAACGTACGTGTATGGGATTTGAAGCCATTATTGTCCAAGAAAACGTATGTGTTTCCAGGATTAGAAGCCATTATTGTCCAAGAGAATGTATGTGGTGTTTCCAGGATTAGATGACACGGATATAAGCCACTAATCAGGATAAGCCACAATTCGGTTCTGGCACCCGAGCCATTATGCCAAGAGGAACTGTTAATCCCCCAGAATTGGTAATGGGTGCAAACATTTCACATAATTAACAGCAATAGACAAGCAGTTAAGGCATAATTAACACCATAAACACAACAAAAGATGAGATTAAAAATGGGATTAGAAGCTCAGTGGAAGGAGAAGTCGTTTAAAAAAGAGAGCTCACGGCAAGTATTTGAGTACTTGTCCACTGCTCTTCAACACATCCAAGTGCTTAACCTCATCATTGCAACCAAATCCCTTCTACCGGAAAACCCATTAAGCCAAACAAAGAATTGAAAAATTTTATGGAAAAAAGATTTGATAAAAAGGGCTTCAGTGTGTGTAACAATCAGATCGTTGATTTGATAATCTCACTGAAATCCGCTAAGATAATTTATGTTATCATCATAAGCCCAATTGACCAAAAAAGACACTTTTTTTTCTCTCAGAAAACACAGAATTAAAAAACAAAAACAAAAACAAAGAGGATGGGTTAGAGGGGAATAAGAAAGCAAACAAGAAGGGTGCTCAGACAGCCAAGGGTTAGTAATCAAGTTCCGGGAGAAGAAGCCCAGATCAGAAACTCTAGTCCACAAAACAATTTGCTTTCATCACTGCACTCTTTTTTCAAAAAAAAGACAACATCAAAACCAAAATAGCAAGACCTTTTTGCACTAAAATACCATAAAACATTGGCAGAAAACATGTAAAACAATAAGGAAAAAGGGGTAAAAGAAAGAACCCAAGATGGGATTTTGAGATCTAAATGAGATGGGCAGGCAGAGAGAGAAACAGACGATATGAAGTCGTGAGGGTTTTGTTGTATATATAGGGGCTGTAGTCAAGTGTTTGGTGTCATGGAAACTAGGGTTTCAAAGGGTTTGTGTTGTATTTGGGTTGTAGGGTTTTAGTGTATCTGTATTTGGGCTTTTGTTCGGCTCCATAATTTTCGATTAGAGTAAGGTATTTCTTGGGCCGTAATTTTTCAATTAAATCCCAGAAATGGGAAACTTTTTTATATGGAATAATGGAAATTATTTTCTTATTGAATTCTTTGGCGATATTCTCCTATCAATTTTTGTATATCGAAATTAATTTTTCTTCAAATGGTTTTTATAAGTTATTGTATTTAGAAAGAAATTTCTTGCCATTTATATCGAATTCCTTTTTCTATTTTTATTTTTTGCCTATAAGAAAGTAGAGAAAATAATTAAACTATGTCAATTTGTATCTTTTTTAAGGGACAAAAAATAAATAATTTTTGTTTTTAAGGATCAAACAGAAAATTGTAGGAGAGAAGAGGACCAAATGTGTCATAGTTAAGGAGTAAGAGTTAATTTCTATTTCTGAATGGTTAAACTTGCTAATAGAAAGAAGGATTAAATTTTTAACTTTTTTTAGGGATTAAATTAGAAATCTGTAAGGAAAAGGGATAGAATATACTATATTACTAAGAGGAAGGGGAAACTTTTTTAACCTTAAAGAAAGAAGTATTTAAGAGAAAAGTGTATTACTTTTTTAATCTAAAATCCAAGATTTAATGAAATCATCAGTTGTAATATATATAACATTTTATGTACTTTGTCCAAGACAATAATATGTATTATTAGAGTTAATAGCATAGTTTCAAATCGCATATATAATTGCAAAATATGATCATAATCTTGATTGTAAATTATAATAATACGTAAAATAAGAGTCATGGTAATCGATGCGATGAATACATTGATATTTTATAATATATTTTTTAAAAACTAAAGAATCAATTCTTTTTGAAACAATAAAATAACGGACGTTGTTTATGTTGTTATTTATTAAATAATGATCATAACAAGTCGTTATCATTATATAATATCATTATTTGTATGAATCGAAGTTATGCAATTATAACGGTGAAAAACAGTAAGGATCTTGATCAATTCTATTAAGTAACGATTATTATATTATATAATTACAGTTATTTAAAACTATGGTCAGAAAAATGAGGTGAAGGAATATTTTTACACTCTAATTCTTCCTAGTTTCGAGTATGAGAAGGTGAGAGTGAGGTTCCAAATTATTCACGAGGGCTTGATTATTGACAATTGACTGACATCATGATGGGCATGCACAATTAGCTATATAAGGAATTTTTCTCAACAGCGTAGTTTTTAGGTGAAACTTCTTATACCAAGGTTAGACTAAAGAGTTTTGCACTTCAAGTTACGTCACGTTCAAGTCATTGTAAATAGGTATCCAATCTGTTCAGGAAAATCCAATCTGAAATTAACTTCCTTAAAGTTTATAGTTGACAAGTTTATATATGAAGTTTCGTGATAGCAAATTTGGGTTAACTTAGCAGATTTTTATTAACACAAGTATATATATGAAGAAAGGAACATTACAATTACAGGCTAATTATTCACGCCAACAAAACATAACCCTTCAAGAACAAAAAACACACTCCATCAAGATCCCCTACAGATCCTTTATTTTCTCTCAAACAACCAAAAAAAAAAAAGGCTTGATACTTAGCCTTAGCTATTAACCAAAGCACATTGCTTCCTAATCTCACCGTCGGAGCCGGTTTTAACATTATTCCTGCCCATTTTCTCCATGGACATTGAAAATTCAGAATAAAAATCAAGTGAACCCTGAAGTAATTGGTTGATCGTAGCCAATGTATTAGAGGTTGTGGTCAAGGCAGCATCTGATTCAAATAAACCTCTTCTTTTAAGTAAGAGTGTATAGTAGCTAAGATCAAATGTTTTTCTGCTTCCAGGGTCCATCTCAACTTTGGTAGTGTTATCATTAATACTTTTGCACTTTTTTGCCTTTAAATTCGTGGCGTATTCGGCATCTAGAGCTGGATCTTGATCACCAATTCCAGTAAAATTGTACAGCCGGTTCGAAAACGATGAACAATGAGCAAGGCCAATGGTATGAGCTCCTGGAAAAATTAATTTGGTTAGATGATCAATAGTTCAGCATTAATGTAAGAATATCTCACATAATGAAAATGTTAGAGATGGGACATACCAGAAAGCACAACTAGGTCTTTCAAATCAAGACCTTGGTTAGAAAAAACTGTTTGTAGACTGGTGAAGTTGGAAGAGGGAGGTGGGATGTTGGACATGGCCTCCGAGAACTTTGAAATCAAACCGTCTCGCCGGCCAGTTGGAACTCTCCAGGATGGACCTCCCTGCCAACATTAAAAGCAAATTTATCTGTGTTTTTCTAGCAATGGATGATAGTAGAGAAGAGGGCCTTTTTTTTTATTTTTTGTAATTACATACTGTGGCTACTATACTGTCTCTTGCGACCAAGGTAAGAATATCTGCACAAGACACAATTCCAGGACATTCAGCTTCAACTAGGCTTTTCACTCTGTCAATGAAGTCAAAGCCTCTGAGCGTTAGATTTGGAGTTGCTGCCTTTTCGGGTTGTTCGCCGGAAGTTGTGTTCAACAGCACAGATGCATCGCAACCCTGACACAAACATTTTCCTCTCATGTTATTTCAGAATCTTAAAAATCAACATATCCAACATTCTACAGTAGAATCATGAGGAAAAAAAAAATACATAGCAGAGAGTTAAAAAATGCAGTAAATACAAACCCTGACAAAGCAATCATGGAAATGCATTCTGAGAAAGGTTGCAGCCAAAGAAGGAGCATTGTGGATGTGCTGGTTAACAAAGTCTTGCACAATCTTCTCAGCTTTTGGGCAGCTATTATCATAAAAACCCATCGTTAGTTGAGCTTCAGTTGAGCCCACAAACGCTAAAAGACCAATGATTAGCGTCCCAAAACAACCAATCTTTCCCATCCTGATTGTTTCTAGGTTTTTTTTTTCCTTTTCTTTCTTTTCTCTTTTTCAACTTTCTTAAATACCGTACATGTAGATTGCTGTACACAACTCCTAGTAGTTCGTTTGATGAAGCTACTTCAATTCTGCAAGCAATCCCAAACATGAGAAAATATTTATAGCCCTAGATTTGTGAGAAAATATTTTTAGCCCTAGATTTGTGCTACAAGCTGAGAAAAAAGTTGATAAAAACAGCACATCTAGTGTAAATATGATAAGAAAATGATAAATACAGTACATCTAGCTAACAAACATGTGCCATCTTGTATTATTAGACATATTTTAATTTGAAGTTGGCAGTGATCAGTTAGGCTTGCCTCTCCAGAATAAGTGAAGTAAGACTACGTGAAACCCCACACACATCATCAAGACCTTTCATTTGATCTATAGACGATGAAGTTTCCTTGTACTGCATTGATCTTTCGGTGAAAGGAAAGTCGTGGCCTCTTTTCGACCCGATAGATATTTCTAACAATAGCTGCATCAGCAGATGCGTCTTCATATACACATCTATGTATGTGTTTTCATTTGGTAGGTATAATTTTTCTTGGAATGGAATGCTGCAGTATTATAAGGTTAAAAAAACATAGCTTGTTCACCTGCTCTATGGCTGCTATGTTATACTGTTTTCCCTTTTCGGATAACTGCTGCCACCCATGATGCCAGTTGAATAATAAAGCATATAAGTGTTGTCAAGTAAAGAATTTGACACTGAAGAATGTGTAAGTATGAATCCACATAAAAAGTAGCAGACAGAGTGACGGAAGATTACAGGGAGAAGATTGATGACAACAGGATATCTAGAATGATTTAGAAATGATCTTCTAAAATTTATCTTCTACGAAAAGAACTTTTCAGAGGGTCAATACTGAAATGCCTAGGGTCAAGAGCAAATTTGGTAAGTCTTTAGCATGATGGGTATCAGCTAGGTCCTATTCTTGTACGTTGGGGATAGTTTTTCTCAGGCTGGAAGCAGTTGGCTGGATCAGGGTTAGCCTGTTTGGTATCAGTCTTGTATAACGGGGTTCTATTACGTATCCTTGAGGAATCTCAGATTTTGTCATATATTATAAGTAGGATTTTTTTTTCATATTTACACCCTTTTTTTTTAAATTGAGTAAGACTCTATACTCTTCGATCTTTTTTGTTTTAAACCTTTAATTATAATATTATTAATCAATGATTAACACATGATCTCTATTTTTTAAGATTTCTTATTCTATAATATTACGTATCAATTATTGATTGATGTTATTATAATAGAAGGTTTAAAGTAAAAAGTCTCGAAAAGTAAAGAGTCTCAATGAAATAAAATAAAAATCTAGAAATATGAAGTGTAAAATGTAAGAAAAATCCATTTTTAATACATCTTGTGCATCTGGTCTTACTTGACCTCTTTTTTTTCTTTGATTTTCAGTGTATCCCTAACCCAAAGACCTAGATTAATCTCTTGTTATTCAGTTAGACGCACAAGACTAACACAACTATCCAAAGAATTTTAAGCATACATAAAAACTTGAATTCAATATCACTTACTTAAGCAACTAAATTTCTTTATGCTTAAGCCAATCTTTTTGGATTTCTCACTTTTTTTAGATTGAAGTTGGCAGAAATTTAATTTCTAACTACAAACAGTTCATGCTCATAAACCTTTCTGTCAAACTTTTAAATTTACAATGCCAGAATCTGGTTGTGTACAACTTTTACACCTTATAAGTGGACTAGCCATTTACAGATAGGAATAGTTTATTGTTTCCCATCAACCTACAGACCATCATTTAATTCTTGTGCAATTAAGGATCCTCATGATCTCAGACTAATGGCCCTTCATTTTAGTATCCAAAGCCTAAAAGAGAGATTTTTTTTTTTTACAAGCCAATATACATCCGTGGTCAGTTGTAAGAGTTATAAGGAGTGGAACTTAATACCACCAACAATAGGGACTAATCTGATCACCACAAAAAAAAAAAAAACCGAGAAGCCAACTTGATCACCTCTCGTGCATGGAATGCAAATCCATGACCTCTTGGTAGATACCAAGATGCCACCAAAACCAAGTCAAAGTCTCTTTTTTAAAACCTAAAAGAGAGATGAACACAGTGAAAATAATTCATAGACCATCTTTTTCCGCCTATGGAGCGTACCATCTCCTTTAAAACTGTTGAAACAGCAAAAGCCAGCCATTGAATGGAGTAAATTGCATTGACGTTTATTAATACAGAAGCTTTATCACTCATCACCATATTTTTTCAAGCCATCAATTTTGTCTAGTCCACATTGTACAGCCAACACAGTCTTCCGTTCCTGGAGCGGAAGCCATTTGCTTCGCTTTACACCCGTCTCAAGGGAGTCATTTCTAATGCATATGTGGGTCAGGTCTGGACACAATGAGTACACCCTATATCATAGGTGTTTTCTGAAAAATTCACATGCGTGCAAACTGCTTTGATGATAGGATCACTGTCAACATAGTACTTTATCAGTAAAAATAACATGCAAAAGGGCATTGCCAGTTTATTTACACTGTGAGAGTTAATCAGTCTCGACAAATTGTCAAAAAAGTAGAAACACGAAATCCAAGAAAGACCTTGCCATGATTTCTGTAATCAGAAGGCTAATTATTATAGATTATGTCTAATATTCTAGTCTTTATTGGCCAAGCTTTATGCATGGACATGCTAATATGACTGTTAGCTTCGTATTCTATTCCAAAAGCAGATCAGCATGTTGTTGGTATTTGGAAAATCAGCTTATAAGTTATAATTTATTATTTAAGTGTCTTGAAAAGGGCACCGACGCATGATTAGATCTACTGGTTCCAAAGCTAGTAGCTATGTTGGCTTTTGAATAATTTAGCTAAGCAATCTTACTTTCACTTAACCACAAGTTGTTTTTTAGCACTTTTAGTCTCGAGATTCGTTGAATTTCCTGTACTATGTGTGGATGAGCTGTTTCTAGGTGATTAGAGTAATAAATTAGATGAAACATCAGAAAATTCGATTCAACTAGGCAACCGACAAGCAAACAGAACATGATTTTTTTTTCTTTATGGAAAAATAATGTGATCAGTTTCAAAAGAAATAGTCTTCCTGACATTATTTGACTAGCAATGACACACCCACGCGCACGCACTGCACACTCACGATCAGAAGATTCTTAGCTGTTCACAAATGCACACTGTTTTCTAATCTCTCCGGTGGTGCCGGTCTTGACATTGATTCTGCCCATTTTCTCCATGGAAGTTGCAAATTCCGCAAAGAAATTCTGAAGTGAACCTTGGAGTAGCTGGTTGATGAAGGACAGTGTAGCAGAGTTTGTGGTCAAGGCAGAATCAGATTGGAATAGACCTCGTCTCTTGAGTAAAAGAGTGTAGTAGCTAAGATCAAATGTCCTGAAACTTCCAGGGTCCATTTCTACTATGGTGGTATTGTCATTAAGACTTCTGCACTTCCTTGCCTTCAGATTGGCAGCGTATTCGCTGTCTAGTGCTGGGTCCTGAGTACCCACCACTCCGGTGAAATTGTAAAGGCGGTTCGAAAATGATGGACAATGTGACACCCCAATTGTGTGAGCACCTGAAACATCCAGCAGGATCATGATACAAATTGCAGTACGTAGCATTTCAAATCACATACAGAGCTAGGGAGTGGCATTTCCTTTAACTGTAGTACCTGATAGCAAGACCAAGTCTTTCAAGTCCAGTCCTTGGTTGGCAAAAAGTCTCTGTAGATTGGTGAAGTTGCTTGTTGGAGGAGGTATATTGTTCATGGCCTCTGAGGATCTTGAAATCGTCCCGTCTCTTCTCCCTGTCGGAACTCTCCATGATGGACCACCCTGTTGAAGTTCAAACAGAGGGATTCAGTGCTTCTTTTGCCCAGTAATCAGAAAAATTAGTTGGTTTTGATTTGTTTTTAAATCCTTACAGTGGCTACAATAGCATCCCTTGCAACCAAAGCAATAACATCAGCACAAGAGACTACACCAGGGCACGCTGCTTCCAGCAGGCTCTTAACAGCATCAATGAAACCAAAGCCTCTCAGTGTTAAATTTGGAGTTGCCAACTTTTCAGTTTGGTTATTGCTTGAAGTTGTGTTCAGAAGCACAGATGCATCACAACCCTGAAAACAATCGAAACTAAAGGAGGTTCAAAGATGTGTAAGGTAAAAATGTAGAGAGTCACAGAAAGAGTGAAGACACAAACCCTAACGAAACAATCATGGAAATGCATTCTTATGATGGTTGCTGCCAATGATGGAGCATTATGGATATGCCTGTTAACGTAGTCTTGCACAATCGTCTCAGCATTTGGGCAGCTACTAGAATAAAAACCCATCTGCAATTGAGCTTCAGTTGACCCCATAAATACCAAAAGACAAAAGACCATCATCCCAAAATAACCCAACTCCCCCATTTTTTGTTAGCTTGGAAAAAATTCCTGTTTTTACTGCAACCTCACAAATGGAAGCCACTTATGGCACAACCTTGGATATGAGAGGTTATGCCACTTTAAGATTTATAGCCCTCAAATTTACGATGAACCGTAATGACCAGAGCAACCCAAAAAGATAGTAAAATGATGGGCCAGCTAGATAGCCAACTAACGCGGTAAGTGATTTAACGTATATTAATGTAAAGTAGGTGATTAAGAACATGATGATGAGTTATGTTTGTCCCTAGTTGATTATGTAAGAAAGCATCCGGTCTCTTGGCAATTACACATTACTCTTCAGTCATTTGGAATCCCTTGTTTCTTGCGAAGGGAAAATCAAAAGAAGAGAATCCCATGCTTCTTTGGAGAATTATAATCTAATAATTTCTGTAAGGTTGACCGAATATAAAACCAAATTGGTGACAATGGTAATGTTGCGACGTGCCAGATTAAAATACAAGGAAATGGGTTCGGTGGATATTGATCTTACGACATAGCATACCTAATTGCATTGATACAGCAAGAATGGAATCACTTTTTCACCTGCTCTCTGATGGCTAAAGTTATCTTAATTAATCCCCAACCGTTTACATTTCTTATCAATTATTGGGTACCTGCTGCCACCAAATGTATTGATCACAAGCAAAAAAATAAAATTCAAAGTTCAGCTCCCACATTTCCGTTTTTTGGAGATGAACTCTGATAAGTGGTTTACGATCAGTATAAACACGTTAATTCCCTTTTTGGTTGAATCTTAAACAAACTATCCACGTCTGAACTAGTGAACTTACGAAGAATTTCTTCATTTTTTTCGGTACTTATTCCTGGATTTAAATCTCAAAATGATAACGTCAAAAACAAATCTACCTAACGTAAGTAGTTAACTCAAAGTTAGAATCCCATCTTATTTTAAAAAGAACACACATGCATACAAAGGAGCATTAGCGTGTTGCAAAATTACATAGAATATGATTCAGTAATGATTATGATAAGCTGTCGGTCGCAATTTTTATTGGAGAGAATCAAGGAATGTGTCAGGGCATTCACACAGCATCGTAATGGGGGTAAGAATGACTTTGAGGGTAACAGCTAGAGAGAAAAAATATCAACATACAGGTCCACATAGTTCAAGCAAACCACTGGAAGCAAGCTTCATGTCTCTATCAATCTTTTCTATCCATTTTCTGTCTATAATTCTAATCTTGCCTTATGTCACAGGAACTGGAGAGTGGGGACAATAAACATACGAACCCGCATCTGCACATGTTGCATAAAACAAGCCAAAAGTACTGAAGCTAATGCGTGGAAGCTAGGAACTGTAACTTTCTACTAGGGCACCCTCCTTGATTTGTACCAAATCAGCTTGTGCCTCAAGAATTTGGGCTCCCTAGATTTATTTCCATGAATGTGCTTTTCTTTATGGTGGATTGTCTCAATGGTGGGATGCTACTCTTCACCGTTTCTTGGATCTGCATTTAGACTTAGGAAACAAGGGATAGGGCTGTCAGCTGTTGGGGTAACTTTATTCCTATGTAGGATTACCTAAAAAGATCACCCTAGGTAAATGCCTGCTCAAAGCAAGATGAATACCTTTCCTTACTTCCAAGATAAAATAATAAGAATCAGAAAAAGAAAAGGTCTATACTTTAAGAACAAACTCCATGCAATTCAAATATTGTGAGTGCTTTACAAGGACGAATGGCTTTTGTTAGTTCTTTCCTTCAGAAGGCAGAAGGCACATATGTCTCTGCACGTACTGATATAATATCATCACCCCAAATATAGACATAGTTCATCAGGCTTGCACCACTACCGTTAATTCCAGCCCACTAGCAACCGACAAGCCGTTAGGTTCTTATGTTCTGATCAGATAACCCAACAGTTGGACTGGCAGGTATACATCCAGGAAAAAAAGGCTCAATTAAAGAGCGAAATTTTCAGCAGCACAAAAGAAGTGTACCAACATAAAACGATATTGAACCAAAATTGAACTGTATTACATACATGCATATAGAGGTACACAACAATCTTAATGAATTCTGTGAACGATTGATGATAGAATTGTACAGATAAAGAGTGGTATTTGCTTGACATGATTATATAGAATGACCAACCAGTCCGCAGGATAAGGTTGGGAACAATGGTCCTTGTTCTCATCATCAAACAAGTGCTCCCTTAAATGCCTTTCCCTGGCAAAGTAGTTTATGGTACAAAAGAGGGAAATTTCCTAACATTGACAGACGACAACAACAAATAGCCAAAAATTGAAATTTTGTACCTCATTTATGAAATTTAACTTTTTCAAATCTACTTTTATCATTCTTTGAACTGCCATTCCCTGCGGCACATGGGACAATGTGCTTGTGCAGTCTGTGAATTCACCCATTTCAAGATGCAATGAAGATGGAATGCATGGTTGCATGCACCCCAAACTGCAAAAATATGATTAACAATAAAGATCATTAGTTCCCATCTCATCACATCACACCAACTTAAAACATGTTTAATCATTTACCAAATGTTTTTTTCTCTGGGTCTACAGAATGGTTCAAACTGAGACCCTTAGGGATGAAGATACACAACCAACTGAACCAGCTATTTAGTGTAATCCTTTCCCTAATTGATCAATGAAACTTTCATACAGGGAAACATCATTGACAAAGGAGGTACAAAGAGAAAGATAAGAATGCAGAATTCCAGCATCTGGTTAAAATATGAGCCAATATAATGTGTTTCATTGCTAACACCATATAACATTTCGAAGTCCAGCGCATGACAAACAAGAAAAGAATGTTGGCAGTTTCACTGAAAGAAGAAACTAACAATAGGCTGCACTGAATTTTTGATGCATGAAACACAGGGAACCACAAGGCTAATCTAGGCCACCTAAACGTGTTATCAGGCTTCCTACTGGAGCTCAGGTCCAGGGTTAGGGATGACTATATAATCAAGCCATGCCAGAGTGGTTCCACTGAATTACAAGACTGAGGGGTCGCCACGAATTGGTGATGCAGGACAGCTTAGGGGCTGTTCTGGATCTGATTTTTGGAGGCTGTTTAGGAGTGTTTAGGATTGTATTGAATTAGGTTTCAGCTGGAATATGAGGAAGTAGGTGGATCTGCATTGATAGAGTTGTAGAAGTCCAAATCCAAATCCAATTAGGACAAGGATTCCTACACCTCCAACATAACTATTCCTAATTAGAATAGGAAAACCTTTAACTATTCCTATTTTAGAATAGGAAAACTTAATAACTTAGGACTAATAAAATACTTAAACAAAAATACTATAATTTCGGATTTTCCAGCAGATTTGAAATTACTAAAATTCCCTTGTCAATTATTCAAGTTTTGCTTCCTTTATTTTCTGCATCAATTGGTTTCGGGAACATCCATTGTGCTTTGGCATCATCTCCATAGATAACTGCCAAATACATGACCTTTTGCCTATCTCAGTTCCAAGGGACAAATAGTCTGACATATGGGCTGTGAAAATTTACATGGAGTACCAGGCTGACTGTTCAATTATTTCTTGAAACTCAAGCTCACTTGGAATAATAAATGTGTAGAGACCTAGGAATAATATGGACAAATCCTATTTAATAGTCATGCTGTTGCATAATAGTTTCAATTTATAACAAGTGACATGTGCACAGGACCGCACTAAGAGAATGAATATCCCTGCAACTCAAACTTATAGCAACTCGAAGGAAACAGGGAAAACAAACTACAATGAATGGTTCAATGGGATGATAATTCAGATGCAAGCAGTTGACTAGAAATTTAATAAGCAAATCTAATAAGAGGGTCTTAAACTACCTAGCATGAACCATGCAACATAACAGATTCAGTCTTCAAGAACATTTTTCCTTTCTTAAAACCATTGGAACATTGGAACAGAGGGGACATGTAATGAGACGAAAACAGACTACAATAAGAAGCTTTTAACATTTGGCTACAGAGAAACAGTATTGATTCACGGGTGCAAGAAATTACCAGGAAAAAACGGTAAAGAATAAGAACATTTGAAATCATGAATTGCAAAGATTGATAACTTACTAAGCGGGCAATCATCTCCAGGGAGTTTACAATCAGGACAGCATCCATCAAAGGCCATCCTACATATCCCACATGTTTCGTCCTGGGCATCCCAAGTCCATGAACCAACAGCATGCCACCTATGAGTCACAAAAGAGACAAAATTATGCCTCTCACAAGATGAAAAACAGAAATAACACGATGGCCAACTAACATTGAATTAGTTTTGTAGACAGTAAAATAAGCTAAATCATGAAATTAAACCCAGCAGAGGTTTTGAATCCTTCAAAACCCTTTTTTTAAAAAAAAAAACAAAGAAAAAAAGAAACTTTAAGATTGCATAGCCTATATTATATAAATGATCATTATCAGCTTTAACAGAAAAAAGATGGCAGGAGATAAAGAGGCCATACTCTGTTAGAAAATCCAGTGCATATTCGAGAAGACAATGAGTCAAGGAAAACTATATTTTCAAAAATCAGGGTAGGAAGTTAATTCCATGGCATAAATATTCATCCCAAATGCTAACAAATAACAACAGAAAAACCTTTACTTTACAGAAGATTTCTAAAATTTATTCCCAAGATAAATGTCGTATTTCAATATAAACCTTCATCATTTCTCAAACATTGTTATTCAAAAAAAAAAAAAAAGTGCCCTTTACTGCTAGAAAATCTTATAATTTTGGATTTGAGCTGCAAAACTACAATGAATGACAAAGGAATGCCATTTCTCAAGGTCATCAAATTTATCTATAAAAATTAATACATAGTTCACTAAAACCCCAAAAGCAGCAAGCCACAAACTTTTTCAATCTAAAAAAAACCCATTAAAAAAAAAAATCAACGACAAAAATTTAATCAACATATTGACCAAAAAAAGAAGGATACGTAGCAGCTTCACTTTCATTGTCTTTCTCCTGCAAAACCAAATTTTATGACATTAACATTAACAAATCCGAAGCAGCAGATAATTACATACATATGAAATGATATCACAGGGGAAAAAAAACCCATTTCAAAGTTCATTAAGACGAGAAAAAGAACACATTCACAAACTATAAAACCCATGTCCCCAGACATCAAAAGATTGGAACTTTAAGCTAAAACCAGTTGAAAAAACATTGAACTAAACTGACCCACAAATGGTAACTGATATAAAACTAGTTATACAGAACTAATTACTACATTGACTATCTTAAAGAAAAAAACTTTAAACATTTTGTTACGAAATTTGAATCTAAATTACCGTGGAATTCAAGAAATAAAGTAAACTAACCTTTCTTGGATTACTGAATGTGGAATTGAGTGATAAAGGGGAGATTTTGAAGATAATAAAGCACACGATTTTGATTCAAATTTGTAGGGAACGTGAGAGGGAACACTCACCCTTCGGTTTATCTCACCTAGTCCTTTTGTTTCTGTTATGTGCTATTGGTTTGTTTTTAAAACTGGCCTAAGGCCCAAATCCTTGGGCTTTTTAAGCTACGATTCTTTTAAATTTTAAAGATCAAAGAATTATGGATCCAATTTCCATATACTCAAATGAAAGATTAATAGTCATATAAATAAGAAGCGTAACAGAATAAATCTCAAAACAACAAGAATGGGCACAGCTTTGGAACAATTTTTTTTTATTATTTTACACCTAACCCTTTGCCATGATATCAAAGATTTTATTTCATCATGCAACTTGTAACCTAGTTTTGTGGATCTTCTATCTCACATGAGCTAAGATGGGTCTGGTTTCTGTGATGGCTTCCTCTCTTCTTCTTAAGCTTACAAGCAGTCTTTGAGCTAATATTACGAAAATTGTTTGGTTTAACTGTTTAAAATTCTCTATTTAATCAATTACATGCTATGATTTAATCAGTATTATATATCATATTATTGATTCTTTACTGTGATGAAAAATGGTTAATTTCTACATAGAGTACGACTAATAACCCAAAATAAATAATCAACAATACCCACCTGATCTAGATAAAGGCAAAGGCTTAAGATAGAATTCTCATGAAAAAGAACGAAATATTTGATTAATTTAGAGAGTCAAAGTTGACGCTAACTTATTAAATAAACTAAAACTAGACAGTTATTTTAATCAGTTTTTCCTCTTCATATGAAGTTATTTTGAAAATTCTCCAACTGTTAAGGGCATTTGACTCATTTTCTCTTAATTATTTTCATATTTTGTTTCATTTTGGTCCCTAAAGTTCAGTTGATGTTACTTTTCAGTCTCTAAATGAAGAAGAAAGAGAGAATTGAGTATGAAACACCTCTCTAGATAGCTATCTTGACAAAAGAGTAAGAGATTAGTATGAGTTTTTGTACCTGAGATACCCTTATAATATTATATTTAGCTTACTTTTTCAAGAAACACTGCACTTTATTCTCTTCAAATCTTGTTAATTGAATAACTAAAACTTTATTCAAACTTTTAATTTATTGCCTCTACAGATATCCATTAGTTGAGCCTCTCAATGTCGAAAAGAGTTTTCAACTTGAGCTCATTGGCGTCCAACAATGGTGTTCACCAAAGAGGATTCACTGGTGCAATGACACTTATGGTCAGATCCACAGGTGCAAGATGGACAAGAAAAGCAGCTATCCCCTTGACAGTCTGAAGGTTTATTGCAACGGAAGGTAACTATTGGACCTCTTGCTGCTCCCAACTGTGAACCTAAAAACACCATAATATTTATTTACACAATGTTAATCTAATAAATATTAATCAATTCTCAATATGTATAGTAGAAAAGAAAACTATAGAAAACAAGATAATTAGAATGAAGCAAATGTAGCAGTTGATAGGGAGAGACTAACAAGTTGCAATGGTTAATAGGACGAACAAAAAAACCAGCTTGGATGAAGATTTCTCCATTTTTTTCTTTCACTTTTTTTGGGTGGTGAGGAAATGTTATAAACTGCTTGTTGATATTGCATGAACTGATCAATATGCATTGCATGGATTCTTCTTTGATGCCATTTTATATAGATGCGATTGCATGACTGTAAATGGAAGTATCTTAGTAGTATAAATGCAAGTTGAATTTTGGTGGATTACATACCTTTAATTTTGGTATGCAAGTGACACTTAGACTTCATGTAGATACACTTTCCCAAAAACATGATCCCGCTTTAAAAAATTGGGATTCCTTTACATGAAAAATTAAATGGAGAGAGACGGGGGATTTTTAGTTTTAATGAGTAATGGTTAAATGGTATTTTTTTAACTTATTTTTAGGTTTATTGTTTGTTTAGTTATTTAAAATTCATCAGATTTTTTTTTCCGTTAAAATTCAATTTTGGCCAATCATGACACATGGTAAGATGTCGTTAGCTAGTTAGAGCTTGTCATATGTGCTTATATGACATATTAGGATTTGAAACAACAATATAATATAAAAGTAGAATTCTTAAATTGAACAAAAAAAATAAAAATTTAAGACCTCAATAAAAAAAATAGAATTATATGTTGTCTCTATATGCGCAAAACACTTTTTTTAGATAAAAACAAATCTGATTATGTTAGGAAAGAGAAAATATATACTTTTCCTAAAGATTGCAATTAAGGTCATAAATTATTTTGTTTAAATAAAATTTCATATCAATAGATGCGAGAAGAGATGAACTATATATGTTTCCAAAAAATTTAATAATTGATTAGGTATAAAAATAGTTATTATTACAATGAAGTTTGCAATTAACTTTGTATAAAAGTTTTGTACGATATATACACGCACAAACATATTTCTGATATAGAAAATGCACAAAACTTTTCATT
The DNA here is from genome assembly GCA_963924115.1 of Dovyalis caffra. NCBI lineage: Eukaryota > Viridiplantae > Streptophyta > Magnoliopsida > Malpighiales > Salicaceae > Dovyalis > Dovyalis caffra. Next base: position 319,727 of record CAWUPB010000950.1, on the reverse strand, counting down.
TTCAAACGTCTTCCAATATCTCACAAGTCCAAAAATAATCTGCCACCACAAAATAATGGGAGAACAAACCTACAAGTTCAAATTAATTATTAATCACTTTTATGCAACAAAAAACTATCATATGGAAATAATATTACTAAAACTTTGTATCAAGAACTCAATTGGTTTTTTATTTGGGGCTTGAAAATCAAGCTAAGTATGCGTTGTGTGGATATATAACGAGTTCAATAATAAAGGTTATTTTGTATTATTGACTAAACTAAAGAGATAAATTTATTATTATTATTTTTTTAAATAGCAAAGGTATCATCATCAAATTGGTTTTGATACACTGTTTGAATCCCTTTTTTTTTTTATTTGTATGAAATATAAGATGCGAGGAGTATAATAGGAAATACAGAAAATATTCAAATAGTATGAACTATGAAGGAAATCAATATTTCTGTTCATAAGGAAAATGATGGAATTAAAAAAAAATGGTACAACCTCAACATTACAAAAAAAAAAAAAAAAAAAAAAAACATCCCCAGTAACCAATTTCTTTGCAAATGTTTAAAAAGCCAGTAGAAATAAACACAAATGCATGCAACTTTGTTGCAACAAATAAATCATGGTTAAAAATTTTTTAAAAAATATTCATTAGTTCACAGCAGCACAATGTTTCCTGATTTCGCCTTGATTGCCGGTCAGGACCCCAATGTAACCCATTTTCACCATGGATTCAGCAAAATCACGAGCAAAGGTGGATCCATGTGTACTTGACTGAAACTTGACATAGTCTCTTGTTTCAGCGTCATCAAGAAGAGCTGCATCAGATTGGAATAACCCTCTTCTCTTAGCTACAATGGTGTAGTAATCTCCATCGAAAGATTTGAAGCTTCCAGGGTCCATCTCAACAATTGTGTTCGTGTTTCCAGGCTTGCATTTTTTCTTCAACTGAGCAGCATATCTATGGTCCAATGACGGGTCAGTGTCACCTTTGCCTGTAAAATTGTACAGTCTGCTGGAGATTACAGTACAATGTCCAATTCCAATGGTGTGCCCTCCTGTAACCAAAAAATATTCCTGGTCAAAATATTGGCAATGTTGGTTGACATTGATCACCTCTCGCTTTTACAAAATCTACCTGATAGAACTGCTAGGTCTTTGACGCTTAAACCCTTTGCAGCAAATTGCTGTTTCAAGTGAGTAATGTTGGCAAAAGGAGACGGTAAATTGAATAAAGCCTCATTAGCAATCGACACTCTTCCATCTCTGCGTCCGGTGGGAACATTCCAGTACGGTCCACCAATCTGGAAGAGAACATTGATCTTAGACAGACATATGGTGCAGTTTATTAATGGAGAAAAAAATTTGTGTTGGAAAATTTGATACCATGAGGACTGCGTCACGAGCCACCAAGGCCAAGGTATCAGAACACGAAACCACACCAGGACACTTCTTTTCAAGTGCAGATTTTACAGCATCAATGACGTTGAACCCTCTCAAGCTTTTGTTCGGGATCGCGTCTTTCTCAGCTTGATTCTTCTTTGAAGAACTTAAGAGCACGGAACCATCACATCCCTGAAACATAATTTGTTAGCTCTATGTTTGCTTATGCAGCAAGGTAATAATGTTTAAAGTAACTGACTTACGATATATATTATGTTTCAAAACTGTGTAAATTGCACAGTAGTGTAGCTTAAGAGCTTACCCTGACGAAGCAATCATGGAAAAACATTCTAAGTAAAGGAGCAGCAAGGGTTCGATCCCTAGAAATGTATCGGTACAGGGTCTTATGGACAATAAGCTCTGCATCAGGACAACTTCTTCGGTAGAATCCTAGGTGCAACCCCCTGCATTAGCAAGGCCTAATAGGAAAAAAGCTAGAGTAAGTTGAAGAAAGAGAACTGAAACAAGCTTTTGGATAGCCATTATCTGTAAAGAGAAGTTACGAAGTTGTTCTTTAGGCTGAGATGATTTGGAACATAATTCTGCTTCCTTTTTGTAGTTAAGGTCAGGCCTTTGACAGTGTCATTGTACAAACTGTCATTTGATTAAACATGAATTGTTATTCTCGATATGATTAGGTCAAGAGTTTAAGAGCTGACTTGCAATATTTTAGGCAAAGAACTTTAAGATTGGCAATTGTTTATGGCTGATGAACTCAATTTTTATAGAATATGCTGCATAAATTCAACAAACCAGAGTTTGCATATGCGTTTTCTCAAAACCACTCTTGATCACTTTGCAGCTTGCACATTAGGGAAAATTAAATTTTATTACTTCGTGTTGGACAATAATATAAATCATATTCTGAAATCTCATCTAACAGTTTAATTTTTAGCTTGAAATGATTTTTTGACATGATATATTAAAGTTTCAATGATCAAATAATTACGAGTTCGAATCTCATCATCTTCACTTTCTTGCATCACCTTCACTTTCTTGCACTACTTGAGAAAATACGTTCAAGAACAATATAAATTAAATTCCGAAACCTTAATTGAGATAGTTCTTTGAATGGTTTCCTTTTGATTTTGCTACAGGAAATCTTCACGACAAAGTGAGGAGGAAGCTCTCTGTAATATGCTTGCACGTTCGCCCAACTTGCATTAAACGTATTGAATAGTCCAACTACAAGTACTTCAAAAATGGAAACATGCATGTAATGGGAGGATGGGTTGGTCTCAGACCATGGAAAGACTTAAAAAAGTGTTAGCTCAAAGAATCTTTAGCTTACACTTGTACGCAGATTGAAAAATCTCTACTTGCATTAAACATTCTCCCATTGGCCAGCCCACCAAAAACAATGAAACAAGATTTAGATGTTATTCTGCCCTTTCAGGATATTATAACAAGAAGTTGTTAAATATGTGAAATTAATCCAAGGTTTAAAGATTCAATCTTGCAGCGCATACGCGGTATTCTGCTACTCGATATAGCTATACTTGATTCGGAGAGAAATTTTATAATACACTAAGAGTAATTAGTGATATGTACAATAGTTATTCTATGGGCTCACTTTGAAGAGAAAGATAGACATACAAAAAGAGAGAGAGAAACGAAGAGAGAAGATAAAAAAATTTGAGCGGACGTGAAAATCTTCTTAGCATTTTTAATGGGTATAGATGTAATTTTTATCTTTTTTGATGTGTCTATCTCTCTCTTCAAAGTGGATCTATATAATAATTATTGTACATGACACTAGTTACTCTTGATATATTATAAAATTTCTCTAATTCTGATTTTCATTGTACCTTGTTGACTTTGAGTTATAATTGGCAAAATCATCGATTTCGGGAATTTGTAGGTATCCATGATAGCCATTTTAAAACAAACCAATACTATCAACAAGTTGTTGGCTTGATGGTAAGAGAACCGGTCTTCGTAGTGAATTTTTTCTCAATATATAAAGTTTGAATTTTAAAATAACTTTCATCAAAAGAAATTAAATTTTATCTTTTTCGAACATAATTAGTTATATCTCCAACGTAAGATTGAGATACTCGTTGGAAAAAAAAATACTCAATATTGATTAAGCAACGCTACATATACTAGTCATACTATATTGTTAATATCCACCTAAACCAAAAAAAAAAAAAATGCTTTAGTAAAAAGTGATTTAGTCCTGATAATTTGTTAATTTTTTAATCACAAACTCATAATTCAAAAAAAAAAAAAAGATTTGTTTAGATAGCTTTCTTGTTATTGTTTTAGTCCTAAGATTGTGATTTGTTTTATATATTTTATGGCTTAAAATATCATCAAAAACTCAATAAATGATTTCAATTTTTGTTATAATTAAGAAAGTTAAAATATATATTACAAGGAAAAAAAATATGTATAATATTCTAATTGAATAACATTATGAAACTTATGCGGAGATAGTATATGATAAATTCCGAATAAAAAATAAATTAATAAAAAACTCCTTTGGCATATATAGGATCGATTAAATATTTAATTGATTATGGGTGTTATCTATAATATATTCTTTACATGATCTGTATATATGAATATTAATTAGTTAAATTAATCAACAAACACATAAACTCTTAATCAAAAAATTAAAAGAAATAAAAGTTCGTATAAGATATATTTGGAGGCAAAGGATCGAATATCTATTAAAAAATATAAATAAAATGAAGGAAAGAAATAAGCAAACGCTTAATTATATAAAAAAGTTGAACAAATTAATTAAAACAACTTTTAAGAAAAAGAAGATAGAGCATATTAGATTTCATTGGGATAACTTAATCAATTATTTACAATTCAATAAAAGAATTCATTTTTTTTAAAATTCAAATCTTAAATTGAGATGGATTTTATTTTAAAAATATGGATTTTCTTTCATAATTAATTAATTCATGGTTGCTTATTTTCTTTGATACACAATTTATAATTTATTAGTCAATTTTTAATATTCTAAAATTTGTCTATCATATTTTTATGTTTATATTAATTAAATGTAGTGACTATTAGTCAATATTAGTAATTAACTTCATATATATAATACATGATATTTTTATATATAACATAAATTAATAAAAATTTCTTCAGAGTAGGAATAAATATTATATTATATTGAATTGGTGCAATGGTATATAAATCCTTAATTATAAAAAAAAAAGCAAAGAAAATGTTCTTAGAAGAAATAATTTACTTGTAATATAAAAAAGTGTAAAACTAATTAAACTATCTTTTATTTTAAAGATAATTTTTAATGCGAAAGTATTTTAAAAAAAAAGTTCATCTATATATTTAGGCCTCTTTCAAGCTAATGCCAAAGTCCCAAAAAAATGAACAAACAAAATCAATTATTAACAAAGTAGAATTTTCACTAAATATATTTGGCAATTCATATAGTTAAAAAAAAAAAAAAAATCATTAGAAGTGCTAAAACTTTTTTTCATGTTTGGATTGCTTCCCAATACCAATACTAACAGATAGAGTATTATTATTATTTTTTAAAAAAAAAAACTAAAAGAAATGAAGGTGAGACTATTCACTTAATTAGCTTCTCACCCAATTTCCCTATTCATACATTTCTTTGTTGCTTCTTGGTCCCTCTTCTTTTGAAAAATAAATTAATTAATTCATTTGCTTTGAAAACTAATTTTTTTGTCCTTTTTATTATTTGGCTATTTTTTTTAAGGAATAGAAAAAAAATAATTCTTTGAGAAATAAATTAATTAGTCCTTTTGGTTTGAAAACTAATTTTTATCCTTTTTACGATTTTTATTTTAAGAAATAGAAAAAAAACAAACAAATAAATAAAATATGAAAAAAAGACGTTTTATTTTTTTGAAGAAAATTAACTCATCCAATCAAGGATTTTAGTATTGTATAAAGAGACCATAAAATCCTATGTTGGGTTGTTTTAATGATCCTTATTCGTTCTCGGGTAATTGTATAGATTAATATGGGTGAAAAAAGAAATGAGAAAAATAAAAATAAATACAACGAAGGGAGGTAAAGATGGTTTTTAAGATAAGGAATTGGAAAGAGAAATGTGCAAATAAATTTCAATAATTCATAAAAGTGGTAACTAGAGACCTCATTTCTTTTTAATTTTTTAGGACCACCATATAGAATTAAGAAAATGATAAATTGGAAGATTAAAAAAATGATCTTAGAAAAAAAAAGTAAAATATGAAAAAAAAAGCTTTTATAAAATAAAAAAATAAATTATTCGTGATCAATATTGATTAAAAAATTAAATAATTTATTTTTGAAACCAAAAGAATTAATTAATTCATTTCTTAAAATGAGATGAACTAATTTATAATTTAATTTGCAATTCAGAATCTCTTTCATCGTAAATTAAGAATATATGGAAACCAGTTTTATAACTAGTCACCCTAAAAGAAAAAGAAATTACAACGTAGTAGGCTTCATTTCAGCTGTAACAAGATGGAGGTCATTGTTGTGGCTTGGCACATAAAATTCTCTTACAAGTTGGTTTGCAATCTGTTCATGTCTTCTTGAGGTTAAAAGAAAGATTCAACAACTCCCTTAAATGCCAATGGGCACAGCTTAAGTAATCTGACTGGCAGTATCCTTCTTGATTTCTACCAAGCAAGCATGAGCAGCAAGAAACATGCATCATGGCGTATATATTCAGAAAAGTGGAAGAAATAGAAAGAGATATTCAAATATTATGACGGAAATGAATTCTTATACATAAATCACTAAGTGAAATAAAGGTTACAATCTCAAGATTATGAAGTAAATCCTGCAACCAGTTGAGTGGCAAATGTGGGGGAAATAAAAGAACACAACGTACGTGCATGCAACCTTGTTGCAAACAATTCAGCAATGATAAAATCAAATTATAAATGGATTTAATTCATAACAGCACAATGTTTCCTGATTTCGCCTTGTTTGCCGGTCAGGACTCCAATGTAACCCATTTTCACCATTGATTCAGAAAAATCCTGTGCGAAAGTGGATCCATGTGTCCTTGACTGAAACGTGACATAGCCTCTTGTTTCAGAATCATCAAGAAGAGCCGCATCAGATTGGAATAGCCCTCTTCTTTTAGCTACAATGGTGTAGTAATCTTCGTCGAAAGATTTGAAGCTTCCAGGGTCCATCTCAATAATTGTGTTGGTGGTTCCAGGCTTGCATTTTTTCTTCAATTGAGCAGCATATCTAGGGTCCAATGAAGGGTCAGTGTCGCCTTTGCCAGTGAAATTGTACAGCCGGTCCGAGATTACAGTACAATGTCCAATTCCAATGGTGTGTCCTCCTGTAACCAAAAAATATTCCAAGTCAAAATATTGGGATCGATGTTGCTTGAAAGATGTACTTTTGTTTTGAAAATCTATGTACCTGATAGAACTGCGAGGTCTCTGACACTTAAACCCTTTGCAGCAAATTGTTGTTTCAGGACAGTTATGTTGGCGAAAGGAGGTGGTAGATTGAATAAAGCCTCTGTGGCAATTGACACTCTTCCATCTCTGCGTCCGGTGGGAACATCCCAATGTGGTCCGCCAATCTAAATGAAAAAAAAAGATCAATAAGCATAGGCATAGTGGTGCAGTTAATTAGTGGTAACAAATTTGTGTTTTATGAGAATATGATACCATTAGAACTGCGTCTCGAGCCACCAAGGCCAAGATATCGGCACAGGAAACCACACCTGGACACTTCTTTTCTAGTGCAGATTTTACAGCATCAATGACATTGAACCCTCTTAAGCTTTTGTTTGGGACCGCGTCTTTCTCAGCTTGATTCTTCTTCGTAGAACTTAAGAGCACAGAACCATCACATCCCTGGAACCAGAACTTGTTAGGTAACATTTAAAACAACTGATATAAGATAATATATTCCAAAAGAGTGTAAATTGAACAGCAGTGTAGCTTAACAACCTACCCTGATGAAACAATCATGGAAATGCATCCTTAGTAAAGGAGCAGCAAGGGTTCGGTCCATCGAAATGTATCGGTAAAGTGTCTTATGGACAATAAGCTCAGCATCAGGACATGCTCTGTGGTAGAATCCGAGTTGCAACCCCTGCATTAGTGAAGCCTGCAAGCAAAAAAGCAAGAGCCAGTTGAAGAAAAAGGACTGAGAATAACTTTTGAATAGCCATTTTCCCTTGAGAGAAGTTTTGAAGTTGTACTTTAGGCTGGGATGGTTTGGAGCAGAAGTCTGCTGGCTTTTTATAGTTAAGCTAAGCCTTTGACAGTGTCTTTGCACAAACTGTCATCTGATTAGTTATTCATTCCTCTTGTTGATATGATAAGATCAAGAAAGTAAGAGCTGACTTACAATATTTTTGTCAAATTAAAAGACTTTCTTATTGCCATTTGGTTATGGCTTCACTTCTTTGAGTTGTGCTCTATAGAATATACATTAGCCCTAAGTTTTTGTAATTTTTATCAAATAAGCTTCCACTTGTTCTTGGAAGAAAAAAAAGTACTTGTGGTTGATGCTGTAATCCGTTATTACACTATTGGATTAAGGAAGGATCAACAAGATCAAAAACTTGCATGCCAATCCCCCAGCCAAAGAAGGCTTTTTCTTTTTCTGTTTGTCTTTTTGCTGGATCTGAGTTCTTGTTACTTTATTGTGAACTGCACGTTAGCAAACAAGTGAGCAAGTGCATCCCCAAAATGGAAAAATTTACTTTTAGAATGAGTTGACCTAAACATCCCTAAAGAATGTGTTGGCTAACAGAATCTTAGCTACACTTAATCATTCAAATTAAATAGCCCAACTTGCATTAAACATTCTCCCATTGGCTACCCTTTACAAACTTTTCACATGTCAGTCACACATAGATTATAGATACTTTTCTGTGATCATTCAGGATATTGTAACAACAAGTTCTTAAGCAAAAAGAACTGATAAAAAAAACATAATGTTATATATGAACGCAAGGTTTAAGCAAACTGTAAAGCCTTGACTGGTTCTGATTTTCTCCACCTTGTTGGTCTTGAGGGTAAATGGCCAACTCATTGATTCCAGGTGTTGGTATGTAGTGCCAAACTAATACTCATAGAATAATTAAGAATTAATATTCCGACAAGTAGTAGGCTTGTACTCGTATTTGTGTTATTTCTAATTAAGGGAATTCTGATATCAGAGATTAGTTTTGAAGAATCTATGCATGGTAATTAACTCTGCTCCAACTTTTATTATCTCAGTTAAACCAGTAACTTGCATTAGTCCTTGAAGACAACAGAATGAAGCTCCTACGGATGTTTTCGTTCGGTGTCTCAGCGCATTATGCATTTGTAGGTTTTGAACCAATTAATTTTGAAGAAGCTCGCTCAAGAGGAAAGGTGGAGAATTGCTATGGATGAAGAAATGAATGCCATCCATAAGAACAAAACATGGGAATTAGCAACGCTTCCAACAAACAAGCAAGCCATTAGTTTTAGATGGATTTACAAAATCAAGAAAAGTGAAAGAGGAGAAGTAGAAAAGTTCAAAGCTCGTCTCGTTGTCAAAGGTTTCGATCAACAACATGGAGTTGATTATGAAGAAGTCTTTGCTCTAGTTGCTCGGTTAGAAACCATCGGATTGATTATGGCATTCGCAGACTCAAAATAAATAGAGAATTTATCAAATGGACATCAAATCAACCTTCTTGAATGGATATTTGGAAGAAGAGGTATATTTGCAACAACCTCCCGGCTATGTTGTCAAAGGAGATGAAGACAAAGTTTTGAAGCTAAATAAGGCCTTGTACGGCTCGAAACAAGCACCAAGGGCTCGGTACAGTCACATTGATGGGTATTTCGGTTAGAAGAAATTTGTTAAATGCCCACACAAATATGACCTTTATGTGAAGAAAAATGAGAATGGTGATATGTTGATTGTGTGCTTGTATGTTGATGACTTGATATTTATAGGTACTAATTCAGCTATGTTTGATGAATTCAAGAAGGAGATGGTTGCTGAATTTGAGATGACAGATTTGGGTTTGATGTCTTATTATCTTGGAATTGAAGTGAAGCAAGTTGATGAAGGCATTTTTGTTTCTCAAAGCAATTATGCAAGGAAGATTTTGAAAGAGTTCAACATGGAAAATTGTCAATCAATCTCTACTCCGGTTGAATGTGGAGCCAAGTTATCAAGGTTTGATGTAGCTGAAAAAGTGGATCCAACTTTGTATCGAAAGCTAGTTAGAAACTTGAGATTTCTAATATGTTCAAGACTCGATATCCACTATAGTGTTGGTATTATCGGTCGCTTTATGGAGGAACCAACTACCACTTATTTTAAGGTCGCTAATAGGATCTTGAGCTGTAATAAACAGGATTCACTTTATGCATTTGTCACAAAGGGAACTCACGAAGAGAATATTGGGCCTTGAGAAACTTGAATAATAACTCAGAATATGATGACTTCGTTGATGAAGAACGCAGAAAATCAGACAGGAAGAAGGACAGCTTATTGTTTCTGTACCTTTCACTTTCCTTGCACTTTTATGGGATTTCTCAGATTAGGTAAACCATGATGTTCAATAGTGTCTTTTTTTTTTCTCACACATGAGGTTCAGATGCCATCCAGTTTCCACGAGGAAGAAATTTGTTACAAATTAGGCCTACTGATGATCCCAACAAAATTGATGTTGTTTATATGATGACAATTACAACTAGTAGGCTTCTTTTCAGCTGTAACAAGATGAAGGTCAATATCATTGTGGCATAGGCGCATGAAATTTTCTCAGAAGTTAGTTTACAAAATTCCAAAAGAAAGATTCAACAATTCCTAAAGGCGTGTATGGCTGCTAAACATGTACGTTATGTTGTTATTTGATCCGAATGCAGCCACATTGATTTCTACCATACTACCATGTGCATCAAGAATTTGACTAGACTGGATTTAGGTGCTTTGCTTCTGTTGTGAGTTAAAAATAAGGAATGTTGTAGCTAATAGTCTAGCTAAGCCTAATAGTCTAGCTAAGCATAGTATTAGCAGGAAAGAGGAATTACTAGTTTGGCTCTAACCTTTGTAACTTTGTTTGAACCTTTTTTCCTGCCACTATCTTGCTGGCTTTTAATCTAAGTTTATCGATCTTCATATATATATATATATATATATATGAACATGCATCTAATCGTGGCCTAAAATCCTACCAAGCTGCCCTGTGCGTCATCTTGTTGTACTATAAAAGAATGTTCTTCTACATTGAATTTGCTTTGTAAATGCTGTGGAGGTGTTGAATACGCTGCTGGTATGTGCAGCCTGTGCAGACAAGCATATGATCATGGCCTAAAAATATACAGAACACGCTAATTACTAACTTTGCTGATTGATCTTGCAGTTGTAGGATTTTTCTGAACATAGATATGAACATGTTTCAAGGATTGTTTTTTTCTGGCATATTCAGAAAAGCAGAAGAAAATGTAGTAGATATTCAAATATTATGAAGGCAAAGGATGGTTTTATATTCATATGAAGAAATTTGAAAAAAAATCACAGAACATCATAAATGGCAAGACCTCAAAATTATTAAGTACATCCAGCAACCAATTAGGTTGCAAATGTGGGGAAAAAAGACAGGTACGAACATAATCACACATGTACATGCAACTTTGTTGCAAACAACTCAGCCATGGTAAAATAAAATTAAATTCCATTTAATTCACAACAGCACAATGTTTCCTGATTTCGCCTTGTTTGCCAGTCAGGACTCCCAACGTAACCCATTTTCACCATTGATTCAGAAAAATCTTGTGCAAAAGTGGATCCATGTGTCCTTGACTGAAAATTGACATAGTCTCTTGTTTCAGCATCATCAAGAAGAGCTGCATCCGATTGGAATAACCCTCTTCTTTTAGCTACAGTAGTGTAGTAATCTTCGTCGAAAGATTTGAAGCTTCCCGGGTCCATCTCAACAATTTTGTTGGTGATTCCAGGCTTGCATTTTTGCTTCAATTGAGCAGCATATCTAGGGTCCAATGAAGGGTCAGTGTCGCCTTTGCCAGTGAAATTGTACAGCCGGTCCGAGATTACAGTACAATGTCCAATTCCAATGGTGTGTCCTCCTGTAACCAAAAAATATTCCAAGTCAAAATATTGGGATCGATGTTGCTTGAAAGATGTACTTTTGTTTTGAAAATCTATGTACCTGATAGAACTGCGAGATCTTTGACACTTAAACCCCTTGCAGCAAATTGTTGTTTCAGGACAGTTATGTTGGCGAAAGGAGGTGGTAGATTGAACAAAGCCTCTGTGGCAATTGACACTCTTCCATCTCTGCGTCCGGTGGGAACATCCCAATGTGGTCCGCCCATCTGAACGAAAAAAAGATCAATAAGCATAGGCATAATGGTGCAGTTAATTAGTGGTGACAAAGTTGTGTTTTTTGAGAATATGATACCATTAGAACTGCGTCTCGAGCCACCAAGGCCAAGATATCGGCACAGGAAACCACACCTGGACACTTCTTTTCTAGTGCAGATTTTACAGCATCAATGACATTGAACCCTCTTAAGCTTTTGTTTGGGACCGCGTCTTTCTCAGCTTGATTCTTCTTCGTAGAACTTAGGAGTACAGAACCATCACATCCCTGAAACCAGAACTTGTTAGGATATGAAATATGGAAATGCTGGATATTGCTCTATGTGTGCTCAATTAAACGGCAAGATAACATTTATATAATTAATAAAACGATAATATATTTCCAAACTATACAAAATGCATAATATATACCGTAGCTTAAGAGCTTACGTACCCTGATGAAACAATCATGGAAATACATTCTTAGTATCGGTGCGGCAAGGGTTCGGTCCCTAGAAATGTATTTGTAAACAGTCTTATGGACAATAAGGTCTAGATCAGGACACGATTTTCTGTAGAACCCGAGTTGCAATCCCCCTGCATTAGTGAGATCTACAAGTAAAAAAGCAAGAGCCAGTTGAAGAAAGAGGAATGAAAAAAGCTTTTTGATAGCCATTGTCTTTGAACAGAAGCTTTGAAGTTGTTGTTTAGTCTGAGATGGTTTGGAACTCAAGTCTGCTGGCCTCTTATATTTCAGTGAGGCCTTTGACAGTGTCTTTGCACAAACTTTCGTTTGATTAGTTCAGAATTCTTGTTGTTGATATGATAAAGTCAAGAGTTTAAGAGCTGACTTGTGAATATTTTCCACAAAAAAGGATTTCTGATTGTCAATTGTTTATTGCTTCAGCTCTTTGATTTGTGCAATATAGAATATTGGGATTTTTTTTTTTTTTTTTTTTTTTTTTTTTGAGTTACGAAGAAGAGGTTCTAACTGGAGACCTAGGACACTAATGCTGGTCGAGCCACAACTCATTGGCATATGAGGCATAGTTTGAACCAACCAGAGTGTGCATATATCTCTTCTTTTGGATTGAGTTGACCTCATATCATAACAAGCCTAAAAAACGTGTAAGCTGACAGAATCTTAGATTGCACGTAATTAATTCCTCAAATTGAATAGCCAGCTTGCATTAAATTCTCCCATTGGGCCAGCCACGAAAAACAATTTACATTTCAATCTAACGTAGATTATAATATTGTTGTGTTATCCTCATATTGTAATAACAAGTTGCTGAACACAAAGACCTGATCACAAAACAAAATGTTATAAAGGTCTAAATGTTGGTGGAGAACTGTAACAGCACTAAAAGAGCATAAATGACCTGGAGTAAGAGATTGGCTAAAATGCAAGGTTTACGGAAACTGTACGCGACATTCTGCAATGTGAACTTAGCCATGACTAATTCTTCAGTTCTGTACCTTCTTGACCTTGAGTTTAATTGGTAAAGTCAATGATTCCAGGGTTGTTAGAGATCAAACAATTGCCATTTCTAAACAAAAAAAATACCCATTCAAGTAAGATTGCATCATCAAATAGACAGTTCTTTACAAGATGAAGTACTTGTATTATTTCTATGATAATGTAGATCATTGGAGTCTAGTTTTGATGAAACTGGATGAGGTAAATAAGGGCTGGCCTGAACCATTTTTAGATTCCTTGGTCAAGTCAATAGCTTATATTGGCGTTTGAAGACAGAATAAAATAATGTTTTCGTTCTGTTTCTCTGCATGTCATGCATGTGTAGATGATAAAGCAGAATTCACCGTCAAAAAGAACTGCAAGTTAATTTTACAGTGTATAGAAATATAGTTAAGGCTTCTCGCAATCTCGCCCTTTTTGAAGCTGAGGAAGACCTTTTTCCTTTTTCCAAGGCTGACGGAAATATTAGAGGCAGCTGTAGGATACATTGGAGGAAGATCTTTTTTGTATATAAAAATGGCCCCATTAACAAGTAAAACAGAAAAAACTTCAGTTGATGTTTTTAGATGATGATCGGTTTGTTAATTTGATTGCGATTTGCGAATGAGCGCGCTAATTATAACAACCCAAGTCCTTTCAGACCACCTTTTAAAATCAACAGTAGTTTCAAAGGTTTTGGTTTGAGGCATGACTAAAAGACATGAAAAACACAATTAGCAGTTCATTTCTGTGTGTATATGAGAGAGGCATATTTGCTTGCTTGTTCTGTTGCAGGAATACAAGTTGCATGAATCCATGCCTTAGGACCATATACAAAATGTTTCCAGGAGAACAAAACCATACAAATAGTATTTCTCATTCTTCTAACGTGAGTTTTAGAACTATTTACTCCTCATTTATGAACTTGAAAAAGCTCTGCAGCCATCCAACATTAATTCTTGCTGCAGAAAAAGAAATCAAAGCTAACCAGGAGGCTTCATTTCAGCTGTAACAAGATGATGGTCATAATTGTTGCTGGGGCACATGAATTTCTCTTAGAAGTTGGTTTGAAAGATACTGTTAATGTGATCAAAAGAGAGATTCAACAACTCATAGGTGTGCCTGTGGCTACACAAATTCTTGCTGTATCAGGTTGGGAGTTGGTGGATGGATTAGACATGGAAGATTATCCCATTGTCATTGATGGCACAAGAATTGACCTCACCATCAAACCTATGATGCCAGCATTTAACAGCTACCGTAGTAAGATCCAAATCCTAGTAAAATTCTCAGCTAGACAGATTAATATAGAGATTGACAGAACAGATACGGTGCTTAGCCTAAAAGAAAAAATTCACATTGTTGATGGCACACCAATCAAAAGGATGTCTCTTTTCTTTTCTGGGGTGGAACTTGATGAAGATTTTCGCAATCTGAATGAGTACGGAATACACGAATTCTCTGAGATTGTTGTGTTCCTCAAAACCATGACTCGAATAAGGGATGAGCCTCCCACTAGAAAGCTAAGTATAGTGGTGCAAACTTCATCTTGTTTGCTTAATGCAGCATGCATTCCTTTGGAAATGAAGGACTCGTGTACTGTTAATGACATGAGGCAGCTTCTTTTGAGCAGAAAAATTCTCCCTCAAGATGATTATCTGTTCATACACAAGCAAAGGATCATGCGCGACCATTGTAGCCTCAGGTGGCATGGTGTTGATAATGGCGATTCCCTCTATGTGTTCAAGGGAACAGTAAGTCGCTAGAAGTTCTGCAATTATGATTGCAGATTAAGTCCATGTTTGAAAAAAAATCCCAAGTAGAGGTTTCTTATTTTCTTTGGTCTAGTTAGTGTACTACAACGTGAGGACTGTCCCCCACAATATTTATTACCACAAAATCTGAATGTTGTTTGAATTCTATTCTTTTTTAGCATCTAAGTTAGTAACTAAAGTTGCTATCATGGTCTGGTAAATGCAAAATCTCACAGCGAAAAGATGTTCTATAAATATGATATAATTATTAATTCAGTTTGTTAATTATATATAACCTTTGGGACATAGGAAGTTTGTGTCAACTGAGTGCAGTTACCAACAGAAGAGACATATCTAAAGATTTCGTCTGCCTGCCGTGCATCAGTTTTCAGTTCAAATCATACAAGAAGATTATGGTTTTTGTGTTAGGAAACGAATTCTACAAGAAAATAAAGTAGAAAGACAAAAACAATCACACAATATAAAGATTTTATATGGTTCGGTAACGATAGTGAGACCTCGGTGTGCATAGTGCACTATAGTGCAGGCCTCCATCCCTATCAGTCTCACAACACAACATTTTGCTGATACTACTGTGAACGTTATTCAGTTTTGGTTGGGTTGAAACAGAACATGATGCATGATTAGTTATCATTCTGTTGCATATATAATCATCATGCAACAAATTAATATTATTGTCTGTTTCTTTTTTAATTTTAAAAGTTCATGTGTATGTGTAATTATTTGATGTTCTGAGTTCATGTTTTTCAAATGTTTGATGTTCTTTTTACTTCAAATATTCAGAAATAATATATATATATATATATATATAATATATTAATGGAGAATTCTCTCTTTATCAACATAATCTTGACCATTAATAAGCATATTGTGAAAATTCAATGTCATGATTTGCATGAGATTCAATAACAATTAGATGATATAGCTAATGAAGGAAATTTAATATCAGCCCTATTTGGTTGTTAGGAGTAAAATAACAGGAATGGGAATTGAAGGGAAAAAAAGAAGGTGATTCTCAAGAACATCTCAGCATATGAAAGGAATACTATAAAAATTCAGATTTCTATAGGAAATAAAACCCATGTAAAATTTTATTGCTTTATTAATAGTTTGCTTCAAACTCTTATGCTATTTGCTGTTTAGTTTTTTCTTTCATCTACTTGACCAAAAACATACAAGACTATGGAAAATTTCATCTCCTTTTCAACACCGAATTTCGGAAACTATGCCTGCTCTAAGAAAGAATGAGGCCAGGTGAAAACCAAATGATCAGTAGATTCATCATCATCATGATCAAGCGGATCGAAGAAGAGGTAGATATGAGATCCATCTTCAACCCCACAATCAACTAATGATGCCGCATCTGCTTCTTCATTTAACAAATGACTTTGTTTGTTACTGAGAAACAGGATCAAACGATCTTGAGGTAGTTTTTGCTGGACCTCAATCTCCTTCTTAAGATCAGCAACAGTGGCATCATTGCCCACTTGAACATAGAAAAGGGTTCCTGTCAAAATCTCCACCACCACCCTCATTGTAAAAGCCAAAGCTTTCTGCTTATTTCTGACTACTTAGTCCCATTCAAGAGAGAAAAAAAATGGAGAGATCAAAGAGAACTAGCTAGGCAACCTTGTATTATTACATGAAAGGTGTTCACGTTTGCTGCATTGTCACAAAGTTAGTTTGTACTATTTAGCATGCTTATGCTATGAGTTTGAATGAAATATGACATGCCTTTTTATATGCATGCAAGGAAGCAAAATTTGTGCCATGTTATGACTACAAATCGTATGGGATTCTGAATATAGAATTAAGCATGCTACAAAATACAAATTCAGTAAGTTTCATCACAATAGAAATCTTGTGAAATCTAAAACGGAATTTGTTATTAATTATGTGAGAATTTATAAATATTCTAATCAATGTGCTTTTAAACTGGTGACGCTCAAATCGTTGGGTTTCATTTCATTAAATCATATTTTTCGTGAAAAAAATACAATAACAAATATGTTAGTCAGAAACAATCTTCATAGACATTATGAATAAAATACACAGATATAATTTTTATTTTCTCATAGAATTTTTATTGTGTTTACTTATAGATCTCATCTTTATAATATTGCATGCTATTAGCTAGCTATCTTCGTATTTACAATGATAGATATTTTAATCAGAAATAATCTTTATAAATATTATGAAAAAAATAAACAGATATAATTTTTATTTTCTCATAGAATTTTTATTGTTTTTACTTATAGATCTCATCTTTGTAATCTTACAAGCTACTAGCCGACAATCTTCTTATTAAATTAATCTAATCTCAATTTTCATTAAAAAAAAAAAAAAAAAAACAACAACAACAATGATGATGCTTACAATCATAAATCACAATGAGATAAAAGTTTCAAGTTCGAGTGTTGTTTTTGTTAAATCTTAATATTAATAACCAAACACATATGCATTTAGGATTAAAAATAATTGAGAAGCTAGGAAGATTTATGATCATTTTCTCCAGCAATTTTTTATTTTTAGACAATTCACCATGTATATGGTGGTAGGTAATAGGCTTGATGGCATGCCATGAAAGCTGAACAAGGAAATATTACTTCATAAATACAGGTGAAGAGGAGAAATGGTACGATAATCAACACAATCAGGCCTTCAATGGCAGTTATTGGCACACAATCCCTGTCTGATTAACTTCTCGTAAGAGGTCTCAGCTTCGAGCTTCCATAATAAGGACAGTTTTATGTCCCCAGAAATTTTACATCTCAACCCTAATATTCAACATGTTCATATAGGATGGGTTCGAAGAAACTTTAGTCCTTTGCGTTCTGATTTGTTAAAAATGGTCCCTAATCTTAATTTTTGTTACAACAAGATCCCTGGTTTTTTTTACTGGGCGGTGTTTCGCAGCCCAACCCAGCCTTTTTTAGGCTTTTATTTTTTTCATTATTTATTATTTGCTCAAAATAACTATTTTTTATTTTTTTATAGATTTATTAATCAAAATTAAAAACTCTTCTAATATAAATTGATTTAGCACTCTCTTCTAATCTGAATTTTTTTAAAAACAATTAATTAATAGCATGTTTACTTTCTTTTTCTTTTTCTTTTTCTTTTTTTATTGATCAAAATCAATCATAGTCATAAGATATTTTCAACTCAATTATGAAATATAAATATTTTATTAAATATAAAATAATACATATTAAATTAAATAAATTCCCATAATTAATGTTAATTAATTTTTATTTTACGCATAGATTTTTTTAATTGTTAAATATATAGTTTTCTCTCGCAGACAAAATATTTTGGTGTAGGGGCAGCCATTGAATATGGGGGTGTTGCATTTGAAGATCAAATACACCATTATTATTTACATTGTTGTTTTTCTATTCATTAAAAAAAAAAAAACATAAGTTTATTATTCATTCCATTATTCTAAACATTATTCATTCATACTCATATGCACTATTCACTTAGATTTACTTTCTGTAACATTAAAGTAGTATGCTAGTTGATACTTAACTAATTAACAAGAATGAATCAATGGGAACATTAAAAGTGCTCATGTTTTCCATTATTTGATTGTCTATAAATTAAACATACTTTCCTCCATCAGCATAATTTTGACATCATGAATATTGAAAATGTGATTAATTATATTTCTAAATCATTATTTGTACATGCTTCAATAATAATCTAGTATGAAATGACAGGAATAAGAAAGAAAGAAAGAAAAGGGGACCTTTGTTTTGCAGTAATGAAATGAAGCACTGCACTGTCCATGTTCAAAATATAAAAGGACTATCAATTAATTTCAGATTTCTCTAATAAATGAATAAATAAAAACAAAAAATTTGATTTCTGGGCTGGTAGAAATGTACACAGCTGTCCTTCGTGTCCATGGAAGCATTTTCTTTCATCAACTTAACCATAAATAACAATAGTACCATGGCAGGTTTAAATCTCTTTTTTCGAAGTTGGATTGCGAAAACGAGGATATGGCTACTCCAAGAAAGAATCAGGCCAAGTGAAGACAAAATGATGAGGAGATTCATCATGAGGCGGATCGAAGAAAAGGTAGATGTGAGATCCATCTTGAATCCCACAATCAACTAGAGATGCTCCATCTCCATCGTCATTTATCAGATGGCTTCGATTGCTATCGAGAAACATGATAAGACGATCTTGAGGCAGCTTTTGCTGTGCCTCAATCTCTCGTTTGAGATCAGCAACTGTGGCACCGTTGTCCAGTTGAATGTAGAAGAGGGTACCTGTCAAAATCTCCACTACCACTTTCATTGTAAAGCCAAAAGGTTTTTGTTCGTTTCTGATCAGTCGGAGAGAAATAGAGATAGAGACCTAGACAACAATGTATTACATGAAATGCGTTCCCCTTCGCTGCTTTCTCGTTAGTTCGTTTGTAGCATTCTTATGTTATGACTTTGAATCTTGAAAGTACATGGCAAGCCCATATATATATATATATATATATATATATCTCTTAATGTAAAAAGGTAGGATTCGAAATGGAATCATTCTTTCTTTTTATTTTCCATGGATTATCACCTGTTTAAAACGCCCATCGGGCAAAATTACTGGTTCCTCTCATAATTAATTCTATAATTGCAGTTTCGATTACCCTAGATTTCCCTTATGATAAAAATTTTAATAGTTGCCTAAGCATATTAACTAACTAATATCTTGTCTGCATGCAGAATCCCCTATGATTTCAATGTCCCAAAATTTCCACAATTTTGTTTTATTTTGTTTTTCCTGCATATATATATATGTAGGAGTTAAAGGCCAAACATATTCTTATACTATTTTATTTGTTTTAGTCAATTCCTTCTACTAAAATTTTCAATAATCGCATCCCTTTACTCTTAATTAGTATCTGAATTTTATTTCTCTGTCTAATTTTTCAGGCAATAACGATAATTTTCGACTTAAGACTGATAGGATACCGATACATGACATTAGATTTTTCAAAAAAAAAAATAATAAAAAATCCCAAAAAATCTGAAAAAAATTTAAAAAAAAATCTCAAAAATCTCTTTTTTTCTCGACCTTTATGTATAGAAATAAATAATTAATTTCACCCCTCAATTTATTTATTTTTTGTTTATTTTTTTATTTTATTTTATTTTGCTTTCTCTCTATCAACATAGCAACACTCTCGGGCAATTACAACTTCCTTCCCATCAAGTGTTACACATGGACAACGACACCAACTACAACCACTTCACTCCACATCAAACTCTCCTTAACAGACTTTAGGATAGAGTTTAGACTATTCTTGAATTGTTACTTTACAGATACCTTCCATTGACTATATTATCTATTATTGTTTTGTAATATATATCTTTGTAACTCAAATATATATATATATATATATACACACACACAAGTACAAGAGAGAGACTATATGCGTAAGAATACAAAATCAATTCATACAATAGTCTCCTTGTGATTTGATTCTCTCAAATTTAAACAACAAAATAAAATTTTTTATGAATAGGAAGGAATAGAAGCAATTTTTTTTTTCAAAAATTTATTATGAAAATTTCTTTCAAATCCAAACCCAAATAAATATATATATATATTTGCTTCTATTCCTTCCAATTAATAAAAAAAATTCTTTTTTGCAAAAAAAAAAAAATTGATGGGTCAAGTTAATTATTTCTTTCTATGCTTAAGGGTAGAGAAAAAAATAATGAGATTTTTTGGATTTTTTTTTTTTTTTGAAAAATTTAATGCCACGTGTAGCGTCTTGTTAGTTTTAAGTTGAAAATTGTCGCCATTGTCTAAAAAATTTGGATAGAGGGACAAAATTCAAATGCAAATTAAGCATAGAAGGACGTAATTATTGAAAAATTTAGTAAAGGAACACAATTAAGACAAAGAATACCCTAGACCTCTAACCCTATATATAGGCAGATTCATTATGCATTTTCTTTAACAATCGATTTTGGACAAATTACTAATGAGGTAGCATTACATGCATCTATAAAATTCTATAGGAATATCATATTATTCATGTCATAACGAGCAGGTATAGTATGATATCCATTTAAATATTTAAAATAAAAATAAAATAAAAATCTCTTACATCTTTACACCAATCTTAAATTTAAGGGGAGTGAGTCAGCTAACCGCGAGCATTAACTACTAATAACTAACTTCTAAACATATGAAAAATTGTACTAAGGACACGAGTTAGCCGAACCCTTAATTTTGATAGAAACAAATACTATTTCTAGCTTTCCAGCATATGTTTCCTCCCTCCATAACGTTTGTTATCCAATACTGAAATTTTGAGTTACTAACATTCCAATCCATTTTGGTATCACTCAATCCATATGAGATTATTACCATAAGCACAATATAAGCATCCAGACCCTTATGATTTTACTTTTTACTATAGTAAGCTGTCAATGTTGCAAGTTCTAGATAAAATTGCAAATAATAACTTGCGTGTGCTATAGCCGGCAAATGAATGACTTTATGTAAAAGATGAATCAATTAAATCTGAGATATATTACAGGAAAAGTGAATTTCATTCGAGGATGAGATCAGCGATTGCAATAAAAATTTCAACTTTCCAAATGCTGCTTTCTTTATTTGATTTTGTTACCTTCACTTGGCGAAATTGCTGGAACTGGGCAAGTCCTTGATTCTTCCACTACATTTCCCAATCGGTAATCTTTCAAGAGAAAGCATAAACATCAGAGACATACAAGCCAGTCCGTCAAGCACCTCAGCCACGAATTCTTCAGGTTCAGACCTCAACTATGAGGAGCAATACGAGATACAGAGGCTCGTATACCATCAGAACAAATATCTTTATGCCGACTCCACTTCAGATTCAATCAAAATACATCTTCAAAGTTCATCTTGAACAGGTGCTGATAAACCCTGACTTTTCATCATGCAAGAATATGTTGGTGCCACAACACCAGTCTTTGTGCATAGATCCACCACTGCCGGTGCATGTCCATAAAAATCTCGCCCTTCATTCACAAGAACAGGAGGATCTTGAGGCCGCCGCCGCCAAACAATCTTTTTAGGCACCAAGTCATCTACTTCTGCCTTCTTCCAGAAGTGATTCCCACGCCAACTCTGAAACTTAAATACACCACAAAGCCGAGCCTTGTGTCCAGATGGCCCAATATGAACTTCTGAACAATACTTACAAACTTTGGATGGATAAACCAACAACAACCTTTGCACGCCTGATCTAAGCTTCTCCCACGCATCAAGAGTGTCTTTGGCTATATACATCAAACGCCTAGGAGACAAAGGCTCAACTCCATTAATATGACCAACCCCAGAGTCCGAATTCAACATGCCAGGGTGGAGATTCTCGTCATCTATATCAGCACCTGCCTGCCTGCATAACTCCACAACTGCAGGAACACGATCAAAATCAAACCTTTGGTCATGTTTAATAACATCTTGGAACATCTTATCTAAGCGAAATGTCTCTACTGGCACCAATATATCATTTAAACCCCCAGGAATCCATTCATGAACCCGATTCCTACCACAACGCTTGAAACCATAACAAGTCTGAATCAAATGACCCTTCTCACCAATATACACTTCAGGACAGAACCTAACAAACACAATTTTCCTCAATCATAATAGCACACAAATCAAGATATTGAGGTAAATAGGGATAAAACATGCTTTAAAAAAAATCGTTTATTACCTTTATTAACAGTAAATAATAATGGAAGGGCTTCTTTTTTTTTTTTTTTTTGGAAGAAAACATATCTAACTGACGGTACTGTAAGAAAGATGATGTGTCCTTTTATTACTATTAATCATTTTGGTACTAAAAGAATTTTTCCTATCTCCAGGAATCGAATAACACTATATTATTTCCGATGCTTGTTTTGGTACTATTTACCTTGTTTATTGGAACTATAGGAATCCCTTTCAATCAATTCAATCAAGAAGAAATGAATTTGGATAAACAAGAACATTCCGTGATTAAGGAAGACAAAACTACCATTCTTTTGACCTTAAATACACCAATAAATCCAAAATTTGCATCAAATTTTAGCAACTCACTTGCAAGCCAAGACCGGAAAAACTTGCATAAGAGTGGAAACTCCTTGAATAAGAACCTTTCTAAATTGAAGAACCTCTCTGGCAACTGGCACCATTCCTTTCACCGGATAATCCTTGGCACGATTTTGAATCCTCTTCAGTATCATAGGCCTTAGCTTCCGAAAGTCCACTTTTGAACTATAAAATCTCGAATGCATAACATAGCTATTACTGAATTCTCCCACAAGACTATCCCATAGCTTCTTTCTCAAAGCCATTTCTAAACTGCCTCAACCAAAAAAAAAAAAAAAAAAAAAGAACATTTCATCAAACACTAGGTGAGCATACAACTAAAACCCAAATAAGATCATCAAAGCTGATGATGCAGACATAACTGAAACACCCCAAATCTCAAAACAAGCCAAATAACCCAGCAGATAGAAGAAAACCCAAAATTCACAGAAAAGGGGAGAACTTTGGTAAACTAAAAAAATCAAGAAATGGCAATACCAAGATAGAAGAAAGCTAAACACGTATTAATCCAACAAACGAAACATACCAAAAGTAGTTGAAATTGCGTTGTCGAATTCAGACATGAAAGAAAGATTCTGGGAGTTGAAAGTGAAACCAACAAACGATTCTTTTGATGTTATTCAAATTTCTCTGAGCTGAAAAAATATAGTAGAAAACAAAATTAATCAAAAACCCGAAAATCATACATTAAACTGGTCAATACAAGCATTGAAGTATTTAGAGAGCTTTATTATCCAATCATCAGTTCCAAATTCACATTTACAACAAACAAAGCAACAAGAAAGCAAAATCCTTGGATGTATCGAAGTAATCTTGAAATATTTTAACTATACATTAAAATGAGAGTAATAAATTTTATCATTCATTCTGAAACAAACACCAACCCTAAAACAAATTGGTACGGTTAAATCTCACTGATCCGAACATACCTTTTCCTGTCAACTGATCAACAAACATATTTAAGTACTGGTTTGACAGTACCACTACAGGCAGTTTTAATGGTCTCCTAATTCCATCACCTACCGAGACACTAGGAATTTCTGCCATACCAGTCCCTCAAGCCGCTGAGTAAAAAGTCTCTAGTTTCATAATTTTATCTATCAAAACACTCCATAAAACCAATCAAAAATAATCACGAACAAAATTAAAAAAACGAGAACCCATCATGAACGACAAAAAAAAAATCAAACAAAACAAGATTATCCCAATTACCAAACAATCAAGAAAAAAAACATCATCAAAGAAAACAAGCTAAAAGAGACTCTGAATTATTACCTGACAGAAAGATTGAGAACCAAAGCAAGAAATCACGAGAAAGATAGAGAAGAAATTTGGGTTTCTTTCTCTGGCGATTACGATGATTATATAAAGCTGAGAGACAAGATTTATTGGCCACACAAACTTCTCTGGGTCGGAATGTATATAAAGGAAACTGGAGGATTTTCTTGATACCGTACGTCTTCAGTTTAAGACCTTAAAGTTCTCGTTTTTTAAGTCATTGTCGGTTTTTTTCTACGGTTCAGATTTGAGTGTCTAGAATTTAACGGTGCTGATGCTGTGGGTCATGGTTTTTTTGCATACAATTGAATCAAGTTTGCATATTCTAATTGAAATTTGTTGGAACTTACTGAGTAGCTAGAAATTAATCAGTCAAGGAACTATGAAGCAACAAAGACAATGTTGCAGTGATTACACCATGGGTCCTGCTAGTTGAAAAGTCTGAAACGGTGTTTCAAGCGTTCTTAGCTTAGTTGTTTTCAGGCCTCTACAATTGAGACTGTAGCATGTTCGTTTGGGCCTATGGCCCCTTAGGGTTTTCTCAAGAACATTAGTGCTACTTAAAAGAGAAAAAAAAACACTAAAAAAGATATATATATATATATATATCAATCTCTTGGTAATATTTAGGAATTTATCTTAAATCTTGCATTGGAAGTCCAAAGCTCCTAACACTAAATAAACAAACAACTTGATGTCCTAAAGTAATAGGTATTTTGTAAAATAATCAAAATTTATGATTTAAGTACATTTAGAATTCTTTTTTTTTCTTCCACAAAAATATGAGATTCATTATGCATTATTATATGTAGGCTTCATTTTCATGCGAGAGCAAGAGCACAAGTCCAATATACTAAATAATTCATAACCCTAATAATTGGAAAAACCCACCAATGCTTGCATTAATCGAAAAATTAAATTTTATGTAAATAACAAATCTGACCCGATATTTACTAGGTTTAGACAATTTGATCCATTTGCTCTCAATTCTTAAAAATAATAAAAATAATAAAAATAAAATAAAATTACTGATGTAAAATATATTAGCCATATGACACCCAATTTTGACCAAAATACCCTACCCTAATTAAAAAAAATAAAATTATTAACAATTTTTTTTCTTTTTAACGAATAAAACTGATGTGAGATCTGTACATGACTCTCTCACAATCCTACACTCTATATATTTAAGAAAAATAGAAAGCGAATAAACCTAAATTTTTAATTTAGTTTCGTCATTCCATAAATATATTCTCCTACATAAACCTAATTTTTAGGTTTTTGTTAAAAACTGAAAGCATTTGGATCAGATAGTCTAAATATAACGAACACATTATCAAAATTTTCAAATTGTTTATATAGGATTTAATTTATGGATTTGAGATAAAAAAAAGGTTTCAAAATAAGGTTTTTCCCCTAATAATTAGTTGCAATTTTCTCACACATGCAGTTATTATTGTTTTTAACCATATTTATTCATGGGCTAATCCATGGGTTCATTAGGATATTTAGGTGGCATGTCTTTTCAATTTTATCTGGGCCTCCAGCCCTTTCCCACCGAAAAGAAAAAGGCTAGGCATTGGGATAGGAATCAGCACCTCTGTGAAATGACAATCCCAACCCACGTGCTCTACAAACATCAACACCGTTAAAGTCTAGAACCCAATAATCTCAACCGTAGATACAGCCGACCAAGCAAAACAAACATGACCCACAGCATCATCACCGTTAAATTCTAGACACTCAAATCTGAACCGTAGAAAAAAACCGACAATGACTTACAAACCGAGAACTTTAAAGTCTTAAACTGAAGACGTACGGTATCAAGAAAATCCCCCAGTTTCCTTTATATAGATTCCGACCCAGAGAAGTTTGTGTGGCCGATAAATCTTGTCTCTCAGCTTTATATAATCATCGTAATCGCCAGAGAAAGAAACCCAAATTTCTTCTCTATCTTTCTCGTGATCTCTTGCTTTGGTTCTCAATCTTTCTGTCAGGTAATAATTCAGAGTCTCTTTTAGCTTGTTTTCTTTGATGATGTTTTTTTTTTCTTGATTGTTTGGTAATTGGGATAACCTTGTTTTGTTTGATTTTTTTTTTTTTCGTTCATGATGGGTTCTCGTTTTTTTAATTTTGTTCGTGATTATTTTTGGTTGGTTTTTTCGAAAAAATATATAATTTTTAATAATCTTGGTATATATTTCTGCATGGTGGTGAAGTATTTTTTTTTTAATTAAAGATGATGAGTATGATTGTCTGTTTGTTTGATAAGGATTAGATAAAATGATGTAAGGTTTAGACTGATGAATAATTGTTTTTTAAGAAGCTGAATATGTAATTACATATCTAAGTTTGATCTTTTCTACTGACTGAGAAATTTTAATTTTTAGAATCTAGGTTTGGGATTTATTTATTTATTTGCTGTTTATGTTGTGTGCTTCCAGTTTATTTATTTTTTGTTTTCTTGTTTTTATTATTTGTTGGCTGTTATAACACAATTCCTGGAATCAACCAATTGGTTATAATTTTTTTTTTATATATAATGTCAGTGATGATTTTATTTGAGGAAAAGTTTGAAACTTTTTAAGTGATTTTAAAATTTTGGTTTTATGGAGTGTTTTGATAGAGAAAATTATGAAACTAGAGACTTTTTACTCAGCGGCTTGAGGGACTGGTATGGCAGAAATTCCTCGTGTCTCGGTAGGTGATGGAATTAGGAGACCATTAAAACTGCCTGTAGTGGTACTGTCAAACCAGTACTTAAATATGTTTGTTGATCAGTCGACAGGAAAAGGTATGTTCGGATCAGTGAGATTTAACCGTACCAATTTGTTTTAGGGTTGGTGTTTGTTTCAGAATGAATGATAAAATTTATTACTCTCATTTTAATGTATAGTTAAAATATTTCAAGATTACTTCGATACATCCAAGGATTTTGCTTTCTTGTTGCTTGGTTTGTTGTAAATGTGAATTTGGAACTGATGATTGGATAGTAAAGCTCTCTAAATACTTCAATGCTTGTATTGACCAGTTTAATGTATGATTTTCGGGTTTTTGATTAATTTTGTTTTCTACTATATTTTTTCAGCTCAGAGAAATTTGAATAATATCAAAAGAATCGTTTGTTGGTTTCACTTTCAACTCCCAGAATCTTTCTTTCATGTCTGAATTCGACAACGCAATTTCAACTACTTTTGGTATGCTTCGTTTGTTGGATTAATACGTGTTTAGCTTTCTGATGAAATTACAAGTTCATGCTAATAATGTTTCTTCGTTGGATGAAATAGATCCCTTCGCTGAGGCAAATGCTGATGACTCTGGTGCTGGGGCAAAAGATTATGTTCATGTGCGTGTACAGCAGCGAAATGGGAGGAAAAGCCTGACCACTGTTCAAGGGTTGAAGAAGGAATTTAGCTACAACAAGATACTCAAGGACCTCAAGAAAGAGTTCTGCTGCAATGGAACTGTTGTCCAGGACCCTGAGTTAGGCCAGGTTTGTTTCTATTTATGTTGTTGCTGAATTTCCTTCGGAGGTAGTATAATAAATTTGTGCATAGTCTGCTGTTGCAAACAAGAGTTGGTTACATGCAGTTGCCAGCTGTTACATGCATTTCTCAGCTCTTTTGGAATTTAAAATGTTTCATAAATGATGTGTGTATTATTTGGAACATCTTCTTCGGAAATAAGCTCTTGTGAAGCTAGCTCTTTTTGATATTATGGGTGGGTGTTAGATTCTCCATTACTCAATGCATCATGGCCCCTGTGCAAAGATCCATTGCATGTTGGTAGCTCGTCTCTGCCTCACTCATGTTTCCTTTTCTTGCCTATAACCTCTATTCCCTAGATTATTCTCTCTCTGCATCGGTAAGGGATCTATTTTCTACTTATCTGTTCCCCTTAAGCCACTTAGAAACTTCCATCATTATTCTCTTCAAGTTGGTTTGATATATAGATTGATCCAGAGAATGAACTCTTACATGGTATAGAGAAACACCGCATATGTTCAGACATTAGGAATTTTATTGACAATAGAGTCTTTACTAGTGCATTCAATTGGTAGCTGGTAAGGTGTGCCAACTTGAAGTGAGTTTGTCTGTAAGGATGTGTGTAACCGTTAATGTGTACGTCTTGTGCTTGCACTAAATACCAGTGCACTTGTGCATAAGCCTGGTTTGGATATAATAAACGTCTTTCAGCCAGAAATAATTCATGGTCTGAACACTGCTTTTTGTGCATGTCTGCAGGTCATTCAACTTCAGGGTGATCAAAGGAAGAACGTTTCCACCTTCCTCGTGCAGGTAATAAACACCTCTTGATCTTGTCTTTGATGAAGTAATTTGCATATTTAGGAGCCATGAATGAAACATTTTCTTTTGCTAATCTGTGAACAGGCTGGCATTGTGAAGAAGGAAAATATCAAGATTCATGGTTTCTAAGCAGCAGCAAGCTAATTGCTATACCTAGTTTAGACTTC
Source organism: Dovyalis caffra (assembly GCA_963924115.1). Lineage (NCBI taxonomy): Eukaryota > Viridiplantae > Streptophyta > Magnoliopsida > Malpighiales > Salicaceae > Dovyalis > Dovyalis caffra. The sequence continues at coordinate 290,920 of CAWUPB010000950.1, read as the reverse complement.
TCGCACGGTAGCAAGTTGGATATCATATAGAACTTGGCATCTTTAGCTTGTGTTCTTTTCAACTTTGTTTCAGGATATTATTCTGTTTTCTGCATTTTGAGAGTGGATTCGCCGTTTGGCTTGTGATGTAGATTTAATATGTATGACTACTTGATCTTTCACCAGAATAAAGGTTGCTCCAGGTGTGGATTTTATATGTATGACTACTGGATCTCTTATCCGAATAAAGGTCGCTCCAGGTGTGGATCACAGATGCTTACTTTACTAGCAATAAAGTATGATCCCTTAGGGTTTATAAAATTGATCTTTCACCAGAATAAAGGTTGCTGGCGATATAAATAAAACTTAAAAATTATACGATCTTTTCTGCCTTCTCTTTTTGTTAATACTAGTTTTGGGGCATAGAACTGTCGATGCTAGCCGTGTGGCCCGTTCTATGCTGAGTTTTATTCTGGTTTGAGTTGTTGAATTTTTTATTAACTGATATCCTAAAACAAAATGAAAACAACTCTGCATTTTACTATTTATTTATTGTTTATTTATAATGTTCGTCCATAATTGTTCGCTTTGGTCTCTAATTTTTTTTAATAATGTGTTTATTTTTAATTTGTCTTGGTCTTGTATCCTAAGAGGAGAGAGGAATAACGGAGAGAGAGGGCCGGCGGGGTGGCACTTGATGGCCACCTTGCTAGTTGATGAAGGTAGATTGAAAATCCGAAAATCCAAAAATATTTTTAGCTTGTTTTTTTTTTGAGTTTTTATGCGATCTGTGTAAATTAAAATGAGTTTTGAGATTTTAAATATTTTTTTTACATTATTCATGTGATTTTAAGATGTTTTTAGATAAAATCGAAACTGAATTTAATTTTAGGAGACAGAAAATAATAAAATCCAAATTTTCGACCAAATCGAGCCCGTAAAAAAAATGCACCAGCAATTTTTTTTTTTCCCTGTCCAGGCCTTGATGCGCGGCCCTGGCGCTTCAGGTCTCCGAGCATCTTTTTTTTCTTTTGCTTCAAGAGCTTTTCATGATGACTCTTACTAGAATTTTGCAAACAAAGATTTAGTCAAAATACAAATTTCCTTTCTAACAAAACACAGTTTTTGAATAAAAATAATCTTTTCATTTTTATTAAATAGAAATAAAATTTTATTTTTTATTAGTTATTTTTTATATAAATTCATATATTAATTATAATTTTATTTTTTGAAATGTATTCTTATAGAAAATATATTTTTAGTTTTTTTACTTCTTGATTAATATTTCAATTTAAATTATTATAATTTTTTATTTAACCAATGTATACAAGATAATAAATCATCTATTTTTAAGTAAAAAAAATTATAAAAAATAAAAAAATAAATTAAATAATTTTATAAAATTTTAAAATAATTTTGTTATTTCCTATCCGCATCTGCAGTGTAACACGGAAATCAGCTAGTTCTGTCTATATGAGTTCTGAGTGTGATTTTTATTTTTATTATTTTTTTATTTTTTCTATTTGAGTTGCTTTAATAACTTAAGTTTTAAAATACTAAGATAGTTGGGATTCATTGATACATAATAACAAGGGGGTTTTATTCGTAATTATTTAAAAAAGTTAATCAATCAAATAAAATAAAAATTCAAAATTGGATTTCATTCGTAATTATTTAAAAAGGTTAAGCAATCAAATGAAATAAAAATTCAAAGAAAACTCAAAAGGAAATCATCCCACTGTTTGAACACAGCCAAAAAGTAGAGATGAATCATCTTTTTAAGTGACCGAGAAGAGAAAGAGAAGAGAGAGAGCAGTGACAGTGACAGTGAAGAAGAGAGAACCTTTCTGCCGCTAAAAAAAATTGGTTGAGAAATAACGGGGCGAGGTATTTTGGTAATTTTACTATTATTTATTTATTTATTTATTGTTTTATTATTAAAACAAGTTTTTCTCTCTCTCTCTCTCTCTTTTTTAATTGCGAGGGATTTATTTTTTTTGAAACGTACAATAACACTTGTCATCACTGATTGATTTAGCTAGTTTAAAAAAAAGACAACGACAAAACGGAAGATTTGGTTTAAAAGAATAAAAGTTCTCAATTAAAAAAAAAAGAAAGACAGTCTCACTTAAAAATTTTTGAAAGGTACAAGATTTACATATGTAGCCAAAACTCATTTAAAAAAAAATCGAAAAGATAAAATAAAAAATTGGACATTAAAAGAGAATAAAAATAATTGCAGCTTTTTTTTTTTTTTTTTGGTTTGTTTTTTCATGGAGGGCTATCAATGATAAGGATGATCCAGACAAAAAGCCAGTTATTTGCAATCATTCATCCGTTGAAGCTATTGACCTTGGCATGGGTTGCCATGGAGTTTTTCGTGAAGGAGACACAAACAGCTGCTCTTTTGTCTGTTCCCATCTCGTTTAACCATTCGATAATCGAATGAATCGAGTCAATTTATGTGTGAAAAAATAGAAGCAGAAATATTTAACCTAAAATTGTTGTCGAGGAGGAAATATTAATAATCTGGTAGACAAATATTGCAAGTGTCCTTCAAGGCTATACTAATACTGTATGCATGTTTTAGTTTTTTTTTTTTTTCCTTAATATCTACCTTTCATACGACTAATTATATTTAAAAAATAATAATAATAAAATTTAAATTTTATAATAAATATGATTTTAAAATTCAAATATTACGTATTAATAAAAAATTTATCAATCCACCGGTTATTATTAAACCATCAACTTATTAACGTATAGAGTGATTTAGGCTTTATAGGCATAGGGGCTGGTGAAAGAGGTGTTAGAATAGTGTCGTTTCTAGCTGAAGCAATTATTGTTTAGGGAAGGCACCATGACCACCAAATTGTTCAATGATTTTTTGCACTGTGGACTTGACATGGGTTGTCTTGTTTCAAATAAAGCACAGAGGTGGTTAGAAACATGTGAATGGTTGAGGAAAGATGAACAACGCAGCTGCACTGGAAAGGAAAAACTTGCATGTGGATGAAAAGCAATGAAACTATTGCTACTATGTAAAATCAATACTGTAACATTATTATAAATATATAACGGATTGTTTTTATTTTTATTTTTTTTGTCTATTTAAAAAATTTTGAAAAAAGAAAAACAATTTAAACAAAAAAAAAACCGAAAAGCCGAATAATTTCTTTAGATGAGATAAAATTATTTTTGCCAAAAAAAAAAAAAAGGGTTTGTAACTTTATCAAGCGCAAGAACCGTTGAATTAAGAAAAATCTAATAGCTGCATGCATTGAATTAAGAAAGAAACATGGCATGAACTAAAAACATATCATGTTCTTGTACCTAGTTTTTGGCCTTTCGAGAAGAAGACACCACCGACCGCCACCCGCCATCATAGAGAAGGAGGGGAAAACCCACCATCGTCACCCCCATCCCCTAACCTCTAGAAGTCCCCAGTCCCTCTGCCCAGAGCAAATCGTCCGAGCTGAGATGAAGAAAAAACAAGAACAACATAAGAACGAGCTCATCAAATAAGAAGAAAAGCAAAGAAACTCCTCAAAACCCACTAGTTCCAGTAGCTGAGCTCGCACCCTTTTCTCCCATGGAAGGGCAATGAAACAAAGGCGGAAAGGAAACGAGACCTCCTGAGACAAACGACGTCGTCAAATGCGGCAGTAAAAAACAGCTTTTGTGAAAACGACGTCGTTTTACCACCCAAGAAGGCAGACGACGTCGTTGCTCCCTAATTTTATGGGAGCTGTAAGCAAACAATTGTCTAGCGGTTAATTAAGCACCTATATATTTTTATTTTTTTAACCAATTAAAAAAATTATTAAAATTTCAAAAAGATGGAGAAGAAGATTTATTATCCAAAAAGTAACGAAAAATATTTTACTCAATTAATCGAAATAAATTTTTAATTTAAAAAAAATAATAATTATTAGATTACATTTGATATAGACGTGCTTATTTGATCGAATTGATAATAATAATAAAAAAAGCTCTTTCACATCTTTTTCCCTTTTGCTTTGCTTAAACAACCAGACAAGGAGTCTTCACCAGAAAAACCTTATCAACTCAAGGATACGAAGACATAAACATCTTGTACTTGTTCACGTACATTTATACAGAAATAAACAAGTGCTCAGTATGCATCGAACAGTACCTCTCTTTTTGTCATCTAGGGCATTTTTTATACTATATTATTTCGTGGTTTGTCTTCTTCCCAAACATGGATCTCTCCCGACTACTGCTGTCAACACTACCTGGAAGAATTACCTGCCTTACTGGCCATTAGCTAAACACCCATGCAAGTTTCCTGAGTCCCACTTGGTCTTTGTCTCGATCTCAACCCGTTCTTACACAATTTCAGGTCCTACGAGGAAAACAAATGCAAGGTTATCCAGTTATACCTAACGCCCAACAACCCAAGGATGTTTTACTATAAAGTGTTCTTGAGTTGAAAATTTTACCAGTTTGATCCTTTATTAATTTATGTACGTACTTCTAACTACAATTTCAAATAAATAAAGACTTGCTTTTTCAAAAAGAAACGAATAAAATACTTTCGGATTTTCCTTTGAGCTAATAATGTCTAACCCAAGTTTTAGTTATCGTCCCTAACATTTTTAGTGCCTTGAAATGTGCAAAGCCTCTTTTATCAAACGTTTTGCCATTTTTTAATTACTTATTTATGCATGAATCAGCAGAACTTCAATTTCCAATCACCATCATTTTTTGCCGGCCTTCTTTTTTCATTTTTTTATTTTTATTTTAAATCACCCACATGATTTCCTCAATAATATTTAACTATGAAACCTATCTCAAACTCAACGTGAAGGATCCAATGATCTCAAGATTTGAAAATAAACCTAACAGAAGTTCAAATCAGTGAATCATTTTTGCAAGGATAAACTTCAAGTAGTAGGCAAAAACTCATCATTTCGTCACCTAAGGTAATCATAGAATATATTTACAAGGGTACTCGTGATCAAAAAGTTCTCCTCCTAAGCAAGGAAAAAAAATATTATATGAAAAATATTTAAATTATTGCTACAAGTACGTGTAAATTATAGATAGTCTCTCTTCTTTTTCAAAAATAATTAATTAGTCCCTGTATTTTAAAATTCATTTGCAACTTAATCTCATTCGTTTTTCAATTTATTTTGTTTTTTAATAAATAGAAAAAAAAATATGTAAAGATTTATGAGAAAAGAAGATATTTTTTAAAATAAAATACTTTTGATTTTTCTTTGAGCTTTTAGTTATTGGCCCTAACATTTTTAGTGCCTTCAAATGTGCAAACCTCTTTTATCAAACTTTTGCTATTTTTTAATTACTTATTTATGCATGAATCAGCAGAACTTCAATTTCCAATCACCATCATTTTCTGCCGGCCTTCTTTTTCTTCTTTTTCCAGTTTTTTTTTTTTAAATCACCTTCATGATTTCCTCAATTATATTTAACTATGAAACCTTTTTAAAACTCAACATTAAGGACCCATTGATCTCAAGATTTGAAAGTAAACCTACCAAAATTCAAATTAGTGAATCATTTTTGCAAGGATAAACTTTTAAGTAGTCGGCAAAAACTCGTCATTTCGCCACTTTAGGTAATCATAGAATATAATTACAAGAGTACTCATGGTCAAAAAGTTCTCCTCCTAAGCAAGGGAAAAAAATATTATATGAAAAATATTTAAATTATTTCTACAAGTACGTGTAAATTATAGTTAGTCTCTCTACTTTTTCAAAAATAATTAATTAATCCCTGTATTTTAAAACATATTTGCAACTTAATCCTTTTTCATTTGTTTAATTTAATTTTTAATAAATAGAGAAAAGAGAAAATATGTAAAGATTAATGAGAAATGAATATATTTTTGTAAATAAAATAATACTATATTAACTATTATTAACACTGGTTGAAAGATTAATTAATTAATTTTTAAAACAAGAGGAATTGTTTTATTCATTTTTTAAAACTAAAAGGACTAATTTATAATTTACTCCTACAAGCCCCAACCAACGGCTAAGAGTTCAACTACCTATCAAAGTTGGACTAACTAGGAACACACTTCTCTTCAACTACCATTCTTCCACACCACCGCCCATTCTTCTCCATCCATTGAAGACCACTTTTTAGGAATCTTTATTGCCTCCTCTATTAATACCACACTTCTTATGTCTCTTCAATTTCACACACAGTTACCCTCCATACCTCAAAATTACAAACTTTTTATTTTAGTTTTTGCTCTTTATTATGGCTGACTTGGATCAATCTTCTAGTAATGATCTCTCTGTTGATTCTACAGGTACTTAGTTTGATTTTTTTGCCTGTTTTGGTTGATTTTGCATTTTTTTTCCAACTTACCCTTTTGAAAGTAATGGTTTTTTGGAACACTTTTAATCATGGGGTTTTTAATTAGTAGTTGAAAATGTTGAAAATGGGTTCATTGTACTTTTATTTTGCGTTTATTCTTTTGTTTTCTGGCTAGTTTCCGCTTCAATTGTGTTTTGCCTTCTGGGTTTTAATGGTTGTTACAAGATTGAAAATTTTTACTCCTTTGCTATATTTTTTCTCTCTTTCTTTTAAAGCTAGCAATTTGAAACTAAAGACTGATCTTTCTTGGGTTATAAATTGCAGCAGACAGCAGCCAAGATTCTAAGCTTGAATTCTCAGAAGATGAGGAAACTCTTATCACAAGGATGTACAAGCTGGTTGGTGAGCGGTAGGCCTAAACTTTACCTCTGCCTTGCCCTTTACTTGTCTGTTAACTACTACTATTTTAGTTTGGATTAAGAAAGTTTTGATCTTCTTAGGTGGACTTTAATTGCTGGGAGGATTCCTGGAAGAACAGCTGAGGAAATTGAGAAGTACTGGACTTCAAGATACTCTACAAGTCAGTAAATTAGGGTTCCAATCAAAGGTCCTGTCTGATGTACTAGAGTCGCACAAAAATTTTGGGTTGCGTGTGACAAAGTTTGGTTCTACCAAGAAACTGCAATATGGGGGGTTTTAGTTGTGATCAAAATATCTGTACAATGGTTTATTCGATGTGGTAATGGTTAGTTAATTAATGTTTGGGAGTTTAGATTATATAATGAAATCTGCTTGTTCATATGGTAAAATCAGAAATTCTTACATCCTAAATTCGATCAGAGACATAGTTTTATTTGGTCTTTGTATATAAAAATGGAACTTTAATCTTTGGGATTTTTATGAAGTTTTTCAAGCACAGATGTTGTCTGTTTCGGAATCTACGAGATTGGCTAAAACTAGTGACTTGCATAAAGATGCGTTATAGAAAGATGGTAACTTTTTTTTCAGTTTTGCACTTTGGTACCATTCTAAATCAGAGATCTAGTGCCAGACAAAACATGAAAGGGAAGGGAATGTGCCCTTGCTTTTTAGAATGATGCCTGATGGACTGTGTCCTCTGGCTCAGGGCAGAGCAGTTAACTTGTGATCCAAGAAGCATCTTTTACTGTCCAGTAATTTCTGTCCTGACATGGGCGGAGATTTAGGTGCTCAATGTATCCTGTCAATGGTCATATTCATGGTAAGAATTTTGGGTTTTTGACTTGCGAAGATGTTCGGTAAAAACTTGGCTTTTAAGCGTTGTAATTGTGGAAGAAGATGTGATGATAGGTCCGTTCGGTAAAACTTTAGCTTTTAGCGTTGTAATGGTGAAGAAGATGTGATGACAGGTCCGTTTGGTAAGACCATGGCTTTTAGTGTTGTAAATGTGGAAAAGATGTGATGATATATGCTTTTAAAATATTTTTATATTCCATAAAAGCCTAACTAGATCAAATATCTTCTTAATTTTAATTCATTTAAAAATTAATATTTGGATTTCTAATTTGGATTTGACTTTTTTAAAAAAGATTTCGTCAATTTTATGATTTTAAGCTATCATTTAAAAAAAAATATTTTTTGGTATTTTGAACTAAGTTTGCTCACGCATTTGGTAAAAAATGCAATATATTTTTTGAAAACATGGTAGAATTTTTCGAGATCGAGAAGTATATTTATTTATTTATTTAATATTGAAAATATAAAAAATGGAAAAAAAACCTAAATAATCCATTTTTTTTTTAGAAATCTTAAATAAATTTTACTGAATAATTTTTATTATGAAACTATTTATGCGACTGTTATTTTTTATTAAAAACTAAAAGATGGACTAAAAATTAAAAAATTAAAGTTTAGGAGATTTCAAATCCAAAATCTAAAATTTAGAAACTAATTCTTAAATAGATTAAAGTTCAAAAAAAGGTTTAATCTGTATAAAATTCAAAAGTTCAAAAACTTTATTTCGTAGATAAGAGTTCCAAAATTAGCACTAAATCAATAATAGGCTGAGAAATTTTGTTAGAGTGCAGTAGCCTTTGGTGGGTAATTTAGTTGCTAAAATCACTTGGTATTATATTAAGCAAGTGGCAACTCTAGAGTCAATTCTTGCAAATACCTAGAAAGAATAGAGGGATTAAAAGAGTAGAAAACTCGTTTTCATTGTAATATTCTATAGTTTATCCTATTAAGGTTCCACTAGTTTTTTTTTCTTTCTTTTTAAAGCAATGATTAAGCTGGTTTTGCTCAGCTGTTGAAAAAAATAACAAAACAGAGTCCATGCATGAAGAGCTAGTTCATGGGCCAAAGAAGTTAATCTCAACCCTTAAGCCCACGTCTGTCATGTTCAAACAATTCAGATGGTAAATGAATTTGCTTCTCTTATCCTAATAAAAAAATAATAATTCACTCCAACTATAAAAATAATAATAAAAAAGAGAGTCCAATTCTGTGCGATGAGACTAGAGTAAAACATGTTCATCAGGATAGTGTAACATTGAAGGGGATTAGAAAATTGTCATCTACTTAAAACACAACCATTTATCACCCAAAGTTGTAGATAAAATAATAAAAAGAGTTTCTGATTTATAAGGTCTGGAATTTAATTTTCTTTCTTAGAAAGCTCATTCTTCCCTTTTGCATTATATTGAATATAGAGTGTCGATAGATCAAAAAAGTTTGATCATTAAAATTGATCAAAAATTAAATATGATCAGTATTAACTTAATAAAAAAAATGATAGATTTAGTTTTAATTAATATATGATCAATAAATAAATTTTTTTAATTTGCGTATGAAATAAAAAACAAAAACAAAACATAAATGCTTAACGTGCTTGTTTGGCATCTTTCCTTTTCAACAAATATGGAGGATAAAAGTTTGAAAAATCTCACATCGATACAGTTCATGAAAAGACTGTTGATATCTTCCACATTTGTGGCGTCCATTTATCATGTTTTACTATAAAGTGTTATGTGTGTTTGTGTCTTGATTGATAAGAGCCAGAATCTAATTATACTTAGCAATCTGATTGAAAGATGTTATTTGAGTTGAAAAGATCAGTTTTTTTTTTTTTTTTAACATTATTCTAAAATCAGGTTTCAAATATCGAAATTTTAAATAAACCATCCATATTTATATGGATACACTCATAAAAAATTAGTTTTTATGTCTCAAAGGAATTGATTCTCTTTCTATTTATATTTATCTCAAAATACTTTTTTGTTCAAGAGTTTAAATAATCATCTTTTTAAATACCTCTAATTAATAACGAAAATCAATCCTTCTTCCATCTCGTGTTATTTCACTAACCAAAAACCAATATTCTTTATACCTTTTTTTTTTTTTACGTATAAATACCTTTAACATAAAAATTTAGGTTAATACTCTCATATATCTTTGTATAATAGGTCAATTTTTCAATCTGTTTCCATATTTTAAAACGCCTCTAATATGTCATTTTTATTTGTGCTAGTTGCTAATATATTATTCTAGTTAAATTTTCAATCAATTTATTAGAAATTAATCTTCATATTAGTAAATATAGATTACATATGTCAAATAATAAAGATAATTTTGTCAAATCACATATCATGTGAAAATCACATGATGATTTTTTGATAAATTGGTCGAAAAGTTTTAACTAAAAGGATATATTAGAAACCAGCTTAAATAATAAGGGCATATTAGAGATGTTGTAGAATGTAGGGATAGATTAGGAAATTGGCCTATTATATAAGGATAAGTGAGGGTATTAATTCTAAAAATTTTAAAGAAAAACTTTTTGTTGCACGAAAAAAACTTATTTTTCTAAGACTTTACTAAATGTCAAAATTTTTAAAATAACAATATTTCAGTCAGTATATTATTTTTTTATAATTGTTTTAAACTTGATCGTTTACTAATTTAGCGATTTTTCTTTTGATTTACCACCTTAATTTTGTATAGATTTTCTCCTTAAATTAATATTAGTTTCATGTGATATGAGATTAAATTTGATAACATCTTAACAAAAAATGTATTTTAAAAAAGCATGAACAAAAATTCTAATATGGTATATCAATTAGTTACTTTGACGATCTCTCTTCATTTTTTTCTTTCTAGTTATCCTCATCTCACATTAGAGATATAACTAATCTTATTTAGAGATGAAATCATAAGATTTGATCTCTTTTAATAAATATAACTTTTAGACTTTTAATCTTATATATTGATAAAAAATTTGTTTAGAGATTAGCTCGTATATTACTTAGACTAACAAATTATTGGTGCTCAATGTTTCATATCAGCGGTCATATTCATGGTAAGAATTTTGGGTTTTTGACTTTGCTGATACGGTCACCTGTTTGGTAAAACCTTGGCTTTTAGTCTTGTAATTCTGGAATAGATGCGATGATATATCCACTTGGTAAAATCTTGGCTTTTAGTGTTATCATAGTGAAAAAGATGTGATGACATATGCTTTCAAAATATTTTTATGTTTGTAGAAAAGTCTAACTAGATCAAATATTTTCCGAACTTTAATTCATGTTAAAATTAATATTTAAATTTCTAATTTGGATTTATTTTTTTATTTTTTTAAGATTTAGTCAATTTTATGATTTTCAGTTATCATTTTTTTAAAAATAATAATAATTTTTTTATATTTTGAGCTAAGTTTGCACACACATTTGGGAAAAATTCAACATATTTTTTGAACACATCATAGAATTTTTCGAGATGGAAAAATATATTCGTTTATTTTTTGAATATTACAAATATAAAGAATTGATAAAAAAAAACACCAAATAATTCAAAATTTTTTGAGAAGTCCTAAATAAATTTTATTGAATAATTTTTATTATGATGCTATTTATATGATTGTTATTTTTCATCAGAAAACTACAAAATAGACTAAAAGCTAAAAAAACCTAAAGTTCAAAAGATGTCAAATACAAAATTAAAAATTCAGAAATTGATTCTCAAACAGATTAAAGTTCAAGAAATGTTTAACTTGTATAAAATTCAATAACTTTATTTTGTAGATTAGAGCTCCCAAACTAGCACTAAATCAATAACAGGCTGAGAAATTTTGTTCGAATGCAGTAGTCTTTTGCGTGTGGTGTGTAATTTAGTTGGTAAAATCATTTGGTATTACATTAAGCAAGTGGCAACTTTATGGTCAATTCTTGCAAATACCTACAAAGAATGGAGGGATTTAAAGAGTAGAAAACTCGTTTTCATTGTAATATTCTATAGTTTAAGATCCAATTAAGGTTCCACTAGTTTAAAAAAAGAAAAAAAAAGCATGATTACGCTGGTTTTGCTCAGCTATTGAAAAAAATAGAGTTCATGCATGAATAGCTAGTTCTTGGGCCAAATAAGTCAATCTCAACTCTTAAGCCCACATCTGTCATGTTCAAACAATTCAGATGGTAAATGAATTTTCTTCTCTTGTTTGGACCGTGTATCTTTGTATGGCACCCACCAGACATAGGTTATTTAGAGATTCAAAAAGACCGCTCCTTAAAATCAATTAATCTAAAATGTGATGAATTTATTTTTAATTAACGTAAAAACAGACTCTAGAAGGTTCTAATACCCATAAATATTTTTTAAAAAAAAATACAGAATTTTTTTATTTTTTATTTTTTTATGAAAAAGAAAATAAATGCTTGATGTGCTTGTTTGGCATCTTTCCTTTTCAACAACTACGGAGCACAACGTCTGAAACATTTGAAAAATCTCACATTCAATAATAATGTCATTGATAAAGTTCATGAAAATTGAAAAGAATAGAAATTTTATAATACTCAACGAGTGATTATACAATTACTTTACAAAGAGAGATAAATAAAAAAAAAAACTAATATGAAAATCTTTTTATTACTTTTGATGAATTTGGATGTGATTTTTTTTTTAATATATCTATCTATCTCTTCAAAAGTAAACCCATGGAATAATATACTAGTTATTCTTTGAATATTATAAAATTTTGTAAGAAAAGATCATTGATATCTTACACTTTTATAATGTCCCTTGATCATGTTCGTTTTTAATACAAAGTGTTATATGTTTTTGAATTTTAAGTGATAAGAGCGAGAGTCTAATTATCCTTAGTAATCAATCCAATATAATTGAAAGATATTACTTAAGTAGAGAGGATGATTTTTTTTTTTAAATCAGTTTTCAAATATTAAGATTTTAAACAAACAATTCATGTTTGTAAGGATACATTCATAAAAAATCACCCTCTCTTTCTATTTACGTGTATTTCAAAATATTTGTGGTCAAAAGTTTAAATTATTTTTTTTAAAAAAATACTTCTTATTGATAAAGAAAATCAATTCTTCTTTCATCCCTGCTCTTTTACTAACCGAAAAATAATATTCTTTATACTCTTCTCTTTTACACACAAATACTTTTATCCTAAAAATTTCAAAGGAAATTTTGTTGTTATATGAAAACTATTTATTTTTGTAGACACTTTACTAAATGCTAAAATTTTGAAAGTAAAAATATTTTTATTAATATGATATTTTTCCATAATTGTTTTAAACTTAATTATTTATTAATTTAATGATTTTTCTTTTGATTTACCACCTTAATTTTAGATAAATTTTCTTCTGAAATTAATATTGATTTCATGTAGCATATGATTAAATTTAATAACTAAAAATTTAAAAAAAATTAAAAAATATGGATATGGTATGCTAATTAATAACTTTGATGATATGTCTGAGACAGAAGAACTATTTTCTTACAATTTTTTTTTTTTAAATGCGAACCCTATATAATGGCTTGGCTTTTCAGTTACTGATCAAACTTGAGTCTTCAAGAATGGATGGCTGCAACTTGCAAATAGAAGTATCATACTAAATACTTGCAAAGAGAGGTAACATGTTGGACCCAAGTTTAGGCTTTTTTCCAGACAAGTTCCCTTTCTTTGTTTCTCTTTTTTCTCCCCTCTTTCACAATAAGATTTGGTTATGAGCAGTCTATTTACATATTTAGAGTTCAAGTCAAGTGGCCCAAAAAACAATGTTTCTTAATTTGTAAATATCGTTATGGGATGGCCCAATTACACATCATGGAAGGAGTTTCTTTTTTATATCCAAAATTCAATCGCGACATACAAGTTATTAATTTAATAATAAATAATTTAGTTTTCAGATAATTTTTTTTATCAATATAAATAGTTTGAATTCTAGAATTATATTTATTGAAAAGAGTTAAATTTTATTGTTTCGTTTTAAATATAATCAATTATAGTTTTAATGTAAAATGAAGATATTTAGGTTAAACTTAAAAAAAAAAAAAAAATCAATCTCGAACACTTGAACTCTATTATTTTTTATGTATATATCGCGAATCCTAAATCTTAGAATGTATGCAAGTTTGTTGGCATCATGAAAAGGTAGATTCCTAATTGATTGGCTGCTTACTAACTTAATTTACAAGGATTTGTATCTTTGACATGCTTGAATCCCAGCCTAAGGCCAATGTTTTGTTAATTTGCATATCCAATTCCCAATTATATGTCTACATGATTGCCCATATCCACACCATCTATGTTGGCTCAAAATGATTTTGTGTCCTTTTTTGTTTGCCACCAAGAAATATATTTAACAATTTCGTTTTTTTTTAATAAAGGGATCATCTCATCTAAAAACGTAAGTTGTTAGGTGAGGTGCTAATTTATATTATTTTCTAAAACACCTCCCTCAAATGAGACCCTTTAGGTTTGAAACTTGTACGGACCCACACTACTTTTTACTTAATTAATTAGAAGAGAAATGATGGTGGTGAAATTCGAATTTATGATCGTTTGATCATCAAGACTACGATACCATGTCGGTGGGATCATTTCATCCAAAAACTTAAGCTATTAGGTAAGCCCTCGATTTATATTATCCTTTAACACAAGAAATAATTGGGTTCCAACCAAATTCTATGTTTAAACCAACAAAAACAATTGATTACTTTCTTATAATTGAAATTACCCAAAACAAAGGATAAATACTAAATATTAAAGATTTGTTTTTAAGAATATATATGAATTAGTAGAATTCTTCATTGTGTTATACGTTAAGATCATATGACCCAATGATCATAATGTTTTAACATTTTTTTTTTTAATTTTTAGCATTTCTGATACTCTTATTAAGAAGATTTGACTAATTTATTTGAAAAAACCCCTCATATTTTGAAGTTTCAAGATAATTTTTTTTGGTTTTTTTTTAATACACAAGATTAATAAAATTCATAATTAGATTATACAATATTAAGATTATATGTTAAGATCATACGACCCGATGACTCATAATATTTTTAACAATTTTTTTTATGTTAAGACCATACGATTCGATGACTCATAATACGATCCCATAGCTAATTAGCTGAAAAAACTAAAAAAACAAAAAAACAAAACAAAACCTTGTAGTTTGAGGTGACACAATAGTCCATTAATTTTTTATAGTAGTTTAAATGGGTCCCTAACAGCTACGATCATAGAATCTTCTTGAAGGACAAAATCAGCTCCAAAGATATTTGAGATAAAGAAGTTACCTTTTTCCTTCTCGAAGTGCTAAATTCGTTACCCTGCAAGGATCAATTCAGGACCATTAAACCCTAGTCCCCACCTCCAAAATAACTCATCAAGTCCCCTATCTCCAAAAACCCACCATTGCCAATTGCTCCTGCCATTTATTTCGCCTTGGAAATTTTCTTTTAACGTTTCTAGAAACATGCATGGGTATAAATCCAAAGACCTTCCTGTCTTTGTCGTCTTCAAGCAATCTGTTAGCGGTGTGCAAATAGACAATTTCCTCCATTTCCCCCATCTCTAGGTGACGTGCATGTCACAATCCTCCATCACATATAAATATAAATATATAGATATGAAAAAGGGCTGTATAACAATGAGATTTTTAATTAAATGGGTGAAACAAAAACAGAAAAAAAGGGGTCAAATTGTATAATCCTTTTTTGTGTTACATATATGCTAAGTTGTATCTCAAATTCTCAATAGACATACTATTATTCTCATTATTTTATATATATAGTTACAAATAATGAAATATTTTTAGATTAATTTTTGTATTAATAGAGATTAAAATCATTATTTTTCGAGTTAAACCAATCCTAGAACACATCTAACTTTATGATCCATTACTAACTATCTTACAGCAAATCAAAAGATACTTATAAATATATTTTCAGATCACTTTTTGCTTCAATTAAAAACTGAATTCACTAGCTCCTGACAAGTTTAATTTTTTATTGACTACTAAACTATTTCTTAAACTAAATCAATCCAAATTTAATACTATTAAAAAATAATTATAATTAATTATCTATATATAATGAGATACATAAGAATTGAATCCAAATTCTAATCAAATCAAAGCAATCCTATTATCACTAAAGCACATCCCCTCTTAAAAGGAAAGAAGTGCAAGAGATGTTTGTCAATAAACCACTTTGTTAAATCACTTTTTATATCATGGCTTAATATTTACAATTTTTTTTTCTTTTGAAGCATCAAATGAATTTTTTAAGTGTCCACGAATACATGAGGATATAAATTGCTTGAAAGAGAAGGCAAAGATAAGAACACATGATTCTGCTAACCTGGCCTATAGCAGATAAAGCTTTAAGGCAGAATCTATATATGATTGTCATCTTGTAGATTAGATAGAGAAAGAATAGTAAAGATAGGCTTATCTTAAGTTTGTCCTCGGGACTCCCAATTCCAAACTCGTGGAAGCTGTTTCTGTATCGTTACCTATATGACCAAATCCCACAGATGAAGAATTCCAAAAGATAAGAGATTGGAATGTAAAAGAAGAAATGTTAAGGATGCAACACAAATATATATGGATAAAATCATAGGAATAAGAAAAAAAAAATCACATCAAATATATATTCACAGATGAAGGGAGCTCATTAAAATAGAAAAAAAGAAGATAAGTTTGGAAAACTTTCAACCCTAATCGTAACTACATACAAAAAATCACATCATAAAATGAATGTTTAGACGTGAAACGCTATAAATGACCAAAAGATACTGAATCCGGTCATCACAAAAAGTCCATTTCCAATATCTTTGGCCGCATTACCTAATTATCTATATCTAAAATAACCAAAAGGGTTATCCCATGAAATTTGAAACTATGTTTTGGACTTCAAAAAAAAAAAAAAAAAAAAAAAGGAGCAATTTAATGTGAAGTTTTTTGCACTAAAATTAAACTCATCTTTATGATAAAAAGGGTTCGTGATCATGCCCAAGAATTCTATAATTTCAGAATGTTACTTTTATGTGGTGATCAAACTCCTAACTTTCTCTAGCTTTATTATTTAAAAAGGACAAATTAAAAAAAAGGCTAGAAGTATAAAAAAGATATAAAAGCAGTTTTTTCTTTATACAAGTTGATAATTTTTTTCTTTTTTCTTTTATTATTATTTTTTTTTTGGAGAGGGATAAGCATTGAATTTGAAAAAAAAAAAAAAAAACAGAAGAGTATATATATCCATTTAACCGCCCTGCACAGCAAATTTTGCATATATGGTTTGAAAGACGGAAGTTTGCAGCAAGTGTGTGTCATATTTTTAGGCAAACCATGTGGAGAAAGACTAATAGCATGTCTTGAGGCTCATCAATATGTTCTGATCAGATGATGAGACTGGTTCATGGGATCATTTTCTTCATCTCCACCGATTGGTTGTATGAAAAGAGAAATGATGTTTTGACCAATATATAGTTGATTAATAAATGTACGTACGCAGTGAATTAACTATGTAAGCAGAAATAACTTAACACAGATTATGGATCTAATAATTTCATCTTTTCAGTGAAATATATTCGAATCCTAATAAATTTAAGGGATTATTACCAAAAAAACCTTCTAAAAAATCTTATATCTAAGAAATTCATCAATTTATTCTAAAATCTCTCGAACTTAAAATAATATTTTTTTTATCAAAACACCCAATAGTTAACCTCTAACTTAACACTAGTTAACTATTGGGTTTTTTTTATAAGAATTATTTTATTTTATTTTTAGGCTTGAGAGATTTAAAAAATAAATTGATTAATTTTTTAGATAGAAAATTTTTTAGAATTTTTTTATATAGTTTTTATTTGATAATAAACGCATTTCATGGTTTTTAATGAGTTTGATATTTATTATTTTTTTATGATCAAGTCAAGTTCTTTTTTATTGCATTCGAAAGAAAAAAAAAGTTTTTGAGGCTCCTTGAATTTTGAACACTAACATTCGACTACTTTTTTTTTTTTATTATACTAAAAAATTTCTTATATTAGAGTTTTTTTTTATATCGATCGTTTGTTTAATTAATTATGAGATTAATTTTACTATCTAGTAACTATAGCAACCGAGACAATTTAACTAATTAATATTAATGAAATGAGACTCTTGACATTCTCTTGTAATTTAATTAAAGGGTTATCATATAAATAAGAAAAATAAAATATGTATGATTATGAGCATTAGTGATTTCTTAAATCCTAATATATTGATAGGAAAAAAAAACATAATTGGTAATACTAGTTTTTAATTAATCAAAACTCAACATTTTTTATCAAACAATTAAATTAAATTACAAGATGAATATATAATATATTTTAGTGCATTAATTAAATAAAACATGATCATCCATGATAGAAATGCATATCTTGAAAGATAATGGTTTCATTTAAACTATGGATAGTTATCAAAATAACTTCTAAAAAATCTTCAATCTAAAAAATATGCTATTTTATTTTAAAATCTCTCAAACACAAAATAATATTTTTAAATCTCACAAGCCTAAAACAATATTTTTCTTACCAAAGCAACCAATAGTTAACGAGTAGTGTTAATTATTATGTGTTTTTGGTAAGAAAAAAATTATTTTGAATTTGAGAGATTTAAAAATAAATTTATGGGTTTTTTAGATAGAAGATTTTTTAATAAGGTTTTTCTAGTAATTATCCCTAAATTTAATTTAAATATTATTATTATGTAACGAGGGAGGTTCTTTTTATTGTATAGCACTAGGCCTAATAGATTTTCTGATAAATCAAAAACTTAAATTGTAATTAACTAAATCGAGATTCAATCGTCATAAAAATAATTACCATCGAAGTTTATAAATGAAATGATAAAAATATGCTTTTGACTTACGAGGTCATGGACTTACATTGTAATCAACTAAATCGAGCTAGATCCAATTGTCAAAAAAAAAAAAAAAAAAAAAAAAAAAAATTGCTATCAAACGTTATAGATGGAGTTTAGATATGGCAATCTTTTAGATTATTACTATAAATTTTAAAATATTCAAGTATTAAGTATCGATATGTATTATATAGAGCTATTTTGAAAAACAAAACACAAATATAAAAGACAGAAAAAAAATTACATCCATATCACTAAAAGTAATAATAAAATTTTGTATATAAATTCATTTTTCTTAATTCTTTCTCCCTTGTTTCTGTCTCTCTCTCTTTTTTCATCTGTTTCTCTTTTTTGGAATAAATATTATTAATTACTTGAATATTACATGGTGTTAAGTAAGATTTATCGATTCACATATATTTTTAAATCAAAATCAATCCGATATAGTTAATTTTTTTAGACAATCAATAGAGAGAATAATAACTAATGATAAAGTAAATAAATCTATTCACCAAAAATGTTATGAAACAATTAATGCAAACTACGAATATATAGTGGTTTGAGAGACTGCCCTTCGTTGCTGGACAGTAGAAATTCTTGCTGTCTCTCAATAAAACTACCCTAACCTATCTAGTCAGATATATTCAATGCCTTTATTTTAACTCTAGGGCCATCTGCTTGTAACAAATGCTTTATTTTAAGTTCCAGGATGATTATATTGAAAAAAAATAAGGTAAATAATTCAACCTCTTTTTATATAATAATTTGAATTTTCAATTTATCCTTATATTTTTAATTACATTTATTATATTTTTAAATAATATTTAAATCTTTGATCTGCTATTTCAATTATTTTTTCAACCATAAACAACTTTTTGACTGAAATGCTCTTATCTAAAATGTCAAAAAAAAAAATAATGTAAAAATTTAAAAAATAAAACATATAGGTCATATGACTTTATATAATTTTGTTTTTCAATCGGGAATATTTCAATAAAAAAATTTACTCATAGTTTGAAAAATTGATTGGAACAACAAATTGAAAACTAAAATAATATTCATGATATGATAAATGTAATTAGAAATACGAAGACAAATTCAAGATTTAGATTATTATATAATTACAAATTGATTTATTTATTTGAAAAAAAATATAAATTTGTTGCAACCACTCCAAGAAGATTTTCACATGTTGTATGAATTGTTGACCAACATTCAAAAATAATGAGAAAAAAATGAGGGAATTAATTTACATAAATACAGCATTCTGCCCATTAGACAGTTGAATGATTATATATATAGACAAATAACATTAAAAAAAAATGGAAACAGAAAAACTGAAATCAGTTACACAGAGGACTGAAAATGGTGACATCATATGAAAAGAAAAAGGAAAAATAGTAATAGCATATGGTGGCATTGTCTGGTTGGGAGAAATTTGCCATCGCCATACGTGCCCTTGCAAATGCAGCTCCATGGGACAAGTTAACACTCATGATGCGAAAGAGAGATAAGGTTAAATGGGAGAAATTAATACAATGAAACAAATAAATTTCTTGGTTTTTGTTTTCTTTGGCTGTTTTCCCCTTATCTACAGTGCAAAGTTTGTTTCTTTTTTCCTTTTTCACACAAGGATGGGAACCCTCTTTTGTTATAAATTGAGGAGGTTGGAGAAGCATTTTGCATGAACTTGTCTAAGTTGTTTTTACACATAATACACAGACAAGGAACTATTCTTTTTAGAAGAAGAGTTCTAGCAATGGCTGCTTCTTACTCTGTCCCTTCAATGGTGAGCCTTAACAACACCACCTTTTTCTTCTTTTTTTCCATCGAAAGTTGTATGCAAGATATTGTTCTTCATTTCTGCTTGGATATATTCTAATTTGAGCTAAGTTCATGTCTCATTTTATGTGCAAGTGTTCAAGTACTTTGCTAGATGATTATATTCAATACATTGTCTTGCATGTTCTTGCTAGACATGTTAAAAATGCTTTAGAGAGTCTCAAATTCATTAAGTTATTTATGATTGCACCACACAGCAGTGAGAGGAGACCTTCTGAAGAGGAGGAGTGATCCTTTCATTTCACAGATAAAACACAGTGTCAAATATGCAACTCAAGATCACCCTGCAAGAAAAACAAGGCAGTTTTTCTTGCATATGAATCCGATTTGTGTAATAATTTTCAAAACATTAATAAACACTGATGTCCTTAGTGTCTTGGTGCATGGCATTTTGTGATTAATGGCTGTTGATAATTACTTGCCTCTTTGTTGAGCTACTTGATTGAATGCAAGACTAAACAATTCTAAGGATTTGGGTCAATTTGTTATTATATAATAAGGTAGTCCTTCAATTTGTCTTTATATCTCTAGTTGAGTTAAATTTTTAATTTATCAGTTTGATAAGATTTTCGAGCAAAATCACCCAAATTAGTCACGTGATTTGTAAATGACTATATTTAATTTCCAAATTTAATTTCTGCAATGTCTTTGCAAATCATACAAATCTGCAAATTATATGATGAAATCAGTAGTTTAACTTGAAAATCTTGCTAAATCACATGATGAAATCCAGTAGTTTAGTTTGAAAATCTTGCTAAAATGATAGACTAGAAACTTGACATTTATTCAAAGATAGAATTGACTTAATTAGAAATATAAAGACAATTAATAGAGAATTACTTTATTATATAAGGACGGATCGAGCCATTAACCCTAGTCTTAATTATAATTTGAACTTTTTATGTGTCACAATACCAGCAATTTTGGATCACAATTTTGATTTCTTAATTTCTAAACTGGTCCTTTTATTATGTCCTCTCAACATATAGTTTGTCTTCAAGGACCAAATCCAGAAACCATTGATAGTTGAACCTCATAAGAGTTTGCATGTAATTCTAACTTTCTTCTGGTTTCTGGGCATTCTAGCAGAGCCTTATCCTATTTATTGAGTCATAAGTGATAAGGATGACCGTCAAGGTCCAATAAGAGAGAAAATCCTATGATAAATTATATGCTTTATGGCTGAATTTCAGGATTTTCTTTTGTTGTTTCTTCCAAATATTTAAAAGATTGGAAATATAGATAAGTCTGACCATAATAATATTTAAGACAATTGAGTTTGACCATAATAATATTTAAGACATCAATTGTCTTTTATTTGTAGAAATTAAACAATCAGAACATTTTTACAATGCGTGAGTATATTACAATTCGTAAGCAGATAATGGAGGAAGAAGGAAGATTTGAAGCAGAAGTAGCAGAGGTGCAAGCATGGTGGAAGTCAGAGAGGTTCAACCTAACCCGGAGACCATACTCAGCAAGAGATGTTGTGGCTTTACGAGGAAACCTTAAGCAAGGTTATGGCTCGGATGAGATGGCCAAGAAGCTGTGGAGGACTCTCAAGACTCACCAAGCCAATGGCACTGCCTCTAGGACTTTTGGTTCACTTGACCCTGTCCAAGTAGCCATGATGGCTAAGCACTTGGACAGCATTTATGTTTCTGGTTGGCAGTGCTCCTCAACGCACACCAGTACCAATGAACCAGGTCCTGACCTTGCTGATTACCCCTATGACACAGTCCCTAACAAAGTAGAACATCTGTTCTTTGCACAACAATATCATGACAGGAAGCAAAGAGAGGCAAGAATGAGTATGAACCGCGAGGAGAGGGCTAGGACCCCATATGTTGATTACTTGAAGCCAATCATAGCTGATGGGGATACTGGTTTTGGTGGCACCACAGCAACTGTTAAGCTTTGCAAGCTCTTTGTGGAGCGTGGCGCTGCCGGTGTCCATATTGAGGACCAGTCCTCTGTGACCAAAAAATGTGGTCATATGGCTGGTAAGGTGCTTGTTGCTATTAGTGAGCACATTAATAGGCTTGTAGCTGCAAGGCTGCAATTTGATGTTATGGGGGTGGAGACAGTGTTGGTAGCTAGAACTGATGCAGAAGCAGCTACTTTGATCCAAACCAATGTGGATGCTAGAGATCACCAGTTCATTTTGGGTGTGACTAATCCAAATCTGAGAGGGAAAAATTTGGCCAATCTTTTGTCAGAAGCAATGGCTGCTGGTAAAATTGGAGCTGAACTTCAAGCCGTCGAGGACAATTGGCTCGCAATGGCACAACTCAAGACATTCTCTGAATGTGTTGTGGATGCAATCAAGAGTATGAATATTGGAGAGCATGATAAGAGAAGGAGATTGAACGAATGGATGAACCATTCTAGCTACGACAAGTGCCTGTCCCATGAACAAGGCCGAGAGATTGCTGAAAGATTGGGTCTTAACAATATTTTCTGGGACTGGGACTTGCCTAGGACCAGAGAAGGGTTCTATAGGTTTAGAGGGTCCGTCGATGCTGCCATTGTTCGTGGCAGGGCTTTTTCACCGCATGCTGATCTTATTTGGATGGAGAGTGCAAGCCCAGATTTGGCTGAGTGCACAAAATTTGCAGAAGGTGTAAAATCGGTGCACCCTGAGATCATGTTGGCCTATAATCTTTCCCCATCTTTCAACTGGGATGCGTCCGGTATGAATGATGAACAAATGAGGGATTTCATTCCTAGGATCGCTAAGTTAGGGTATTGCTGGCAGTTCATAACACTGGCAGGTTTCCATGCGGATGCGCTGGTCACTGATACTTTTGCAAGAGATTATGCTGAGAGGGGAATGTTGGCCTATGTAGAGAGGATCCAGAGAGAGGAGAGGAGAAATGGAGTTGACACTCTTGCACATCAGAAATGGTCTGGTGCAAATTACTACGATCGGTATCTGAAGACCGTCCAGGGAGGCATTTCTTCCACTGCTGCCATGGGCAAAGGTAAGAGATACACATGTTTTTCGTACATTAAAGAAGCATTTAAGTAGCAATTACTTGACAGTCTTGAATTCTAATTCTGTTTTACAGGAGTGACTGAGGAGCAATTCAAAGAGACATGGTCTAGGCGAGGAGCCACAGACATGGGTGGTGCAGGAACTGCAATGGTTGCTAAGTCAAAGATGTAACAGCAAAGCTGCTTTTGAGTATGGATAAAGGGTCGTCTACAACATCAACCAGTTCCTATATTCTGGAACTGGAAGTGAATAATTTGTGGCAATAATTTCCTTTAGGCAATTAGGCCATTCTTGGCTTCTTTTTTTCCAGCCACGTTGTACTTGTTCTAGCTCTCTCTAAAGCCTTTGTCAGAACTGGAACTTGTTTATGTTTTCTGTAATTCAGTTTCCTTCATATGCTTGCAAAACTACATCATGTTTCTGCTTTACTGTACTTGCATTTCTTAGCAGCACATCTTTGTTAAATCGAATTCTTCCTAGTTACTTAGACTGTTGCTAATCGAAACGCTAAAAATCCCCACAAGAAACACTGAACTAGGGTTTTTCTTCGAGGTTTAGGCACTCAGGAAGCATTGAACTAATTGCCATACCATGTATCGGTTGGTTTCTGAGCAAACTTACCTGAAGAAGAACACTAAACATCAAACTTCAGCATTTGCTGTGGTTGCATAAATTTGCCTGAAATTAAGGTTGTCATTTGAAAGTTAAAAACATCATGATTCCAACAATAAGATTGCTAAGTTGCAGAACATGAAATCTTGGATTAATTATTACTTCATTATTCTGTATTTCAAAATCAGAATACCCTGATCTAGGATTCGTGACAGATATTCTGTACCATATCCGATAAACAAGACAAGTTGAGAACTAGAAAAGAATATAGATAAAGCTACTGCACACTGTAAGAGATCTGTCAATGTAGTTTCCTCTGTGGATTAATTATGCTTCCAAGGTTTCAAAACAGAGAGCACTATGATCATTGCAATGATCAAGACCAAAATAATAGCAATTATCATGCATTTCCTTGACTTTTTCTGCAAGTTTTTTGCAGTTCGAAGAGCATCTGTACCAGTCACAACGTGGTCCACTGCGTTCGTCACCTGTAACCAAGATATTGAAAGTACAAAAACATTGAAAAAGTTTTTGGAGATAGTCTGTCTAATTCATGTCAAACATGAAACAAGAATCCCAGCAACAGGCACACGTGTATCAAGATTGTCAAATTTTATATATGCTTGGGTTGCATGCATGACGGTCCAACTGCCAATAGCATTCCTCAATAGTAAATCTAGAATAAATCAATGTAAAAAGTGGTGCATTTCAATAATAAAAGGGTGGCTCAATCTAAGGTAATTTTTCAATCTATTCTTATTTTTATAATTGAATCAAGGTTTATTATAACAAAAAACATAAACTTTACAAGTTTTAATCATATTACCATATTCTTTCAATATTGAATTAAAAAAATACACAAATTAAGTTTCTATTAACCATATTAATACGCTTGACTTTTTCCAATCAAAATTTTATTGACATTTATACTGGCAAAGAATTTTAGTCCTTAATGTCAACATTTTTTCCTTGCCTTTTGATCGAAAAAAATCACGCATACCAATATAGTTAATAGAAGTTTATTTTGCGTATTTTCTCGTTCAATATTGAAAAAAAACGTGCTAATATTATTAAAAAAATATAAGGTTTATGTTTTTTTTTAAATAGTAACCCTTTAATCAATTATATATTTGAATATACATCAAGTTTATAATTTAATTTTTTAGTTAAACTTTTAGGGAAACTATCAAAATTAATTAGGTGATTTGCATATAATTATTTTTTATTTTCAAACTTCTTTACTAATCAAAAAATTGAACACTTCCATATACAAATCACATAACTATTGATGGTTTGGCCGGTTGAAAATCTTGATAGAATAATATATTAAAAATTTAATACATAAAAATTGATTGGAGAATTACAATATAGTATAATAAAGTATAGATTGAGTTACTAACTTTTAATAAAAGGAGGAAAGCAAATGCAAAGTGATGGAAGATTGGATCACTCCAGAAATCAAATGAGCAGAATGAGATGGGCTAGATTTGTTTTAGTGGGCATCTAACTAGAATAAACCTGACATATAAATTTTAGGGTTTTTGATCAGAAATTCAGAACCAAAACCAACCCAAAAAAAGTTTGGATGAAACTGAATAGGGCCAAGTGCCAAAATTTTAGGTTTTTTATTTGATCCCAATCTCGTCACTCATGGGCCAGAAGGGACTAAGATTAGGCTAGAACATCTGAGTAAATTATAAATTAGTCCATCTTCTTTTGAAAAATAAATTAATTAATCTTTTTATTTCAAAAATTAATAATTTATTTTTCATATTTTGAAATCTACTTGTAATTTAGTCTTTTTAACTTCTTTTTAATTTATTTTGATTTTTTATTTTAAAAAACAGAAAAAGAAAAATATATAAAAAAATATGGAAAGATTGATGAGAAAATAAGAGATTTTATGAAATAAAAAATAATATTAAATTAAACATAGTCAACATTAATTAAAAGATTAAATAATAATTTTTAAAATGAGAGGAGCTAATTATTGTTTCTTAAAATTAAAGGGACTAATTTATAATTTACTATAGTACATCTCTGTATGGAGAAAGGAGCTAGGGGGAAAAAAAAACAAAACGAAGTGAAAATATTTGATTTAGTTTGGATTTGGTAATTTTAGGAACATTTAATGGATTGGGAAAGTAGAATTTTTCTTTTCAATTGAGAGATAAGTTCGAAAACTCAATTAATTTTTTTCTTAAATTATTATTACACACTTTTTCACTCAATTAATTGTATAACTCCTCATCAAGGACCCAAAAACTGTTATTTAGGAGTAGTGCAAAAACCAACAATCATTTCACAATTTTTATAAACCATTTTATTTTGTTTTAAGAATATTTGACGGGAAAAAAAAGGTTTTCTTTTTTTAATTTAATTTTAAAAAACAGAAAAAAAAATAAATACAAAACTCCCCCTTAGCTTCTTATAGGATTTCAAATTAAAATATATAATGCAATTTATCTGATAGACTCTTACAACTTTTATCATTTAATGTTGGAAAAGAAAATTTGAGATAAATTTATTGATTTTCTATCTGTGATTTAATTTTTTAATCAATATAAATCCATGGAACTTTTTATTTGTTGAAAATTTGAAGAACAAAATGGTTAGTTCAAAAAAAAAAAAAAAACAACTTATTTCACATGAAGATGCGTATTAAAAAAAAAGTGTTTTTTCCCTTTTTCAACAAATATGATAAAAAAAATGAAATGTAAAATTATTGAAAGAATTTTTTTTTTTTTTGAAATATTTCTACTTTGCTTAAACTGATTTCTGAAAAAACCGAAAACAATCCCTCCTCTTGAGGCCCAACTAATTACAGACATGGCCCATGCCATTTTACTTGGGCTAGGTTGTTCCTCTCCAATAAAGCAGCCCAATTTTTGTGTGGGCCTAAAACTCTACCGGCGTCAACACCAAAGGCAAAAGACAGCATTATTTCATATGGTGTGATCTAATAAGCACTTTTTTTCTTATATATATACATATATTCTTTGTTTTTCCTCAACAAAAGGAAATTAAATCTATTTTTGGAAATTAAAAAGTGTGGTTTTGCCTGAATAGTATAATTTTTGGGTTCTTGCTACTATCCATCAGATTTATTGAAGTGTAAAAGATGGCCATGGCAAACTTAACAAGAAGACAAATCAACAAATTAGAAGACTTCATACTGTGCCCAAAAAGGCATTGGTTCAGTCATAAAAGACAGACTTGATCTAATGTTCTTGAAATTGTTTGCCTAGGTTTGAATCCTACAACCTCAAACTAATGTAAAAGACAAGGTTCTATTTATCCAAAGAAAAATCATATAAAAGAAAAAGAAAAGGAGAAGAAAATGCTTCATATAATGTGAAAAATAGAGATAAAGAATACCCATTATATACTTTATGGTTGAGTTTCACACCCTTGATGCACAAGCCACAACTCCAAAAACAAACCAACTTCACCCAAGATAAGAAAGAAAGAAACAAATTTTCAAAAGGGAAAAAGGAGGAGGTGCTAGAAAGGTTGACACACATTTAAAACTGCAAACAATTTCCAATCAGTTATAGCTACCGATGCTTAAGTAACAAAAGAAGCAGCAGACTCAAGCACCCTTGTTACTTTTCCAAGGTTTGATGACACCGACGACTATAATGGCTACTATAAGTAAAAGAATTATAATGGCAATGCACATCCATTTTCGAGAATTCTTCTGGAGTTTCTTTGCAGTTTGAAGTGCAGTTGTCCCTGACTGGACATGATTGACTGCATTTGCAACCTGAGTAACATTTTCATTAATGCAATGCCAAGCAACACCACAATCTTGCCACAAAGCTAGCAAGTCCTCCATACACATGATAAGTTGAAAATAGATGTGAGTTCTGAGAAGGAACAAACCTGACTTTCTATGTTATCTAGGATCTCTCCTTGGGCATCGACCAGAACAGCCAAGTCACCAAAAATCTGACAAAATTACAATCGTATTAGCAAGCTTGCTTTCAGTAGCCTGCATGAGTACTGTATCTAGGTCTAGCAGCATATATACCTCTTTCAATTCTAGAAGCTTTTTCTCAATTTCTTTTACTGCATCGTGTCTCTCCTGGATTTCTTCCAAGGTGTTTAGCACCTGCAGCCATGTCTCAAAATTACAAACTTAACAGAAAGGCCCCATCACTAAACTCAGAAGGAGACAAGAAAGGTGGGGAGAAATGGAAAGCATTGAGATTATTTCCTAGTTCATTTCGATATCGAGACCATAATCACAACAATTTTTATGGTTTTAATGGAACAGGATGCTTTCATCATCTCTGTTTCCTTTCAAAACTTGAATGAACAGTTCCTATTGATGTTTGAAAATATCAAGCATGTCAAAGGCTCTTGCTAGGATAACATGAACTGCAACAGTGGAATAACATGGACATTAACACCTCATTTATGGTTTCCAAGTCAGAAAGAAGCTTAAATCATACTTGGTAACAATGTTTACAGCAAAAAAAGATTTTGATCTGTAGATCCGTGAGTGTCCAGCTCTGTAACATATGGTTGTGGGAGGCATCTCAAAGGATTGAATGTCAGATGAAGAAATTCAACTCAAACTTTAGTTTGCAATATCTTTTTTATATCACTCCCTCAAGACTTTCGATTTATGTTCTAGTTGTTCGATTTTGCAGTTGTTTTAATTGATAGAGCTGTTTTGGAAATTTTCTTTTCAATTAAGGCTGCACCTTCTTTATCCCCTTCAAATAATGTTCTTGGAATTATAGAGATTAAACAGATTTGTATTTTGTCGAAGCAAAAAATCCTCGTATGGTTTTAATATTTCAACTCAGCAGTGAACTCAAAGATACTCAAATTCAATATGAGATCAGTATCATAATCCTATGTACCAAAATATAGACCCCTAAGGAATCTAAATACCAATAAATATCACATCCAAAATCATTAAGATATAACAAACAATCTAGTTACGTGGACTGGTCAAAGATAACAAAACTTCATGCTCTTGTATGCGAATTTTCTAAAACAGAAAAAGCTTGCAGTATTTTATGCATAGTGGTGTTGGACATTAGTCAAGGCTTACCTCTCCACGGCCCTGTTCTTGAATTGCTTTCTGAAAGATTTGCTCGCTGTTTCCAGTTTCAATCAGTTGGTCAATCGTCTAACATGATCAACCAGAGTTGAAAAATTACAATAACATCCATATCCCTTATACCACAATATGTAGTTTTAAAATTCAGGCTCACCTCTTCGTCTGGTCTGGTTCCTGTAACTGCTCAATCGTAAATAACAACAAATTACTCCACCATTTTAAAATGGCCAACATACTTAAACAGAAGAATTAGACGATCGTTATATACTCTATATCCTTATTGTCACTTTAGTGTCTTTTGTCAATTGCAACCAAAGTATACAAACCTGTAATAACCCTTCTCTCCACAACCTCACGATATTCATCTTGAATCTTTTGTCTTAGGGTCTGCAGGAAAATAGGAAAATGAGAAACTTTACAAAACTAACTACAAAGTAACCTGCTCGGGGTGAAGATCTACCTGGAACTCTGCCATTAGATCCCTGAACCTCGTTGTTATGGCACTGCAATCAAAAATAAATAAATAAATAAATAAATAATGAAATGTAAATACCTTATGCACATACAGACATGAGGAATGTATATATATATATATATATATATATATGATTTCATTCTAAATCAAGAAAGTCAAGCTCTTCACTGGCAACACACTTTGTAACATTCATCCTTGCTCTGTCAACACCAGTTCCCTTTTCACATCCTTGTTTCTGTCGATTGTTTAAGTTCTAGAGGAAAAAGAGACAGGAAAAGAGGAAATCAGCCAAAAAAAAAAAAAATCTAGCTATTCTTAACAGGAATGGAGCAGGATTTCGTCAAGGAAAAGTGAAGTATTACATCTTTGTTTATTGCTACTATTTTTTCTTTGACATTACGTGCAATTTTACCCACTTCATCAACATCTTTTTCCATTCGCTTCTTGATAGCTGCAGAGGTAACAGTAGTATTCTTAGAATGCTACAAGCAAAAGGAGCAAGCTCTGTAACTTAGTCAATAGCCTAAGGTGACAAAGCATTGAAGGAACAGCTATCAAAATGCCTGCACCAGGTTTCAACAAGTTATGTAAATTTGTACTCAAATAAAGCAGCCAACTAGACCTAACTCTAATCTAGCATCACAGAGAGCAGTGAGCCAAAACCAAGTTTGTTCACTGATCACAAACTGCCAAGTGACGGACTCACAGTTTACTTATCATGGACTTAGAATGTTGAAATTGAAAGTTCAAATGTTTTAACACAACTAAATCATCTAGACAAAGATTCATACCTTTCATGGCAGATGCTTTTGTTACAGATTTTGAGTCTTCATTCGCTTCCTGCACAAAAGTTGGCATTAGAATGTCATAAGAGGAATGCAACTATTATCAATTTGTTTTCCTTCTCTGACTCTGACAACTGAAATCATGACTAGAAGATCAGCTACACTGTGCCCTAGAAAATCTCACTGGTTAGCATCATTGTCACTAAACAGTGGGAACAGGTTGCGTTATAGTTCTCAAATATGCTAGAAGACGAATCTTCAGAAACGAACAATGACAGAGTAGATGTACATCAGTGTCATTGACTGTAAATTGCACCAATGCTGAAATCTTCACCTTCTAGATTTTGAACCCTTAATCAAACTGATCCTTTCTGCAGTTTCGACAAGAAACCAAACTTTTCTCAATCAAGTGCAGCCAGTAGTGGGACCACAGTCCACCAGAATTCACATGTAATCTAAGAGGGAAAGCTATTCGTGGGATTCTTCTAATTCTAATCTAGTCAAACACATTACTGAAAATTGTCATCTATACAGCTGCAATGCAAAATTGAATTGAAATGCACATCCCACAAATCGCCCCTGTTTTTATTATTGTTTCAGCTCAAATATAATGGTCAAACAATATACTGATAGTGGAATCCACACATAAATCATGAAAAAGAAAATAGCAAATATCCCATCTTCTACACAAAAAGAGAGATATGGAAAACCATAAACCATCTGATTGTGCCAGTTTACTACTGTCGAACCACAGCACATATCTACCTGCCCCAAGACAATGTGATTAATCATCTTACTTTCCTGGAAATTGCTCATAAACCTGACCTCATATTGTAAAGGAAACATGGCTTTTGATGAAAATTAAACATACCTTCAGATTCTTAAGCAGCCCATTAATCTTATCGAGCTGTTTCTCAACCTCTTGTATCTAAGAGCAAAAGAATGAGCACAGGGAAAGCAATTAGAAAAATGTAAACTAAAAGAAAAGAAAATTTATAGAAGATTAAAAAATAACCAATATATCATGAATTGGAGGACTAAAAAGAAATGCAAAATATAATCACACAAACATCTATAAATTCCTTCCTAAAATTAAAAGCAAAATTCAAGTCATGTTTTCACGACTTGTTTCCCTGGAATTCAGAACCTCAAAGGACAATAAACAAGTAAGTCAAATACCTGCTTATTGAAAGCTTCCATTCCCATATCAGAGTTGCTCCTTGGAACCCTTATCCCCATTTCAATATCATCTTCGATAGGACGGTGGCCTTTGGAATCACCAACAAAAGAATCCTGAAAATAAAACAGAGGTAACACAAAATATTTCTCATTTCAAAAGGAGCTGGAAGAACAACATACTGCAATCAGCTTTCAATGAACAAACAAATCCAGTGAAAAAAATTTAACAGAAGTCCAAATCTATTCAACTATAATTTCTTGAAGGGCAAAAAGTGTTTGAGAGAGTTATGCTCCTGAAGAATTGGAAAGTCCAACCCAAAAGCTTCACAACTGGTTACCAAATGTCCATCACAAAAAGATGGCAACTTTTAAATAGTTGAGCAAATCTCCACTCAAACAAAGACTAATCCAAGTGTCTCCAACTCAAGTGAGTTTTCTATTCACAAGATCAATATCAAAACTTTAATTCAGGTTCTTTTTCCTCTGATTTCTCACAATCAAACTACGACATGATCAAGTGTGCTTCTTGTGATCATCTGGGTCATTGAATTTAGAAACAAAACCCACAGAATTCACTCATCGGCAACCCTTAAAAAGTTCAAATTCAAATAGAATCCACTCAAAAAAAAAAAAAAATCAAACTTTTAACTGTTATTTATGATCATGACTTCATTTCTGATCGCAACAGTGCCAATTTGGTCGCTAAACCAGCTTCCACCCAACACTACAAATTCAATTCAAACCACAAAAAACCAAAATCAAGTAAAACATTGCTAAGGATCTCAATTCACTACAATCATCAATCCCATACACACAAAGACTACAAAAACTGAACTACAAAGGGAAAAAAACACAAACAGTTACCGAAAAAGAAACAAAATTTACCGTGAGCAAGTCATTCATCTTTGATCAAATCACAAGAAGAGAAGGACCAAGAGACTGACTGTGGTTGAAAAAGATGATGTCTTGTTGAAAAGGAACGGTATAATCAACCGAAGAAAGCGGAAACAATGTCGAGAGTAATGATTTTATTATGTTTTTCTGAGGGTCTTATGTTTGTTGGCCGGCAAGAAAGTGTCTCGTTATTACACATGCACACGACACCCGGTGAGACCACCTATGACCCCTTTTTATTTTGAGATTTATAAGCTAGTCCTTCTAGTTTCTAAAAACGAATTAATTAGTCTATTTTTCAAAAACTGTTTATCTAATCATTTGGCATGGTCGAATTGTTGATCACAATTAATTTAATATTATTTTATTTTTAAAAAAATATTTTTTCTCATCAATATTTCTATGATATCAATTTATTTTTTAAAATAAATTATAAAACATAAAATAGACAAAAAAGACTAAATAATTAGCTTGTAAAATATAAAGGACTAATCAATTTCATTTTTCAAAACTAAAGGGACTAATTTATAACTTGCTCCTTCTTTCGATGCAGAAAACAGAAACTTATCATTTATGGCCACCTGTAGTAATCTTCCACATCTAATGCTTCTCTTGCTAGCAATTTTTTTTTCTTTGTGGGAAAATAGGAAAACCCTAAGATAACAGGAGAATTATGCTAACAAATAATGTTGAATATTTCCTATAAAATAGAATTCCTTTTTCTTGTTAAAATATTGTTTCTATTTCCAACCGTTTATTTTCTTGCTGGTTAAGGCATCACTGCATTTGTTTTACTTCTCTTTTATTTTTCTTTCCCTTAATTTCTTTCACCTTTTTATTGAAAAAAAATCTTTTATTTCGAAATATTTCATTGTTTAATAATTTTATTTCAAAAAATCTAAAATATTGACCTCACTCAAGAGAAAGTAAAAAAAATAAAAAAACTTGGCCGTTGCATTGTTCTAGGTTCAGTACAAGGCTGTCCATGAGTCATTACGAGCTGTTAAGATTTTAGAGTATTGGGTTGTTGTTAGTCTTGTCTCTGGCTGTAACCATTTCTTTTCTTAGTTGATTCCCCCTAGTTTCAGGTATTTCTCTTGCCGCAGGTTAAGTTCTTTTCTTTTAGAGACTTTTCCTTGGAACCTAATCAATCCGAACCAAAACTCAAGAATATTAGTCTTTTATGTTACAATCAAATTGTATTTAAGACCCATTTATATGCACTAAAGACATTTTCTTCTTTGTTCATATGATGATATTGACGTTTGATGTAATGACGTCCTTACTAAAAGATTGTCTGAATTTTACACAAACAGACACACAATCGATAATAATCTTAATTTATTTGGTTATTATATAATAAAGAAGGATTGGAGTTCAAGATCCGCGAGCCTTCCAATAACCTAAAAGATTGCCTGAATTTCGGACTTGGATCAAGGAGGTGATTGTGGATCTGTGATTGGGTTTTCAAGCAGAGGAGAGGACTAACTGGTTTCTCATTCAGTTTAATTTTGCGTTGATGATGCTTGTTTACGCCATGTTCCATATCACAGCAAAAGAGCATTAATTTGTCATGTCTTTCATTAATCCGTTTCATGCCATCCCCATTCATGGTTAGGGCTTATCCATGGAAACTAATATCCTTGTTCGAGCAAGCCGAAACAGCAGAGGTTGAAGATGAAGATCAAACAAGGTTGTTACAATACTGACGCAGACGAGGAC
The DNA here is from genome assembly GCA_963924115.1 of Dovyalis caffra. Taxonomy (NCBI): domain Eukaryota; kingdom Viridiplantae; phylum Streptophyta; class Magnoliopsida; order Malpighiales; family Salicaceae; genus Dovyalis; species Dovyalis caffra. The sequence continues at coordinate 256,854 of CAWUPB010000950.1, read as the reverse complement.
AGCAAAATGACCAAATTATCTTGGAAGAAAAGTTGACCCATCTCCTAGAAGGTAATGTTGAAGGGTTCACGACTAGAAGATACATAAAGCTATGCTGTGACAAGAATTTGCTTGTGTCATGCTTTGATCAATGCTATCTGTAGAATCATCTAAGGTACAGCAAATTTTTCTGCGGTAATGTGCCATATGGTTAAGAATCTTTAGGTCAAATTCAACAGCAGTACTCTAATTCAATCCACTATGACCATATTTTTGCAGAAAAAGGTTTCCTGTTGGGTTTCCTCAAGCTTCTTCTTGAAATGTATTTCAATCTCTTGTATCTAACAGCGAAAGAACATGTGCAAGGAAGGCAGTAAGAGAAATTAAACCAGAAGAAAGGAAAATTTAACAAGACAAGGAAATTAACCAAAATATATCAAGAGTTAGGGAATAAAAAGAGATGCAGAATCATCTTAAGACAAACACTAATTGTAGATCCTTCAATTAAAAGTGTCTTGAGAAAGAGAACATACTAAATGATCAGAAAATCCAACCCAAAATCTTCTTAAAACTGGATTACCAAAGTTTTTCTTTGCTTATGAGAAACGTGCAAAAGATTGAATAGTTTAGCAGATCCCTACTAAAAGAAAGACTAAACCAACAACCCTTTGTCTCAAAATCAAATGAACTTTCAATCTGGAAGATCAATATCATAACTTCAATTCAGTTTTTTTTTTTTTCTTGGTTTCCTTAACATATAAACAAAGAAACGATCGATTCAACTACCTGTGATCATCTGATTCATTCATCTTGATCGAATCACAATGAGAGAGAGGGACAGTTTGTTGAAAAATACTGTGCCTTTAAAAGGAAACAGAGAGAAAAAAAATGGAAATTATATCACAGTTATGATGTTAGTAGGCCAGCAAATGTCTCTTGATTTTACCAGCCACATGCAAAGACCACCTAACGCTTTACAAGTTGGTGATTGAGGTTTCTGAGCAAATCACCGTCTAATTTAGAGGGTTCTCATTGCCTTTTTTCCCATGGACTTGGACCTAATAAGATTTAACCACATGTTCTGATACTTGCGACATTGACCCAGTTTTATAGCTTGTGCCAGTCAGATGATCCATACTTCTCATGTAGTTCTTAGAAATTTGCAGGATTCAATGGATTCTAGCCTCTAAATTTCATTTATCTTTTTGGTTTTTGGATTGATAAGAAAATTTTACTCCAACCAAATCAAATACACAACACAAACTGGGATGCTAAGAGTCAATACAAAAGAAACAAGTGGCAATCTCTTTGAGTACAGCCCTAATGCTGAGGGTTTTGAAGAGGACGAATAAACACAGCTGAACTGTAGTTATAACAAGAAGCAGATATTCTTCAAGCCCTGGAGACTCACATGCTTATATACTCTAACATTAAACTAACGATCCGAGACAATTTGGATAACTTTACGCATATGTCTATAACTGATGGATGGAAGAGATCAGCAAGTGATAGAGAGGCTGAGAGAGTGATTCTGTTAACTTGGAAGACTATCTGAGACTCAGTCTGGCTACTGCACGGCGTTGCGGTATCTGGAAATGTTCTGTTAACCCAAAATGTGCCATTAGAAGCCATACATGGGTTAGGAACTCTCCCCTTCTCTTAGTTGTTCAGCATGCTGTCTTCCATTACTCTGATATGCAACATAAGCTACCATTTCCACCCAAACATCAGCAATAAGGCTCCATTTCTGTCATATCATATCATAGCATAATGGTTAAGTCTTTAATGATTTGTAAAAATAAATAGCTAAGATTAAAGTATAAGAAGAAAATCACCTCTTCCTTATTTGAAACATCTTCCAATTGTTGTGCAAGTCTGCATGAATCAGATAGAACAGATTTCTTTGATCTGTACCTCTCTCCAGGCAGTTGGACTCCAGTTTTATATTGCAGAAGCAAATTCTTATGAACATTAAGTTTACCTTCTGTGCTAAAAAATTTCTGAGCTTCTGCACAAGTGTCTTCAAAGACAAACTGACCGATTCCTATGGGTAACATTGAAGGATTCATGACTAGAAGATAAAGCATATACTGAGACAAGAGTTTGCTTATGTCATGCTTTGATTGAATGCTATCAGCTGTAGAATCTTCTACGTTGCAGCATATTTCTGTAGCTAAATGCCATATGAGAATGCTTTGGTCGAACTCTACCTCAGTGCTCCAACTCAATGCGCTATGACCATACTTTTGCAGTACAAGGTTTCCTCTTGCAGTGGTCAAGGCTCTAAGATTATATGTACCCAATTCTGCTTCCTGGTGAATTTCATTAAGCTTCTTCTTGAAATGATTAAAGATCCATTCTTTTAAACTGCCAATGACTTCTGCAGAAGTTATATATCTTTGCTGCTCTAGCTGTTCGACAATGCTAAACTGCCTTAAGATTCCAACACAGCCCACAGGTTTTTCTTCAAGGGTGAAGTTTAGCAGGCTGTATTGGGCCATGGAATTCGACCACCTGGGATTTTGCAAGAGAGAGAGAGAAGTGATCGCATTCAAGGCAGGTGCTTTAATATGAGTATTCAGCCAAACAATAGTCCAATCTGAGGAAAGCAGGACTAGCATTGCGTATATCTCTAGAAAAATTGCAATAGCCAGTAGAACAAAAGTTATAGAAAGATCAACCTTTGAGTAAGTTTGCTTCTCCGATGTTAAAGAGAACAGCACCAGAACAACGCATGTAAGAAAGAAGCTGATAAAGCGCAAGCTAAGTCCCCATGGATTGTAGACCAACAGTGCCTTGGTGTAAAGCAAATCATACATGAAACCACATTCCATTTCAATTAGTTTGTAAGCATTCTCGTACGAAATGCTCCTGAAAATAGTTTGGCTGGTATCGAGATCTCGAGATCCAAGTATGACATCCGCAAAAAGAGCCTTAAATGTATGAAACAAACCATATGCTAGAAGCAATAGTTCATGGTCATTGGAGATGGAATTGCCTTCTAAAACAACAGAATCTACAGGAAGCTGAACCTCAATCACTCTGCTGGGTATCACATTGTATCCTTCAGCATCCCGCAACTTGTATTCCTCTACTAGATTGGAGTTTCCCGGACCTTGATCAGAACGAGTAATCCTCATAGAGTCTCTAAGTTGGTCATTGCTAGCAGATCGGAGGACCCATGTCCTCTCTCCGAACTTGATAAGGCCAGCAATAGTCATCAGAATGATTAGTACAGAAAGATCAGAGCCAGTCCAGGCCATCAGAATAATGTAAATGGTGCCAATTACTTGCGTAACTAGTCCAAGGAAGTGCCTAGACCATAACTCGTTGTCTTCTAAGGAATATGCAGTAATGGTGTCAGGGCCACCCAAGTGTAGCAGCAGAAATGGTGTCCAAAAGGCATTCAGTTCAACGTTTGGGTCAATAGAACCATCATCATCATAGATTTCTCCCAAGTTACTTGAGATTACACCAAGGGCAATCGTAGCAACAGAATCTGCTGCTAGATAGGCAGACCAAACAACAAACCTAATCCAAGTTCTGGAACTGTATTTTCTACGATTGCCAAAAATTATTAGCACTATTTGAAGGATGAGACTAATCAAAACTACTACTCTTAGCTGCCATTTGCTCCACAGTTCCCTTAAACTTGAAGGAATTACCTGGAATACCTTTCTCCTCCTCATCATCATAACATCAATTTCCTCCTAAAAACAGAACCATTTGACAAAGTAGAGATACTCTAACTACGCCCTTTGAACAGCTAATCTCTAGGAGGTTTAACTACAGCTACAAAACAGTGGTAAATAAACAATTAGTCTTTGCAAAAAAAAAAATTCTTTTAAGAATCTACAGCCTACTTATCAAATGAACAAAATAGGGGGCATTAATACTCACTTGAAAGATGCTGTCTCAGATAGCCTTGTTTCTTCTCCAATTTGGCTAACACTGCATCTCAAGTTTAAATCAAAGTAAAGAGATCCTGCTTAAGCATATGGGAGGCAGAAACACAAGATAGTCAAGTTTTGAAACAAGATAATGACCCCAGGGAGACACGATGAAGTTCCTGAAGAAATCTACAAGAACTTGGTCAAAAAGACGGTGAGCTAAATTTACCCTATTGGTCTTACCGTTACAGATGCCAAGGACATGAAAAAGGAGATTCGAGGAGTTGTTACAGTGACTAAAAGAAAAAATCAAACCTCCATTAAAGTGACTATGTGGTCCCTTTGGTTTAATATCTGCAAAATATTAACTTTCAAGCTGCATCACTGCTTCAATTTAATACAGCATTTGCATTTGGACCCACAAAAAGAAAAGGAAATTAAAGACAGAGAGAGAGAGAGAGAGAGAGAGAGAGTTGAAAAATATTTACTTTCGTCATATCCAAAAAAACCCATATCCTTTCTGATTTTTATATTACTAACTTGTTTCACTCTCTCCTCTAGCAATCAATCCATGGATGCTGAATGGGTAAGTTTGCTTTTGATCCAGAAATTCCAAGTTCTTCTTCTCGATGGAGAAGCAACTATTGCCAATCCCAACTTGAGAAATCAGGTACAGGAGGCAACCAACAAGCTCCGTTTACTTCATCAATCTTTAAAAGTTTCAAGAAATGCAGACCAGACAGGAAGGCTTCTACGTGCATTTTACTCTGCAGAAGATGCCACTGATATCTTTCTTGCAAGAACACTACTCTTGCAAAGGCAGAAACTGAGGGGTTACGGTGGGATTGTGTGTCAACCCTTTAAAGGCTTCTGGATCCAATCTCTGTTTACTGTTCAAATCAAGAAATTCATGTCACTGATAGGACATGCTGGCTGCAATAACAACATTTCTGGGTCAAGCTTACAAGATGGAACTATGGAGAATACAAGGCATCAGGGAACAAGAAGAACAGGTTTTTCTTATTTGGATGTGGGTAGAGATGTTGTTGGTCTTGGTGATCAAGCGAAGGAGTTAGAAGAGAGACTAATTTGCTCGAATGAAAACAATCAGGCTGCCACTGAACTCATTTCTGTGGTGGGAGAGGGAGGTTCAGGCAAGACAACTCTTATGAGGATTGTGTATGAAAAGGTAAGGATTAAACGGCATTTTAAGAACTGTATCTGGGTTGATGTTTCTGATTATGTTTTCAGAGTTAGAGATGTTGTGTTTGAAATGTTAAAACAAGTTGATGAGATTTTAGCTGAAGCAGAAGAATCATTTTTTGAGCAAGAATTGGTGTCGAAATTGAGTGAAGTTTTGAGGAAGGACAGGTATCTTGTTGTTGTTGATGATGTTGGGGCACCTGAAGTGTTGGAAAGGTTACAAAATGTGATTCCAAAGTCAGACAATGGTAGCAGGATAGTTGTTACTACAAGCAATACGGATGTAGTAGCATTTGCCTCTTCCACTCTACAGATGGGCAGATTGAACAATGAGGAGAGCTGGAAGTTGTTCTTAAAGAAGGTATGTTCAGCAGAAGATAGTTTAAGTAACAATTTGGATTTGATCCCATTCAAGGAGCAACTCTTGAAATTATGTGATGGTTTACCTTTGGCAATCAGCTTGATGGGAGGTATGCTATCTATGGTAGAATCAAGCCATAGTGAATGGTCACGAGTGATTGACGATGCAAATAATCTTGATGGAAATGTACTTGCTTTAAGCTATCAAGAACTTCCTTCTTGGATGAAGCCTTGTTTTCTTTACATGGGACTCTTTCCGAAAGGTTTTGAGGTTCCTGTGAGGAGATTGTTTCAGCTATGGATTGCGGAGGGACTGGTGACACCCTCATGTTCAGGGGAATTAGGCCCTGAAGAAGTGGCAGAAGTGTATTTGGAAGAACTAATTAATAGGAACATGATTGAAGTTGCAAGATGGAGATCTGATGGTATCCCCAAAACATGTAGAATACCAGGTTCCATATATGATGTTTTCTCTCCAAAAGCAGCAGCAGAAATAGGACTGTTTTACATCCATTGCAAGTCACATCATTCATCTGGAGATCAACCACGATTCCCGGTCAGGCGACTTGCATCATACTTGAGCATCAAGAACTACCCTTCTTCAGATTGGTACATTCGAAGTCTTCGTTCTTACATTTCCTTCGGTGCACACAAAGGAGGTATACCTGCAGGAGAAATAGGTAAGTTTCTGAACAAGTTAATCCTAAGAAGAGACCTAGGATTGCTGACTGTACTTGACCTTGAAGGTGTATACAAACCTAGGCTGCCTAAATCCTTTCAAAAACTCCTCAACTTAAAGCATGTAGGATTAAGATCGACAGCTTTAGATTCACTACCAGAGTCAATTTGTGATCTGCCGTGCTTGGAAACTTTAGATGTGAAGCACACTAGCATAACCTCTTTGCCTAGTTCCATTTGGATGGCAAAAAACTTGCGACATCTCTATATGGATTGGATTCATTTTGATGATATTTCCATTCAACTATCATCCGACTCAGAGCCTTTAGCCAAGCTCCAGACCTTAAGGGGGCTATCAATAAGTGAACAAAGCCCCATTTTAAGTTCATTATTCAAGATAACATGTCTTACAAAGTTGGCATTGAGATTCAGTTTGACATTACCAGAGCCAATGAATAATTGGATTTCACAACTCACCACCCTTCAATCTCTACGGTTAAGATCAATTAAAAAGACTGGCGAACGCGGTTCGATCAAATTGAGTGCTTTGTCAGACCATCAAAAACTCCTGGACCTGTATTTGCTTGGAGTGTTACCAAGACCAATTAACATTAAACTACTTCCTCCAAACCTTAAAATCCTCACTTTATCAATGTCACAACTTAGAAAAGACCCAATGCGGACGCTAGGGCAGCTGCCTTACCTCAACATCCTAAGGCTTTTTGGTGATTCCTACTTGGGGGAAGAAATGACATGTTACCAAGGAGGGTTTCCTCAACTCCAGGTCTTGAAACTCTGGAAGCTGGTGGAGCTAGAGAAGTGGACTGTAATGGAAGGAGCCATGCCTTGCCTCAGAGAAGTAGAGATCAGAGCCTGCAAAAGACTAGAAAAACTAGAGGGATTAAAGCAGCTGGCCACATTGAAGGAATTGATTCTGACCAATATGCCATCACATTTTGCAAAAGAAGTTAAAGAAAACATGGGCTCAAATGTGTTTATCAGAGAAAATGAATGGAAATCTTGTCCTTTGCCGGTAAGTTTTTTTTTCTTTTCCTTCTTACAATTTCCTTTCTTCCCTTATATTTCTTTTGTTGGCTGCACAACTTTGGTGGTATCCAAGTAAAATTAATAATGTTTTAAATTCTATCTTCATGCAGGCCTAGATGTGCTCTTGCAAGCAATTGGAAAAGTCTTCTTGTCAATAGCTAATTCTTAGATCTTTATATCAATTTGATTTTCTGTGCTGTTACGAATGGCAGATGATGAAATGTATGGCAGAATTTCTTTTTATCGTTTACTACAATTGTCAATGAGATAGGAGTTTTAGGAATGCTAAACAAGGCAAAAGACAACAACAGGGCAATCATAGAATTTCTGTAAGCACATAACTTCTAGTTTTGATAACTAATAATTTTAATAAAAAGTATTTTAAGAAAGTATAAATAAAAAATACATAGATAGCATAAGAATTGATAATTTTCTTCGAAAGTGTGAAAAAGCAAAGGAAATAATTTTTTTAAAAGCATAGAGTATTTTGGGCTAATGCATAGAAATAATGATATTTGCATACAATTAAGAAAGACAATGGACTGAATATCAAGTGGATATCTTTAATAAATACCCATAAAAAATTTCTAGTGATCATTGAGATGGATAAGAGTAAAAAAAAAATTGTTACTATTGATTGCACAAACATCATAAAGTAGGATAAAAATGCTTTTAAAAAAACTTAAATGAAGGACCTAATTCTAAAAAATATTACTTCAAAACCAAAATAACTTTTTTGAAAAATAAAAAGAGTGAAATGAAATATTACTGTACGGACAGTAGATTGTGTCGTTTAGTAGCAAAGCGTGAAAGTAAACATCCTACGGTCGTTTGCCTTTTGTTCTCTGTGTGAATAATTAGTTCAATTATTCCTTATAATTTACGCTAAATCTTCGGGTTGCCTGTACAACACTAATTATTTATAATTTATTCATGAATATATTATTATTGTTTAATACATTCTTCTGTAGGATATTTTCATTCAAAATTGTAAAAATACCTTCACGCGAGAAAAACAAAACTAATTTAATTTATTAAAAATATAACCATCAAAAGAAAATGAATTTTAACATAAAATGACAATTCTTTTTTTTTTAATACTTATATTTGGTTGCACTGAAAAATGATATTGAACAAAACAAAATTTCTCAATATTAGTAATAATTTAAATCCAACTTTGAAGCAAAAGAAGGTATATCATATTTGAATACATAATTTTCACACATTTGCAATGAAATATTATTTACCTACCTACCTATCATCCCATTTGTGTTGTTAGCATGTTTATAATTTACCTGCCTATCATCCCATTTTAGACCCAGCATCTTTAGCATTAGAATTTGTTTGATGTTAACTGTATTTATAGGGGAAAAAAAATCATATTATCAAATCATGCTATTAAAATATTCTATTTATATTAAATCTAGTATTAGGATATTGGAGGAAATTAAAAAATAATATAATTTAATAATGATTTTAGTAATACCCTTGTTTCACAATCTGCAATAACATTCAAAGCCAGAATCGGATTTGTGTCTCGAAAACAACCCAAACAGCCATTTCCCAATTTCATCTATGCACACAACAGCAATATAAGCTTTGGAAGAGTCATATTTGTAACTTGTCTCTGTATTCATTTTCACAATTCCTGGAAGTGGTTTGTTCCAGGAAATTTTGCCCTTACGACCGTACTAAGTGGTGGATAAACTGTAAAATTGGAATCTAATGGCAACTTTCTTTTGTCAATATTTAACATGTATACGTACATAAGATTAAGTAAAAAACTATGTCTAAGAGAAAAATAAAGTTTATACTTACGAAGAAGAGGAACAGGAACTGGAACGGTAATTGGAACTGGAATAGCAGTAGGTGGGAAGGCAATGAAACCCACGTTGAGGTTGTTTGGTCTAGCAAAAAAAATGGTGGTAGAGGCAAGGGAAGGATGGAATTCATGGTGGATGATCAAAGACAAGAAAAAATTGAAGCAAAGAGGTAACAGGATTATTACGTTACCCCGTATACGTACTGTCTACCAAAACAACGCTTTTAATATTTGGTGGACGAGTCGGTTTCCATTTTTGATTTGAAATTTAAACAAATCCTTTTGATATGGGGATAGGGTTGGAGTATTGGGGCCCGAATTGAAGACCATATGCATGCCTATATATATCTGTCCTCTCGAGATTCAAGCTAATATTGGTGTTTGTTTGTTTGGCAGATTCAATGACTAAGGGAAGTAGGGTTACTAGTCACTTGTCATATAGGCTAGCTGTTATCAGTTTTGTTCTTCTGCTCAATTTTTTCTACTAGCCTAGCTGTTATCAGTTTTATCCTTCTGCTCAATTTTTTCTAATAGTTTTTTATGTAATTAGGAGTTCATCGGTTTTCTATATTTATTTTGTCCAGCTACTACGATTTGCCCTGGAATGAAATTCTTGACTTGAATTTTTTTTTTTTTTTTTAGCAAAGATGTCGATTATGGACATAACTGTTTTGCTCACCCTGTCATTGATCATCTAATTCTGTGTCAGAGTGATTTTCCTAAAGTCAGAGCCTGCAGAAGCATCTGACGACGAAATTTATGCAACCTTTGAGATGAATTTCTTTTATATATTTTCTTAATTGCAGGTTCAAAAACACTTCCAATGGTATTCACCTCCAGTCAAATATGATGCGTTGGTTAGGTATGAGCTATGGCGTGATTAAACTTCAACAGCTCTGCACCTACACTGAACGGGATAGACAAGCAATTAACATTTACCTTTGACAAGTTTTTGCACTACTTGCACTGATGGTCTTATTAACAATGAGGTTATCAGGAATCCATGTGGATGTTTAAGTGAATTTTTGAACCTATAGAATCTTTTGCTCTTGGTTCAGCAGAAAAATTTACACATGCTCTATTCATAATCCCCCAATCTTCAGGACAAGCAATTTTACATCGGGCTCTCATTACAAAATTGCAAAATCTAGGCAGAACTTACTAATTAGGACAAGCAACATACTAATTGAAATTGCTAATTAGGACAAGCAATTTCATGACACAACAAGATCATTGACAATGTCTTTGAAGTATAACATCTAGGCAGTAACTTAAGCACTTAAGCATGACACAACAATTCAGATAAGAATTGAAAACTTCTTCTTTCAAGCAAATTTCTTAATAGGAAAGTCACATCACCTTAGGATTGCCTTGGGATACAGAGATGCTTTTAGGATTTAAAGTAACGATCCTTCTCTAATTTGGGAATTCTTTTGAAGACAATCGCTCTTCCTTCCCCGGTGCTCTAGCTTTAAGTCACAAAATAAGAACAAGACAAGTAGCATATTAGATTGAAAATTTCAAGGGAATTAGAAAAGAAAAGAGCTGGTAATCTAATTGATTGGCCACAACATTAAACTTAGCATACTTACCATTAGAAGATCAATGATAAAATCTACAATGAGTACCCAATTGATTTAGAGGATAGCTATAATTTCGTTTCTAACAAGAAAGAGACAAGGACGAAGGAGAGGAGAAGAAAAACCCTAAGAGGAGAAGGATAATGTGGTGTTCTTTTCCCTTTTAGAACCAAAAAAAAAAAAAAGTAAAGAAAGAAGAAGCAGATCGAAGGTGGAAGAAGTAGAGAAGAAGAACCTCAGCTGAAGAAGGAAAGCTCTCAATAAGATCTTCCCCCTTTCGAAGCAAACAAAATTAAAAATGAAGAAGCCAAAGAGAAGAAGGACGCAGCAAATCGAGGAGAATAAGCAATTTAGACGGAGAAACTCTAAAACCCTCGGGAGAGGGAAGATGAAAGAGTTTTTCCCGTTTCGAACCAAACTAAAAAAAATAAAAATAAAAAATTATTTCATGAATAAAACTCGCGTCTCTAATTAAACTTTGGGACGGTTTTGTCAACCACCTCAAATTTGTTTCATAAAAGTAACCCTAGTGTAAGTACTAAAACATTATAAATCGCCTCAAGAATTCCGTCTCTATATCCGATTTTTGTTATAGTGACATTAATTGACTCGTTATAATATATTTGAGCCACATGCCGGGCAAAGTATCTTCCCGTTATTATGTTTAGAAATAGTTTTAAATAACGGATGGATGAAAAAACGATTATGATCATTATCATGGATCACAACTTGTCGTAATACTAAAATAATGATAATGGGATGCTTCAAAACTGTTATAACGAGTCATTTTATATAACATAACGAGAATTATTTAAAACTATGCCTAGATATCCCATAATATTGTGATATATATATATATTAGTACACCAAAACCCTTATGCCATTTTTCAACTAACAGTATCTTTTACTGCACTTGTTTTCTTCCTCCCGATCGCTCTTTCTCTTCATAAAAGAGAACCATTTTCAGTTTCTTGCACAGTTGCGCGGTCTCTACAATTTAATAAATTAAGAATCATCCTCCATTGGTCTTTGTTTCAATATAACCATCATGTGGAATGTGGTTATCAGCACTAGCACAATTTACTCATAAGGATAAGGATGCTTTTTTTATCTTCTTTTTGAACAGCAATAAGGATGCTCGCTTTTTAAAAAATATATAAATAAAGAAAGAAAAGGATGCTCATCATCGATGCCATTTTGTAATGTAATCGCCAAGAAAATGGCCACTTATCCTTTATCCTTTCTCATGTCGCAAATAATGTCAGATTTTTTTTATTTTTTATTTTTAAGATAGTTGTCTTTTAATATGAGTAAATTATATTAGTTCTTCTAGTTTTGATAATAAATTAATTAGTTTTTTATTCTGAAAATTAATTATTGAGTCCCTTTTATCAGTGTTAATTATATTTAAATTAATATTACTTTATTAAATTTTTTCCCATCAATCTTTTTATAATATTTTTTCTATTTTTTTAAAACTAAAACAAATTAAAAAAGAACCTTAAATTGAAAGAATTAATATTTAGTTTTTGAAAGAAATGGTATTGATTAATCTCAAAACTAGAAGGACTAATTTATTATTTACTCCTTTTAATTTTATTTTTTAATAAATCTCTTTCCTTCCTTTAAATAAAAGTTGATATTCTCGTGGGGGAAACTATATATATAGTATTAATATTTGACAACTGTAATTCTGAGAGGTAATTGACCTCAAAGGAAAAAAATATTTTAAGAATTAGAATAAGAGATTACGAGTCTTAATAATAATAATAATAATAAAACTAAGATCTGAGGGATTGCTTTATCCTTTATCACTAGCTTTCCAAATTAAATAATTTATTTGTGTTAATTAAGAAGGATATATAATCACCATATTTAATTTCCAATTTGTATCATTAATCCAATTGAGTAGCAATTTATTATCAATGACTATCAATTTTATTTTATTTTATATAGTACTAACGATGATTAGCAATTATAGTAGGAGTAAATTATAAATTAGTCATTCTAGTTTCAAGAAACGAATTAATCAATTTTTGTTGTTTCAAAGCTAACTATTTAATTTTTGATATTTTTAAATTTTTTGTAAATTAATTATTATTATTTTCAATTTATTTTAATTTTTTATTTTAAGAAATAAAAAAATAAGTAAAAAAATATCAAAAAATTGATAACAAATATGACATTTTAATAAATTAATATTAAATTAAAAATAGTCAATACTAGTTAAGTGTTTAAATAATTAATTTTTAAGACAAGAAAAATTAATTAATTTTTTTCTAAAAAATAAAGGGATTAATTTATAATTTACTTCTTATGGTGGGAGCGTTAATCAAATGCTCATTTAGATTTTGTTTTTTCTATTTTTAGTTATTCTAAAAATTAATTGGTTTTTTCAACAACTAAAACTTAAAGTAAGTATTAAAAAAAAAAAACAAAAAAGGAAATATGGTGTCGGCCCAATGAGATGAGCGCGTGTAAAATACTCAATCCAGAAAAGCGTGACTCGCTCTTTCTTTATCTCGAGGGCATTCTAGTTAATTCATTCTAAAATTCCAGTATAAAATGAGAAGCTCGAGCGCCTGTCTCCTCACAATTTCGATCAAAACAATACCTAAAACTCTCTTTCTCTCTCGCTTAAATTTCTCAAGGTATTGATCGTTCCTTTTTGTAATCCTTAATTCATTTTAATACTTTCTGTAATGCTTAATTGCTTGCTTAATCTTTTATGTGATCTGTAAATTTACTATGATTAAAGTATCCGTCTTTGTTTTTGTTAAGCGTATGGATTATGACACTTTAGGCTTTTCTGCTTTTTTTATTGAAATAATTTTAATCATCATGAACAAAACATAACTGATTAGATTTCGTATGATTCTTCAGTTATGGGTGTTTTTTTTTCCTTCTGTTTTTTTACAAACATAGTTTTGTACCATCTGTCGTAATGATTAGGTTTTTGGTTTTTATTGATTTCTTGTAGAACTTTAAAAAGTTATGATCTTTGAGGGTCGGGAATTTATTTTGTTGGGAGTCCTCAAAAATTAAGGTTTAAGTCTCTGTGTATTTCTTGGGTGGAGGATGTTGATGGTACTGATTTTAGGATTGATTGGTTGGTTGACACATGTGGTTTATTGCTAGATTGACTTGTTTTTCTGATTGATTTTAGGAAATCTATCTGTAAAATTTTGAGAATCCGCTTGGTGGGTATTTTTATTTTTGTGATAAAATCATGACCGATTGATGCGTGCTGAATTTGTGGGCTGTAAAGAATAGGCTTTTTTCTTGTTGTTAAGGTTGACTGATCTTGTCTTTGTGTTTGTTATGTGATTAGATGCAAATTTTTGTGAAAACACTCACCGGCAAGACAATCACCCTTGAGGTGGAAAGCTCCGACACAATCGACAATGTCAAAGCTAAGATCCAGGATAAGGAAGGGATCCCCCCAGATCAGCAAAGGTTGATCTTTGCTGGGAAACAACTTGAGGATGGACGCACCCTTGCTGACTACAACATCCAGAAGGAGTCCACCCTCCACTTGGTGCTTCGACTTAGAGGTGGTATGCAGATCTTTGTTAAGACTTTGACTGGGAAGACCATCACCCTGGAGGTGGAGAGCTCTGACACCATTGATAATGTTAAGGCCAAAATCCAGGATAAGGAAGGCATCCCTCCAGACCAACAGAGGCTTATCTTTGCTGGTAAGCAGCTTGAGGATGGACGTACCCTGGCTGACTACAACATTCAGAAGGAGTCCACCCTCCACTTGGTGCTCCGACTTAGAGGTGGTATGCAGATCTTTGTTAAGACTTTGACTGGGAAGACCATCACCCTGGAGGTGGAGAGCTCTGACACTATTGATAATGTCAAGGCCAAAATCCAGGATAAGGAGGGCATCCCTCCAGACCAACAGAGGCTTATCTTTGCTGGTAAGCAGCTTGAGGATGGACGTACTCTAGCTGACTACAATATTCAGAAGGAGTCCACCCTTCACTTGGTGCTCCGCCTCCGTGGTGGAATGCAGATCTTTGTAAAGACTTTGACAGGGAAGACCATTACCTTGGAGGTGGAGAGCTCAGACACCATTGATAATGTCAAGGCAAAAATCCAAGATAAGGAAGGCATTCCTCCAGACCAACAGAGGCTCATCTTTGCTGGGAAGCAACTTGAGGATGGGCGTACTCTTGCTGATTACAACATTCAGAAAGAGTCCACCCTTCACTTGGTGCTTCGCCTCCGTGGCGGCATGCAGATCTTTGTTAAGACTCTCACCGGAAAGACTATAACCCTTGAAGTTGAGAGCTCAGACACCATTGACAATGTCAAGGCTAAAATCCAGGATAAGGAGGGGATCCCACCAGACCAGCAAAGATTGATTTTTGCTGGAAAACAGCTTGAAGATGGAAGGACCTTAGCTGACTACAACATTCAGAAGGAATCCACTCTTCACTTGGTGCTGCGCCTTCGTGGAGGAATGCAAATCTTCGTTAAGACCCTGACTGGAAAAACCATAACCCTGGAGGTGGAGAGTTCGGACACCATTGATAATGTGAAGGCTAAAATCCAGGACAAGGAGGGGATTCCACCAGACCAGCAGAGATTGATCTTTGCTGGGAAGCAGCTTGAAGATGGAAGGACCCTGGCAGATTACAATATCCAGAAGGAGTCCACCCTACACCTTGTGCTTCGCCTCCGTGGTGGTTTGTAAGCTGCGTGATGATCTAATGTGGTCCAATGTCTGTAGTTCTGCTGGTGGTAACCGGCTGTTGTTGAATGGGATCCTTTTAAGTTGTTGAACGAACTACTTAATGTTTGCTGTTTGTTTATGGTTTGCTATGTCTGGTTTAAGAAGTTAGAAACTTGTCTTTGATTTACAGCAATAAATTTCATGTTTTGAATAAAGATTCCTGATTGCCTTTAATTTCACCTAAAACATCATGTTAATAGTAGTAATCAGTATTGGTTGGCTAGTTTTGATGTTCTCTCAAGTACTTTTCGTTTATTGTTCAGGCGTCACTATTAGGTAAGGTATAGTAGCCATTAAAAAACAACTTACGGATTTTCAGATTATTGAGAGTGCAAATTATTAATTTTTTTTTCTTTTATTGAATATGTAGATTAATTACAAATATTTTGTAAATAATTAGTTCTAAAATTAATCATGACCTTTTTAATCAATAGATCAATCTGTTTACCTCTCTGAAAAAAGAAAATGGAAAAAAAAATATAATTAATTTGTCTTGGTAGGCACATTTATTATGCAACAAGTAATTTCAAAAATATAAAATCACTTTAAAATAATCCAAAACCTCAATAAAGTAAATAAGATAAAAATCAGTAAAGTAAAATTTAAAAATAGAAAGATAGTAACGAAGGAATTGCAATTAAAAAAGAGAAATCATAAAGAGTTATAAACCATGTTGCATGAACAGTTAAATTAAAAGAGATGATCAATGGTTAACAAATTTTTTTATCTCTGTTCTTAAAGATCACATCTTCATTTTAGTATACTTCTATATATTTGGTTGCGCTGAAAAATGATATTGAACAAATTAAGCAAAATTTCTCAATATTTGCAATATTTAAACCCAACTGTGAAGCAAAACAAGGTTTATCATATTTGAATACTAATTTTCACACATTTTTAATGAAATATTATTTACCTATACCTACCTATCATCCCATTTGACACATTTGCAATGAAATATTATGTACCTACCGATCATCCCATTTGTGTTGGTAGCATGTTTAGAATTTACCTGCTTATCATCCCATTTTAGACTCAGCATCTTTAGCGTTAGAATTTTTTTGATTTTAACTGTATTTGTTCTACCACCAAATATTATAAGTCATTCCTGCTAATATATATAAAGAAAAAACATAATATTATCAAATCATGCTATTAAAATATTCTATTTATATTAAATCTAGTATTAGGATATTGGAGGAAATTAAAAAACATTATAATTTAATAACGATTTTAGTAAAGTGATGATAATTATGTGGTAGATATGATTTTTTATTTTATTTTATTTTTCTACCCACAAAATCTAAAGTTTCATTTGCTTCATCTGTATTTGTTTTCACAAATCCTGTTAGTAGTTAGTACTAAGTTGAGCATAAGCTGTAAAATTGGAATTTAAGTTACTTTTGTCAATATGGAAAAGATGTATATAAGGTTAAAAGTAAAAAGAAACAATGCAATATATGATTAGGTTTAAGAGATTAACAGAGTTAAGAAACTATATATTATCTGCTTCTTTTAATTTATACTTATAATTGGGAAGAAAAGGAACAGGAATTGGAAGAGTAACAGGAACAAGAGTTAACTCAAAGAGTAGGAATAGCAAATGCTATCAAGGTGAAACACATGTACGTAGGTTGCAAAAGCTTCTCAACCTTAGTTTTCTGTTACATGTTTATTATACTAATTACCACTAGTCTTAAGAGCGGTTATAATTAGTTACATCTTTTTTGGAGAATAATAATAATAATGATATTTCTCCCCAAATTTCACACAACATAATAAAAAAAAAAAAAAAGTTAAACTCTAAAATAAGTATTTAACTATAGATATGCCAGATGGAGCAGACCATGGCACTTGAGTGATAACCATGAACTCTTCATACTTAAAAGCAATCTCTCTTCCATCAATTTTGCAAGCTTTAGGTTTCTCAGAAGCAAAAACCCTCAATTCTCCACTTCCCTTGATGCCAATTTGGACTGAGCTATTGGCATAGGCCAACGACTGGATGGCACCACCAGTGTTGAGCATGTTCACTAATCCTATAGGAGCAAAGTGGACTGATTTTCCAGCCAAGACAGTAACTGGGGACACTGTAACAAGCTCAAAATTGAACGGTTCTAGTGCTATTTCAAAGTTCTCGTTTGGCTTGGAGAGAACCAACTTCTTGGACTGGGACAAGAACATGGCAAACATCTGTACTCCTTCGACAGAAATAGGGTTCTTGCCACTCTTCCATTCAATGTCTTTGGGGTTGGTCGTAGTAGTCACTAGGTGAGAAAATTGGGATGCACATGTATTGCGTCTTGTCTCCCGGGACCATCCTCCTCCTTGGCAGTTAAATGCTCCAATAACTCCAGTAAACTGTAGTAATCAATCCACAGAAAAAGAATTATTTAGTCCATGATTAGTAAGTACTGGTTACTGGTTTACTGGCCGAAAATTGCTTACCTTGTTGAGGTTCCAAATTTTGAGCATGGTTTTGCCGTCATGAAGAGGATCCTCGAAGAGGCAATCTCTAGTTGGAAGTGCATAGTAGTCGCACCGGAGAATTGAACCGTCCGGCAACACTAGTCTCCTGAGCAATGAGAAGTCATGCTTCCCCACAGAATCACTAACGTAGATTGGACCACCGGAAATTGCCCTAGAAGCAGCATGGAATTCAGCACAAGGATGAGTAGACTGGAACATATCCCAATCTGGGTGGATGAAGTTGCCCATCCATAGACTGTTATAAGCACAGTGCACCATGTGACACCCTTGGAGCCAAAATGTGCCATTGGGATCACCAGATGGATCGGTGCACCAGAAATCATCACCTGTTGACACAATATGAATATAATATAATATGAGGTTTTTGTTTGTTTAATGAAGCTTGATGGATATTTTGAAATGGAAGAACCAGCAAGAAAATGGTTAAAAGACGAGTTCAAATGCAAAGAAAATAAACCAACAATCTAGATGACATTCTATAAAAAATAGAGAGAAAATAAACTGAAACATCCATGAAAACTTAAGTATATATTCTAAAATTCCAATTGACAAGTTATTGAAAATTTTATCCACTTTTTAATTCTGTGAAAACTGCGCAAGAGATTATTTCCGAAATAGATAAAATAACCACGATATATTTAGCCCAATACATTACTCTATCAAAGAACAATAAAAAACGCTATGGGGCCATTAAAGATACGAAATTTGGGACAAGTAAATATCATTCTAGCCTATGAGATTTATCAAGTTGACAAATTCCAGAAAATTTTGTCCAATTGACAAATTCTTGAAAATTTTGTCCATTTTTTAATTCTGTCAAAATGTTTTGGGTGCAAGTAAATATCATTCTAGCCTATGAGATTTATCTTTCTCAAAGAACCAAACTTTGGACCACCTAAAGTCCAAGAATGTTTTGACATGTTTCGACCCAGGAGGCAGTGCATGTGTACAAAGACTTGGTCATTGAAAGTTGAGTACACGTGGTGATGATATATAGAGTTACAACTGTCAATTTCCCAGAAATCAAAATGCCCATAAAGAAAAAAAAATCAAATTTTATCCATCAACATTAATTTCTTGAAGATATGATAAAGACCTACCTAACAGCAAAGACCAGGTACCATTTCCCACATATTTGAGAAAGAGAAAAAAATGAAGAAAATACATTTTCGAGTACCAAATTGACTAAAATTTAAGTAACATACCGACACGACCAAGAGAGATGGCCTCTGTTCCAAGGAACATGAAATCGTTGCAGTGTTCCATGCTAGCTATGACACCATTTCCATTGAAATGCTTCCTCACCGATTCTGTCAAGGCCTTAAAATATGCTTTAGCCAGGTCAACCCTGCCACCGTAGTTTTCACACAACATTTCCAGCAACTGCACGATACATGCATCGCAGAATTTTAATTAAAAATCAATTAATTAAGGCCCCACTTTTTGGTTTCTTGATGAAGAGGAAGATCAGTCTGAAAAAGACGTTACGGATGACAGCATATGGAGACAATTACGTACGTATTTTTAAGAAAACAGTAACGTGGTACCATAACATTGCAGTAACGTGCCGACCATAGAAGTCAAAGTAGCCGAAGCCACTAGCCTTTTCACGAGTAAAATAAGTAGAAAAAAGACAACATAGATGAGATTTGGTCCACGATTAAGAACGAAAGTTACTCTTAGCACCCCTATCTAGAACTTCCTGTGGCACACAAAAGCTAGATGATAATAATAGCACCGGAAAGCTCTAGTTGGTATCTAGGTAAGTAATTAGATACTTCCATGAAAATATAATTTTCGATATACGAGATAATATTTAATTTTCAATATCAAATAATTTCTTGACTGACTTTAATTTAAAAATTTTAAAAAATATATATTTTTTCTGTTCTAAAATGATAATTTCTTTTGATTCTTTATGGCGTTTAAAAATTTATACATTAATATAATTATAATTTCTTAGTTAGTATTTTTTAACAATATTTTTTTATTTAAGAAATAGTCTATTAAACTTAATCGTGTATTATAAAATATGAATGTTTAACAAAAACAATACTGAAACGTATATGAATAAAAAAAGATTTTTTTAAAAAAAAAGATAGGAAGAGTAGATAATTAGATACTTACATGAATGACGTCGACCTTGACACCGTCAATTCCAGCTTTCTCCAAGTGAGAATGAAGTCCTTCGTACATCTGATCGACAATCTCCGGCGGCACGAGCCCCACGCCAGTGCTCACAATCTTATCGACGGCCAGATCCTGCATCGTCAGCTCCAATCCCGGCGACAATTTTGGCCTGACAACTTCTGTCTGTGGCAAACCAGGGACGTTAGGCCTGAGCCCACCCCAGTATCCACACAGTGCATGCCAGACATAAACATAGTCAACTGTGTTAAATTCTTCCTTCAGGTCCTTAATAAAAGCCCCCATGCCTTTATCTTTGGCACCAACAGCCATACTCTTAGGACTCACATAGTCCCTGAACTTGTAGTTCTCTTGGAACTTCAAGAGTCTGCATGGCATTTGCTCACCAGCAACAGCAGCATTCATGCCTTCTTTCGTGATGGGATCTTCATCATGACTGATGGATTGCCAGCCATCATCAATCAGCACAAGACCAGGTGGACACCCACCATCAACAAGACCTTGAACACCTTCCCAGATACCTTGAGGGTGCACAGTAAGGTAGAACGCATCCCATGTACACCAACCAAACTTATCCACAATACCTGGAGGAGTTTTCTCCTCCAAAAGCTTGAAAGTACCCAAATGCATCCTCACCACCTTCATGGCCTCCTTCACCAAGTTGTATGGATCATCACCTGTATGGATATAAACAACACTCCGGAATCCGGCACCACAAACTTTTGTGGACCCACTTTCCACGCAGACATCAACGTTGTCGTCGTTGCCCGGCTGGATAGAAGCCCGGAAAGGCCCCTCGAGAAGAGGAAGAAGGAGAACGTAGGGTCGGCCGGAATCATCAGACTTATCAAGCAGGACCATTTGAGTCTCATTCTCAAGGTCTCTACCATTGGAGCCAACCCACTGGGTTGTCCACCAGACCTTGAACCTGAATATGCTCATGAACTTTATGTTCTTCAGTTTCCCAATAGGGACAACGTGCCTGTCTTTGGATTCTTTCGTGTCGAACCCAACAAAGGATCCGGCACCTTTTTCAGTATAAGGGGATGGAGTGAGGGTAATGTTATCAGGGACGTCAGAAAGAAAGGTGTGGCCATTGGCAGCGAAGCTTGATCCCTCCAGAGAGACCAAAGATTGGTTTTTGCCATCTACCAGCCCTGAAGCACCAGAACTAGATTTGGTTAGGCTTGGAGCCATTGTTGAACAAGAACGTATGGCCTTGAAATAAAGAGAGCAATATAGACAGTAGAAGGTTGTGGTTTTGGTGAGAAACAAAGAGCTGAAGAGTGGCTATATATAAAGAAGAATGTGAGACTGAAAAAAGCTAGTAAATGGAATAACGGAACAGGAGATTCTGTATGATGTTTAAAGAAAGTAGTTTGCTTGTTTGATTTGTGTGTGGTTTTAATGGATATATTGAACTCGTTTTTCTGCTATGCTTAACACAAATGGTGATGGCCTCATTTATAGGCTAGCTATGGAAGACAAAGATCTGAATGAGGAAGGTGATGGGGTGTTTCCTATTTTAATTAATTAATTAATTGGACTAAGAAAAGTACTCGTATTAAATATTAATAAACCAGATTTCTCTTTTTAGGGATTATCCAATAATATTCAGAAAATACACGTGTCTGTCCAAATCACACTACAATCTATGCAACCAAGAAACAAGAGAGTAAATTATAAATTAGTCCCTCTAGTTTTTGAAAACGAGTTGAATAGTCTTCCTAATTTAAAAAACTAATTAATTTGTATCTATGCTTTGAAATCTATTTCTAAATTAATCATTTCTCCCTTTTTTTTTTTAGTTTATTTTGATTTTTTTTATTTTAAGAAATGTAACACAATATATATAAAAGTACCAATAAGAAAAGAAGATATTTTTTTAAAACAAAGTAACATTAAATTAATCATATTCAAGGTCAAAAAAACTATTTAATTAGTTTTTTTAAAAAAACTATTTAATTTATTTTATAAAATTAAAAGGAATAATTTATAATTTGTTTAGAAACAAGATATTACTTAATTTGAGGATCCTCTCTTCTCAACCCCAATAAAATCGCACACAAATAAACCAATAAAAAAAATTCTTGGAAATAATTAAAAATAGAAAAATAAGGGAATGTTTTTCAAAAAAAAAAAAAAACAATCATTGGGGAGTTACAACTCACATAGACGAACGCCTTTTCAAAAAGGAAGTCTTTTCCTTTCTTTTTCTCTCTCGTGATATTCTTAAGCAATAAGAACCTTCTACCAAGTTCTTGCTTTCCAGAGAACACATATTCCTTTTTTCTTCCACCTAAAAGATATTATTCAGTCTCAGAGCTTGAACTGGTAATTCTAGCTTTTGAATGATGATGTTAGACAAGGAGGTCGTAAAATTTTAAATTAAAGCAAGAGGAAAGATTGAATTTATCAATTTGGGCAAGTAGAAAAACCATAGGAATTATTTGAGAGTAATTAATTTGCGAATTGTTAAATTGAGATTGAAAGGTGCGAATAAAACATGTTTTTTTGAAAAGAAAACAGATTTGCTAATCAATTGGCCTACATGGAGCATGATCTTCATCTTGATTTTCGTACATTCTGTAACCCATTTTTTTTCGTTGTTGCATTCGGATGCAATTGGGGTGGTTGCATTCCGGGTGATACATATGCAACTTATATTTATTAAGTTATGGTTCTATTACGTAATAATATAAATTATATTTTAAAATTTTATCTAATAATTTAATTTTTTTATTTAAAACGTTTTTTTATATGATATCATAATTTTGATAACTAAATGATCCTAAATTAAAATTTCATCTTTTTTTAATTAAACACAAAATAATGATTAGTATGTGTAAATTTCAAGTCTGAACGTCTAAAAATATATTAAAAATAATATAAGTTATATTTTGAGATATTATCTAATAATTTAAAATTTTAAATTAAGATGTTTTTTTTTTTACAAACTTTTTTATTTATCCTAAAAAAAATTGCTTTGTAATCATCAAGAGATGATAAAAATGATACTCAGATGTTGCATGTTGAAAAATATTGGCTTTGATTGAACAAAAAAATCTAGAAGTGACATTGAAATTCGTTGCTAACTTCTTAGTTTCTATATATATATATATATATATATATATATATATATATATATATATATATATATACATATATATATATCATTTTCTTTTAATCAATCAAATATATTATATCATGCCATAATTTGATTATTATTATTATTTTTTATCTCAGCACTCGTTAAAAAGTAATGAATTTAGTTTAAGATAATTCCTCATTATCTGTAATTATATAAAAAAAAATGAGATTTTTTCAAAACAACTAGGTAGGAGTTATTTTTCGTCAGCATACCAATTTATCAATCCTATTGTAGATTCCATTAATCTTTGGTCAATTAACTTAGAAAAGGTAAAGATTAGGTTGGGTTGTGAATATACGAATATGTCCTTAAAAAGATATCTTGTCGATGATCTCTCTTTGATGATCAAAAACGCAAATTCCTCCTAGAATGAAGGAAACACAACCCAACCGTTACTTATTTATTTATCTTAAGAATCACTCCAAACTTAATAAAATAAAGGAAAAGTGACAAAAAAGCAAAAGAAAAGAAACAAAAGTAGGGTGTCCCTACCGCTGGTTTCGTTGGGGACATAAATTGGAGAAATAACTTATTCCTATGTCGGTGCTACGGTTTCAAACTAATGATTTCATTAAGTAAATCACCAATTAGCTCTTAAGCTAACACATGTTAGCCACACTGTTCGACGTATTTTCTTCCTTAAAGTAAGTAAAACTTTATTTAACAAACATGAGTAAGTTATAAATTAGTCCCTCTAGTTTCAATCAATAATTGAATTAATTAGTCCCCTTTTTAAAAAAAAAACTAATCACTAATCTTTTTTGTTTTCACTTCATTTTAATTTTTTTTTAAGAAATAAAAATAACTAAGAAATACTTTAAAATAAAACAATATTAAATTAAGTGTTATTAATTAATTTGTTTTTCAAAACTAGATGGAATAAATATTTATATTCTACTCTTAACGAACACAGATTTTTCTTTTTGGTGGGAATAAACAAACAGAAATTTGGTGGACGGTCTGTGGCATCCAAGAATCCACCAAAGGTAAAAGGATAATATTCTGATTAAAAGCGTGTGGACCGTCAAGAAAACGTGGGTCTCTCTTGAGCTTCAGCCTCTCACACCATGCCATGTTGTTCATAAACGCTTTTCTGGCTTTAAAAAAAAAAAAAAAAGAACTGCGATTCAAAGTTGTTTTACCAAAATGGAGTCTGGATTTTGGACCCTCCGCGCCTATAGGTGGCGGGCCGACCAATGCCAGGCGTAGAACTCTCAGGCCATCATCCACCGACCATCGAATACCAAATCCCTTTTTTAAAACAAATAAAAAATGGATAAGGTGAAACGTGGACATATTTGAATCTGCCACGACTAATACTTCTCAGACAAGGCATTAAACGGTTTAACTACCAAATACTAGTTCAACAACCGTTCAAAACCACACTGACCAAACGACTTATGCAAAACTCCCTTCTGCCAAAATGGGTTTGTTAATGTTAGGTTGAATCGGTCAGTTTTCAGTATTGAACGTACGCAGAGCTTACGTAATAATTTTATAAAATGAATTTCAATTAGTAAGATAGGTATCATTTTTAAATATTATTATATATAATTTTTATATGCGTGCAGTCAATATTAAAAATAGTTTATTAAAAAATAAATCATGATAGTCAAATTAAATTTTTTAAAAGTTAAAAGAAAAAAATCTATTTCAGTTTCGGAAAAAATTCAAGATATATACTTTTGTATGATTTAGCTTATATTAATTAGTCTTTACAAGTTTGTTTCAAAAATCTGGCTTGGAGTTTGGATTTTTTGGTTATGAGATGAATTCTTTAGGAAAAAATGATATTTAATTGTAAATAGAAGAATAAGGGTTAGTATTTTCATATAATATGTTAAATTTTTATTCTGTTCTTAAATTTTTTTAAAAAATTCTTTAATGTATCATTGTTATTTGAGTTAATTTTTAATCTATTTTAATCAAAATTTATACTCAATTCATCAAAAATTATGTATATGATTTAAAATTATTTTTGTTTTTTTGATATAAGTCATCTATATTTATTAATATAAAAATTAATTTATGATAAATTGATTGAAAATTTGGATCAAAATGATAGTTTGAAAATCAACACAAATAATAAAAACATAATACAAACGTTTTCGGATTTAAAAACAGTTTAAAATTTGTCTTATTATATAAAAATAAGTGAGGGTATAAATTAGAAAAACGATTGACCGAAATATCCTAATTTAGAGTCTCTAAGACAATCATCAAACGAGCAAAGGTTAGATTTATAAATGAAGGTTTAAGGTTAAAATCCTAAAAAAAGATGATGCACGAATTCGATATTAAAAAAATTATTATTATAGTATGGGATATTGTAGCATCCATGGGGGGAAAAAAATATTGGCATTTACTCTTCAAGGCCTATAGACCGGCCTTCATTGTGGACGGTCAAATTAGGGTGTAAGCTAATGATGATATTTCTAGAAGAAATTATGAGGTCAGGAAACATATAAAGTGCTGTATTTATGGTGACATGTTTCTGTTTATGCCCGCGATTTGAGGAAAGATTATAGTCAAGGCAATAATAAAGGAAGTATGTGTCGAGTTTATGTTTTGTACGTGTCATCTACATTAAAGTCTTCAAAGTCTCTAACAAATACATATTGACCTGCATGTGCATGCAATTTTGATGTTCAATCAAGTCGCTAGTTTTAGAGTTTGGGCGCTAGAGAAGAATAAATCTAAAGGAAAATTGACCATTCCCACATCCTCTGTCCGTTCAATCATTCATCAATTCATGGAGCTTCTGCAAAGACTCTAACAATTGAATCAGACCTTGGGCCTAAGGTCAGAGGAAATATTACCTACATGGAACATAGATGGAAGCCAAGCAACCTCTAAGACATCCATCCTGCTGTAGAAATGGGCTGGATTAAACCTACAGAAGAAGATCACTATAACTGTTGGACAAGGCAACCTCTTAACAGTCCATGAAAGAGTTATCCAAGTCTTTTCCCTCAGCAAAAACAGAAGGGATAAAAATGGGATTTCAGATTGCCCGCGATTGGGTCATTCGCAACCAAGACACTAAAAGGAAATAAATGATTTTATGGATCAATTATTTATTATTATTATTATTATTATTTTTAAAGAATGGATGGATGATATGAAATTACAATTAGTAGAAGGATAAATTTTAATTTGTCTTTCTGAAATTTAAGGAGTTTTTCAATTTCTTAAACTTTCATCAAAATTTCAATTCTTTCTTTCTATCTATTAAACTAACATAACTAATAACAACATTATGTTTCAATTGACTTCTTAAAATATTTTAAAAAAACTCAATCAAATATCTATCCTTCAATCCTATTAAAATTCCTAAAGTTCATTTCGTCAAAATTTATAATAAACTATAGAAAGATAGAATTATCTCAATTATGAAATGTCATATATAGTTAGTTATTAATATGAATTTATGAATGTTAATATGATTTAAAAGATTAATATGAAATTTCAATTATGACGTTGACAAAAAGATATATAGTGTATTAATATTGTTAATTCAATTACATTAAACTCTACTTTTTACACAATTAAAACAGATTTTTCGTTTTTTGAAAACGCGAATATAAAAAAAATAGGCCAATCTACATTAACTTTTTTTCCTTTTATTAAGAAACTATGTTAATTTGATATTATATTGTCATGATTTTATTAAAATATATAAAATTTATAATTTAAATTTATGTATTTTCATTTATATTTTTATTGCATGTTAGAAGTTTACAAGTTTGAGAGATAAGAGATCAAAAAATAAAATATAATCTTAATTGAAATAACAAGATAGTTTAAATGATTGAGGAATGAGTTTTCTTTATACTTGGATTCTACATTTTATTTTGTTTTATTTTTATTGAGACTCGTATCTTTTTTTTATCTTGATTGAAACTCTGTATTATTTGAGATTTTTTACTTTAAATCTTTTATTATAATATCGTTAATTTATTGTTAACAATTGTTAATAAATGATTAACTCGTGACATCATGAGTTATGAAAATCAGTTAATTTCTAACAGTTAAGAAAAATTAAAAATTAATTTTAATAATAAAATAATACATAAAAGAAGATAGAAAAAAAAAAAAAAACCCACCTCATCATTTTCTAGAGTAAATTATAAATTAGTCCCTCTCTTTTTGAGAAACAAATTAATTAATCTCTCTAGTTTCAAAATCTAATTATTTAATCCTTCTAATCAACATTACCACAATTAATTTAATATATATACACACACATACACACACACACACACATTAATTTTATAAAATGTATCATCTTCTCATCAATCTTTTTATAATTTTTACTTATTTTTTTCTTTTCTATTTCTTAAAAAATAAAAATAAATTAAAAAACAGCAAAAAGACTAAACAATTGGATTTTGAAACTAAATAGACTAATTAGTTCGTTTCTCAAAACAAGAGGGACTAATTTATAATTTACTCTTATTTTCCTTTTTCCTTTTTCCTTTTTTTTTTTTTTGGGCTTCAGAAGCTGTTCTCTCTCTTTTCCCACTCACAGATTTTGCTCGTAGGAGTAACTCTATTTCTCTCATGCACTGATCTCATCCACCTCTTCACTCAACCACCTCCCAAAGCCTCTCAGGCCCACCCCACCCCCACCACTATCACAAACACCACCAATGGTTGGCCATGAAACCCTAGAAACTCCAACGCAGGTGAAGGATCACACTAACGTTTTTATTCAAAGTAAAGTCTCAAAATAATTGTAACACAGTAATTTTGTGGGGTTTGTGTCTCTATTGCAGAAACCAGGTGTTGGAGGGATTGGCCTCGGCAGCACTGTCAAAATTGACCTTTGCTCTTCTTGCTCTTACAGACGTTTCAACATTCCTTGATTCTGTCTTGTCCTCCTAAGTTTTTTGGATTTTCTTTAAATTTTAGGGATCAAAAACCCCAATTGTAGTTTGATCTATTGATTAAGTAATCTGGTCAACTCAATGGATTTTCGTGACATCTTGTTGTCACTGACAAATAATGATGGTGATGGACGAATGATAATCTAAAAGACGAGATCGACATGCTCTGGATTACAAGGAGGTTTCTAAAAATATGTTACGGTCACAGGGGAAAAGATTTTCTCTGAGGTTTGTTAATAACTTGTTATTCTTTTGCATTAATCGGATCTAAAAAATTACAAGAAAAATTACTGGTTTTTTGTCTTTTCCTTTTTTATTTTTTAAAGTGTTATTTTATTATTAAAATTATATATATATATATATAAACGGATTGACCTTTTATATATATATATATATATATATATACCATAATGTCAAGTCTAATTATTGATTGATGGCTATTAAAGATAATGTATTATATATTAAAAATAATATATCACATCAGTTGAATAGTTGATATAATATAACGAAATGTTTAAAACAATAAATTTAGAGTTTCAAATGAAAAAAATTTTAAAATACATGATTTATATATCCAAAAAATCCATGGAAGAATGCATGTTTAATTATTATTTTTTTATAAACGAAAACTTAGGTACTCAATTCAAATATAAAAAAAATTTAATATATTAAAGATAAGAATTGAAACTTTAAATGAAATCTAAAAAAATTAAAAAATTAAAAAACCCTTTAAACCTTAGGGAGAATATTTACATTTATCCTAAATAGAAGAACTTTTTCTTCTTCTTTCTGTGATACAAAGGTTTCCATATGAGTAAAATATATTAGTCTTTTTACTTTTAAAAAATAAGTTAATTAGTTTTTTTTTATTTCAAAAAATAATTATTTAATTTTATATTTTTAAATTTTATTATAATTTAATGTTTTCATTCATTTTAATTTTTTTAAAAAAATATGAAAAAATTGATGAAAAAAATATTTTTTAAAATAAAATAATATTAAATTAAACATAATTAATACTGAATAAAAAATTAAATAAATAATTTTTAAATTAGAAGAACTAGTTTGTTTTTAAAAATTAGAAGACCAATTTATAATTTACTCGTACATATTGTCAGAAACTTTTATATTGAGTGGATCCAAAAACCAAATATGAGCGCGTGTATGCACTCGCTAAAGAAAAGCTGAAATAACCTATCTTTTGATCTTCAGGGCATTCCCGTAACATTCCTGCTCTATGATTTTCCAATATAAGGCGAAGACCTGTAGCCCCATTCTCCGTACAATTTTGATATCGGCAATCAATCAATTAAAACTTCAGAAAAAACCCTAATCCTTCTCTGTCAAGGTATGCATCGATTCTCAGTTTATTTTTTTAATCATTCCTTTATTTTTTTGATTGATCGATCGCTTAATCTATTTTAATCTCTTGATTAATTTTCGAACTCTGTTAATTACCACAATGAAGTTCTGCTAATATCCAGATGAGAATTTGTTGTTCCCTTTTTTGATTTAATTTTGATTGATGATTCAGTTTTTGATATAATTATTTTGTTGGATCTGTAATTTCTTGATTTTAACTTTCTATGTTTGTTTCTCTTAGGTCTAGTTAAGTAAAGATGATGAATTTGTGAGCAGTCAAGTTTTTCAATTATTGGGTTCTTGTTATTTGATTGAATGGCTGTATAAAAAGTGAGATGGGCTATAATTCTTATGATGCCATCTGTTCCGGGTTTGATTAAGTCTGGATTAATGCTGATTGATGTGTGATAAAATTTGTGGGTTGTGAAGAATTTTTTGCTTTTTCCTACTTTTATTAAGGTTGGCTGATCTTGTCTGTCTTTGTTTGTGATTAGATGCAAATTTTCGTGAAAACTCTCACCGGGAAGACTATCACCCTTGAGGTGGAAAGCTCAGACACTGTTGATAATGTGAAAGCTAAGATCCAGGATAAGGAAGGGATCCCACCAGACCAGCAAAGGTTGATCTTTGCGGGCAAGCAGCTTGAGGATGGACGGACCCTTGCTGATTATAACATTCAAAAGGAATCCACTCTCCACTTGGTGCTTCGTCTGAGAGGTGGTATGCAAATTTTTGTGAAGACTCTCACTGGCAAGACAATTACTTTGGAGGTCGAGAGCTCAGACACAATTGACAATGTCAAGGCCAAGATCCAGGATAAGGAAGGCATCCCTCCAGACCAGCAAAGGTTGATCTTTGCTGGCAAGCAGCTTGAGGATGGTCGCACCCTTGCTGATTATAACATCCAGAAGGAGTCCACCCTCCATTTGGTGCTCCGTCTTCGAGGTGGTATGCAGATTTTTGTCAAGACCCTGACCGGGAAGACCATTACCTTAGAGGTGGAGAGCTCCGACACCATTGATGATGTCAAGACCAAAATCCAGGATAAGGAAGGCATTCCTCCAGACCAACAGAGGCTTATCTTTGCTGGTAAGCAGCTTGAGGATGGGCGCACCCTTGCTGACTAAAACATTCAGAAAGAATCAACCCTCCACTTGGTGCTTTGTCTCAGAGGTGGTATGCAAATTTTCGTGAAGACCTTGACTGGGAAGACAATCACCTTGGAGGTTGAGAGCTCGGACACCATTGACAATGTCAAGGCAAAAATCCAGGACAAGGAAGGCATCCCCCTGACCAACAGAGGCTTATCTTTGCTGGCAAGCAGCTTGAGGATGGGCGCACTCTTGCTGACTACAATATCCAGAAGGAGTCCACCCTTCACTTGGTGCTTTGCCTGCGTGGTGGTATGCAGATCTTTGTCAAGACCCTTACTGGGAAGACTGTAACCCTCGAAGTTGAGAGCTCAGACACCATTGACAATGTGAAAGCCAAAATCCAGGATAAGGAGGGGATCCCACCTGACCAGCAGAGGTTGATCTTTGCTGGGAAGCAACTTGAAGATGGAAGGACATTGGCTGACTACAACATCCAGAAGGAGTCAACTCTTCATTTGGTGTTGCGTCTTCGTGGAGGAATGCAAATTTTTGTTAAGACCCTGATAGGAAAGACCATCACCCTGGAGGTTGAGAGCTCAGATACCATTGACAATGTGAAGGCTAAGATCCAGGACAAGGAGGGGATTCCACCAGATCAAGAGAGGCTGATCTTTGCTGGTAAACAGCTGGAAGATGGGCGTACCCTGGCAGATTACAACATTCAGAAGGAGTCCACTCTGCATCTTGTCCTTCGCCTCCGTGGTGGCAATTAAAATGTGATGTTCTATGTTCTAGTATTTGTAGATCTGGTCTTTATGTACTGTTCGTTGTTGAATGGATTTGTTCAAGTTGTTGAACTATTTCAAATTGCTGTTTGGTTATTGTTTTCAACCTCTAGTTTGGAGGTTGAATTATGTGTCCTCCTTGAAGTGCAACGAAGCTCCATTTTAGAATAATTTTTCTAAAGTACGTCAATTATGCTCTTTGTGGTAAAACACTTTCTTATATCTCCCGTTACTTGTAGTTTCATGCCAATGAAGTGCCATTCCTGCCAAGAGAATCGGAAGAATAGATCGTCAGGATTTTCTTCGCCAGAAGCATACTGCTTTTCTACATCTGCCTTTAGAGCCAAAGGCGCTTTCTACTTTCTTTAACAAAATGGCCTTCGATTTTATTCGAACACTCGATATTGAAAGAAATTGAAACCCTAACTTCCCAATCACTGGCTAAGCATAGACATAAGACTTGAGAAACGAGAGGCTTAGAGGTTCCGTTTTTCCATATCAACAAGTACTAAAAACAGTGTGATAGGCTTCAAGCTATGACGTTTGAATAAGACTGAAATAAAAGTCCAGATTTTTATCAAATTTGTATGGAATAATTAACTCTGTCAGAATTCCTCTAATAGAGGCCGTGATGATACCCAAAAAGTACTCCAAAAAATAGCTATTTTTTATTACCACCCCACCATTTTGGAATTTTGTCTGTCCCAGCAGAGACACAGGGATGGCGAGACCAAACCCTCTCGCAAATCCCCTTGTAAAATACTTCATCTCCATTCTCCTCTTTTCTCTCTCCTATATTCTTGGCATCTACACCAACTCCTCCAATTCTACTACTACCCTTCTTCAAGAACAGAAACAGCCACTTAACTGTCACAAACTTAACTTCTCATATCCAGGTCTTGACTTTGAAGCACACCACACTCTCTCTCTTCCTAAAGAACCTCTCAAAACCCTCCAATTCTTCAACTTCTGCCCGCCGAACTTCACCAACTATTGTCCTTGCCATGATCCATCAAGAGAAAAGGATTTCACAGTTGAAAGATTCTTTAGTAGAGAGAGACATTGCCCCGAACCTTATGAAAAGCCAAAGTGTTTGGTTCCAAAGCCTGTTGGGTACAAGAGACCTTTTTCATGGCCGAAGAGTAGGGACTATGCTTGGTTCAAGAATGTCCCTTTCAAGAAGCTGAGCGAGGTCAAGAAATCACAGAATTGGGTTAGATTGGAAGGTAATTTGCTGGTTTTTCCAGGTGGTGGGACCTCATTTCGAAAAGGAGTTAAGGCTTATGTTGACGAGATTAAAAGTTTTGTGCCTTTGAAATCTGGGAGTATAAGGACTGTTCTTGATGTTGGATGTGGGGTAAGTTATGGAAATATGCATTGCTTCTTGTTTAGATACCTGGTGGAACTTGCCTGTGCTTGCATTTTAGGTAATGTTTTAACTTGTGATCTTTATATATCATAGTTGGGTTAGTTTTACTTGTCTAGCTTCTCCAAGCCACATGGATCTCTGGTGATCCAAAGCACAATGAAGGAGAAGTGGTAAAAAAGTGTTAATTTTTCATGGATTTATTCTGTTTTTTACTTTTGCTTGGAAGTATTTTATCTTCAATTTTGAAGTAGGGGCTTAGAGAGGTTTAAATGTTAGAAGTTGAACACTTGGTGGAACTTGTCTGTGCTTGCATTTTAGGTAATGTTTTAAATTGTGATCTTTATATATCATATTTGGGTTAGTTTTACTTGTCTAGCTTCTCCAAGCCACATGGATCTCTGGTGATCCAAAGCACAATGAAGGAGAAGTGGTAAAAAAGTGTTAATTTTTCATGGATTTATTCTGTTTTTTACTTTTGCTTGGAAGTATTTTATCTTCAATTTTGAAGTAGGGGCTGAGAGAGGTTTAAATGTTAGAAGTTGAACACGTAAGAACTTTTTGCAAATCACAATTGATCCTCTGAATTTGATTACTTGAACTCTGCTTGTTAAAACTTTGGCCATTGGTTAATTCTCTTCAGGTTGCAAGCTTTGGAGCACATTTAATGGATTATAACATCTTGACAATGTCAATAGCTCCGAGTGATAAACATGAAGCCCAAGTACAGTTTGCGTTGGAAAGAGGAGTTCTGGCCATGCTTGGTATGCTTAGCATCCATCGGTTGCCATTCCCTTCAAGATCGTTTGATATGGCTCACTGTGCCAGATGTTTGGTTCAATGGACTAATTATGGTACTCGCACTAAGTTCTATTTATCTAGTTCATGATTATGTTATATGACAACTGTAGTTTCTCCATATTTTGTTACCTGGCTTTTGAAGGCGTGGTGCTTTTGAAATTGATAAAAGAGCATGTGCATTGGAATTAATTTCTACGTTACTTCAGGAGCCAATTTAGGATCATCTCAATTCCAGGAAAAAAAAAAAAAACATGATTCATTTTGCATGCATGTGTTGCTTGGTTGTTACCCTGTAAAACTGTTTCATTTATCCTAAGATCCCATCATATTTTCCCATTGGGGAAGTTTAATAAGACCTCAAATTTTTACTTCTTTTCCTCTCTTTTCAAAATTCAAATGGTTAGATGGACTTTACCTGATGGAGATTGACCGTCTGTTGCGTCCTGGTGGTTATTGGATATTTTCTGGACCGCCAATAAGTTGGAAGGCTAACTACAAGGGGTCAGAGGTGGGAGCTCAGGAGTTGGAACAAGAGCAAGCAAAGTTGGAAGATCTTGCTGGGCGATTGTGTTGGAAGAAAGTTGCTGAAAGGGGATCCATTGCCGTGTGGAGAAAACCAAACAACCACATCCACTGCATCAAAAAGATAAGGATTTGGAAATCTCCTCAGTTTTGTATTAGCAGCGATCCTGATGCTGCTTGGTGAGTTTGTTCATATTTCGCTTTTAGCCTATGAAATTGCCATGAGTTACAAGTCATTACACAACAATTTGATCTGACAAATATGCAAGAGTTTAGGTATAGCAATCTTACAAAGAAACTCCTGCCTTCTGGATTGTAGTGTGCTCACCGCTTTCGAAATGTTTGACACTGGCAATCTCAATAGATTACCCTTGTTTTTTTTTCTTTTTTTTTAGATCATGTCAGAATGTGTCTGATACTCCACCCTCTTGGTGTGTGTTGTAACTAGAGTGATGGTGTGGTAGGATGCTAAATAGCATCACCCGAGCGATATTGCAAGTTAAACTTATTTCAAGATCGTCCCTTCTGAATAAGAAATCTTGTAAAACATCGTCATACCTCGTTATTACTTGATATACCTAAGGTCCCATGATATTTTTTTTTTCGTTTGTCGTTATGCTTTGATAGGTATAAAAAGATGGAACCATGCATTACTCCTCTTCCAAACGTAACAGATATCCATGATGTCTCTGGGGGTTCTCTTGAAAAATGGCCCAAAAGGTTGAATATTGCTCCTCATAGGACTAAAAATGAAGGAATTACAAGTAGGGCTTTTGAAGGAGATACTCAGTTATGGAAAAGAAGAGTCAAATATTATGGAGCCATACTCAAATTTCTCTCCAAAGGCAGATACAGAAACATAATGGATATGAATGCTGGCATAGGGGGTTTTGCTGCAGCACTGACTCAGTATCCAGTTTGGGTAATGAATGTGTTACCTTTTGATGCTAAACAGAACAACCTTAGCATTGTGTATGATCGTGGTCTTGTTGGAACATACATGAATTGGTAAGAATGAAGGTAGTTCTTTGAATTTTCTTTTTAGAATAGTTTTTAAATATATTTTGTAGAGATTATTGATCTCTCTAATTTTCTGCAGTTTTTGCTTCGCTCATTAAACTTTAGACTGTTACATCCTTGATAATTTTGTCAACGCTGAGCTGTGATCCGCTGTTGTACTTACAGAATGTGATTGATCTCTTTGAACCATTTGAGCTTCATAAAGGGAAACTTATTCTGCCAGATATCATAGTGAAAAAGAAAATCGAATCTTCAATTGTAATGTACTGTTGCATGAGAATGTACTCAAAGCCCCATCCATCAATAACTTCGAAAAAATTGATTACATAAGATATTGAATTTCCATTCTTTACTCATGTTCTATTACCATATTTTGAGTGAAGTTATTTTACTAATTTTTAATCATATTTTGGATAGAAAAATAATAACTGCTGATTTAATGTACTCCATGAAGTTGAGTTTGTTCTGCTGCAGATTTATGCATGAAAGTGAAGTCTGATTTTTTATTTTCTTCTTTTATCCATTCCCGTTTTGCATCAACTCTTCAAGCCTCAAGGATGTCACTCCAGTAGTTATGAAATCATTTCCTTACATGACAATTCCTGGACTAGGGCTGTATTTTGTTTTACTTGTGTAGCTTAACATTTATTTCTCATGAAAAAATCATTTTTTGGTTCCTTTAAATTTAACTGGTAAAGGAAGATGCGTGTGGATAAAATATGCAATTCCTTTCCATTTATTCAGAGGTGAAGTAATAGAAGGTAGATTGCAGGTGTGAAGCCTTCTCAACGTACCCTCGGACCTACGACTTGATACATGCTCATGGTGTATTCAGCATGTATATGGACAAGTAAGCAATATACGCCAATTTGTTCTATTGAATGATATTATAATTCTCTTCATGTCAGTATCCTGCAACAAAAAGTTTTTCTTAAAGGAAAAAGGGGAGAGAGAAGCTCAAAGAAAGGATTTGGAAGAGACCGAGTGTCACTGTTGAAAGCACTGGAGATGATAGCTCCAGATTTCTCTTATTGTTTATAGTTGATTTAAATTTTCTATTTCTCTTTCAGATTTTGTATGCCTGTCATTGTAAGCAAATTTAACGAACGTTCCACAATTTTGTCATTCTATGCACAACCATTCAAGTGGATATCCCAGCCAAATTTGCTGAAAACTAGAGTTTAGCTCTGATCGCTTGGTTTTGCAGTAATCTTCTCTGACTGCTGACGTGATCTCTTAAACGAGTTTCTATATTCCACCAACAGAAAGATAGGATAAAAATGCCTATTTCTGATTTGCTTTGTTCATGTCTCATGCAGGTGCAGCATTATTGATATCCTTCTTGAGATGCACCGGATTCTTCGGCCTGAAGGAGCTGTTATAATAAGAGATCACGTTGACGTCATTGTTGAAGTAAAAGGTATTACAGATAAGATGAAATGGAATGGCAGGGTTTTACATAGTGAGAATGGAGCTTTCCATCCAGAGAAGATACTATTGATTGACAATTCTGATTAGTTCCTATATGCTTCATTCTAAGGACGTGAAAGAATTGTATTAATGGTGTAAGCAGACCATTCTAAAGATCGCTGTTCACTACCTGTAGATAATTTTGGAATGAAAAGATCATCATTGCACTTAATATTTTCACATACAATTGACATGCATTTCTCTATTTAGACCTCATAATATTTAACATGTTTCACATTCCTCTTGGAACGACTAACTACCAGGCCTATCGATCCCAACTCGGCTTGAGTATCACCATTTTAGACGCTCATTGCTAAGCTGGAAATATCAGCAGCATTCAAGTTTTTATTGATAAGCTACAATTAGTCTCAACTCTCTACCTCCACATCAAAATAAACTACAGAAAAAGAAAATCAAAAAAAAACTGCTTGAGGTTTATATTGTCGTTTGATTATTTGTAATATGCGGAAAATGAGAATGTAAGAATTAAAATAAAAATTAGACAATTAGAATAAAAATTTTATTCTAATAATGTATTTCAAATAGTAATTAAAAAATAATTTTATTAATTATAATAATAGTAAAAACGATAGAAAAGATTGTAATAGTGGTTGTGGAGGAAGAGGACGAGGAGGAGTAGGTGGTGGTTGTAATAATAATAATAATATATTTTTGTGATAGTGGTAATAATAATAATAATATATTTTTAAAAAATTAATGTCATCGTCATAAAAGATGATAGTGAAAGGAAAAAAAAGATGATTGTGGTATAATAAAAGTAATATTGATTGTATTAGAGGAGAAAAATTGATAGTAAAATAATAATAATAATAATTTTAATTTTTTTTTATCACCTTTGCTTGTTGGTGATGGTGGCAGAACCAGTTGCAACAATGGTGGTAGAGGTGATGATTATATTAGAAATAATTGATGCATAATAAATAAAAATACTATATTATATTTTGAAGGAGGAAAAAAAAAATCTTATTCCATTTTTTTTTCATTCAGACCACTTCTCTTGGAAAAAAATGTTTAATTTTCATAATATTTTTACTCTTTTTTTCATTCCTACCTCATTTCTTTCAAACAAATGCCTACAAATGAGAATAAAATTTTATTTTCATTCCTATTATTTAATTTTTTGTTGTCAAACAATACCTAAGAGTTTTGTCCAAGTCCACCCCTAAACTACAATTTTTTTAATCATTGCCCTAATATATTAATTTTCTTTTCAATGTCATCCCTCTACCCTTTCTCTTAAATATGCTCAATTACTCCATATCTTGTGTGTTACATGGAATAATGTGATTCATTGGGAGTTTTAGATTGGCTCCTTAACTCTTAGATTTGTGAATTATTTTTCAATTACACCCCTAAATATTTAAGTTCCTAATTAAAACGAAGATAAAAGGTCAAAAAATGAAAGTGAAACTGAAACAATGGAGGTATTTGAAAAGCTACTGTAGTATAAGGGAGGATTGACAGAATTTCCAAACCTCAGGCGAGGTTTTGCAATTTAATCCTTCATTTTGCTTGGACGAACCGAAACGACCCATCGTTCAACCAGCATATTAGACGTGGGGTGCCCCTCTGAAACGACCTGTCATTCAACCTTATACAGCAATTCAAAACTCCTGCTACTGCTAGCAGGTTGCCATGAATGCCACTGTTTCAACTTCAACTCACATTCCTATCCACCTGCAAAACCCCTCCTTAAAACCCTAAACCCTAAACCAAATAGACCAAAAAACAGTCTAATAATCAAATTCGTTCAAATTCTCTTAAATCACACCAAAAAATCAAATGAAAAGGAGGGTCTTAACCAAACTCCTCTCTCACTCAACTCCCTCGCTTTCCTCTCCTAAACTAAAACCCATTTCCCTTTCACCATTGCACTCTCAAAGTCCCAAACTTTCCCGCCAAAACCCAATCTTTATAACTATTAGATTCACCTCCACCTCTCCAAGTGACAATCTTGAAGGACTCGTTGATCCTAATGACCCATTTTTGCAAGAGGAATCGAGGGTCGAGTCCTTTTCGATCGAAGAATTTGCAGTTTTACGCGATTCTTTGTTAAGTCCTATTGAAGATAGGCAAAGATTTGATCTTGGTAAGTGTTCAAATGAAGCTACTTTGATTGCAAATGTGATTTTGAATAATAATGATGGGTTTGGTAACCAAACCCAGAAATTGTTAAGAGAACATAGGGAGAAACTGAATCCAAATTTGGTTGTTGAGGTTTTGAAAATAATTAAAAACCCTGAATTTTGTGTTAAGTTTTTTATTTGGACTGGTAGGCAAATTGGGTATAGTCATACTTTGCCTGTGTACAATGCTTTGTTAGAGATATTAGAAAGTAGTAGGGATAATAGTATTGACAGAGTACCGGAGAAATTTTTGCATGAAATTAAGGATGATGACAAGGAAGTGTTAGGGAAGTTGCTCAATGTATTGATTCGTAAATGTTGTCAAAATGGGTTGTGGAATGCTGCATTGGAGGAGTTAGGTAGGCTAAAGGATTTCGGATATAAGCCATCAAGGTTGACTTACAATGCCTTGGTTCAGGTGTTTTTAAGAGCTGAGAGAATAGATACTGCTTATTTGGTTCATAGGGAGATGTCGAATATGGGTTATGGTATGGATGAGTTTACTTTGGGTTGTTTTGCGCATTCCCTTTGTAAAGCAGGGAAGTGGAGGGAAGCCTTGACGTTACTAGAGAAGGAAGAATTTGTTCCTAATACAGTGCTTTATACGAAGATGATATCAGGGTTATGTGAAGCTTCTCTTTTGAAGAAGCTATGGATTTTTTGACCAGGATGCGGGCTAGTTCTTGTCTTCCTAATGTTTTGACTTATAGGATTTTGCTTTGTGGGTGTTTGAATAAGAAACAGCTTGGTAGATGCAAGAGAATTCTTAGTATGATGATCACAGAAGGGTGTTATCCAAGTCCTAGGATATTTAATTCTCTTGTTCATGCTTATTGTAGATCTGGAGATTATGCTTATGCCTATAAGTTGCTAAAGAAAATGGTGCTATGTAGGTGCGAACCAGGTTATGTGGTTTACAATATATTGATTGGTGGTATTTGCTGCAACGAGGAGCCAAGGAAGGATGCGTTAGACTTGGCTGAGAAAGCCTATGGTGAAATGCTTGAAGCAGGGGTTGTCTTAAATAAGGTCAACGTCAGCAATTTTTCTCGATGTCTTTGTGGGATTGGAAAATTTGAGAAGGCATATAATGTTATCTGCGAAATGATGAGTAAGGGTTTTGTACCTGATACCAATACATATTCAAAAGTGATTGGTTATTTGTGCAATGCATCCAAAGTAGAGAAGGCTTTTCAGTTGTTTCAAGAAATGAAAAGGAATGGTATTGCTCCAGATGTGTATGTATATACTACACTAATTGATAGTTTTTGTAAAGCTGGTTTAATAGAACAGGCTCGCACCTGGTTTGATGAAATGGAAAGAGATGGTTGTGCCCCAAATGTTGTGACTTATACTGCTCTCATACATGCTTACCTTAAATCTAGGAAGGAGTCTAAGGCAAATGAAGTTTTTGAGATGATGCTGTCCAAAGGTTGTACTCCTAATATTGTCACATATACAACTTTAGTTGATGGTCTTTGTAAAGCAGGGAAGATCGAAAAAGCTTGCCAGATTTATGCAAGAATGAAGAAGGAAAATGTGGAAACCTCAGATGTTGATATTTATTTCAGGGTTATTGATAGTGCTTTGAATGAACCAAATGTTTTTACATATGGAGCTTTGGTTGATGGATTGTGCAAAGCCCATCAGGTCAAAGAGGCAAGGGATTTGCTAGAATCAATGTCAGTGGCAGGTTGTGAGCCAAACCATATTGTATATGATGCCCTTATAGATGGGTTTTGCAAGGCTGGCAAGCTGGAGGAAGCACAAGAAGTGTTTACCAAGATGTTGGATTGTGGGTATGATCCAAATGTATATACTTACAGCTCTTTGATTGACAGGTTGTTTAAGGATAAACGGTTAGATCTTGCCTTGAAAGTATTGTCCAAAATGCTAGAAAATTCATGTTCTCCCAATGTGGTTATTTACACTGAGATGATTGATGGCCTCTGCAAAGTTGGAAAGACAGATGAAGCTTACAAGCTTATGCTTATGATGGAAGAAAAGGGATGTAATCCAAATGTTGTAACTTATACTGCAATGATCGATGGCTTTGGAAAAGCAGGGAGAGTTGAAAAATGCCTTGAGCTGTTGCAACAAATGGGTTCCAAGGGCTGTGCTCCAAATTTTGTGACCTATAGGGTTTTGATAAACCACTGCTGTTCTGCTGGCCTTTTAGATGATGCCTACAAACTTTTAGAAGAGATGAAACAGACATACTGGCCAAGGCACGTAGCAGGTTATCGTAAAGTCATTGAAGGTTTCAATCGTGAATTTATAGCTTCTCTTGATCTTTTAGTTGAGATGAGCGAAAATGATTCAGTGCCAATTTCTCCTGTTTATAGAGTCCTGATTGATAATTTTATCAAGGCTGGAAGACTAGAGATGGCTCTTGAGCTGAATGAAGAGCTCTCATCATTTTCACCATTTTCTGCTGCCAATCAGAAAATATACATTTCTTTGATTGAGAACTTGTCACTTGCACATAAAGTTGATAGGGCTTTTGAGTTGTATGCGGACATGATCAGTAGGGGCGGTATTCCAGAGCTAAGCATTTTAGTTCACCTTATTAAAGGGCTACTCAGAGTCAACAGATGGGAAGAAGCATTGCAACTGTTAGATAGCATATGTCAAATGGTTCGTTTCTCTATTTCTTCTTTGTTTCCTAATGGTCCTGCTAATCTTATTTTCTCTTTCGAAAACACATGTGCCTTTATTAATCGTATTGTTATATCCATTATCTATTATAAAGTCAATCAAATATCTATCAGTAAGCATGTAACGGCTGTGTTCTTGATTGGTAAACAAAAGCTATCAGTTACCGTCTTTGAATAAATCTGTGTTCAAAGAAACCACCGCATGAATTATTTCCTTTGCCCAACAAGGAAATTAATATTTTTGCCAAAGAGACCAAACTTAAATCTCAGTTGCATCCTTTAAATGTTTCAAAATGTTTGATAAATTTACCAAACACTTCTTTCATTTTCTGGAGGGGTCATTTTGATGCCACATCTGAATGATAGGTATTTACTCTAGACTTATAATAGGACATAAACTCAGGCCATGTGACCTCCACTTCCATCTCTCTCTGGAGTAGCAAGTTTTTCTGGGTTGTAATAACTTATATCTGTGCTGCTATCCTTCTTATTTCAAAACTTTCCTTGAAGGGCTCCAGTTTATTTGCAGGACCTTGTAAATACCTATACTTAAGTGTTCTTGCCAAGTTTAGGCAACAAAGGAACTAGATTTTGAAACTGAATATTACAGAAAAGTTCATTCAGCATAGCTGTTTGAATTAGGTGGTTGATTTTTCAAAAAACCAAGAGCCACTAAACATTTACTGAACCTGTCAGTTTGGCCTTTTGGTTGAATTAGGTCTACCTTTTGAATTGACTTTTGTACGAATCAAACCTGGTCATATTTTCTGGATATCTGAGATTGTAAGATTGTATGAGGACATATCAATACTTGTGATAGAATATGTATTGTTTGTTTTATGTTGAGTATTCTAAATATTTAAGTTACAAGCAATATTCATCATTTGCCTTGTCAAAGCATCTTCAATGTTAAGTTGCTTTGTGTAATTTTTAGACTTCCGATGAATGGTTATGCTTGCATTTTCTTCTTTTGAGCAGGATATCCATTGGGTCCAAGAACAAGAAACAGCTCATACCAGTTAGTCTTTGCTGCACACTTTACTGTCTTGAGTTTGATCAACCTGACAGTTCAGAGCTCCACTACAATTGCTTTGCTCAGAGACTGAGCACAGTTTTCATCAATCTGACAAACGATGCATCATCAAATGTTTTGCTTGGAGAATGACATGAAATTTCTACCAATCCTATGACTCAATGGTGCCTTGCTAAGATTTGCTCAGAGACTGACTCAGCTGATGATTAACGATTGGACACAACATTCTCAAAAGCATTGGTTTATGTTGTCAAGCTGCTATGAGTCAAATGAAAGACACATTGGCATAGCTGCTGAGCAAGGAGGAAATTTGCTCTCCAATCATGCAACCTAATGAAGCCGGTACTTAATTTCTTACATTTTGCTGTTTCATACTCAGCGGCTGCGTATGCATACATTGCTAATCAAGTGTTTATTGTAGGTCAGTACTTCTAAACTGATTCGCTGCAGCAGTGCTTTCCAGATGATTCATGTGTAACGTTGAGGTTAGTTTATTAGATTAAAATGTTGATTTTTGTGGGGCTAGTTATCTTGATTAAGTTAATTGGCCTTAGTTTATTAGAGATTGAATCTCATGCACTGATGTGGACGCATTCATCGACAAGAAGTACAGCTGCAGAAACAAAGTACCAACAGTGGCAACAGCAGAGGAATAGCTGGCGATTTTATTTCATGCAGTAGTCATCTTTCTAAGTTCAGTAAGAATAGAAGACCAATAGGCAATCTGTTAAATAAGTCCTATTTTGATTATCTTTAGAATCATTATTGTTATGGAAACTCTGCAGGCTATTAGCCTAAACGTATGTATTCTTTTTAGCTATCCTGCTACTCTATAAAGCTATAGATTACATAATAAAAGGCATCCAATATTTCAGCCAAAGAAAAGCTAAGAGAGTTGGTGGTCTCCAAAACAAACCATCTATTGTTATCTGTCATTATAGATTCTTCAAGGAAGAATTGAAACTTGAACAAGGGAAAGCTAAACAACTTTCCCGTTAATCGACTGTGACGAGATCCTTCAATTGGGACCATAACATGCACAAATAGGATATATAGTACGGATGAATAGAGGAAAGGCTTATCCCATTGTGCAACCCACTTGTGTCAAAGAGGGAAAAAAGAACCATATTGATTTTCGTTGTAATATTATTTCCTCTAAATTTGTAAGATTCTATTAGTTTATTATCAAATAGTTTAAAGTTCATATATTCAATCTTTGCTTTCGTTCCTCTAAAATACATAATTATGCGACGATAGTTTTTGGGGCTAATTCTCGGACGATTCTAAATCCTCACATATATAGATCTCTTAAGAATTTGAACAATACTGAGAATCTTAAGCCCTTGAAGACATTCTACGACGCCATTGATATACATATAGGGTATGTAAGATTTTCTTTTTGAAAATTTGATACATTAATATATAATGTGCTCGGGGAAAAAAGGATTACAGAAAGAATGTCTAGAAACTTGCTTCTATGTGAGGGTACGCTTAGCTGACAAACTTGAAATTTTTGTCACAAGGAAAAGATTATGGAAAAAGACAATAATCCTTCAAATTCAACGAACTTATAGTAAAATCTACGAAAACATGAACTGATGAAAGCATGTCTTGCCCCTAACCTGTCACCTGGGTTGTCATTGACAGAC
The DNA here is from genome assembly GCA_963924115.1 of Dovyalis caffra. NCBI lineage: Eukaryota > Viridiplantae > Streptophyta > Magnoliopsida > Malpighiales > Salicaceae > Dovyalis > Dovyalis caffra. Next base: position 212,967 of record CAWUPB010000950.1, on the reverse strand, counting down.
ACCAATGAAGTGTGCCAAACTTTAAAATTGGAACTCATGCTCAATGTGAAACTTATAATTTTCTGCTACGGTTCTAGATCGTAACTTGTCAGCTGAATATTTCGTGATAAACATGAGAAAAACAAGACAAGATCAGCCATTAAAACACACGAGCCCACCAAATGTGTTGGTGGGATGATTCTCTGAACTCTGAATTTGTCAATGGGTCATCATGTTACCCGTTTTCAACCTGAAATAAGTACTGCTGAAAGAGAAAGATGATTCAGACTCCACAAGCTCCTTTTTTTTTTTTTTTTTTTGAAAACTGGATCAATATTACCTCCTTGGTTCCAATTAGTCGAGTTTTACGCCAGCTTTTAAAGCATCTGACTGGGTCCCTCATCTGTCTGATCTTTTGCATCAATCCATGCATATTAGAAAATGTGTGATAAAATGCTAACTGTAAAAGCAATGGCTCAACTATTTTCAAATTCAGAACGTAAAATAAAATTAACCGGCAAACTACACAACGAAAAACTGTTATTTTGAAGGGTATTGTTTGGGAATAGTCAAGAGATATTTTTCTATATAAAGGCCCATGTTTCCAAGCTTCAAAAGAAGTATTTTCTAGTCGTTGAAACAGATTGCAAGGAGCACTTGAAAAGAAGAAGAAGAAGCAGAAGAAGAAGAAGAAGGGAGAGCCATGGCCTGTGAGAAGAGCAAGATATTAATATTTGGAGCAACTGGATATCTTGGCGTATACATGGTCAAGGCAAGCCTATCAATGGGTCATCCAACCTATGCTTATGTTCGCCCATTCAAATCGAATACCAATCCTTCCAAGCTAGAGCTCCTCAAGGAATTCAGATCCTTGGGAGTCACGATATTTCAAGTAATTTTTTTTTTATTCATTGGAGGAACCTTTCTCTGTTACATTAAAAAAAAAAAAAGAAATTATTAAGATTCGAACTTTGTTTTACTAAAATAACTAACTAGGTACACAATCGTTGCGCTAAACTTGTGGTTTTTTTTTTGATAAATCCAAGTAAATATTTAGATTTTTCCATTCAGAATTCATAATTACTTACCAACTTCGGTATCGCAAGCATGCATGCATGTGTTTATATATATATATGAAGAAGAGATTCGAAAAAATATCAATTGAACTACATGATCCTATACCAAGAAGATAATACACTTACGGTGGTGTCAAGAATATCCTTGATGTAATTCAATCATAATTTAAGCAATATTTACAAATTTACAGGGACAATTGGACGAGCATGACAAGCTTATTTCAGCAATAAAACAAGTAGATGTGGTGATTTCTACGCTTGCAGTTCCTCAACATCTTGAACAATTCAAAATAATTAAAGCTGTGAAAGAAACTGGCAATATCAAAGTAAGTTATAGCTTAATTAGCCTTTCGGCCTTCTTAAGGAAATGTTGGTTATCAAGCTTTTCATGATCTTTTGTGTGTGCTATTAGAGGTTTGTTCCATCAGAATTTGGAAATGAAGTCGATAGAGTTAGTGGGCTGCCCCCTTTTGAAACACTGCTTGCTAACAAAAGAAAGATCAGGAGGGCAGTAGAAGTAGCTGGACTTTCTTACACTTATGTGTCTGCAAACTCATTTGCCGCATATTTTGTCGATTACTTGCTCCATCCCCGTGAGAAACGAGATGAGGTTACTGTTTATGGAAGTGGTGAAGCCAAAGGTGAGTTAAATATTGCATTTGCGCACACATATATTTATATATAATATTTAAGGATATTGTATTCTATCCTAAATTCTAATTTGTCTGTAAATATAGTCTCGTTATTCAATCGGTCTTTTTGTTAGATTTTCATCCAAACTAAGGAAATTGTCTTCTTCTTTTTTCTTTTGTTTGGTCGCATGAAGCTGTCTTGAATTATGAAGAGGATGTGGCAGCCTACACAGTGAAAGCAGCGACAGATCCGAGGGCTGCTAATCGTGTTGTCATCTACAGGCCCCCAGGAAACATTGTTTCTCAACTAGATATAATATCTTCTTGGGAGAAAAAGACTGGACGAACTTTCAAAAAAATCTATGTCCCTGAGGAAGAAATTGTGAAGCTCTCAGAGTGTAAGTGGCCAACATCTGAAATTACTTTTTATATGCTGCATCCAACATTTCATGAAATATTAATTGGTCCCAGTGCAAATAAATAGCTTACGCTTTTCTGAAAAGATGTCTCGTTGCTGTTAAAAAAATAATAAAAAACTATTCATAAAAGCTCATATAATAGTTTAAATTTTCAAATTAAAATGGGTTTTTAACATAGTTTTAGAATCTTAATAATGAAATCATCATGAGTTTCTATCAACCTCATTTTATTTCCTAACCAAAATTAAATAATTAAACACAAGCTGATAATGAAGTTCTTCGATAGTTACTAACATTATATTACATTAAATTATATTACGTTATGATATTTAATAAAAAATTTATTGCTGGACCATGCAGCCTTGGCCTTCCCAGAAAATATCCCAGTGTCTATCCTGCACAACATATTCATCAAAGGTGATCAGATGAGCTTTGAACTCACAGCAGAAGATTTGGAGGCCTCCAAGCTATATCCTGACTACAAGTACACTTCAGTTGACTGTCTCCTTGACATTTGCTTGGTCAATCCTCCTAAGCCCAAATTAGCAGCATTCTCATAAATTAATGTGTGCACAAAATAAACTTATCAATCGATCTCTGTGGGTTTATGATCTTTTTGGTACGAAAGGGAATACAATTAACTTCATTGTCATTCCATAATATTTGGTTTCTTCTTGTTGATTTGTAGGTCAGTTATTTGATTTAACAGCAAAATGATATTCACAAGTAATGGAAATTTATCGAAAAGAAAATTGCCTTGAACAATATAAATTCGAGTAAAAATGGAAAAAGGAAAAGACTACTATCCTATCCTATGCCAAAAAAGAATTGGATAAATATATTAGACAATATTAAATAATAATATAAATCATATATCGGGAGTTTCACCTAATAGTTTAAGCTTTTGAGTGAGATTTAATACTATGATATAATATTAGAGTTTTAATAAACAAACGGTTGCAAGTTCAAATCCTACCACCTTCACTTTGTCCTAAACTATAAATTAATTTTTCTAGTTTTATAAAAAGAATTAAATAATATTTTTTGGTTTTAAAAATTAATTATTTTTATTTTTATCAATGTTGATTATATTTAATTTAATATTATTTTATTTTAAAAATTATTTTCTTTTCTCATTAATCTTTTCATATTTTATTTATTTATTTATTAAAATAAAAATAAAAAGAATTAAGTTACAAATAGATTTAAAAATATATAGACTAATTAATTAAATTGAAAGAACTATTTAATTATTTTTTAAAATCTAAAAGAATTAATTCATAATTTAACCTTCGTGCTAAAAGATGAGGGATATGCCAAAAAAAATCTCGTGGAAGGGAGGAGAGTACAGCAAGGGCAACAACGGCAGCTAAACGATGTTCACAGCTTTTTTTTTTTGGACCCCTAAATTTTGTGGAAGGGAGCAGAGCGAACAATAGATGGTCGAAACAATTTCCATGCATTGCATGAGATTCTTTTTTCGAAAGGAAGACAACGCAGGTACAATAGAGGACCCAACCGGCCTTCCGTCTATTGCCTTTCATCTTGAAGGTGATAGAGACCTTTATTTATTTATTCGTGAACTTGACTTTTCTCTTTATTTTGCCATTTTTTGAGTCATATTGTTTTAATTTACCACTGCCGCAGAAGCTTCTAGAAATAAACATAATTGACTTTTCTCTTTTATATGTATGATTTAACTTCGCTTCTACGTACCCTCCCTTTTCCTTTATCAGTGTCATTTTTTCGTGGATAAAATATTCTTACATTTTATTGATTCACAATCTTGAGTGTGTCTACTACTACGCCCATAACCTCCCCAGATGAAGATCAGAGCATTGCCAAATTGGAAAGACACTCGGATCTAATTGAAAGGTACGTACAATGGTTAAAGCTAAAAAGCCGATCACACAATAAGTGTGTTCGGCATAAATTATGAAAAATAATTTTTAATTTCACATGATTCAAAAGTTATTTTTATAAATAATTTATGATAAGAAGGAGTTATATTAAAATATATTTTGTAAAAATTAACTCAAAACAACTTAAAAAGAAGAGAAAAGTAGCATAAGATAGTATCCATAAGTTCAAAGATATATATATATATATATATATATATAAACATAATTTGATTCAATTTTGAATAAATTTATCGATTTAAGTAAAAAAAATTATATCTATTCAAATATATTTATGATTTTTTTAAAAAAATAAAAAAATGACTTAAATTAGTTGAGAAAACTCATACTACAATGGAGGGTAAATTTAAACAACTTGGATTTTGGAAATTTCAATTTTTCTAAACCATGACTTGTCAATAGAATATATATATTTCATGATAAGAAAACAAGACTAAGTTGATCATTACAAAACGTGATGTGTTACGTATAATGTGAAAATGATTCTTTTGAACTGATTGATAAAAAAAGGTGAAGAATATTCTTTTTCTTTTTTACTTTTTTTTTTTAATAAAAAAAGTAGTAAAGAACTGAAAACATATTTGAGAGCTTAAGAATTGGAGTACTCGAACTTTTTCTTAATTAGAATTTTTTTTTCTGAGAAGATTAATTCTTAATTAGATATTAGATTTTTTATATTAAATAATAATAATAATAAAAAAGAATCTTAATTGGATATGACCATGATGCTAAAGCATTTTTCTTTAGCTACATGTATTGAATTAATATAAAACTATTCTTAAAACTTATTTAACAATTTAAATTTTTAGATTAAAATAGTTTTTTAACATGATTTTTTTTCTCTTAAACTGATTGATTAAAAAAGGCGACGCTTTTTTTTTTTTTTTTCCTAGTGAAATACGAAAGACTAATTTGAGAGCTTAGGAATTGAAGAGCTCCGAAAGCAATACCATGAATGTTGGGTTAGGCAAAGCTTGATTTTCATATTTAAACCCCACACTCCAAAAAGTACAAAATATTTTTTTTATGAGATAAATTACATATTTAATAAATAATAAGTGATTTTTTTCTATTAATTTAAGTTCAAATAGATTTTCAATTACACATTTCGTCAAATCTTTATTGTTTTTCCAACTACTCCAAATGCTCCACTATTCCAAAAACTTACTCGTTACCGCTACATGGTTCTTCTCCATTGGGCCGAACACATTTAGCCGTTTCGATTGTTCCTTTTATTTGTATTAGGCCCAACGATGTGTAGTCTACTCTAGTTTTCTTGGACTGCCAATTTATGGTCATCTATTTTAAATATTGGGCTTTAGGGTAAGCTTCTATTTGTATTAGGCCCAAACTTAACAGGAAGTTCTGTTTCCAAGCTTTTATTCAAACCCATAACGCTCATAAGTGATATGAAAAAATTCATTCCACAGAAATAACATGGATTGTGAACAGGGGACAGTTACCAAATTCAGACCACAAAACCAAACATATTCATCATATATTTAGGAATATGTTTTAACAGTTACAGAAAATATGCAATTGTAAAGGTTCCATACGTGAAAAAAAAATACAAAAATACAAAAAACAAAATTTTATGAGATTGTAGGCATGGTGTCTCAATAAAAAATTAGTCTTCAAAGAGGCCATTTTCATTTAAGATCGATGTTAGGCCCAAAAAGGTGTAACCAACTCATTGCAAGGTATGGAAACTCACCACATTAACCATGGACTCAGCCTTTTTATCTCCTCTTCCTACTTTTATCTCAGTAGTAGTTAATTCCGAGCCTCCTCTGGGAGCACCTGTATGATTACCATAATCTTTTCTGGGGTAAGAAGACCATCTTCAGCACCAGAAGATGTATGGTCAGCTATGGTACTGTCTGAGTTGGTTATCGAAGAACGGGGTAATTTCATGTCTTCTTCAGTGGGACATGTGGAACGCTCGTCCCCAACAGTCTGCGACTTCTGAACATTAAGTGATTTTGAAGATGTCTTGTCATCCAAATTGTTTATCGTTTCCTGTTCATGTGAGTGACAAAACCATCCAACCATTTAATACCATTATTAAACCATAAGAGAACTACATAAGAGCTATAGCTTAATTGCCTCAGCTGTAGGTTCATAACTTTTGGTTTTTTTTCTATCACCTCAGAAGCAGCCACAAGTGTTCCAACCTCTGAAGACTGGATACGCCTATCCATCGAAAGTGACGGAACAATCGTACCTGAAGAACTTCCTTGCCCAGAGGAACCAATATCAGAAGAGCCAGGAGACGGTGATTCAGGTTTCTTCGAAACGAGTGCTGCAGTCAGGACAGTTGCTGTTGTTTCCTGCACATCGACATCAGACATTTCGATTTGAAAGGAGAATGGGCACAGCCCTTAATGAAGGTAATCGTTATATTTATAAGAAATATAAGAAAATGCAGTACACAGTAGTAGAGGTGCCAAGCATGCAAACGCTTACCCTTTTCTCACTCAAATCTACTAAACTCGAGGAGCTAAGACATAAAAAGAAAGGACTATTGGTCAACTAATGTCAAAAGAAGACAACAAAGAGAACACCTTAGGCAGCCCCAATTAGACAATGCGTCCCTTGAAATGCCTAATCAATGGTTTGAAGTGTAGGCTAAGCGGCCTAGTCAAGACTTGGAAGGACTAACGATGGAGAGTCTTTTTCCAACACAACCCAACAAGAAGGGCTCAGGAGCCCCAACTCCAAAACTTATTAGTCCCAATTAAGGCCCACAACATGCAAAAAATAACTAGCCTATTAAGCAAGCCTAGAGCACCTAGCATCCCCCGAGGAGACCCTAGTGTCTTTTTACATTTGAGGCTCTGGCAGGAGGAGAAAGATGACGCTATCCGAAGACAGAACATTACGCTATAAAAAAATAGCACAATAGCAATAGATTATTTCATCGCTAAAACCATATATTTCATCCTTATTTTACTTTAACAATGGCATTGCGAGAAAACAAATTTCTGAGAAAATTGCTTGTTGCTAATAAATTCAGCAACGAATTATAACTTTCGTCTCTAATTTAACAACAAAAAAAGATGTTATAATAGTGTAGTTTATTCATTCTTAATGTGATGAAATTAACGACGGTGATGTTGTCGTTAAAAGATCTTCTATTCATCTCTAATGTGAAGAGTTATTGGTGAAAATTATCTCTCACTGAAATTTTTATCATTAATCTATCTCTATTTGATTGATAATATATCAATGATTTTCGTAGTTGTCCATCAATAGTTTATGTAATTTATTTATTTTTTTATTGTTAGTGAGTTGTTATTCTGCAGCTAATGTAGAAAATATAATTTTTTTTAAATTTGTTATTAGTGATTTCATATTTAATTGCAATCGCAAATAAATAAAATTGAAATTAAAACACCAAATGTTATTGTATAAAATAAAAATAATATAAAATTAAATGAAATTGCCTTTCTGATTTTTCATTCAGTTTTTAAAAAATATTAATTATTATCATGCCATATATTTTTTTTAATTTTCGTACATTTTAAGAAAGCTTTTTTTTTTTTTAATTATTAGCTATTAGGTTGAATACTGTATTATATAGATTCAATATCAAGTAGAAAATCTAAGATAGTTATTTACTCTAGACTTATAATAGGACATAAACTAAGGCCAAGTGACCTCCACTTCCATCTCTCTCTGGAGCAGCAAGTTTTTCTGGGTTGTAATAACTTATATCTGTGCTGCAGCTATCCTTCTTATTTCAAAACTTTATTTGAAGGGCTCCACTAAATGCCTATGCTTATGTCTTCTTGCCAAGTTTAGACAACAAAGGAACTAGATTTTGAAACAGAATATTAGAGAAAAGTTCATTCAGCGTAGCTGTTTGAATTAGGTGGTTGATTTTTTAAAAAAACCAAGAGCTACTAAACAATTACTGAGCCTTTCAGTTTGGCCTTTTGTTTGAATTAGGTCTACCTTTTGAATTGACTTTTTGACGAATCAAACCCGTTCATACTTTATGGATATCCTAGATTTTGAGATTGTATGAGGGCATATCAAAACTTGTGATAGAATAGGTATTGTTTGTTTACTGTTGAGTATCAGAAGCTGTTAAGAGTTGGTTGTTCTAAATATTTAATAAGTTACAAGCCATATTCATCATTTGCCATGTCAAAGCATCTTCAATGTCAAGTTGCTTTGTGTAATTTTTAGACTTCCAATGAATGGTTATGCTTGCAATTTCATCTTTTGAGCGGGATATCCATTGGGTACAAGACCAAGAAACAGCTTATACCAGTTAAGTCTTTGCTGCACACTTTACTGTCTCCAGTTTGATCAACCTGACAGTTCAAAGCTTCACTACAATTGCTTTGCTCAGAGACTGAGTCACAGTTTTCATCAATCTGACAAACGATGCATCATCAAATGTTTTGCTTGGAGAATGACATGAAATTTCTACCAATCCTAGGGGACTCAATGGTGCCTCGCTAAGATTTGCTCAGAGACTGACTCAGCTGATGATTAACAATTGGACACAACATTCTCAAAAGCATTGGTTTATGTTGTCAAGCTGCTATGAGTCAAATGAAAGACACATTGGCATAGCTGCTGAGCAAGGAGCTAGGAATTTTGCTTTCCAATTACGCAACCTAATGAAGCCGGTATTTCATTTCTTACATTTTGCTGTTTCATACCCAACGGCTGCGTATGCATACATTGCTAATCAAGTGTTTATAGTAGGTCAGTACTTCTAAACTGATTCGCTGCAGCAGTGCTTTCCAGATGATTAATCTGTAACGTTGAGGTTAGTTTATTAGATTAAAATGTTGATTTTTGTGGGGCTAGTTATCTTGATTAAGTTAATTGGCGTTAGTTTATTAGAGATTAGAAATTGAATCTCATGCATATATATATACATATATATATATAGTGAGGATGAACAGAGGGGATGTTTACCCCATTGAGTAACCCACTTGTGTAAAAAGGAAAAAAAGAATCATATTGATTTTTATTGTAATATTCTTTCCTCTAAATTTGTTAGATCCTATTAGTTTATTATCAAATAGCTTAAAGTTTATATATTCAATCTCTGCTTTCGTTCCTCTAAAATAAATTATTCTGCTACGATATTTTTTGGGTTAATTCTATGACGATTCTAAATCCTCACCGAGATCTATTAAGAATTTGAACAATACCGAAAATCTTAAGCCCTAACTAGGATGTTCCTTGGAGACATTCTACGACGCCATTGAGGTATATATATATATATATATATATGAAGGGATGTAAGATTTTCTTTTTGAAAATTTGATGCATTAATATATAATGTGGTTCGGGGAAAAAAGGATTACAGAAAGAATGTCTAGAAACTTGCTTCTAAGTGATGGTACGCTTAGCTGACAAACTTGAAATTTTTGTCACAAGGAAAAGATTATGGAAAAAGAAAACAATCCTTCAAATTCAACGAAATTATAGTAAAATCTACGAAAACATGAACTGATGAAAGCATGTCTTGCCCCTAACCTGTCACCTGGGTTTTCATTGACAGACACCAATGAAATGTGCTAAACTTTAAAATTGGAACTCATTCTCCATGTGAAACTTCCAATTTTCTGCTACGGTTCTAGATCGTAACTTGTCAACTGAATATTTCGTGATAAACATGAGAAAACGATACAATATCAGCCATTAACAAATGATCCTACAAATAAGCTAGTGAGACGATTTTCTGAACTCTGAATTTGTCAATGGGTCATCATATTACACGTTTTCAACCTGAGATAAGTACTGCAGAAAGAGAAAGATGACAGGAGCCAGTAACTTGGTTGAATGTAATTAAACCTAACTTGAACGGTGACCTAATTGAGCTATTAGGTCAATAAGTTATTGACTGGATTTGTGCTATAACACACATATATATTTTGCTATTTATAAAACTTAAACTAAGAAATAAAGAAATGGTGAGTGAATAATTTTAAAAGATAGTTTTACCAGATTCAAACTCCACAAGCCTTTTTTTTGTTTTTTGAAAACTGGATCAATATTACCTTCTTGGTTCCAATTAGTCGAGTTTTACGCCGGCTTTGAAAGCATCTGAACTGGGTCCCTCATTTGTCTGATCTCTTGTATCCATATAAGTCAGGCAACCGAGTGACCTCGATCCCTACTTAAGGATGGCAACTTAACTCGAATCCAATGAATATTCATACGAATTGATCCAAATGGATTTTTCAAATTCTTAATTGCTAAATAATGAATAGAATATAGATATTGTCAAACTCGATCCGAAATCTAACCTAAACCTAACCAATATATATATATATATATAACAGAATTAGTTTTATTTCTAATGTTAGATAATAATATTTAAATAAATAAATAAATAAATATATATATATATATATATATATATATATATTGAAGGGTATTGTTTGGGAATAGTCAATAGATATTTTTTTATGTAAAGGTCCATGTTTCCAAGCTTCAAAAGAAGTATTTTCTAGCTGTTGCAATAGATTGCAAGGAGTACTTGAAAAAAAGAAGAAGAAGGGAGAACCATGGCCTGTGAGAAGAGCAAGATACTAATATTTGGAGCAACTGGATATCTTGGCGTATACATGGTCAAGGCAAGCCTATCAATGGGTCATCCAACCTATGCTTATGTTCGCCCATTCAAACCGAATACCAATCCTTCCAAGCTAGAGCTCCTCAAGGAATTCAGATCCTTGGGAGTCACTATATTTCAAGTAATTTTTTTTTATTCATTGGAGGAACCTTTCTTTGTTACAAAAAAAATAAAATAAAATAAATAAATAAATAAATAAATAAATAAATAAATAAATAAATTTATTAAGATTCGAACTTTGTTTTACTAAAATAATTAACTAGGTATACAATCGTTGCGTTAAACTTATGTTTTTTTTTTTTTAATAAATCCAAGTAAATGTTTAGATTTTTCCATTCAGAATTCATAATTACTTACCAACTTCGGTATCGCAAGCATGCATGCATGTGTTTATATATATATATATATATATATATATATATGAAGAAGAGATTCGAAAAAATATCAATTGAACCACATGATCCTATAGAAAAAAGATAATACATTTACGGTGGTGTCAAGAATATCCTTGATGTAATCCAATCATAATTTTTGCAATATTTACAAATTTACAGGGAGAATTGGACGAGCATGACAAGCTTGTTTCAGCAATAAAACAAGTAGATGTGGTGATTTCTACACTTGCAGTTCCACAACATCTTGAACAATTCAAAATAATTAGTGCTGTGAAAGAAGCTGGCAATATCAAAGTCAGTTATAGCTTAATTAGCCTTTCGCCCTTCTTAAGGAAATGTTTGTTATCAAGCTTTCCATGATCTTTTGTGTTTGCTATTAGAGGTTTGTTCCATCAGAATTTGGAAATGAAGTCGATAGAGTTAGTGGGCTGCCACCGTTTGAAACAGTCCTTGCTAACAAAAGAAAGATCAGGAGAGCAGCAGAAGCAGCTGGACTTTCTTACACTTGTGTGTCTGCAAACTCATTTGCTGCATATTTTGTGGATTACTTGCTCCATCCCCATGAGAAACGAGATGAAGTTACTGTTTATGGAAGCGGTGAAGCCAAAGGTGAGTTAAATATTGCATTTGCGCACATATATATTTATGTGGATATTCTATTCTATCCTAAATTCTAATTTGTCTCTAAATAGACAGTTGTTTTTCAATTGGTCTTTTTGTTAGATTTTCATCCAAACTAACGAAATTGTCTTCTTTTTTTCCCTTTTGTTTGGTCACATGAAGCTGTCTTGAATTATGAAGAGGATGTGGCAGCCTACACAGTGAAAGCAGTAACAGATCCGAGGACTGCTAATCGTGTTATCATCTACAGGCCCCCAGGAAACATTTTTTCTCAACTAGATTTAATTTCTTCCTGGGAGAAAAAGACAGGACGAACTTTCAAAAAAACCCATGTCTCTGAGGAAGAAATTGTGAAGCTCTCTGAGTGTAAGTGGCCAACATCTGAAATTGCCTTTGATATGCTGCATCCAACATTTCATAAAACATTAATCGGTCACACTGCAAATAAATAGTTTAAGCTTTTCTGAAAAGACATCATTACTGTTAAAAAATTAATGAAAAATTATTCATAGAAACTCATTTAACGGTTTAAATTTTTATGATTGAGATAAATTTTTAACACAATTTTAGAATCCTAATGATGAAATGGTCACGAGTTCCTACCAACCCTATTTTATTTTTTAACTAAAATTAAATAATTAAACACAAGGTAATAGTGAAGTTTTTTTTATAGTTACTAACATTATGTTATATTACATTATATGACGTTATGATATTTAATAAAAAATTTATTGCTGGACCATGCAGCCTTGCCCTTCCCAGAAAATATCCCAATGTCTATCCTGCATAACATATTCATCAAAGGTGATCAGATGAGCTTTGAACTCACAGCAGAAGATTTGGAGGCCTCCAAGCTATATCCTGACTACAAGTACACTTCAGTTGACAGTCTCCTTGACATGTGCTTGGTTAATCCTCCTAAGCCCAAATTAGCAGCATTCTCATAAATTAATGTGTGCACAAAATGAACTTATTAATCTCTGTGGGTTGATGATCTTTTTAGTGCGAAAAGTAATACAACTTCATTGTCATTTCATAATATTTGGTTTCTTTTTGTTGATTTGTAGGCCAATTATTTGATTTAATTAACAGCAAAATGATATTTACAAGTAATGGATATTGGTCCAAAAGAAAATTGCCTTATAAATTCAATACAAAAAAGAAAAAGACTGCTATCCTATCGTATGCCAAACAAGAATTGGATACATATGTGGAAGAAAGGAGAGCGAGCAAGGGCAACGGTGGCTAAACGATGTTCACAACATTTTTTTTTTTTTACCCCTAAATTTTGTGGAAGGGAGGAGAGTGAGCAATAGATGGTCGAAACAATTTCCATGCATTGCATGAATTTCTTTTTAAAAAGGAAGACAACGCACGTGCAAGAGAAGAGCCAACCGGTCTTCCTTCTATTGCCTTTCATATTAAAAGTGATGGAGACCTTTGTTTATTTATTTATGAACTTGACTTACCTCTCTATTTTGCCATTTTTTGAGTCATATTGTTTTCACTGCCCCAGAAGCCATTCTAGAAATAGACATTGTAATTTTAATTAACAACAAAAGGACAAAGCAACAACTCTTAGAAAGTATATATTGACAGTTACATATGTAGTTTAATTGTCGGAGAATGTGTAAAGGTTTTATTAACTCACACCAAATACTTTACACCAACAGAGCCTTTACATTCTAAGGCAGAATTAGAGAAGATAAAGTAAAACAGTTACATAAGTGTGTTAAGCTTTTACTACTAGTCACAGAGTTATAGAAAACATGTATTGTCAGTTACAGAGTTTGGAAAGGAAACTTCACCAATTAATTCATCCTTATCAGAATGAGGTTATTCTTCTATTAGTGGTTATGAGTTAAATATTATGTAAACGTCAAAAGTTTAAGTGAAATTTACTATTTGTAGTCTTTTGATTTCTTAGTATAGTAAAATTAGTCAATATATATATTTATTAAGAAATAAGATTTAGCTTTTGTTTTTTTTTTTAATACTGTAATTTTTTATAATTTTAATTACCTATATTATAACTATTGTATTAAATATTATATATAAATACAACATGCTATCACTGTTACAGTTATAGGTATCTGAACAAAAATCTGACCTAATCGGTCTAGCCTCGGCCGATATGGCTACAAATGTTATAAATTGCTAGGAAACACAAATTCAAAAAAATTATTATGTGGATTTGATCATTTAGAACACAATATTTCTATGTTAGATGATCTAACAAACTTCGACTTATATTATTCAAAAAATAATATAAATCATATTTCAAAATCTTATTTAACAGATTAACTTTTTAGGTTGAAATTATTTTTGATATGTATAAAATTCTTTTTAATTTAATGGTCAAGAGTTCGAATCTCACTACTTTAGCTTTCTTTTCCAATTAAAAATATAATAACACAAAATAGTGTGAGATTGAGCATATTTCAAATCTAAAACACTTTCACTTAAAAAGGTGTGTTATTAAATAATATAAATCATATCTTATATCTCATCTAACGAGTTAAAAAATAATATAAATCATATTCTACATCTCACCTAACAACTTAATCTTTTGAGACAATCTATAACCAAGAAGATCAATTCTTTCTTTTCTTTACTTTAAAAACATCATAATGGCAAGTCTTGTGTTCTATATATATATATAGTTGGCAAAATAATTAATCGGAGGCTCATGGGTTTTTAGGCTACACAATAAGGATCGATCTTTCTCATTGTATAATCATTAACAAAACTTACAATTAGTAAGATTCAAACTTTATTTTGCTAGAAAAATTAACTAAATATACAACCGTTAGATTAAATTTATTTTTGTAGCCATCGCCAATCTCGAGATGATCAACAAATTCAATAATCTTTTCCTATCATAAAACAAGGACAAGGATTCGTGATAAGACTAGAGTGGACAGTTCAACAAAGAAACTCAAGTCAACTTTTAATTACAAACTTGAATCGTGCACAAGGAAAGGAAAAATTATGGAAAAAGACACTAATAATCCTAACTACTTCAATGACCTTATATTTGACATGAAAGTGTGTTTTGGCCATAACCTTAATTAGTTGCGAATTGTGATTGACACTGATATTGCAAAAGTGGGTCAATCTTTGAAAATAAGAATCCATGCGCGCATGCTCCATTTGAAACTTTTAATTTTTCTAAACCCTAACTTGTCAACAGAATATATATTTCGTGATAAAAAAAAAAAAAGAAGACTAAATCCATTGTTACAAAACGTGAGAATTGGGATGGTTTTTTAATATAATTTTAAAATCTTAATAACGAAATAGTCACGAATTCCTACCAATTCAATTTTATTTTCTAATCAAAATTAAATAATTAAACATAAAATAATAATGGATTTATACAAATTTCAAACCTAAAAGACTTTCACTTAATAGAATATATTATAAAATAATAAAAAATTATTTTTGAAACTTCATCTAATAGTTTAAATTTTTAGATTAAAATGATTCTTTGAAAATAACTAACATAAGGTTACATTACGTACATTAAATTACGTTATGATATTTAATAAAAAAGTTATTGCTGGACCATGTAGCCTTGCCCTTCCCAGAAAATATCCTAGTGTCTATCCCTCACAACATATTCATCAAAGGTGATCACATGAGCTTTGAACTCATAGTGGAAGATTTGGAGGCCTCCAAGCTATATCCTGATTATAAGTACACTTCAGTTGACAGTCTCCTTGACATTTGCTTGGTTAATCCTCCTAACTGTCACCAAATTAGCAGCATTCTCGTAAATTAATGTGTGGTCAAAATAAACTTATTAATCGATCGATCTCTGTGGGTTTATGATCTTTTTGGTACGAAAAGGAATACAATTAACTTCATTGTCATTGGATAGTATTTGGTTTCTTTTTGTTGATTTGTAGATCAATTATTTGATTTAACAGCAAAATGATATTTACAAGTAATGTATATTTGTCAAAAAGAAAATGGCCTTGAACAATATAAATTCGAGAAAAAATGGAAAAAGACTACTATCCTATCCTATGCCAAAAAAGAATTGGATAGATATGTTGAAAAATATTAAATAATAATATAAATCATATTTTGAGGATTCTCCTAACAGTTTAAGCTTTTAGGGTGAGATAGTGCTATGACATGATAATAGAGTGTTAATAAACAAACGATCGTGAGTTTAAATCCTATCACACTCACTTTCTCTTCAAATTAATTAAGCACAAGGTAGCATAGGTCGGTGTAAATTTTAAGCCCAAAGGGCTTTCACTTGAGTGTGTGTATCAAAGAATAATATAAATTATATATTGTGATCTCAACTAACAACTTAAGTTTTTAGATGAAAAAAATTATAAATTAATCCTTTGATAGTAAATAGTAAATTATAAATTAATTTTTCTGGTTTTATAAAAATAATTAAATAATAGTTTTGGTTTTAAAAATTAATTATTTTTATTTGTATCAATTTTAATTATATTTAATTTAATATTATTTTATTTCAAAAATTATTTTCTTTTCTCATTAATCTTTTCATATTTTATTTATTAAAATATAAAATAAAAAGAATTAAGTTACAAATAGATTTAAAATATATAGACTAATTAATTAAATTGAAAGAACTATTTAATTATTTCTTAAAATCTAAAAGAATTAATTTATAATTTAATCTTTGTGCTAAAAGATGAGGGATATATGCCAAAAAAATCTCGTGGAAGGGAGGAGAGTACAGCAAGGGCAACGGTGGCTAAACGATGTTCACAACTTTTTTTTTTTTACCCCTAAATTTTGTGGAAGGGAGGAGAGTGAGCAATAGATGGTCGAAACCATTTCCATGCATTGCATGAGTTTCTTATTTCAAAAGGAAGAAGACAACGCACATACAAGAGAAGAGCCAACGGGCCTTCCTTCTACTGCCTTTCATTTTAAAGGTAATAGAGACCTTTATTTATTTATTTATGAACTTGACTTTTCTCTTTATTTTGCCTTTTTTTGACTTATATTGTTTTAATTAATTTACCACTGCCCCAGAAGCCATTCTACAAATAAACATTAATTGTAATTTTAATTAACAAAAAAAAGACTAATTGATCTTGAAGTGCTTGACATTTCTCTTTTATATAAATAAATTTAGTGATATGGAAAATTTTTATCAATTTAATCAATGATCTTTAAGTGCTGGACGTTTCTCTTATATATATATATGATTTAACTCCGCTTCTACCCTCCCTTTTCCTTTATCAATGTCATTTTTTTCATGGATAAAATATTATTACATTTTATTGATTCACAATCTTGAATGTGTCTACGCCCATAACCTTTCCAGATGAAGAGAGCATTGCTAATTGAAAGGTACGTACAATGGTTAAAGCTAAAATCAAAGCCAATCACACAACAAGTGAGTTCGGCATAAATTATGAAAAATAATTCTTAATTTTACATGATTCAAAAGTTATTTTTATAAATAATTTATAATAAAAAGAAGTTAAATTAAAATATATTTTGTAAAAATTAACTGAAAACAACTTGAAAGGAAAAGTAGAGAACAATAGCATAAGATAGTATCGATAAGTTCAAAGTGAAAAAAATAAAAAAATTATTAAAACATAATTTGATTCAATTTTGAATAAATTTATCGATTTAAGTAAAAAAATTATATCTATTCAAATATATTTATGATTTTTTTAAAAAATAAAAATTGCCTTAAATTAGTTTAGACGAGTAGCATACTAAAATGGAGCGTAAATTTAAACAATTTAGTTGATATAGTAAAATCATTTCGTCTAAATTAATCTGATTATCTTTCCCGAAAAAGAAAAAAAGAAAAGAAAACGAACTAAATTAGAAATGGAATAAACTGAAGGGAAGTCTTGATATGGCAAGGGTTGATTGGGCCCCAACGAAGCCGGAACAAATTAAGAGGGTTTAATAAGTTCAACGGCTTGGACCCCATGTTTGAGTTATTAATCTTTTCATGTTTTTTTACTTATTTTTTTATTTATTAAAATAAAAAATAAAAAGATTTAAATTACAAATAGGTTTAAAAATATATAGACTAATTAATTAATTAATTAAATTGAAAGAATTATTTAATTAATTTTTAAAATTTACAAGAAGTAGGAAAGTGTGTCTTGACCCTAACCTCAATTAGTTGCGAATTGTGATTGACAATGGTATTACAGAAGTGGGTCAGTCTTTGAAAATTAGAATCCACGCATGCTCCATTTGAAGCTTTTAATTAATTTTTCTAAACTCGGACTAGCTTGTCAACAGAATAGATATTTCACGACAAGAAAACAAGATTAAATCGATTATTACAAAACGTGATGTGCTACGTATATAAGACTAAATCGATCATTACAAAACGTGATGTGTTACGTATAATGTGAAAATGATTCTTTTAAACTGGCTGATAAAAAAAAAAAAAAAAAGTAAGGGATATTCTCTTTTTTTTTTTTATTTTTAGTATAGTAAAGAACTAAAGGCATATTTTAGAGCTTTAGAATTGGAGTTAGGAGTATTCACTATTCGATAAAAATTGAATAACCGAACCGAGCCGCATCGAAATATCAATTTCAGTACGGGTTTTTTTTTTTTAAGAAACTAAAAAAAAAACCGAATCGAAATATAGCCGGTTTTCAATTTCGGTTTCGATTTTTTTTTAAATTCGATTAAAACCGAATAACCGAAATTATTAATTTTTTTTTAAATTCATTAGTGAACACGTCGTTCATTCCAGATCCTCATACCCTCACCTCACCCTCACGCAAACCTAAGCTGATTGGAGTTAAATCAATTAACCCATAACCAATTCTTGTTGCATTGATTATATAAGCCAACTGGCCCAATGCCAAATGACCATAACCAATTCTTGTTTATAATTGCCCAATGAGGTACATAATTTCTTTC
Organism: Dovyalis caffra; assembly: GCA_963924115.1. Classification (NCBI taxonomy): domain Eukaryota; kingdom Viridiplantae; phylum Streptophyta; class Magnoliopsida; order Malpighiales; family Salicaceae; genus Dovyalis; species Dovyalis caffra. Next base: position 194,413 of record CAWUPB010000950.1, on the reverse strand, counting down.
TTGATTCAATTTATAGTTTAAAAGAAAAGATGTGAGATAGTTTTTTTTTTCTATGTGAAAGAAAACTAGTTAATTTTTTTTTCTTTTTCAGTAAAGAACTAAAGGCATATTTCAGAGCTTAAGAATTGGAGTCCTGGGACTTTTTCTTAATTAGATTTTTTTTTTCCTGAGAACATTCTTAATTAGCTATTAGATATTTGATATTAAAAATGAATCTTAATTGGATATTTTTCTTTGGGTGGATGTAGTGAATTAATATAAAACTATTCTTAAAACTTATTTAACAATTTAAACTTCTGAGTTAAAATAGTATTCTAGCATGATTTTTTTTCCTTAAATTGATTGATTAAAAAGGGCGACTTTTTTTTCTTTTTCCTAGTAAAGAGCGAAAGTCTAATTTGAGAGCTCCAAAAGCAATACCATGAATGTTGGGTTAGGCAAAGCTTGAGTGTGAAACATATGTAAACCCCACACTCCAAAAAGTATAAAATATTTTTTTATGAGATAAATTACATATTTAATAAATAATACGTAATTTTTTTCTTTTAATTTCAGTTCAAATAGATTTTTAATTACATATTTCATCAAACATCTTCATTGTTTTTCCAGCCACTCCAAAGCTCCACTATTCCAAAAACTTACTCGTTACCGCTACGTGGTTCTTCTCCATTGGCCCGAACACATTTAGCCGTTTCGATTCTTCCTTTTCTTTGCATTAGGTCCAACGATGTGTAGTCTACTATAATTTTCTTAGATTGTCAATTTATGGATCCTTTATTTTAAATATTGGGGCTTTAGGGTAAGCTTTTATTTGTATTAGGTCCAAACTTAACAGGAAGTTCCATTTCCTATCTTTTATTCAAACCCGGCCACAAGCCTCTCCATTCTCATAACGCTCATAAGTGATACGAAAAAATTCATTCCACAGAAATAAAATGGAAAAAGTGAAGAGCCAATGATAAGATTGCGGACGGGGGACAGTTACCAAATTCAGACCACAAAACCAAACATATTCATCATATGCTTAGGAATATGTTTTAACAGTTACAGAAAATATGCAATTGTAAAGGTTCCATACGTGAAAAAAAAAATACAAAAAATACAAAAAACAAAATTTTATAAGATTGTAGGCATAATGTCTCAATAAAAAATTAGTCTTCAAAGAGGCCATTTTCATTTCTGATCGATGTTAGGCCCAAAAAAAGTATAACCAACTCATTGCAAGGTATGGAAACTCACCATATTCCCATATGCCAGATTGAGCTTATCCAGAACTTGATGAGTTTGCACTACCACCGAAGTAGGAAAGAACATCACTTGATACATTAATTGTTTTATTATTATCCAAAATCCTGGCCACCACATTATCCATGGATTCAGCCTTTTATCTCCTCCTGCTTCTTTTATCTCCTCCTGCTTCTTTTATCTCAGCAGTAGTTAATTCCGAGCCTCCTCCGGGAGCACCTGTATGATTACCAATAATCTTTTCTGGGGCAAGAAGACCATGCATCTTCAGCACCAGAAGTTGTATGATCAGCTATGGTACTGTCTGAGTTGGTTATCGAAGAAGTGGGTAATTTCATGTCTTCTTCAGTGGGACATGTGGAACGCTCGTCCCCAACAGTCTGCGACTTCTGAACATCAAGTGATTTTGAAGATGTCTTGTCATCCAAATTGTTTATCGTTTCCTGTTCATGTGAGTGACAAAACCATCCAACCATTTAATACCATTATTAAACCATAAGAGAACATCATAAGAGCTATAGCTTAATTACCTCAGCTGTAGGTTCATAGCTTTTGTTTTCTTCTATCACCTCAGAAGCAGCACATGTGTTCCAACCTCTGAAGATTGGATCCGCCTGTCAATCGAAAGTGACGGAACAATCGTACCTGAAGAACTTCCTTGCCCAGAGGAGCCAATATCAGAAGACCCAGAAGAAGGTGGTTCAGGTTTCTTCGAAACGAGTGCTGCAGTCAGGACAGTTGCTGTTGTTTCCTGCACTTCGACATCAGAAATTTCAATTTGAAAGGAGAATGGGCACACCCCTTAGGTTGCGAGAAAACCATTACGCTATAAATAAAAAATAGCGCAATAGCAATAGATTTTTTCATCCCTAAAACCATGTATTTCATCGTTATTGTACTTCAACAATGGCATGGCGAGAAAACAAATTTGCGAGAAAATTGCTTGTTGCTAATAAATTCAGCAATGAATTATAACTTCCATCTCTAATTTAGCAACAAAAAAGATGTTGCAATAATATAATTTGTTCGTTGTTAATGTGATGAAATTAACGACAAAGATGTAGTTGCTAAAGGTCTTCTATTCATCTCTAATGTGACGACAAGTTATCAATGAAAATTATCCCTCACTAAAATTTTTGTCGTTAATCCATATCTATTTGATTGATAATATACCAACGATTTTTATAATCGTGCTTCAGTAATCTATGTAATTTAATTTTTTCTTGTTGCTAGTGAATTGTTATTCTGTCGCTAATGTAAAAATGTATTTTTTAATTAGTTATTAGTGGTTTCATGTTTAATTATAGTAGCAAACAAATAAAATTGAAATTAAAACACCCAATATTATTGTGTAAAATAAAAATAATATAAAATCAAATGAAATTGTCCTTTTGATTTTTCATTCACTTTTAAAAAATATTAATTATTATTATGCCATATATTTTTTTAAAAAACAATTTTCATGCATTTTACGAAAGCATTGTCGTTAATTATTAGTTTTTAGATTTAATACTGTATTATATAGATTCAATCTCAATTAGAAAATCTAAGATAGCTATTTACTCTAGACTTATAATAGGACATAAACTCAGGCCAAGTGAGGGCCATCTCTCTCTGGAGAAGCAAGTTTTTCTGGGTTATAATAACTTATATCGATTCTGTGTTGCTATCCATCTTATTGCAAAACTTTCCTTGAAGGGCTCCAGTTTATTTGCAGGACCTTGTAAATACCTATATTGATGTCTAGCTTCTTGCCAAGTTTAGACAGCAAAAGAACTAGATTTGAAACTGAATATTAGAGAAAAGTTCATTGAGCATAGCTGTTTAAATTAGGTGGTTGATTTTTCTTAAAAAACCAAGAGCTACTAAACATTTACTGAACCTTTCAGTTTGGCCTTCTGATTGAATTAGGTCTACCTTTTGAATTGACTTTTTTATGAATCAAACCCGGTCATATTTTCTGGATATCTGAGACTGTAAGATTGTATGATGACATATCAATACTTGTGATAGAATATGTATTGTTTGTTTTATGTTGAGTATTCTAAATATTTAAGTTACAAGCCATATTTATCATTTGCCATGTCAAAGCATCTTCAATGTCAATTTGCTTTGTGTAATTTTTAGACTTCCGATGAATGGTTATGGTTGCATTTTCTTCTTTTGAGCAGGATATCCATTGGGTCCAAGAACAACAAACAGCTCATACCAGTTAGTCTTTGCTGCATACTTTACTGTCTCGAGTTTGATCAACCTGACAGTTCAAAGCTTCACTACAATTGCTTTGCTCAGAGTCTGAGTCATAGTTTTCATCAATCTGACAAACGATGCATCATCAAGTGTTTTGCTCGGAGAATGACACGAAATTTCTACCAATCCTAGGACTCAATGGTACATCGCTACGATTTGCTCAGAGATTGACGCAGCTGATGACTAACAATTGGACACAACATTCTCAAAAGCGTTCGTTTAAGTTGTCAAGCTGCTATGAGTCAAATGAAAGACACATTGGCATAGCTGCTGAGCAAGGAGGAATTTTGCTCTCCAATTACGCAACCTGATGAAGCCGGTATTTCAACCTAATGAGCAAGGTCAGTACGTCTAAACTGATTCGCTGCAGCAGTACTTTCCAGGTGATTAATCTGTAACATTGAGGTTAGTTTATTAGATTAAAATGTTGATTTCTGTGGGGCTAGTTGTCTTGATTAAGTTAATTGGCGTTAGTTTGTTACAGATTAGAGATTGAATCTCATGCATACATAGGATATATTGTGAGGATGAACAGAGGGGAGGTTTACCCCATTGTGTAACCCGCTTGTGTAAAAGAACCATATTGATTTTCATTGTAAAATTCTTTTCTCTAAATTTGTAAGATCCTATTAGTTTATTATCAAATAGTTTAAAGTTCATATATTCAATCTCTGCTTTCGTTTCCTCTAAAACCTCACCCAGATCTCTTAAGAATTTGAACAATACCGAAAATCTTAAGCCCTAACTAGGATGTCCCTTGGAGACGGAATGTTAGATTTTCTTTTTGAAAATTTGATACATTAATATATAGTGGTTCGGGGAAAAAAGGATTACAGAAAGAGTATTTCCATGAATGTCTAGAAACTTGCTTGTATGTGATGGTACGCTTAGCTGACAAACTTGAAATTTTTGTCGCAAGGAAAAGATTATGGAAAAAGACAATAATCCTTCAAATTCAACGAACTTATAGTAAAATCTACGAAAACATGAACTGATGGAAGCATGTCTTAACCCTAACTTGTCACCTGGGTTTCATTGACAGTCACCAATGAAGTGTGCCAAACTTTAAAATTGGAACTCGTTATCCATGTGAAACTTCCAATTTTCTGCTACGGTTATAGATCCTAACTTGTCAACTGAATGTTTCGTGATAAATATGAGAAAACAAGACGATCAGCCATGAAAACATAAGCCCACCAAATGAGTTAGTGAGATGATTTTCTGAAATCTGAATTTCTCAATGGGTCATCACATTACAAGTTTTCAACCTGAGATAAGTACTGCAGAAAGAGAAAGATGACAGGAGCCAATAACTTGGTTGAATGTAATTAAACCTAACTCCAACGGTGACCTAATTGAGCTATTAGGTTAATAAGTTATTGATTGGATTTGTGCTATAACACATATATATTTTGCTATTTATAAAACTTAAACTAAGAAATAATGAAGTGGTGAGTGATTAATTTTAAAAGATAGTTTTATCAAATTCAGGCCTTAAAAAAAAAAAAAAAAACGGGGATCGATATTACCTCCTTGGTTCCAATTAGTCGAGTTTTACGCCAGCTTTGAAAGCGTCTACCTGGGTCCCCCAGGGATGGCAACTTAACCCAAATCCAATGATTATTCATATGAATTGATCCAAATGGATCTTTCAAATTTTTAATCGTTGAATAATGAATATAATATAAATATTATCAAACTCGACCTAAAACCTAATTTAAACTTGATCAATATATATATTATCGTCTTATTTTATATTAAATAAAACATAATATTTAAATAATTATTTTTCAAATAGATAGTTGAAACATGATAGATCGATCGAATGTAAATATTTAAATTTATTATTTAATAGGTAATTGATAATGTATGAATATACTCGAAATTCGATCTATGGATGCCCATTTTCATTAAACATGCCAGCAAATCCAATTCAATAATGCTAATTTGATGGATGCCCATTTTCATTAAACATGCCAGCAAATCCAATTCAGTAATACTAATTTGATTGATCCGATTAACATTCTACCCTAATCTAGAATTTTTTGTCGAAATTTTCAGATAAACCCATAAGATCAATTTTGACTTTTGACTATATATATATATATATATTGAATAGAATTAGCCCTATCTCTAATGTGAGATAAAATACTTGAATAAAAAAAAAACTATTATTTTAAAGGGTATAGTTTGGGAATAGTCAAGAGATATTTTTCTATATAGAGGTTCATGTTTCCAAGCTTCAAAAGAAGTATTTTCTAGCTGTTGCAATAGATTGCAAGGAGCACTTGAAAAAAAGAAGAAGGGAGAACCATGGCCTGTGAGAAGAGCAAGATACTAATATTTGGAGCAACTGGATATCTTGGCGTATACATGGTCAAGGCAAGCCTATCATTGAGTCATCCTACCTATGCTTATGTCCGTCCATTCAAACCGAATACCAATCCTTCCAAGCTAGAGCTCCTCAAGGAATTCAGATCCTTGGGAGTCACTATATTTCAAGTAATTTTCTTTTTTTCATTACAGACTCGTCCTTTCTCCGTAAAAAAAAAAAAAAAAAAAAAAAAAAATTAAGATTCAAACTTTGTTTTACTGAAAAAACTAACTACGCACGCAATCGTTACACTAAACTTACTTACCAGCTTGAACAATTCAAAATAATTAGTGCTGTGAAAGAAGCTGGCAATTCAAAATATTAAGATTCGAACTTTGTTTTTTTTTTCCATATAAATCCAAGTAAATATTTAGATTTTTCCATTCAGAATTCATAATTACTTACCAGCTTCGACATCGCAAGCATGCCTGCATGTGTTTATATATATATGCAGAAGAGATTCGAACCTATAACTTTTTAAAGGAGAGATACCACTATCAATTGAACTACATGATCCTATAGCAAAAAAGATAATACATTTAAGGTGGTATCAAGAATATCCTTGATGTAATCCAATCATAATTTATGCAATATTTACAAATTTACAGGGAGAACTGGACGAGCATGACAAGCTTGTTTCAGCAATAAAACAAGTAGATGTGGTGATTTCTACACTTGCAGTTCCACAACATCTTGAACAATTCAAAATAATTAGTGCTGTGAAAGAAGCTGGCAATATCGAAGTAAGTTATAGCTTAATTAGCCTTTCGCCCTTCTTAAGGAAATGGTTGTTATCAAGCTTTTCATGATCCTTTGTGTGTGCTATTAGAGGTTTGTTCCATCAGAATTTGGAAATGAAGTCGATAGAGTTAGTGGGCTGCCACCTTTTGAAACACTGCTCGCTAACAAAAGAAAGATCAGGAGAGCAGCAGAAGCAGCTGGACTTTCTTACACTTATGTGTCTGCAAACTCATTTGCTGCATATTTTGTGGATTACTTGCTCCATCCCCATGAGAAACGAGATGACGTTACTGTTTATGGAAGTGGTGAAGCCAAAGGTGAGTTAAATATTGTATTTGCGCAAACATATATATATATATATATATATATATAATATTTAAGGATATTATATTCTATCCTAAAATCTAATTTGTCTCTAAATATAGTCTCGTTATTCAATCGGTCTTTTTGTTAGATTTTCATCCAAACTAACGAAATTATCTTCTTCTTTTTTCCTTTTGTTTGGTCACATGAAGCTGTCTTGAATTATGAAGAGGATGTGGCAGCCTACACAGTGAAAGCAGCGACAGATCCGAGGGCTGCTAATCGTGTTGTCATCTACAGGCCCCCAGGAAACATTGTTTCTCAACTAGATATAATATCTTCTTGGGAGAAAAAGACTGGACGAACTTTCAAAAAAATCCATGTCCCTGAGGAAGAAATTGTGAAGCTCTCTGAGTGTAAGTGGCCAAAGTCTGAAATTACTTTTTATATGCTGCATGCAACATTTCATAAAATATTAATTGGTCTAACTGCAACTAAATAGCTTATGTTTTTCTGAAAAGATATCTCGTTACTGTTAAAAAATAAGAAAAAATTATTCAAGGGGGCTTGTTTTACGGTTTAAATTTTTTGAATTTAATGGTTTTTAACACAGTTTTGGAGTCTTAATAACGATTCTTACCAAATCCATTTTATTTTCTAACTAAAATTTATTAATTAAACACAAAAGAATAGTGGGTTTGTGCAAGTTTCAACTCTAAAAAACATTCACTTAATAGAATGTATTAGAAAGTAATAAAAAATTATTTTTTGAAACTTCACCTAATAGTTTAAATTTTTGGATTGAAATGGTTCTTTACTATTTACTAACATTATGTTACATTACATTATATTACGTTATGATATTTAGTAAAAAAATTATTGCTGGACCATGCAGCCTTGCCCTTCCCAGAAAATATCCCAGTGTCTATCCTCCACAACATATTCATCAAAGGTGATCAGATGAGCTTTGAACTCACAGCAGAAGATTTGGAGGCCTCCAAGCTATATCCTGACTATAAGTACACTTCAGTTGACTGTCTCCTCGACATTTGCTTGGTTAATCCTCCTAAGCACAAATTGGCAGCATTCTCATAAATTAATGTGTGGTCAAAATAAACTTATTAATCCGATCTCTGTGGGTTTATGGTCTTTTTGATACGAAAGGGAATACAACTTCATTGTCATTGCATAGTATTTGGTTTCTTTTTGTTGATCTGTAGGTCAATTATTTGATTTAACAGTAAAATGCTATTTACAAGTAATGGATATTTGTCGAAAAGAAAATTCCCTTGAACAATAAAAATTCGAATAACAACTAAGAATCTTGGCTACTATCACTTACAGCTAAAAATCAACGAGTGAATGCGAATCAAATAACACAATCCGGAGAAGATTTATCTCCGGGGAAAGATTGAGAAACAATCTCGGAAGAGATTTTAGGTTAAATCGGACGACCTTGAATTTAATTCTGTCATTCGCTCGAAAGTTTGATCCCGACAAATTTCAATTATCAACAATTGTACCCTTTTCCCATATAATTTCAATCCTTCTAAAGTACGATTTTTATTAGTTGGGTTCTTATAGAGTGTAATTCAAGTTCTGAATTTCTCAATTAATTCAATTATGCTCCTAAATACTTCAATTACACTTTTCTTTAATGCAATTACGTCTTTGGATAATTTTTTTTGTATTTTCTATATATTTTCTTTTCTTTTTTTTTTGTATTTTTATCATTTTTTCATTTTTTTTTAGTTTTGTAGTAAACTCCAAAATAAAAATGAAATTAAAAAAATAAAATAAGAAATAAATAACAATAAAAAAATATATGGGAAAATTTACGGTTGTGACAAGTGTTATGTGTGAATAGTGAAGTAAAAGACAATTGAAAAATTAGAAAATATAGTTTAATTAAATGATTTTCATACATGTATAACTTAGGAATTAAAATGCAATTAGTGACCTAAATAGGTATTAATCTAGAAATATAATGCCTTAGGTGTTCCATCTAAATTAAATGCCTAGATATAGAATAACCACTTTAGGACATATATCACATTAATGGCATTTTGGACCAAAAAAATCAAATGAGAGAATAAATAAGAGGATGGAACATTCCATTGAGCTTACACTTCTTCCTCTACCATCTTTGAGAGAACGAGAGCAAGAGAGAGACCAAATTACAAGAGAGAAAGCTAGAGAGAACTAAGATTTATCAAGGGAGGAAGCTGAAATTGATCAAAGGAAACAAGCCTAGCCAAAAGGAGGAGCAAAATATTTAAGGGGAGAGGGGTCGTATTGGCTGAATTTTTGGGGCAAAAAAGAGAGGGGTGATTTTGGGGGTTTTTAAGGTGATTTCATCATCAATCAAACCTAAAGTGTAACTTCAACTCACCACAAGACCTATGATAATTATTTATTGAATTGGTGGAATGTATCCAAGAATGGCTTAATGCCATATGATTCATGTTCATGTTTATACTTGACATTATATTGTAATTGCATGCACTCCATAAAATTTTTTATGTCATGATTTTAAGCATTCAAGATAGGACATGTACATGATTTTTATGATGATGTGACATTACTAGGCATGTTCAAAAGGGCCAAGAAAAATGATCAACCCTTGTGAGTTTCATTGAATCGAGCATGCCTAGAGGCTTTATGAAAAAAAGAAAAAAAGAATGAAACTACATTTATTTAGGAGGATACAACTAAAAGACAGAAAAGAATTTCAAGCATGAAAATGACGATTTTAATTGCATTTCATGTATAGTTACATTTATTAAGCTTAGCTCACTTGTTTTGTCTTGTGGTGTAAGTGAGCAAAGCAACACTTGAGGATCAGTTAGATGTGTTGAGAATGCTGGCCATGAGCTAAAAAATTTGCCAAATCTTATACTACGAGTCTAATTTTAAAGTTTGAAGACTAAACCATAGTTTGGTTCGGCCATTTTTGAATAATGCTTAGGTTCGATCATTTTGGATTGTAGATAATACACTTTTATATTTTTGATGTGTTGATATATATTTATTTAGGATAGTTGAAGTAAATGGATGAATTAGAGATGATTATATTCAATTTAAGTTTATGTTCAATTATGAATAAAAGTGAAAGAATTTATATTATGCAACACGTTAAGAAAAATTTATTAACATTAAATGTCGAATCTTAGAAAGCCTTAAACTTTAAAGCTGAATGAGAAATTCCATTGTACATTGTCATAGAGGTCTAGGATAGAGGACACGGCGCATCGTCTTGCACTCTCGGGTGTAAGATAATGCGATAGCACTCTCGACCCGATTGGGCTAAGGGCTTTACAACAACAACTTTTAAAAATTATATATTAACATTTATATGAGGTTTAATTGTGGGAGCATGAGGTTATATATTCTTCTATTATTGGTTATGAGTTAAATATCATGTAAACGTCAAAGTTTAAGTGATGTTTATTATTTATCATCTTTTGATTTCTTAGTAAAGTAAAATTATATAAAGAAATGAGATTTAGCTTTATATATATATATATATATATATATATATATATATATATATATATATATATATATATATATATATATATACTATAATTTTTATAATATTAATTAAAAATATTATAGCAATCATATTAAATCCTACATATAAATACAACGCGTTATCGCTGTGAGGATTATTACATTTATAGGTATCTAAACAAAAATCTAACCTAAATGGTTTGGCCTCTGCCAATATGGCTGCAAATGTTAGATGATCTAACAAACTTCGACTCACACTTGCTATAAAATAATATAAATCATATTTTAGAAGCTTACCTAATAGCTTAACATTTTGGATTGAAATTATTTATTGATATGGTATCAAAGTCTTTCTATCTATTGGTCAAGAATTCGAATCTCACAACTTTATCTTTCTTTTCTAACTAAAATATAATAACATAAGATAGTGTGAGATTGTATAAATTTCAAGTCTAAAAAGCTTTCATTTGAGGAGGTGTGTTAGCAAATAATATAAATCATATCCTATATCTCACCTAAAAATTTAATCTTTTGAAACATAATCCACACTACAAGAATATTTTTAATTAGAGATCATTTTCTAGCGACGGAGTTAAAAATCGTTGCTAAAAAAATAAATAGCGATGGTTTTCTAAAAACATCGCTAATCGCACTTTATAAATAGGTTTAGTGACGGTTTTACAAACGATCACTATTACGATCAATTTTGATTGATAATAGTGATGGTTTGTGAAAAACCATGCAAATAGGATTTAGGTTTTTTTTCATTAGTGACAATTTAATTAAACCGTCCATAATACCAAAAAATTCAGTAAAAAATAGTGACAATTTAGGTAAACCATCGCTATCTTTTCTTATTTACGACCGACTAACGAAATTATCGCTAAATGTGATTTTTTATTTTTAATCTTATTTCAGAATCAATTTGTGATGGTTTTTTTATAAAATCATCGCTAGCTTCCGTCTTCAAAAATCATCACTAATTTTAGACCATTAGAGGGAATCGACTACTTTTGAAAATTTCAATAAATTAGTGATGGTTTTAGCGACGGGATTAGTCCAATCGCTAAAATTTTTAATCCTTAAAACCCCACTGACTTGAATTTCTTCCCTAAATTTTTTTCCTCTCTTCTTTTCTTCTTCCAACCGTAATTTCTCTCCTCCATTGCAGCTCCGTCTCTCCTCCTTCGTCTTATTTTCTTCTTCCCCTTCATCTCTTTCTCTTTCCTCCTCCCTTTTCTTCCTTTTTCTCCCCTTCCCTCCTCCTTCTTTCAACTTTCTTCAACGTAAACAATGCCATGGTAACAGCGGCTCCTCCTTCCTTTTAGCAACAACTCCTTCGTCTCTAATCCTCAAATTATGTTATTGGTAACCAATTAAATAATTTTTTTCATTTATTTAAATTATTTAATTTTTAGTTAATTGTTGTTGTTAATTATTGTGAATTCTTGTTGTTGTTTATTATTTATTAGTTAATTATTAGTGTAATCATTGTTGTTAATTATTTATTATTTAATTATTAATTAGTTTAATTATTGGTCTTTAAAAAATTTAAGTGTTAATTGCTTGTTGTTTTATTATTTATTGATTAATTGTTAGTTAGTATAATTTAATTTATTATTATTATAAGTAATTGTTATTTTTTAATTAAATTAATTTTTTATTAAAATAATTATTTAAGTGTTAGTTTAATTAATTATGTGTTTAATAATTTTCATTTAGTTGGTTATTAAATTAAGTGTAATTGTTTGTATTTAAATAATTTAATTGGTCTTACAATATTCAATAGGTGTTGTTAGTTTAATTAATTAATTTATTAAATGTTAAATAAGTGATTTTTAATAAAATTAATTAATTTTTTGTGAAATTAAATTATTTAATTATATTTTTGTTAGTTTAATTATACATATAGGTGTTAATTAAAATTTAATTAAGTAAATTTATTAGTTGTTTATTAAAAATATAAAATATTGTTTATAATAATATATTAGGTTGTTAATTGAGAAAATTAGTTTACAATAATATTATTTAAATATTGTATAATATATAATTAATTATCATTTAAATTTATTTTTTTATTAATTAAGTTTATTTAGTTGTTAATTAAGTCAATTACTTAATAATTAAATTTAGTAAATTGTGCTTAAAATAATCAATTACATAGTCAAATAAGAAAAATACAAGTTTATAATTAATTTAATAAAATTAAATTCAAAATATAAAATTGTGTGCATTGTTTCATTAATTTGATTGTTAATTTATTTTTTAATTGTTAAATTAAGTTCAATAGTTGGTAATTAATGTAGTAATTTATTGTTTGAAATAATTAATTAGGTACTTATTTAAGTTAATTAGTTTATAATTAAATTATTTTAAATTTTTTAAAATATAAAGTTACGTGTTAGTATAATTAAATTTGTTGTTAATTTAATTTTAAAATTATTAAATTAGGTTAATTAATTTGTAATTAAAATATTAAATTATTCGTTAAGAGAATTAATTAGGTAATTAATTTAAAATATTAATTCAATTGTCAAAAAAGATTTTTATTTCTAAATTGAAGTAAATTAGTAATTTAATTATTAAAATAATTACATTTAGTTTAAAATGAATTCGAATCGTTCATGAATTGATTATAGACTAACTAATAGACTTTTAAATCAACGATTTGTAGATGAGATTAATGAGTTTATTAATTTTTTCATTAGTCATCCAGAGTGTATGGACGAAAATAAGATACGATATCTTTATAAACTTACAAAATTTCAAAACCGTAGTTATGAAAAACTCAATATTGTTAAGTATCATTTGATGAGATATGTTTTTGTCCATATATTATGTGTGAATACATTATGGAGAAAATAATTCAGTCATTTATAGTGAAAATTCGATTAATTTTGTTCAACATGAACTAATATTTAATGAATCTCGAGCTAATCGATATCGCATAATGGTAATGGATGCAGCTAGTCCATCATTTAATCCATCTAATACAAAGAAGGACCCAAACCCTAATGCCCAAGTATTTTATGATTTATTGAATGTATCCATTACGTAAATCTAGCTCAATTTAGAAAGCCACTCACAATTATCGACAATGGCTCATTTGTTACATCTCAAATCCAAACATCATTTTTCGGAGAGGTGTTAGGATGACTTATGTCAACTTAGAAAAGAGTTTATGCCTATCGATAACTGCATAACAAAAGACTCTTATAGTATGAAAAAGTTAGTGGAAATGATAATTTTATCCGTTCAATGAATCAACAATTGTATAAATAGTTGCATGATTTATAGGGATAAAGATAACAAGAGAATCACTTGTAAAATCTATGACCATCCTCGATATGGAAGTTCTAAGAAGGGATCGGTTAGAGAAATATATGCCTTGTATAAAAAAATATATTATTTTTCTCTAATCTTGCGGTTACGAGAGGATGTATGCATCGATCGTCACTCGTTGGCAACATGACATGGCATGTGAAACATGTAGTTAAGGAAGACGTCAAGCATCATTGTTCCAACTCCTTTGTATGGCGGCATTTTGATCAAACAAATCATTCTTTTATATTAGAAATTATAAATGTGATATTGAGAGTTTGCACTTAATGGGTTTTAGCCTTTTGCTCTATCCGAACAACAATATTCTTCGTGGCTTGTGATTGTAAATTGGCTACGGTGAAAATGTACAAAGTAAGAATATATGTTCTTAACTATAATTATCCCATGATTAAAAAACTCAAAGATCAATCTAGATGTGTACTTATAGTCCTTAACTAAAGATTTGGTTGAATTATGGAAAGTTGGTGCACCGACCTATAATGTGTCCTATAAGGATAATTTCCAAATACGAGTTCTTGTCATATGGATAATCGGTGACTTCCCTACATATTCAATGTTGTCGGCATGGAGTACTGTGGATAAAATAACATGTTCGTATTGCTTGAAAAAAATTCGATGCTTTTAGTCTTTGTAATTGTAGAAAGACTTTTGGTTTGATTGTCATCGTAAGTTTACGTCAAAAAGTCATCCTTTTAAGAGAAACAGAAATGCATTCAAGCGAAATTCAATTGTCTCCCTAACCATGCTTGGAATTGAAATTTTGCATGAAATACAACATTAGGGTTTTTGAAAGTTACGAAAAAGGGCTCCGAATAGTGTAACAATAATATATTTAGATTTTATGATGGGAAAAAACGTAGTATATTCCAAGATCTTTCTTATTAGAGTTTCAATTTAATTCGACACAATTTGGATATGATGCACATTGAAAAAAAAATCTTCGACAATGTATTTAATACAATTATAAGTGTGATGGGAAAAACAAAAGACAATGCAAATTCTATAGAAGATTTGAAACTTTATTGTCGATGCCCGAATTAGAAATAAATAAAAATTCTAGAAAATATCCTAAATTGTGTTACTCTCAGATAAACAACAAAAAATACAATTGCTTGAATGGATTAAACAATTTAGGTTTCTCGACGAATATGTATCAAACTTGGCTAAGTGTTTCGATATGAACAACCTTAGATTATATGGCATAAAAATTCATGACTTGTCATGAATTTATGCAAAGGTTAGTATCTATCGTATTTTGTGACTCGTTACCGAGAAATATTTGGCAAGCACTAACTAACTTCAGCTTATTTTTTAAGGAATTCATATCTACTATCATTAAGATTAAAGATATGACCCATTTTGAGATAGAAATACCTTTAATCTTGTACAAACTTAAGCACATTTTTCCATTGAGTTTTTTTTACTTGATGGAGCACCTTTCGATAAGTTTGGCATATGAAGTAAAAATAGTGAGACTAGTTTAATATCGATGGATGTATTCATTTAAAAGATAAATATATTGATTTTAAATCCTTTATTAATTAATTTTAAAAAAGTACTTGTTACGTAAAATACATATATAATACGAGTATCTTCAAAAATTAAAAAACAATGTTAAGAACAAATCTAGAGTTGAAAGGTCAATATATAACGCATATTTAGTTATAGAAGCATCAATTTTTTTTCATATTACTTCGAGCCTCATGTCCATACCAAATATCGAAAAGTGCTATGAAACTTTGAGTGTCCTTGAAAATCAAGTGACGACATTGAAGGAATACTTGCTATATTCAAACTAAAAGATCAACCTCTTGGTCAAGAAAAATCACAATGAATATGTGTTAAAACTACTAGAAATTACAATACTAAACTTCTTTAAATATCAATTATTTTAATTACACATAATAAGAATCTTATAATAGTTTTTTCTTCCATAGATATTTTGTTACCCAACTTTATTAATGTAATCTCGACATATCAAAGAATGAGGTAAATGTTTAGCTTGAAATTGATTTTGCATCCCAGTTCCATCAATATGTGAGTATCAAAAATTTCAAATTTGTTTTGTTATTAAAATGATTTTATGAAATTTCATACTAACATTAAGTGATGGATCTGGATTTTACAAGCAAATAATGCATAACCCAATATGATAATCGACCATTATAATAAAGATCTTGCAAAAAGGCCATTGCGAACGGTTAAGTCGTATCCGAGATACATTATGAACGGATATAAGTTTCATATCGAATTTCATGTATTGGATAGAGCAACAATGTGTAGTGGAGTGTGCATAAAAGAAGTTAGCTAGGGTGTGAAGGAAAATGACTACTATAGTAGGTTGACTAATATACTCGAAACTTGAATATCCTGTTTTACCAAGCAAGAAAACCATATTATTCAAATGTAATTAGTGTGATACTACACCTTACGTTGGTACAAGAGTTCATGATCATTACGGACTAGTAGAAGTAAATAGTTATAGGATGTCAAATAAATCTGATCCCTTCATCCTAGCAATACAAGCATATCGAGCATGATTGGTTGTATGTAAGGTAAAATCCAGATTGGCGATGGATGTGTTCAAATCATTTGTTATAGTCTAAAAATTATGAAACCGTTTCAAAAAAACAAAATGAAAAGCCAACACAATGTCATCCAAGTTGATGACAAGGAAGGTCACTCATTGACTAATCCAACTAGAGTGTTAATAGATTTAGAAGGGAGTGAAATTAATGTAGAGAATGAAGTTATGTTTGAAACGGATGTTGAGGAAGACTTAGATGAAGAATGTAACAATGATGATCATGATAATGATTAACGACATGGTTTGTCCTACACGTTCACTTCTAATTATTTTAACTAATTAATGTGATAATGTGTAGATTATAATGCCTCGTGGTAGAGGACATTCACACATGCAATGGCCTATGTCATATGGTAAGGGTCGTGGTTCAAACACTAATGATGGTAGTGATCATGGTCATGGGTGTAGTACTACTTTTGTTCTTGTTTGGATCGCTCCCCCTCCCCCATCGACATGCCTTCATACTACCCTCCCGGTGCCCCCGTGTCAACCCCATTATCATTTGACATGTCTTAAACTCGAGTTGCTTTATTTTGGACCCGCACATCCCCATCTATCTCACCTTTCGTCATCATCGGTGCCCTCAATCTAATAGGATGAATGTCATGTTCATGAATATGGCTTATCACGGAACGCAATTAGTACATTTTACAAATAATTTTATGAAATATTTTTTTCCTATTTTAATATAATTATGCATTCATTTAAATGTTATTTAATGTTCATTTTCATAAGTTGCATCCTTTTGATACTTATGCTCATCGTATCTTTAAGACAATCCATGAGTCCGATGACATATCCGGATAGACGTAGAAGGCAATGAGTTCGAAAACAAAAGACTTTTACTAGCAAGAGTTTAAGATAGTTTTTTATTTAATTAATTTATTACATGACTTCATATTTAAATAAAGAAATATTAATATTCAATTAAATGTACTTATGATTATTATTAACTTTCTTGCGAAGTTCATTACGTGGGAGGAGAATATCAAGGAAAGCATTAAGAAAGAATGGCGAGTACGGCACGAAAACGATATTCTAACTTCCTTTATCACGTTAAGAAAAACCCCAAGCCAACATGTATCTCACAGGAGACATGGGATGCATGACATAAAGAATGAGCAAATCTTAAGTCTATTGTCCGATCCGAGATGGTGGCCCGAGCCGTAGGAGTGAGATTGGTGGCATCGAGCTAATCCATCTAGACATATGGGGGTTCGATCAGCCATACAAAACACGTAACATGCATGGTATATATATATTTTTTAAAATGATTTTAAGATAATTAATTAAGCATTTAAGTATATTTCTTACATCTACGTATATTTGTTTCGACGTCATAAGTTAGGTAGTGAACCCGATGCTCATGAGATTTTCTTGAGGACTCACGATAAGAAGTTTGATGATCTATATGTTTTTATTGATCGGAGGGCAAGAGTTATCGAAGTAAGTTATTAATTTATAAGGTTATTTCATACATATATCATTTATGCAAGAGACCGTCAAAAAAATAATTGAAGAAAAGGTTGCTAGCCAACGGACAAAGGATGCTTTATCGACCTACATCGGTAAGAATGAGATTTTTAAGAAAGTCTGTTGGATAAGAAGATAGTAAGATGAAGAGGATGTACGGACTCGGGTTATAGGCTTTTTACTATTACTCTAATATCGGTACATCCTTTAGTTCAACCACTTCGCAGCTCTATTTTGGTAATGAGACACAACAAAAGGAATTAGAGGTCGTACTTCTAGACATGCAAAACGGATCCGATATTTAGAGGGTTTTGTTACAATGTTTTTAGCTACTACAAATGAGTTGAAAGAGTACACTCATGAGTAACATGCAATGATGCGACGGATGTTGCTGAATATACGACGAGACAATTCATCCATCGAGCCTTCAATCGACAATTCCACCCAACCTCCGACTAACGACCCTATCGATCGCTCCCAGCTTTTATGTTTTCTTTTTCTTGTAATAATAACAAACTTTAAATTTTTTTCATAATTAAATATTTTAATATATATTAAATTTTATATATTATAATAATTTTGTACTATTTAAAAATCTTATGTATAGAGTTTTTTTTTTTTTTAGTTTTTAAATTGGAGTAAGTTAATGTAAAACAATTAAAATTTGGGTAAATGTTAAAAAAAATGAAAAAAAATTCCTAAACCGTCACTAATTTTCCAAAATTAGCTACGGTTTTTCTAAAAATTTACAACGGTTTCTCTTCAAATTAGGGGTTGTTTTTCCATCACTAAATTGGCGACAAAATCAAAAAACCATTGTTAATTAATTAGCGACAAGCATTTTGTGGACGGTTTAATACCATCACTAATATTATTTAGCAATGGTTTTTTAAGAATTAGCAACGATAATTCTCCATTTTCCGGTAGTTCCATAACCAAGAAGATCAACTCTTTCTTTTCTTTCCTTAAAAAGCATCGGTCTTTCTCATTATATAATCACTAAAAAAACTTGAAGTCACGAAGATTCAAATTTTATTTTGCTAAAAAGACTAACCGAATACGCAATCGTGAGATTAAATCTATTTGTGTAGCCATTGCCAACCTCAAGATGATTAACAAATATAGTAATCTTTTCCCATCATAAAACAAGGACAAGGATTTATGATCAAGACTAAAGTGGATTGTTCAACAAAGAAACTCAAGTTAACTTTTAATTACAACTTGAATCGTGCACAAGGAAAGGAAAAATTATGGAAAAAGACACTAATAATCCTAACTACTTCAATGACCTCGATATATGACATGAAAGTGTGTCTTGAATCTAACCTTAGTTGTGAATTGTGATCGACGCCGATATTGCGAAGTGGGTCAAACTTTGAAAATTAAAATTCATGAATGCTCCATTTGAAACTTTCAATTTTTCTAAACCCCGGTCGACTTGTCACAATTTCGCAGTCTTAATAACGAAATGGTCATGAATTCCTACCAACTCCATTTTATTTTCTAACTAAAATTAAATAATTAAACACAAAACAATACATGGTGAATTTATATAAGTTTCAAACCTAAAAAACTTTCACTTAATAAAGTGTGGTAGAAAATAATATAAAATTATTTCGAAACTTTACATATTAGTTTAAATTTTTGGATTGAAATAGTTCTTTAAAAGTTACTAACATTACATTACATTGCATTATATTACATTATGATATTCAATGAAAAAAAGTTATTCGTTGGAACATGTAGCCTTGCCCTTAATTCCCGTAAAATATCCCAGTGTCTATCCCGCACAACATATTCATCAAAGGTGATCATATGACCTTTGAACCCACAGAGAAGATTTGGAGGCCTCCAAGCTATATCCCGACTATAAGTACACTTCGGTTGACAATCTCCTTGACATTTGCTTGGTTAATCCTCCTAAGCCCAAATTGGCGACATTCTCATAAATTAATGTGTGTGATCAAAATAAACTTATTAATCAATCTCTCTCGTGGGTTGATGATCTTTTTGGTACGAAAAGGAATACAATTAACTTCATTGTCATTGCATAATATTTGGTTTCTTTTGTTGATTTGTAGGTCAATTATTTGATTTAACAGCAAAATGATATTTACAAGTAATGGATATTTGTCCAAAAGAAAATTGCCTTGAACATATAAATTCGAGACAAAAAAGGAAAAAAGGAAAAGACTACTATCCTATCCTATATATGCCAAAAAAGATTTGGATAGATATGTTGGGCAAAGAGTAAATTATAAATTATTTTGTCTAGTTGTATGAAAAGAATTAAATAATATTTTTGGTTTTAAAAATGAATTATTTATATTTTTATCGATGTTAATTATATTTAATTTAATATTATTTTGTTTTAAAAAATATTTTCTTTTCTCATTAATCTTTTCATATATATATATATATATATATATTACTTATTTTTACTCCTAAATTTTGTGGAAGGGAGGAGAGTGATAAAGATGGTCGAAACAATTTCCATGCATTAATCATGAGTTTCTTTTTTCAAAAGGAAGACAACTTACAAGAGAAGAGCCAACCCTTCCTTCTATTGCCTTAATTTCATATTAAAGGTGATAGAGACCTTTATTTATTTATTTATGAACTTGACTTACCTCTTTATTTTGCCATTTTTGGAGTCATATTGTTTTACCACCGCCCAAAGCCATTCTAGAAATAAACACCGTAATTTTAATTAACAACAAAAAGACAAAGCAACAACTCTTAGAAAGTATATATTATTAGTTATATATGTAGTTAAGCTGCAAATGTTGTAAATTGCTAGGAAACACAAATTCAAAGAAATTATTATGTGGATTTGATAATTTAGAACGTAATATTTTTGTAGACGGTCCGACAAACTCGACTCATACTCGTTAAAAAATAATATTGTTAGAGACTAATATAAATTATATTCTAGGACATCACCTATTAGTTTAAGCTTTTAGGTGATATGGTCTTTTAATATGGTATCGAGCTTGGTTGACCTTGAGGTCCTGAGTTCAAGTCTCACCATCCCCAATTTCTCAAGTATTAAGCACAAGACAATGTAGACTTATGCAAGTTTCATGCCCCAAATGTTGGGCCTTTCACTTGAGGGGTGTGTTACGGACTAGTATAAATTATATTCTAAGACATCACCTATCGACTTAAACTTTTAGGTGAGATGGTCCTTTAATAAATATAAATCATATCTTAGAAATTTATCTAATAGTTTACTTTTTCGTGTTAAAATTATGTTTTGATATGATATCAAAATCTTTATAACCTAATGGTTAAAAGTTCGAATCTCATCACTTTGACTTTCTTTTCCAATTAAAAATATAATAACACAAGATAGTGTGAAATTGTACAAATTTCAAATTTAAAAAGCTTTCACTTGAAGAGATGTGTTAGCAAATAATATAAATTATATCTTATATCTTACTTAATGGTTAAAAAATAATATAATTATATCCTACATCTCACCTAATAAATTAATCTTTTGAGACACAATCCATAACCAAAAAGATCAATTCTTTCTTTTCTTTACTTTAAAAACATCATAATGTCAAGTCTAGTATTATCTATATTAAAAAAGAATAATAAAAAAGAATCTTAATTGGACGTGAGCATGATGCTAAAGTATTTTTCTGTAGCTGCAATAAATTAATCTAAAACTATTCTTAAAACTTATTTAACAATTTAAATTTTTGTGTTAAAATGGTTTTTTAATATGATTTTTTTTCTTAAACTAATTGATTAAAAAAAAGATGAATTTTTTTTTCTAGTAAAGAATGAAAGACTAATTTGAGAACTTAAGCATTTAGCGATGGTTTTGGACCGTCGATAAACCATCGCTAAGTTTAATTGGCAATGTTTTTTTTTATTTAGCAATGGTTTAAACGGTCGATAAATTAATTTTTTTTTTTTTTTTTTAGTGTCCAGAGATAGAAGGTGATAGTTTTTAAGGTTTTAAATTAAGTATTTAGAGATTTTGCTTAATTGATTTTTTTTTTTTTGATAAGATTCTTAATTAAATATTTGATACTACAAACAAATATTATATTATGAAAATGACATGGATTGTGATGTGGAGCTTGCATGGTAAACATCTGAAGGTCAATAAATGAAATAAATATTTTATTATTATTATTGAAATATATTAATATGTTATACATGGTCTGCCAAAGCATTCTTTGTCTCTCTTATTGTAGGTTGTATTAAATGTTTCTTTCACTTGTCCGTTTTCTTTGGTTAATTTGCTTCATGGAACTTGTCATAAAATGATGGAAGCTATGAATTAATGAAGCAATTTTTATTCATCAAAAAGTTCTCCATAAGGCCAAAAGAATTAAAATACAACTTTAACTAATAGATTTCTATTCTAGTTGTAGTGAACTTCTCGTATTTGCAAAGATCACGAGATCCCTTTTATTTTTTTATAGTGGTGGCTATTATAATTACTAACGCTAATTCTCTAATGTCTAATAACTGAGTGGATGGTAGGATCCTATCTATGATAAAATACTAATAATATAACTTTAATATCATTGTATAATAATTAGTGTCTTTATGTTGATTTGTAGGTGTCGTGATTTGGTTTAATATCAAAATTATCTAATTTGTATGGATATTTATTTTGGTTTTTTCGAATTCCAACAAGTAGTTTTTTATAGTAAAAACTAGTTGTGTCATATTTTATTGGGTTTTAAATCAACATAAATTTTAATTTTTAAGAAAAATTGCATGTCCGATCATTTTTATTTTACATATTAACTATGTTTGCAAATTCAAATTTGAAAGTCTTTGGAAAGTCTTGTTAGAGAGAAATTGATACGGTGATGAAGCACTCAAACACTATCTGTCTTTTTCTTTCGGTAGATAAATTCAAAATATCATTGGAATGCCTAAACTAAATCAGACCGTGCCTCCATGACAAACTTAATGACGCTGCATCCAAAACCCAAAACCCAAGAAGTACACTATCCTAATCCAAGATCTCCGGGCCGACAAAGTTGCCCTTGTCCAGATCTAAGAAAATGGTTCCCACAAGGTCCAGTCCAAGCCTGGCCTGTCAGTCCAGCCTAGGCCAATCGGGCTGCAATTTTGCAAATTGCGAGCAGAAACAAATTTAGAGAAATTACTAGTTTTTTATCCATGTTACGCAAACAAAACATATAAAATTATTTTTAATAATTTATTTCAGTTTAATGTCTCATATTATATTATGTGTCTATCAAAATATATCAAATCAAAACTGAATAAAAATTAATTCAATTTTTTAATTTTTTAATCAAAATTTTGTATTTGATCAATTATTCCTTATATTTTGATAAATTTTTTATTAAAAAATATAATTTATTTATTTCTATCTAAAATTTTATTTTGTAAATTTTTTTTCTAAACGTCTTTTTTCTTAAAATTTTTAATTTAAAAAAATCAAAGAAAAAAACGATGACCAAAATGAAACAAAATTGGCTAAAATGTAAAATTTTGAAAAAGTGTTAATAAATTTTGGTTTAGTGGTTTGATTGGTTGTTAGTTTTTGTTTTTGTTTTTTTTTTTTCCTAATAACGTGGATTTGATTAACTAAAATGTAAAATTTGTCTCAGATGATCTGAAGAACTTCTGGCAATATAGTATCCTTGTCATGTGCTTGATTAGCCCAACAAGCCCAAATTAGCAGATAAGTGTGGCCCAAGAGAACACTTGCGTGGTTCGATAGCCTCCTCCTCTTCTTTACAATTTACATGCCTTCATGAGCTGTCCATGCAGCCAACGAACTACATCCCATTTTCTTTCGTTTCATCATTTGGCTTTTCTTTCCCTGGTTTAAAAACCTAACGATGGGAAGTCTTCTGTTCTATCAGTAGTTGGCAAAATAAAGCTTGGCAATGGCCACCTCGGTTGCTATCATACAACAAGAACAAGGATTCATGATACTTCACTAGGCATTCAAGATTTGAGTGGGCTGTTCGGCAAAAGAACATGCTCAAGTTTACGTTTAATTAGTCTGCATTTCACACCTGCACAAGGCACCAATAGATTTTTCGAAGATTTTGAAACTATATGTTAAACTTTGATTCCTTGAAGGATTTATTGTTATCAAATAAGAATATCTACCAACATCTCATGTTTTTAGCTGGCAATATGTACTTGCACCTATTTCAGAAAAGACCACCACCCCAAAGATAAAAACCTGGTAAAAACGATACAAGAACCAAGCTCCAGACTTAACCACTAGATCGCGGTGCATGACCTTCCTATTTACCATCATTGTTGCCACCATACTCAGTTGAATTTCCATTCCAGAAGGTATTTCTATCGCTGGATCGGCCATCATCTTCATCATGTTTCAGTGTGTGAATGTTGCTCCCAGGCCGTGAAGTTGTTGGTTGCCTGCCCCTGCTGTCATTTCTGCCAGTTGCTGACAAGTTTTGATTTGGAGAGTAACTGAAGTAGGGTCTTTCCATTCTTTCAGTGTTGTTATGATGTGCCGAATTTGGCCCTGCGATGTTGAAACCAATGATTAGAAAGCACGCTCCATGAAAGCCCTTTGTGACCAGTTATTTCCATTAATTCACAAAAACCATAAGAGTGTCATATATAGAAAGATGATATTTAACTGGGAAGCAATAGAAGACAAAATGTTCTTTAAACTGAGCAACTTGCCACTCTAGTTTTCCAGCAATTATCAATTGCTTCAACAGAAATTATTTCCATAGATTTCATGCACATGAGAAATGAATACAAAGATTTATCTGTGAAAGCTAATTAAGGAGATGGGCTACTTTTTCAAACTTTGCAAATTCTTAAGAGCTTATCGATTTTATTTCCAAAATGAAACAAGATCCCCAAGAGGAAAGCTTCCACCCTTTCTCTTTCTGCAAAGCATCAAACCCCAGTGCCATTCAAACCCATGTGCCTCTCCATTCCCGTAACGCTCATAATATGAAAAAAATTCATTCTACAGAAATAACATGGAAAAACTGAGGAGCCAATGATAAGATTGTGAACAGGGGACAACTACCAAATTCAGACCACAAAACCAAACATATTCATCATACATTTAGGAATATGTTTTAACAGTTACAGAAAATATGCAATTGTAAAGGTTCCATACGTGAAAAAAATACCAAAAACAAAATTTTATAAGATTGTAGGCGTAATGTCTCAATCAAAAATTAGTCTTTAAAGAGGCCATTTTCATTTCAGATGTTAGGCCCAAAAATGTATAACCAACTCATTGCAAGGTATGGAAACTCACCATATTCCCATATGCCAGATTGAGCTTGTCCAGAACTTGATGAGTTTGCACTACCACCAAAGTAGGAAAGAGGATTGAAATAGGATAGAACCCTTTTGACATATGCAAAATATCCCCCTTCATTTGCGTTTGCTGAACCACCACTAGTTGGTCTGCCCGAGAAAGAACCTCCTCGGTGGTAGCTTGTGGCTCGCTGATGAGGAACCACTATCAATGCTTGCCTATTAAGCAGAGCCAACTCTGATAATGATTTACTCATATCTGCAACAGGTTAAAATTAAAAACAAATTTATAATTGACATGAACTTGATTTAACAGCCCTTTTCTGTGAAGGTATCAACCTAACTTCAGTAGTATTAAGAACATACTTGATACATAAATGCGAAAATAAGAAAAAGAATATTCAGAATGCTTCTTAATGAAATGAAATCAAGAATATGAAATTAAACAACAAAAGAAAAATATCATTACCAACTGACCGAAGCTTTGTGCCACAAAAACAATAAGGTATGGTAGTGTATCTGATGTCCATACCTTGATCACTGAACGTCTTGCGAGGATAAGGAATGGCAAGATCATATGCGCCAATACCGCTTTCTTGGTTTCTGTCCACGTAGTCTCTGACCATTCTCAGAGTGCTTGTCACAGAAAACTTTTGCTGTAAGCTAACACCGTCCGGCAGACGGATATTTAAATGAACATCACTTGATACATTAATTGTTTTATTATTATCCAAAGTCCTGGGCACCACATTATCCGTGGATTCAACCTTTTTGTCTCCTCCTACTTCTTTTATCTCAGTAGTAGTTAATTCCGAGCCTCCTCTGGGAGCACCTGTATGATTACCAATAATCTTTTCTGGGGCAAGAAGACCATCTTCAGCACCAGAAGATGTATGATCAGCTATGGTAATGTCTGAGTTGGTTATCGAAGAACTGGGCAATTTCTTGTCTTCTTCAGTGGGACATGTGGAACGCTCGTCCCCAACAGTCTGCGGCTTCTGAGCATTAAATGATTTTGAAGATGTCTTGACATCCAAATTGTTTATCGTTTCCTGTTCACATGAGTGACAAAACCATCCAACCATTTAATACCATTATTAAACCATAAGAGAACTTCATAAGAGCTATAGCTTAATTACCTCAGCTGTAGGCTCATAACTTTTGTTTTCTTCTATCACCTCAGAAGCAGCCACCTGTGTTCCAACCTCTGAAGATTGGATATGCCTGTCCATCGAAAGTGACGGAACAATCGTACCTGAAGAACTTTCTTGCCCAGAGGAACCAATATCAGAAGACCCAGAAGAAGGTGATTCAGGTTTCTCCGAAACGAGTGCTGCAGTCAGGACAGTTGCTGTTGTTTCCTGCACTTCGACATCAAAAATTTCAATTTGAAAGGAGAATGGGCACAAGTCACAAATAAGTGTAGGGTACTAGAGCATGTAACCCTAAATAGTGGAAGTAGAAAATAAGCAGCTGAACCAATAACCATGAAGATATCTAAACTGGTTAGTTCTCAAGCAATAATCTACTACTTGCAACAAACTTCAGCTCCTTGAGCATTAGTGAATGCTCAAAGTGGAATCGCAGGTATTGAGAGTTGCAACAGAAGAGATAACAAGACTAGGAGAGTTGTAAACTATGCATATAATTAGCAAGATAAACAGGCATTTACATACCTGGATATGAAGGCTCAACCATGCCTTATCTAAATTAGAAGCCAAAACTTCAGCACTAACAAACCCTTCTGCATGATCACAAACAAAAATATAAATCATCAAATTTCCACAACATCATTACACATAACATTAAATGCACATCAAAAGCAAAGATTTCAAATAAAACATCATACCACTTTGCCAAAGTTGAACCCCATTGTAGCCAATAGCTGTTATACAAGGAGCAGATTTCTGCAGATCTGTAATTCAAATTGATACAAGGATATCATCTTCCTTAAAAAATATGACCTTTTCTACAAAAAAAAAAAAAAAAAACGTAGAAAGTTCATATGGAGGATACATATTGCAGAAAAATTCACAGCATCAGTGCTTCCTTCTGCGATATGCAATAAAATGCAGTGCTTCGAGAGCGATTCCTCCACCTAAATGCAGAAAAACAATGTCAGAACCATAATAAGGCATATTATATAGCATTCAGAAAATTACGCAGATGTAGGAAACCTTACTTTGGAATCAGTAAAGGTAGATTTTTCCAATTCAGCAGACTCCGAATTTTCACCTGGAAATCAAAACAAGCCCTTCCACTTCACATCAAAACAATCAACAATCATAATCGAATATGCAACTTCCAGAAAACCATTCCATTAAACCACTATTAGCAATCAACGTTTCAAAATATTACCGGAAAACTATCTGATCGCATGCAATTCAAAACCTTAGTTACAAAATTCTAACTAACTACACCCAACACCAATCAATGTACATAATTACTCTCTTCCGAGTGAGGCTAATTTTACACGAAATTCTTCCCGGAAAAAATATTCATCCATTCAATGAGCCATTAGTTGATTCCACAAATCCAATGGATGAGATTCGGAAAGGTTTTCTGTAAAATTAGCACAATTCCTTAAAAACAGTAAACTAAAACACAAAAAAGAAGAAAAGATTACCTGAAATGTAAACCACAAAAAGTTTCTTTCGTCTTTTGGATTCGAGAATTGCTTCAGGTATTGAACCTTTATATGCCAGTGAAGAAATTGAACTCTCCATCTGTTTCTTTTTTTTAAAAAAAAAACCCTAAATTTCAATCAACAAATTATGATCAAAATGAATATCTAATCATCAATTCAAGCAACTAAAATTGAATATAAATCATAAAGTAATTAATCAATCAGACACTAAAATCGAATAATTGAGATTGTTTTAGCTAATTATTTTCACCTAGGGTTTTGAAACCAGAACCTGTGAGTAGCAATTATTGTACGGGTAGAAAGAAAGAGTGTAGAGGAGTGACAGAGAGATTCGATGGAAATGTTTTGACTTTTCGATTTTTTTTCACTTTAAATAGCTAATGAGCAAATTGTATATGAGTCTCTCTAGTTTTCCAAACAAGTGAAGCAGTTCTTTAATGTTTAAAAACTAATTAATCAGTCCCTATAGTCTTAAATTTATATGTAACTTAATCATTTTTGTTTCTTTTTTTTATTTTATTAAACATGAAAATAAATAATTAGTAAAAAAATATTAATGAATTGATGAAAAAATATATATTTTTTTAAAACAAAATAATATTAAATTAATCATGTCAATACTGGTCAAAGGGCAATTAAGTAATTAAATTTAGAAAGAGGATTATTTAACTTTTATTTTAAAAATAGAGGGACTAATTTATGATGTACTCTAACCAGTAGCATGGAGTTTAGGATTGCCGCGTTAGCACGTGTGAGCTAATAGCATCACATAAAATGGCAGCAGATATCCTGTGGTTCTTGAAATTCGTCAATTTTACCCATGTAATTGAAACTACTGCAATTGACTCCCTGTGTTTCTAGGAACATGTCACATTTACCTTTCCATCCAATTACGACGTTAGAATTATTATTATTATTTTGAATTTGATGGACATGCCGTAATCTAATAAAGTAGGTTTAGGATCAATTTTTTTTTCTTTTTTTTTTACTTTTACGTGATAATTTAAACAAATTGATAGGTATTAAAACTACATTGATCATCGTAATTCTATTTTATCCGAACGAAATCTAAATTGTTTATAAAGTCAATACGTGTTATTAAATTTTAAAAATCAATGAAAAACATTTC
This sequence comes from Dovyalis caffra, assembly GCA_963924115.1. NCBI lineage: Eukaryota > Viridiplantae > Streptophyta > Magnoliopsida > Malpighiales > Salicaceae > Dovyalis > Dovyalis caffra. The sequence goes on along the minus strand of CAWUPB010000950.1, from coordinate 165,543 downwards.
AAAATTTATCATTGACTAAATCATATTTTAAATTTTAGTTCTTAATTAATCAAATTGGGAATAATTAACTTGTAAGGTGATTCTTAATAGTCTTGATTAGGCAAGTGTAGATGATTTTGGACCATCCAAAATTAGGCGAAGTGAATCTATTGGTATGCCCATTCAACTCATAGATGAAGGTTCCCATTCTTCATTGATGGACATCAAAATAAAAGAAGTAATAAATGGAAAGAGAAAGAGGAGGAAAAAAGAGAAGGGGTTATAGTTTTAACAAAATTAACCGTGACATTTTTGAAACCCATATAAATCATGTACACCATAATTTACGAGAGTAAATTATAAATTAGTCGTTTTAGTTTATAAAAAAGAATTAATTAGTCTCTTTTTTTAAAAACTAATTATTTAGTTCTTATATTTTTTAAATTTTCTTGTAACTTAATTTAATGTTTTCACTCTTTTTTAATTTATTTTTAAGAAATTAAAAAATTTGAAACAATATAGAAAAATTAATGAGAAAATATGGTATTTTATGAAATAAAATAAGATTAACTTAAACATAGTCAAAATTCATCAAAGAACTAAATAACTAGTTTTTAAAATAAAAAGACTAATTAATTCATTTCTCAAAAATAAAGGGACTAATTTATAATTTGCTCTACTTTCTGATCCTCGAAGCCTGCTTGGGAAAAAAAATATATAAGAATTGATCTGCCACAGAAAACCAATGCTTAGAGAGGGGCAAAACCAAAAGGAACCCCTTTGACACAGAGTTTCAGTAAATAGTAAACACCATTTGTCAATGAGAACAAGAGGATCCCTAGAAAGCAAACAATGTCAATATGACCAGTTATGTATTGCACTACCAGTCCCATGGTCAATTTATCACTTGAAAAAATCATCAGAGCCTGGTGCAACTACCAAAGAGCAAAAATGGCAGCAAAGCATCAGGGGCACCAATAGTTACAGTGCAATCCTAACCTACACATCCGAACTCATCATAAGAAAAATTAGAAAATGTCTAGTGTTGACTGACAAAACGGCACGCAATGAAACCAACAGTGCGTTGCAGAAATTCCGGTGCAGGAAACTGGGTTGGGTTTAGGAGCAGCACCAGCTGCCTCCAGAAGTGCTTGTAGTGCCTTGCAACAACGAACATATTCGACTGGAATTCAGCTTCACAATGCACATATAATGCTGAAAAGCTACCAACTGCAAAATGGAAAAAGGAAACATTATCAGCAGCTAACACGTTCTTACACATGCACATTCCTGTGCATGTGGTCAGATTGGGAGCTGAAAAGGGAGAAAAACTATTGCATCTCAGAGCATAATAAAGTGCGCATATCCGATTTTTGACCATATTCGTGGAAAAAAGAGAGGATACCTTGCCAACTCCCATAGGGGGATATTCTCCCTTCAGATTTGGGTCTATGCATTACTTAACCATGTCTTCCACACTCCGTCTTGGGGTAGCCTGACAAAAGCAAATCTATGTTGATCTTCTCAAACATAAAAGGAAAAAAAATAAAAAATAGAATGATAAACATTAGAGAAATGATAATATTGCAACAACCAAGGCAGAGAACTCACCCATGTAACAAGTCTATGCTGTCCATGTGGCATGGTATGATCACCAGCTTTCCTCCCAGTGGGAAGCTCTAGGAGAATCAGTCCAAAGCTGTAAAAACAATCACTCTTCTGTCAATTATCTAGTGATTGCATACTGCAACATCAGGTATACAAGCAGAAAATCATACGCATCACTCCACAACCACTTTATTTAGAATTAGAAAACAAGATATAAAGAACCCATTCAGATGGAATAGAAATTATTCTGTTACAGCATATTTATCCTAATACATTAACAATTATCTAAGAGTACGAGACAAGAAAAGGTATGGTCACAGAGTTAAAAACATCTTAACGTGATAGATTGTGAAGAGAAGGATTCCTCCCCTTGTAAAAGTGGGAGGAACTAGAGCTGGAGCTAAATTTCTTAGTATCACCTTAGCAAAATGCCAGCCTTGTTTGATACCCCTCTTCATTGGAGATCTTTGCCAAAATGAATTTAAGTGTCAGAAATAACCCAGAGATCATACTGTTTGTAATTAAGATGTGATAACAGCGTTTGAAACTTCCATCTTTGGTCAATGAAAAGACGTCCTTTGCTTCCAGAAAGAATATGACACAATCAGGAAAGAACAAGAATACAGCTTGAAGTAATATTTTATAATAGCTTGAAGTAATATTTTATAATGAATCTTGAAGTAATATGAAGTCAAATTGAAAGAAAAGTCAAAGGGCTCTTGTATATTCCACGAGCAATGCTTCATATACTGACAAAAATCTACAAATGCAAGGGACTATACCATCATCACGTGTTATGATTTATTCAGCATGTGATTAGGCAAAGAAGGTGACAGCAATCAAGAAAATTGAAAAATAAATAAATAAAATAAAGGACAGAGAAAAATGATGTAAGATAATGCGTTGTTGTGAAGAGATTCTTACATTAGGTGTTATTGTTCTGTGATGAGCTTCTTGGAATGAGATACCCACAGGTGAGCTGATAAGCCAACAATGATGCAGGATATGTATCACTGCGTCTTTTGAGTTGGAACTCCAAATTTTCTTGATTATTTACTGAATCATCCAATAAGTAAAATCCACCACGATATTACTTCATCTTGAATTGAAAGCACAAGAAATCAGGAAAGGTGCATAGCTTATTATATTCCACCTTTCCATTTCGTGATTCTACTCCATTTTTTATAGTCTAATCTAATCTCCCCCTGTTTGATGGCATGGCTTGCCGAGTAAATTTTCTATTTCTGAGCATGACCTTGATATTCCTTTTCCCACCAAGCTCACCCTTCCTCTGCATCTTTTCCTTCTTTTCTTTCCCACCCTCTATAAATGCTTGGATAGCTTTATCTCTTCTGTCATCTGATAGTAAAGCAAACTTAGCAAATTTCTTTGGTCTCACAAATCCTAGCTTCTCATTTATCTCCTTAAATGCAGGAACAAGACCGCTCCTTATGAAGCATCCTTCTATTAGCTGCATTGAGTTTGATTCTGGGAGAGATGGGGCATTTTTTAACTCGAGGTCCAGGCAGAAAGGAGAGTCCTTTAGCCACATTCTGAGGGAGTGGGCCTTGGCTATAAGGAGGCCACTCCGAGCTTTACAAGGAAGAAATGGGGAGCCCATCTCCCAAAGGCATGCCTTCAGTGTGCTGTCAAGGGAAACCATGTTGTATTCAGCTGTCCCAGTTATCAGAACAACTGATTTTGGAGATTCTGGACATCCCTGCAAGGATGCGTCCTGCCACATTCAAAGTATTATATTTTAGATACTTTGTAGAACCAAAAGGTCCTTTTTTGTCATTATTCTCCTTTTGGATGGTGACATTAAGCATTCTCATAGGAGACATGGATACTAGCCATATGTCAGATTTATCAGCATGCTTGCACATCGACTTGCACAAATACTTTTTACCTGAAAACTAAAGGGATACATACACACATGCATGTGTGCTCATAAAAATATTAATGTATTTGCATGTGTTTGTGCTGGGAAGTATATCTGAAGTTCAATGACAGCGAGTTTATCCCATGCATGCACGGAGAAGAAATTTCAGACTGGCAATTTACATCTTCAACTCATGTAAAAAAAGATCAATAAAAATTATACAATTCACATATAAAGATAATAGTCACAAGTGCATGAGAGATCTTGCCTGCATGTGGTCAAGCCATAAAGTAAGACCAACAAGAGCTGCGCCACCTGACAACTTTCTAAAATCGGCTCCCCAGTCCTTGTCAGCTACCCTGAATTACAAAGACCACAAGATATAAATTTATCCAGGTGCATCACAATTATTTTAAGAGAAAAAACTATCAGATCCTTGTTTTATATATATATCAGCTTTTACCTGAATACATCATGACGATATATTCTCCTCTTGATGGCCAACTGAAAAACCCATGATGCAGTGGCTCGAAGTTCAAATGCCCACAACAAATCCTCTAATGCATTGACAAAGTTAAAGGCAGCATTGTCTTCCAAGGTTTCTAGCATCTCAAGGCACTGGTCCAGTGCTGAAACCAATGGTCCAGGCTTTTCAGTTAGAAGCCTGTAAAAGAAAAATGACTCAGAAAAACTGCTATGAAAAAATAGTGCAATACTAAAAAAAAAAAAATTATCTTGTGCATGGTAGCCATAGAAACAGTTGTAGCTAATCACCACCTGATTGGAAGATCAAATCCAGCATCTCGGAGAGCATTTAAAAGGACAATGGCCTCGCTTGTGCGCTGGGACAAACTTGCAGCCCTAATAAAGCATGTCCATATTCTGTGATCTGGTTCCAGGCCCTCTTTCTTCATCTGTACCAATTTCTGAATTCCGACATTGTAATCTCCATTTCTGAGATAAGCATCAATAACAGAACTATAGGGCAGCGTACTGAGATTTGAACCTGTTTCTTTCAAATTAGAAAGAACCTTTTCAGCCTCCTGAGGCTGTCCAGAGCTGCCATAGGAGACCATAAGTAAATGCATTGTGGCAATACTGGGTTCCACTCCTGCATCTTTCATCATGCTAAATAGTTTTTCAGCTTTAGCATGACTTCCAGAATTTCTATATATTTTCATCATTATATGATAAAAAGAGCGATCTAATTTACAGCCCTTTGACTGTAACTCCTCAAAAAGTTCCTCTGCTTGCTCCACCAACTGCTGCTTGCCAAATGATGCAACTAAGCTTTTGTAGGTATCCAATTTAGGCTCCAATCCGACCGCTCTCATTTCATGCATCAGTGATAAACCTTCCTCTGGTCTATGATCTCTGCAATACATCACAATTAATGAGTTGTAAGTGTCCTCATCTGGCTCCAGCCCATCCTCCTTGATCTTCTGGTAAACTTGAGTTGTCTTTCTAAAATCTTCAATAGTTACATACATCTTCAGCACAGAATTCCATATCAAAATATCAGGCTTGAATCCTGCTTCTCCCATCTCAGAAAGCATGGCTTCAACATCTCTTACCTGTTTTCCCCTGCATAACAGCCGAGCCATTACCCTGTAAAGATGCATGGTAGGAAAATAACCAGCAGCCTTCATTCCATGGTATATTTTCTTCACTTCAAATATGTTCCCAACCCTTGCAAATGCATCAAGCATTAAAAGAATAGAACTTTTGCTTATTTTAAAACCCATATCTTGCAACTCCTGGACTACCACATAAAGCTCGTTCAATCTTCCATCAACAATCAGAGCTTGCAAAAGACCATTAATGGAATCTACAGTTGGAGAAGGGCCATCTCTCATCATCGTATTAAAAACAGCCCTGGCTCGCTCATAACAGCCACTTGCAGCATAAGCTTCTATTAAAGCATTCCAGACTTTACGGTCCACAGTCATGCACCTTTGTCTCAAGTTCCCCGCAACACTCTCTGCTTTCTGCCACAGCTTCAATCTTCCATATGCCTCAATCACAATGACATGAAGGGATATATTATTCAATACCATGCCATCTGTTTCTGCAAAATGAATTAGATGATGGGCTGTTTCAGGGAACCCCATTTTACAATACAGAAGCACCATGCTTTGATAGAGACATTCAGATGCTTTGACACCACAGAACCTCATGTCAGAAAAAACCTGAGAAGCTTCAGTAATGAGTTCATTTTCTAAACAGCATTGAATCAAGGATTCAAACATGGTAAAACTCCCTGTAAAATCAAGTTCTCTATTATTACTGTATTCCTTTAAAGCAGCATCTAACTGCTGAGCCTTGCAAAGCATAACAACCAAAGCTTCAGTAATCATTTGACTGGACCTGGGAGCATGTTCTTTCAAGAATTCAAGCAAGTCAAGTGCCTCAGAGTGCCTTCCAGATGAACTATATGAACTCAAAATAGACAGCAAATTCTCACGGTCAATTTCAAAGTGATCACTTATTGCCCGTCTCAGCATTTTTGCAGCTTCATCAAAGCAATTTCCCTTGACTAGAACAGAAGACATAGCTTGTGGGTTCATGCCACATATTTCTTCCATATCTCTGACAACTCTTCGAATATCTTCAAATTGGTTTACCTTCCTAAGAGTTCGGAGCATCAACTCATAAAGGGAATGATCTGGTGTGATACCATCATGAACCATTTCCTTGTACAAGGTCATTGCCCTCTTTGGCTCATTAAATCTTAGATGGATGTCCAGCATAACCGAGTATGCTAGTTGGTCAGGTCTGATTCCAGACCTGAGCATGCAATCAAAAGTCTCTTCAGCCTCCACTGGTTTCCCAGCCTTGGCATACCCACAAATCAAAGCACTATATGTCCTCAAGGTAGGTTTAACTCCTGTATTCAACATCTCTGACATCACAATAGCAGCCTCTCCTATTTTGTTTGTCTTCCCAAGCGAATCAATTAAAACAGTATATGTAACTGCATCGGGATTCCTGCCCGATGACTTCATGTCCCTGTAAAGTTGTAGTGCTAGATCATTCTGACCTTGCTTCCCATACATGTGGATCATAGTGTTATACGTCATCTCATCTTTGCCGAACCCTTGTTTCACCATTTCCACCCAAATCTCTTTCACTTTCTCCACATTTCCTTCTCGTGCAAAAGCATACAACAATGAGTTATAACTCACAGCATCTGGAAAAAACCCTCTTGACTCCAAGTCATTAAAAAGCTGCTCTGCTTTGCCAGACAGTCCACATTTTCCATAAACTGAAATCATGGCATTATAAGTCCAAAGGTCAGGTTGGCAATAATGCGCCTCCATATCATCATAAACCTTAACAGCCTCCTCCAAATTTGATGCGCGTGAACAAGCACTGATAAGAGTATTATACGTAATTATATCTGGTCTAAGCCCTGATCTTCTCACTTCATTTAGAAGCTCAATAGCCAAATTCGGTGTCATTTCACCTGCTTTCAATCGAGCATTTATCAATGTATTGAAACTAACAAGGTCTGGCTCACACCCTCTTTCACGCATCAAATCAAGTAGCTCTTGGACCTTATTAAACCTACCACTCCGCGCATATACACCCATCATGGCATTATAAACTTGCACAGTATTCCCAACTGAAGACTCAGTCCTCATAAATACTTCCACAGCCAAAGCCTCTTGATTGGCCTTTCCCAAAACAGACAAAATTGTGGATAGCATCCGTGCATTGGGGGAATACCAATGGCGCAAATTCAACCACTCATAGACCTCCAATGCACGGTGCCAGCTTTCCTGGCCCACAGACTTAACCACAAAGCACAAATCAGTTGGTGTCATCTGCACTTTCCTATCATCAAGAACATCAGCCACAAACTGGTCTTGTTTCAATCCTAAAATCCTATCGGTCAAATACTTCACCCTCTCCCTCCAATCTTTAGCCCTCTTAAGTGCCAGTTTATTCATTTTCTTAACTCTAGTCCTACTTTGCCTCCACCCCAACTTTTCTTCTTGACTCCTATCATCATCATCATCATCACTCAATTCAAGAGAGCCCTCATCCAAGATTCCATCTTTAGACATTTCAGTCAATTGGGTATTTGAGGAATGGTTCACGATTCCATCTTTAGACATTTCAGGGAATTGGGTTTGTGGGGATGGATGATAAGTTTCATTCAGTTTAAGTTGGGGCCATCTAACTGAAGGTGAAGCTCTGCTATAACTAAACTTCTTTGGGGTATTATTACTACCATCAGTATTGTTGTTGTTAAGTTCAGTAGTGGCAGTAGAGGGTGAAGAATGATGTAAAGAGCAAGAAAGAGAGATGCTTTTGCATACCTTTGAAGGTGGTGATGATAGAAAAGCCAGCACTCCACTGCACTCCATGCTTCCACTCATTACAGTCTCCGATATTTTGTGGTTTATGGAGGGGATAGGGAATGGAGGGTTTGGGTTTTGGACCGTTTTGTTTTGTTTTGGTTTGTTTTTCTTTTTTCAAAATCAAAGTAATAAGTTTTGAAAAGAGATTATTACAATTTGGTATGCAAACTTTTCAATTTTTTTTCTATTTAAGTATCTCAAACTTTTGTTTTATTTGAGTGTAATAAAATATTTTGGTTAAATTTATGTTGACGAGACCCTTAAATTGATACATTAAAATGCTAATATATCTACCATGAAAGAATAAATATTTTATTTTATTTATAATCGAGTGGCTGTATTTTTATTTTTTATTTATCTTATTTGAGTGTCTATGTTTTCAAAAAAAATTTGACAAATGCTATTAATTTTAAAATTTAATGGGTATCTACTTTACGGTCCTATGTATGTTATATTTTGACTAAATTGATTAAAATCAAATTAATAAAAAAAATAAAAATTTATGGAAATCAAAAGAACATAATAATAAAAAGGTGAAAAAAATATTTGTATTGACCATAAGGTTATCACGAATTGAATTCAAATCAAATCATAGTAAATATTGATCCAATTTATTTAGTAAAATTAATCAAATTTACAAGTTCATGTTTAATTTATAAATTGTTAAATATTCAGTTTCAAATACTATACGTTAAAAGATTTTAATGTCAACCTTAGACTTATTAGAAAGTTTCAATAAGACCCTTTTTCTTATTGTTAATCAATTAATAGCAATTGATAGAATGAGCATTTTTGAATTTTTTTTTCCTTTTTAGTTTTAGAATATTTTGAATTTTTATGAGCTTTTTTTTCTTTTGGAAAACAAGGGGAGGGGGGGGGGAACCATAACCCTAAATCTTTTTGGTCCTTCTTGTCTTAATTTTCACTTATTGTCCCCTATTGCTCTAAATTGTTTTCCTTTAGATTTTGGTATTTCTAAATTGACCCACAAAATTTTAAAATTAATTGAAATTAAAACTCTTCTTTTTGCATCTTCTTTTCCTTTTTTTTTCCCCTTCTTGGCAATAATGATAATCGTGTGTGTGTGTGTGCATGTGTGTTAGTTAGAGGTTGATTCGATAGTGATTGCCGTTGGATTCGGAACTGCAATCCTACGTTCGGAATGGTTTTCTTATTGTTAATGAACTAATAGTAATTAATAGATGGAGCACTTTATGAATTTTTTTTTTCTTTTTTAGTTTTAGAACATTTTGAATTTTATGAGGGCCTTTTTTTTTTTTTTTTTTTTTGGGAAAACGAGGGGGAAAAAACCCCATGACTCGCAAATCCTCCAAATATATGAAGTACAGGAACTGCGATCCTATCCATTCAGACAGGAGAGTTAATATCTTTAAGACCATAGAAGGTACTGCTGTTTCTGCTTATAATAATGTAATGTCGTCATGAAAGTGGTCTCCGTCATGCTTGAATTTCAGTTACTTTAAAAGCAAGAAAACCATTTCAAACTACAAAGAAGTCGACAATAGCAGGGAAGAATGAAGAAAACAACAAATTCAGCTCGAGTAAAGAAGCCTCGCCTCCCATAGAACATGTACAATATAGCTCACGCCAAACCGAAAGAAAGAAATGAAAAGGGTTCAAACCCAACAGGACAGCATTGAGATCAGGTTTCGGTAAATTATGAACAACACCTGTTAATGAACACAAAAGGATCGTTTGAAAGCAAACAATAATCAATATATCCAGTTACGTCATCCACTTCACCATCAATCCCATGGCCAATTTATGACTTGAAAAAAAATCAGCAGCCTGGAGTGATTCCAAGAAACAGATAGAATTCTTATCAGTGGCACCAAAAAGCACAACCCAAACCTACACATCCGATCTCATATATTAAAAAATTTAAAAATATATAGAGTTGTCCACAGAAATCCGCATGCAATTGAAACCAAACTGTGCAAGTTGCAGAAATTCCAACGCAAGTAACTGATTTCTTCGGTTTAGGTCTCTGGAGCAGGAGCAGGAGCAGGAGCAGGAGTAGCGACTGCCTTCAGAAGTGGTTGGAGAGCCTTGACAACAATGCTCATATTTGGCCGGAACTCAGCTTCATACTGCACACACAAAGCTGCCACAGCTGCCAACTGCAATAGGGAAAACAACCATAGCATGAGCAGCTAACAAAATGCATACACATGCTCATGCCAGTACTCATTTTGGGACAAAAAACAGAGAAGAAATGTCGTGGGCAATTGTGCCTAATATAGTGCACGTATTCAATTGATGACAATGTCCATAAGAGAAATGCTACCTTGGCGACTCCTTTAGGGGGATATTCTCCCTTCAGCTTTGGATCAACACATTGTTTAACTTTGTCTTCGCTCAATCTTGGTGTAGCCTAACAAAAACCAAGTTTATGCAAACTTCTTTAATGCGGAAGAAAAATAGATTACAATAGCAAAAAATGCTATGTGAAAAAAAGAAGATAATACTCCCACAAATGAGGCAGAAAACTCACCCATGTAACAAGACTCTGCTGCCCACGTGGCATGGTATGGTCAACAGGTTTCCTACCAGTAAGAAGCTCTAGGAGAACTACTCCAAAACTGTAAACATCACTCTTCTGTGTCAATTGTCCAGTCATTGCATACCTGCAGAATAGCTAAAAATCAGTTGCATTCCATAACCAATAATTATTTACAAAGAGATTATAATATGAAATGAAACTTTCAGAATATGGGGATGCATATTTGCGAGAAAAGGTTTAAACATCCAGTAAATGGTTTCAAATGACCAATAACAATGTAATGCCCCTGAAAATGAATAAAAGGATAAGCAGGAAAACAAGTGATAGATCATTTATTTGTGTGATCTGTCGAACAAAAAATCGGAATGTTTGACAAAACCAAAGGTGCACCCATCTCTTAACACCCGGACAGAAGTTTAAGCGTCAAGAAAGTCATGCAATTACAACTAAATTTGAATGCTCAAATAATAATCATCTTTATCAAGAATTCCCTAATACACATATTAAGTAATGCCATATCTAGAATTTCAGGAGTTTCCATATCCACTCTCCAATCCAAACTCTCTAATCATTCAAAAAACATATTCTAATAACGAAACTTATCTCGATAAACATGATGATATAACTAAACCTTATCCATATAGTTAAAATTAGCCCAAGTATGGATTCATTTGGCTGGGCACATACTGGGATCACTCAAAATCAAATTGCACTACTAAACTTCATTTTAAGATAACACTTGCTCAAAACAGTTTGCATCGAAGTATAAGAAATATAATAACAATGGCAACAGAAAAGAAACGGATTTACAGAAGCCTTACTCAGGAGCATGATAACCAAAGGTTCCTAAAACTCGAGTTGAATGAAGGCGAGCAGCCATGTCAGGAGCCTGATTTGAAAGGTTAAAATCTGCAATCTTGGCTTTGAAGTCTTCAAACAGAAGCACATTGCTTGATCTGATATCTCTGTGTATTACAGCAGGTTGTACCTTCTCATGCAAGTATTCTAACCCCCTTGCTGCATCAACTGCAATTCTCACTCGCTGAATCCAATCAAGCACTGGTCCTGGCTGTGCACCTTGAACTCCCTTTCTACCTGCCATTGAAACGATATAAAAAGTTAGCCAATTGTATTTTCTAGAGGATCTCTTTTCAATGAATGTAAAATGTAAATGATGAGCAAACAAAATGAGCTCATACCATGCAATATGTCATGGAGGGATCCCATTGTCGCAAACTCATATGCAAGCACACGAAGATTTCCTTCTACACAATAACCAAGTAGCTCGACAACATTTTCATGCTTTAACCTTGACACCATGGAAACCTGGGTGAAAAAAAAAATAATCAGATATCATAGGAGACCAAAAGGAACAAAATGCTGAGAACAGAATAGGATCATATAAGAGATGAATAATCAGATATAAGTCCTCTTTTCACACTAAAATTCAGACACACCTGGGTCAAAAATTCAACATTTGTCTCCGGCTCGCTTGTAACATCAAGTTTCTTTACAGCCACAGCTTTTCCATTTTCTAAGTTTGCATAATAAACTCTTCCATAGGAACCTTCACCAATCAATGCCTTTGACCCAAAATTGTCAGTCTTTTCTTTCAGTTCTTCCATAGACAATGCAGGCACTTCAATAGGTGGTGCTTCCTTCTGCACTTCAGCTTTGACAGGAGCTGATACTTTTGAGCCTTTAGGATACCCTGAGGTGCCAAAAAAGGAAAGGAAAAATAGAAAGTTCAAAAAAGTAACCATGCAAAATCAACTAAAACCAGAAATGACAGAGCAAGACTCTGAAACAGAATCAATGAATAAAACTACTTGTAGATGCATGTGTAACATGCAATTGGCACCAAATTCATGATTGCTCAAAGATAGAATATGACAGAGCCTTAGAGAACGAAAAAATCAAGCAAATATAACTTGCTCTAATGAAGAAACAAAAATAGCATGATTAAGTACAGAGTTCAATATTGCAACTGAAATCTAAGGAAAGTAGTAATCTCAATGTTCTAGGAACCCCAGTAACATTATAGAGGAAGCTGCTATCTAGAGAGAGCATAACCAACATGTGTGCTGGAAGAGACAGAATTTAAGTTACAGGATCAAAACCATCCTCAAATCTCTCAATTCTAAGATTCAAATATATGTTGTTACCAAAACACCTAAGCACATATCCACACAAAACTACAAAGATCAGATTGGCAAACACTAAACATTTCCATACACTAATGTTGTTTCCATCCGTATCATCAAACCTAACCATTCAACAATGTTACAACCACCACATTTCCCAACAATACGCACCCCAAAACCTAGCATTGACCAAACCCTCGACTTGCTTTAGAATCCTATCAAAATTATCAGAATCAACAAGGATGAAAATCCTTTTCCTTCCCTTCCCTTCCCTTCCCTTATTACTGGCAATTGGTAAACAAGAAGATAAGCTAAGGTTCAGAGTAACGTACCATCTCCAAAGTTCCTCGGGCTTCTTAAGTGCTCGCTCTCATGTGGTGGGTACGACTCCTCTACCTGACAGGTACAACACAGCCACCGACGCATCTTGTCTCTTCTCCTCAGAAGTAATTCGTCTTCACCACCTCCGCCAGTTCTCTCCAATCGTACAAAGAACCCAGGAGATGGTGCATGTGCCTATGCATCCCACCCAAAAAAAAATTACTAATTAATTCTAATAAACAATTGCCTAATAATCAAAAAGTAATACAACAAATATGATAATTATGCAAAACCCAGAAATGATAACGGGAAGTTACCCTTCAAATTAAAAAACATTCCAAAAACAGAAACAAAAATCAAAATGAACTTTAAAAAAAATATACTCAAGATTAACCATTTTCTCTGGTTCTTGTCAAAACATCAACAATAATTAACCTTAATTAACACATTTTTACACAAAAATTCAAAAACTAAAATATTAACCTTTCCAAGTAAACTGAAAAAACGAAGAAAAACCCATAAACGCAACTAATCAAATTAACGACTATAATAAAATTTTACTACCAATTAATTAACCAAACCTTACCCCAAAATTACGATGATTAACCTCCCTATCCATCAACAACAGAAAACGAAAGAATGGAACCCTAAATTTTGTTAAAAAAATACAGAGAAAACGAAGATAAAGAGAAGAGAGGGTGAAAAAGAAATGAAGATAGAACAGCGAAATAACACCTGATATTAATTAACAGAATTTTGACAGTGAAGCAAAGAAATTAAATGAAGAAAAAATAAAGGGACAGATCATTATCGAAACTACAGGAATAACCAGCAAATTTAGAAAAAATCAAAACAGAAAATAAAAAAGATATATTTACATACCTATATGCGTGGGTATTTTTTTAGGGTTTGGAAATTTCTTGGGTTTATATTTGGGAGAGAGAGAAAGAGAGAGAGACAGGTGTGATAGAGAGAGATAGAGAGAGAATGAGAGATTTGCCGTTTGCTTGTAAGGGAAGAGAAGAAAACAGAATGGTGGAAAGAGAGAAAGAGAGAAAGAGAGAGAGACAGATTGGCAACGCGGAAAGAAGAAGAAAGGGAACAAGGCAAAGAATTTTTCTTTTCTTTTCTTTCCGTTTTTTTTTATCAGTTATCTTCGCTTTCTCTCTCTTGGAGATAAAATTATTTTAACTCAATCCCTATATTTTTTGAAAACTAATCAAGTAATCCTTATAGTATTAATAAGAATTATATAGTCATTTGACCTGCTTTGACCATATTAGATTAGTAGTTTTTTTAAAAAAAGAAAAGATGCCTTCTGAATCATGACATTTCACCATGAAGAGGTGTGCCTAGTGCAACCTACTTTTCTCGACTTTATCTATTTTTCGAGAAATTAAAGTAGAAAAAAAAAGAATTGATGGATTAGGTTGGGAGCAAATTTAGAAGTGCAGAGATTAATGATGTACCTTTGAGACTACGAGAATTATTTGATTAATTTAATTAAACTACAAAGACCAAATTAATTTACTATTTTCTTTCTAAGGTAGTATTTAGGATATTTCTTTACAAGAACTTATTAATTAATCCTTGCAGTATTAATAATAATCATATAGTCGTTTAACTAGTATTGATCATAATTAAATTAGTAGTGTTTTATAAGAACTTCTCAATTAATTTTTATAGTGTTAATAATAATTATATAATCATTTGATCGGTATTGATTATCGTTAAATTAATAGAGTTTTGTTTCAAAAATGCCTTCTGAAATGAGCATTTCACCACAAAGAGTGGGTGTCTAGCGCGGCCAATCTTACTTACTTCTCTTGATTTTTTCTGGTTTTCGAGGAATTAAAGTCAAAAGAAAATGGAATTACGAAAGGATTAGGCTAGGTTTGTAACTTTTGAGACTATGAGGATTAATTAATTAATACTTTTAAACTACAAGGACTAAGTTAGTTTACTTTCTCTTTCTAAAATCAGTACTTAGGATATTTCTTTTTTCTTTTTTTTTTATTATATAAAAAAATACTATAACTTTTCATTTTGTAAAGAAAAAGGTGGGGCGGTAGACAGGGAAGCTAGAGGGAGAAAGAGAAAGTTGATGAATGATGAATTATGATGATGGTGTAGCCAAGGTGTTTTTTGGACGTTATGTTTTTTTTTTTTTTTTTTTTTTAAATCGAGGTACAAATACATGAAATACAATCTTTAAAAAAATATAATATATTGAGATCGAAGTTTAAAATATTTTTTGTAAATAAGATTAATTAGATCGAATTTTAAGATATTTTTATGAATAAAATTAATCAATATGATGTGTCGTGTGATTAAAAGAGCATTAAATTTGAGAAATTCTATATTTATTATTTTAATTAATTTTTTAAGAATATGATTAAGAACATTTTTTATCTCATAACATCGAGATTTCAATCTATACGTAAAAAGTCAGAATATATACTGTACTCGTAATGTAGAATTATATTATAATAGCAATGGGCAATCATACCATTTTTTACTTCCGAACAAAAAAATCAATTTTATTCTGTTTTTTCTTATTTATTCTTGTATTTTCAGTAAAGGGTGACAGGTTATTCTCTCTCTCTTTGTCCTTTTTCGATCCGAATAAAGGGAACCGTTTACTTGCTTTCCTTTATGCTCTGCAAACCGTAGACTGTAGACTGTAGAACTTCCTTCATTGACCTACCAATCTTCAACTGGGGACCTCCATGGAACATCAACATCAGTCAACGAGCTAGAAAGGCAACTTTATTTTACTATTCCTTCTATGCTCTCTCGATGCATCTGCGCACACATCCATACAAGTTTTGCAGGACAGAAGGACAGTAACCAAATCGAAACTTTGGTGACTTCACCTTTTTCTTTTTCTCTGTGTTACGGAAAAGTAAAAGTATAATCCCAACATAGATTGCCTGCCTCTTGGAACATCGATGGACTCTGTCCAGTTTGGTAGCCCCAAGTTCTTCCGGAAAACTACAACCAAAATTTATTAACAGGGTTTCAATGTTGAACATTCCTGCCCCCTTCAAGCAGAGACAGGGGTTTTTTTCCGTGGAAGTAGAAATCCTTGTTGTTGTCGACTGCTGCTTAAAAGCTAACATCTTATTTAATGCACTAACGTAGGCTTTAACACTAGAAACAACAATGTCCATTCCTGCCCCGGAGCCACTGCAGAGAAGAAGAAGTAGAAAGAGGGTTTGGTTAGCGAATATGAAGTCGTAAAACAGATGCATCAATAGGCAAGTGCTATGATACCTAAATGTTCGTTTAAGTGGTTCGCCTGTTAAAACATGGGTGGGTGTAGGCTATCGCATCAATGCCTTCTGTAACAGCATTCATGGAGTACTCGAGAAGTGTTGCTGGTTCCTGTAAGAATCAAATACAAGGGCACCAATTTTTCAACATAAAATCGAAAATTCTGGCTATGTAGAGTGGTTGTTGTGTATATCAAACCTTCACAATGAGATCAACAGCCTTGTCGGCTGAATCTACTGGCCCAGTTCCAACAAAACATGCAACATGTTCTTCCCCATCAGTATAATTATACAAAAGAAAAATGAAGGGACAGAAAAAATGGCCATTGGTGAGAGGCAAGTGAACGAAGAGCAGCTTCTATAAACAAATGCTTCAAGAACTTGTATAAAAGCAGGAAAAAAAACCTAAAGACCATTCATAGGAAACCAAGACTAGGGAGGAATGGGGAAGTGATACAAGTTGAGCCACAACAAATGGATTTGTCTGCGTCTATGGACAATATGAATTTTTCAAGACATTAATGATGGAGCATGTAATTTGGACAGTCTCAACAAACGAATCTAAGGAAGCATTTCCTCATGTCAGTCTTCCTTAGAAGGTCAGCAATTCTCAGGCAATCCAAGAGAAATCACTCAAGGTTGAAATCTTTATTCTCACAAGCACTATATAAAACTTCTTTTCTCAAGGACAGGGAAAACTATTTTAAGGGAAATTGAAGTGAGATTTTCATCAACTAAATGAGTGATGAAAGCCTTTGCAATCATGCAAACAAAGAATAGAAAGAAAAACATTTACTTCCTCCAATGAAGCATTTCCTGCTCTTTCACCAATGCCATTGATTGTCACTTCTACTTCTCTAGCGCCTGCACATGCCCCTGAATTTATTAAAAGCTAAAATGTGACTGATTCAATTATATTTCAACAGAGATTAAATAAAATAGAAAAAGGCGTTGGCATACTGCTAAAGTGTTGGCTGTAGAAAGCCCAAGATCATTGTGACAATGTGTTGAAATAATGACATTTTCAATTCCATGAGTATTCGCTTTTATATCGGCAATCAATTGTCCAAACTCACTAGGTATAGTTATACCGACAGTGTCAGGTATACTCATAGTTGTTGTCCCAGCTTTGATAACTTCACCCAATATATGATATAAAAACTCCTTCTCCAATCTGGTTCAGGATCAAAAGTACAAAATAACATACCATCAGACTAACAAAATGCAAATGATCAGCACATATCATTTCTAACAAGCTCATAATGCTTCTTTAAAGACACTAACATTCGGATCAAGCAATCAGAAACAATTAAGAAACAACTAGCTCTATGATAAAATTTATTGACTGAAATTTCTAAGACAAGAACAAGCATAGATGACAACATTGTCTAAATTAATTACTTTGCATCCATTCGCTAACCAATGGATTTCAAATCTAAGAATTAGAAATTTCTTACCATAAAGACCATAAAGACTAGCTTTCGACCCCGAATTCCTGGTCATTAGATCATTCAATGACCAAAAAACACGTCTTTGTGCGACAGCATGCACTCCATAAATAAACCCAAAAAACCAATGCCTTCAAAAACAGTGGCTATGCTTCAATCACACTCAATGACTTATAAATACTGTTCCATAAACCCCAAGAATCAATATCAGCAATTGAGTTACTAACATCAAGAACAGACTAATTGAAAACAGAAACAAATAAGACCAAAATCCAAAAATACTAACCTGCCAGCATCTACGGGGCTAAACTCAACATCATCACACCCCAAACTCCTAGCAAACCTAACCATACTTCTTGCAATTTCCACAACCTCTTCTTTACTCTTCTTCAACTTATACTCCATATGAATTCCACTCGTCGCAATAAACGTATGAATCCTCGGTCTTTTCGCATACCTAACCGCTTCCCAGGCTGCCCTAATATCCTTCTCATTACACCTAGACAAGCCACAAATAACAGGAACATATCCTTCACTATCGACATTATTTCCCACTTCATTAGCAATCATTTTAACCGCTTCGAAATCCTCTTTCGAAGCTGCAGGGAACCCTGCCTCGATTATGTCAACTCCAAGTTTGGCCAGTTGGCGGGCAATGTCGAGCTTTTCTTTGGAAGTTAACGTTGCTCCAAGGGATTGTTCGCCGTCACGAAGAGTGGTGTCCAAAATGCGAATATAATTGGGGTATGGGATTTTGTTGGGGATGTAGTTGGGCCGGTGGAGAGGGGAGGAGAGGGAGGAGCAGGAGATTAGTTTGGTTTTGAGGAGGGAAGTGGAGGGGAAGGAAATGGAGGGATTTAAAGAGAGTTTTGTTGGGTTTGAGGAGAGAAGGAATCTATTGGGTTTGGTGGTGGGGATTTGGGAGATGGAGAGTTTTGGGGTTGTGGAGATCGAAGCCATGGGAGAGCGAAGCCCTAGAGAGGATGAACTGGCGGGAATGGAACTCTAGGCTACGGGGAAAAGGTTGGCAAACTTTCAAAATACCGAACTCTTGGCAGGATTTAACTGCTGTTGTTACGATTAAGTTAACCGCTTACCCTTCCAATTTATTTACTCCTCAGGTCCATCTTTATAGAAAATAGAGCACCGAACCAAAGGCTGGTTTCTCATTTTGTTTTGTGAACTATGACGTAATGGGAATCAGAATTTTCTCTAGGCTATGGAATTTATGTTTATTGAGGTTATAATTTTTAAAATTGATTTAAATTGCTTTTTATTTTTTTATTTAAGTAAAAGTTATAAGTATGTTTGATTGTAAATAATTTTTTAATAAAATAAAATTTTGTTATGAAATTGTGTCAAACTTTTGTTTCAATTAAAAATTCTTTTTTTTTTTTTTTACTTTTGACATGTGAATTCCTTCCAACTTATATTATATTATTTTTTTTTCTAAAATGTTATCTTTTTTTAAAAAAATTGAGTCATTTTTTATTAAATATAATTTTAATTTTAAGTTTATTTTAACTCATTTTTATCGTAAGTTGTTTATTGAATAAACATTTTTTTTAATTATGATTTAAAGTCAAAAATTACTTTTCATAATTCACACTGAATATATCCTTAATATACTTGTTTTTAATTATTTTTTTTCCTTTTATTGCTTGCAAAATGCGTCAAATCTTTTTAAAAAATTTAGTTATTTAAAACCGATATCTGAATTTAAAAAATCATAATTGATTTCGTATAACTTTGACTCGTTTAAAATTAGATTTTTTTATTTGATTTGATGGGATTTTTTCAATAATTAATGCTTAAAAATCACCGATTGTTTTTTTATTGTTGAAATTTGATCGAATAGTAAATCATTGATTCCAATAATAAAACAGCAATTGATAATTTTTTAGTCATTAATTAATAAACAAAACTTTACAAAACTTAACAAAACGATCTAATTTTATATAGTTCAAAGTTATAAAGATCAATTTCAACTGTTTTTTTTTATAAAAAAGTGTTTTTGATAATTTTTCATGATTTTCTTTTTAATCGCAATTGATTCTCCAAAGCATTCAAAGATTTTAAATAAAGTTTTTATTTTATTTTATTGTGTTTATTTGCAGAGAATTTTATAGCAAATAGAAAACTTATCTATTTTTTTAAAGGAACTGAAAAAAAAAAAACGCTAAAATGTTATTTTCTAAAAATCTCTAAAATTGCCACCCGTCTCGATTGAGGTTCAAAGAAAACGAAGGGCTATAAGGGATATTTAATTATTTATGTACAATATAAAATTAATGTACGGTATACTTTTTAAGTAACATATTACTGAATAATTAATTAAATTATAAAATAATTACATACTTTTTAAGTAACATATTACTGAACATGTATGTATTTTTTTATTACTGACAAAGAAAAATAGCTTTTGAAATTCAAATAAAATTAAGAAAATAAAAAAAATTATTACCAAAAAATCGGAATACAGAGAATTACCGGTGCCGTAGAACCATCCGATTAGTTCAATATTCTTATCCTTTTATTTTATTTTATTTTTTATTATATAAAAATACTATCTGGATGGAAAGTGTTTTGGGCCCGTTTATTATCGGAAAGATGACATCGGGCCCATCGATATGACAGCCCATTAAGTAGTCTTACTTTCTAAAATACTTGTCGTTTAAATCTCATCGGCACAAAACCCCTCTCTCTATAAACCCCAGCCTCTCTCTCTATCGAGAAGGAAAAAAAAAAAAAACTCTCTAAAATACTTAAGAACCAGAGCTTTTGAATCCTCTCAATCTCTCTCTAAAATTCCTGAGAAACCAAATTTTTCGTTCTTTTTCTGGCTTGGACAAAGCAGGATCCAAGATGGTTGATGATACATCAGTTGGGTCCAAAAGAAGAATCACAGAGATTGAAGAAGAACCTCTTCTTCAACAAGTAGAAGAAGAAGACCATTCTTGTTGTTCTCTCTCTACGGTCTCTCCTCACGGGGATTCCAAAGAATCATCTTTGGTGATTCTTTCACCTACAAAAGCAGACCAAGAAGAAGCCAATAATCAAGACAATCCAAGTCCAAATTCTTTCAAGAAGGTAAAGTGCTCCTCTTTAACTGAATCTGAGACTAGTTTTGGAGAGAAAAAAGAACTGGGTTTTGAAGAAAATGATGTAAAGTTTGATTCTTTGATTGAAAAGAATGTTTCTTATTGTGAATTGGTTTCTGATTCTTTTGAAAGTGAGGAGTTTGATAAAAAGATTGTCAGTTCCAGTATGAAAGTGCAAGAAGCTGAGAATTATGTGGACGGTGGATTAAAGAAAGGCGAGATTGAATGGAGAGTTGATGATGTGAAAGAAGTGAAAGAGAAGGGGGAAGATGTGGGAAGTGAGTATTTTGAGGCTGAGATGGGTTTAGGTACTGGTGATAATAAACAGGTTGTGACGGTGAAAGAAATTGGAGGAGAAAGTTTATTGGAAGCAAAGAAGAAGCAATTGCTGGAAGAACTTGAAGTTAGTTCAATCTTTAAGAACCAAACCAATGTGCTTAATAATGTTGATGGTTTTGAAACTGATGTAGGAATCTCGGGGAGTGTCAAAGGATTTGATGAATCTGTTAGACGTTCATTGAAGATTGAAGTTATTGACGATACAGTGTTGATTGAACCTGTTTCGGTAACCAAAACTGGTAATGGTGGTGTTAATGGTGCCGAGATAAAGAAGAATGGGAAACAGGAAACTGATGGAAAAAAGGCGAAAAGGCTAAGGAGAAGGGGAAGGGTTGCAACAAAGGGTTTGGAGACAAGTGATGGGCAAAAGAAAGTGACCCAAGGTGGTGAGGCTCAAAATAGAACAATCCATGCTGGTGAAATTCGAAATGGCTGCGAAAGAGATGGGGATCAGATGAAGAGGAAGTACTCGAGGGTAGAAATAGAGGCCCTGAGGTTTGTAAATATTGTAGAACAGCGAAAATTGTGGAGAAATATATACATTGGACTTGGAGAAGATGTTGTGAAGGGGTATAAAGACTTGGCAAGGTCAAAGCATCAGAAAAACGATTGCTTGAACTTCAATCCTTGGGAGCGTTTTGGAAGGAAGGAACCTGGCATTCTTGGTAATTGTTCTTCTTTTTCTACTTCTTCTTTCCGTGTTTTAATACCACAATTTTTAAATTATTTGTGCATCTTGGATTGCACTTATGATTTGTTAATATATTTGATTCTTGCTTCATGTGATGTTATTATTTAGAAGAGGCATTGGCATCTCTTTGACCTATATAATTGAATGCCATGATCACTATGTAAAAGGCGTACTGCTATGGCGTGCTATTTTGATGAAATAGGAATAACTTAACACACTCTTATTATTACGAACTCTGCTAAGTGCATTGATTCTTTCTGTTTCACTTTTCAGTTTAAACTTCACTGGATCATTTTCAATAGATTGTATGAAAAGTATTGGAGTCTACCCGAACCTAAGATGATCTATTTTTGGATGGGTAAGATTGGGGCAAAGGTAAAAAAAAATCATAGTTAAGCAGAAAAAGCTTGTAAAAAGTCAAACTCTTGCGTGCTTGTCCAAGAATAGGTCTCCATTGACTTTCTGATAACTTGATCTAGGATATAGGTAGTGTTATCATCACTGTAACTAAGTAGTTGGTTTGAGTCAACCTCAGTAGGACATGCAAACAGTGGAGCATTTATTTAGTGCAGATGAAATGCCAAGCACCTGATTTGAAGCACAGATAGTGGTTCCATTTGGTTCTGCAGATGATGCTTTAACAAAATGCCTGAAACTTTGAGTTTTAAATTGCTGCCTTTTGTGCGACTTCTGTTACTAAAACCTGGTTTTTCCTTTTGTTTCCATTGGGCCCTAATGTTATTTTAACCCTGTGATTGCTTCAAACTTGTTCTATTGTGTTTCCTGTTTGATTACCGAACTCAAAAAATGTACTCTTGATGATCATGTTGGTTTCCCTTTTTCTTAATGATCCAAACATCAAAACTCTTGGTGCTTGTGTTTGTTTTTCTTCTTTTGAATGGCAGTTCCTTTTGTTGTTTGCTTTGAATTCAGCTGCTCTGATTTACACTTCTTTTGTTTTTTTTTATTCATCCCGTTTTCTTTTCTCAATTTTTTTTAAATTCTGTTGTATTTTTTTCTTTCTAATTTTCACACTCTCATTTTCTCAACTAGTTTGGAATTGAGGTTTTGTTGTTGTTTTTGTTCCCACTCCCCACTTTTTCTACATTTTTGGTTTTTGGCTCCTTTTGTTTGAAAATAAAACTGGTAAATTCATCATAAAGACCTCGAAATCCAATGAAATGCTTTCTTTTGTCCATCCCTTCCCTCTGAATTCAGCTCTTATTTTGTCAATTTGATTGGTTCATTTTCTGCTTGGGCAGGTGACGTTGCTGCAAGGGGAAGATGGAACCATTTGAATGTATTTGCACATTGAAGAATAGCCTAAAGGAATCTTGCTAATGTCCTTTTGTGCAACATATCCACACATATCTGTCGAACTTTTAGGCTAATAATTGCTGTGTGTATGCTACTTGCATATAGTCATTGTACGTAGAAATTCTTTCTGTTGGCTAGCCTAGATCTTTTGGGAGCCAAGTGTCATCATACAATAGGGTCTGTTGCATTCTTTTGTAACCAAAAACTAATAAAGAGATGCTACCCGCTACTTTTTGGTGAATGAACAGAATGTTGTGCCTGTTACAGTTATTTCCACATATCATCTTTTTTGTTTCTCTGTGGCTGAAATACCTTTGTATATTTATTTATTTATTTTGGGATCAAGATTACCATTGTTTTAAGAAATGTTTGAGGGACTCTAAATTTATGAGATTAATCTCAGGGGAAGAATCTTCTGAAAATGTGGATGGTGGATTAGAAAACATGGAAGGAGATGGTGTACAAAATGTGGATCTCTTGAATCCTGGTTGCAGTAGCAGTATTCAAGGTGAAGGTGCCGACGCAGTTTTGGAGGAAGAGTATGGTGAAGAAGATGACAGTGACAATGATTATGCTAGCATACAGAGACCTGCTTTTGTCGTAGAAGGAGAACCAGATTTTGATTCTGGACCCCCAGAGGATGGATTAGAATTTCTTAGGCGTGTCAGGTACTATTCAATAACCTACTTTTTTTTTCTTTCCCAATTATCGATGCTATTGTTAAAATCAGAAGAATGACTGCTGTCTGTCAAGAGGGAAGTCTGATGAAAACCTTGAAGTTCTAACATAGTTTATCAGACTGAACATAAAATTGTAATCTTGGCATCAAACTGATATTTCTTTCTTCTTCTGTTTAGGTGGGAGGCTGCTCACATTCCAAAAGTAAAAGTAGCCAAGCTTGATAGGAGTAGAATTAACAAAGAACAAACTGTTTATATGCCCCAGATTCCTGACATTGCCAAGTGTCCAGAATATTTATTGCCGTCAAAGCAGTGGGAGGATGCATTTCTTATTGATTTTTCAGAGCTGCGACTGGTATGGTTTTGGTGTTAATATGCTTTGTGTTTATGTGGTATTTTTATTGGCTTAACAACTCTATTTGTCTGTTTTAGCTGAAAATGGGGGAAAGTTCACCTCTCTTTAAAATGAACCTGTATCTCTGTTTCTTGAAGAATTGCCGAAAAGATTTTCTGAAGTTGCTTGTGTAAAAATGTTGCATGTTTAATTGATGTGAGAGATATACAACATTGGATCCTTTTTTTTTTTTTTTTTTAACTGTGCCTTCAAAAATGAAAGAGTGCTGATTTTTTCTTGACGGAAGATTTGTGACTTTAGAGAAGGAGAACTGTATAGTATTCATTTGGGCATATAGTAGGAAAAACTTGAGGTTAGCTTGATAGTTGGGAACCCAAAGGTGATATATTAAGGTCCTTAAGAATCCTGTCTGCTAGGTCATAAAAATATAACAAGAATAATAGAAAATATAGCATTAATGTAGAGAACTGACTTTGTTTTCTTTCACTGAATTTCAGTTTTTGTCTCAAAATGACGGTTCGAGCTCTAAAATTTCCCAGAAGATGCAACCAGCAGCTACTGTTCACAGGAGTTCCTCCTCTCTGCTTGCTGAAAGTATCATTGTTGAAAAATTCAATAACCTTAGGACTGATGAAGTCCAGTCCTGCAAACCTTGTAATACTTCCAGCGCTGAGAACACCGTTGATCACCTATGCATGGTGAATATTGAAAATTGTAAAAGCCTAACACTTTCTCAGAATCCAACTCCTGAAGCTTCTTCTTGTATAGCTTTATGCGACTACCCTACCTTATCTGAGATTTTAGCTATGGAATGTGTTGCTCGAGTTCGGATGCTGAGGCAGCGCATAAAATTGGCAGAAACCATGGACGTGCTGTCAAAGAAAGATTGCGTGTGGCTATTTGCCTTATGTGCAGCGGTTGATGTTCCACTAGATGCTGACACATGTGCTGCTCTTCGGGGTCTGCTCCGGAAATGCGCTAGCTTGCGAGCTAGCAAATCTGAACTTGATGATGAGGTTATTATGCTGAATATTCTTGCCACAATTTCAGGCAGGTATTTTGGACAGTCCGAAAGCTGAAGCTTCTCAGTCCAACTAAACTATGTGAATTTCAAGGAGTGCATTTATTTTCTTGTATTTGAGTGTTTTATTTCTTGCAAACACAGCAAGTTGCTTATATTTTTGAATCTGTACCGAAAATTACTTCCTTTTGTTCGGAGGCAAAGTTAATGTTTTAGAAATTTGGGGCTGCTTAATTCGCTATTTATTTTTCTCTGTTATAATCTCCAGCACTAAAACTGCAAACAGAGCTTGGGTCAGATGGCTGATCCCATCCCCATTATCTCAAGAGCTTGGTCCAAGCTTGCTCCATTACAAGCATTGGAAAAAGGATGTCAAAAAAGGGGTACCTCCAAGATTGATTCTAACAAGAGTATTAATCATTGCTGTATTTTTTTCTCCCCACTTATATTAACATCATTTGATTTTCTTGAGGTAGGTTTTGTGAATTTTGAAAGTGAAATCATTTTCCTTGAGAAAACCATTCTTCTATTATCTAATGCTTTCTCACCATTATGCTTAAATTTTGTAAAAATATATATATTTTTTATAAATTATGTTTTATAATAGGACCGAAAATTAAAGTATATTGGTTTAGATCTATGAGTAATCATTTCATTTCCATGAAAAAAAAAATTAAATTCGAAAACTCCCGCCCATTTTGGCCCCTCAGAATCTCTCTGCTTTTAGAATAGCTGATGCACCAACATACCGATCAACAAAAGTGCCAAAAGTGAGAGACGACCCGACTGGATCCGACCCGAAACGCAAAATGTCGACTGACTCGAAAAAGAAAGGATTTACGAGCACCACTCCTCCAGCTTCACTGACCAAACTCTTGCTCCGTTCTTTGTCGCGTCTAAAGGCAAGAACGCCAAGCAACACCACCCCTGTCTCTTCTTTATCGCTTAAATCGGTACATCAACAGTTTCCTTTCCCATTTTTTTTCTTATGTCTTAAATTTTCTTTTACAACATTTGTTGATTCTTTATCTAAGCGCAAATACGAAAATGGTGTTTTTGGTTAATGGGTTTTTTTTTAACAATTTTTGGTTATCTGGGTGTGTTTTGCAGGTGTGGTTATATGATTGGTGGCTGGTTACGGCAGAAGGGAAGGGCTTAGCTGTTTCTGGGTTTACTTTTAGAGATTAAGTGAATTGATTTATTTATTTATTTATTTGTTATTTCTTTGATTGATATAATTTAATTTTCTTCCATTTTGCTTTCTTAGTTGAAATTTTTTGGTCATGTTACTATAGAACATTGCATTTTCTTTTTTAGGGTTTATATTTTGGCACAAATTATTCTATGAACTTAGCTCCGTTTTTTTATTGGCAAGGAATTAATTTTCTGTTTGTGTTATTTATATAGAATTATTAATTAACTTTTTCCTTACTATTACTTTGATGGATATAATTTGGTTTTCACTCATTTGCTTTTTTTTGCTAAAATTTTGTGGTTATTTTATGGCATGCCATTTTTTTTTTTTTTGGCTTTTCTTAATCTTGGCATAATTTCTTCTATCAAGATTATGATGTATATTCGTGTGTTATAACCGTGCAACTGATCAGTGTGTGCGAAACACAAATGGCAGACCTATTTCCTTACATGCACAACTCTGTTCTGCATTTTTCCTTTGCTATTTAAAGGTTCTAGCGCCTTAGCTCCATTTTTTTTATGATTAGTGAGCAAGGAAGTTATTGTGTGTTTGTCTGATT
Source organism: Dovyalis caffra (assembly GCA_963924115.1). NCBI lineage: Eukaryota > Viridiplantae > Streptophyta > Magnoliopsida > Malpighiales > Salicaceae > Dovyalis > Dovyalis caffra. The sequence goes on along the minus strand of CAWUPB010000950.1, from coordinate 138,737 downwards.
TTGGTATTGGATTTGATGCCACAGAGGAGTAGGAACAAGATTTTTTTGCTCGGCAGCGATTGTCAAAAGACATTATACCACCATTCTTGAGACAAAAGATGGCATCACTATTACAATTAGTGGATTCATAAATCGAGATTGAACACGTAAAAATGGATTTTCGTTTCAGGTATGGAATCATCTTTGTTCAGGCCTTCACTCTGATTTTGTGTTTGAAAGAATATGGCATTGTGTGCTATTTGTTTTCGGAAATTTGTGATGCAGAATTATTGTTGCTACTGAATATTTTTGTTTATTGTTGTTCCCATCTGCTCCTGTGAAGATGCGGTTTTCATAATTAACTCTGTTTTCTTTTGCGTGAAGATTTATATGTCCAGTATTTGTGCATTGTAAAGAAGGAAAAACAATTTGGATTCAGTTTTTTAGATAGAGAGAGATAACTATCTCTAGTTGTATTAAAGTTCATTTGTTGATTTTCTAATGAACACAAAAATGAAAATGTTACTTTGAGCAGATTTGTGAGCGTTTCCAACTGGGATTTCCTTATTCTTGGGAAGAACTTGCCACCCAATTGTGTGATGAAGAGTGTGCTAACAGAGGTAGTCCTCCGGGAAAATTGGGGTTTGATGAGCTCGAAATTGTCTTCTGGCATCACTGCGAAAGCTGCTTCGGTTTCTTTTGATGATCTCCCAGTGACAAGGATACGTGATATTCTAATGCACCCTGTTGGAGATTCCAAAGATTGTGTACTTGCTTATATGCTAGAACAATCCTGCAGCAATGATGTCAAACTCTCTCCAATATCAACCAATACAGACACAAAGAATCCAGTCACAGTGGCAAATACCGTGCCGGATGAAACTATAAGGACGTGTAAGAGGAAAGCTGGCCAGAAGTACAAAGATGGTGGTAAAATTCCACGTACAGTTGATACAGTAATGGGGGAATGCATTACACCAAGCAGAGGAATTGTTACAAGGAGCATGTCTAGATTGAGAAATCTTACAGAAATACGAGAAGAAACTCCCTTATCAAACCATACTGCCTCCTGCAAAGAATTCAGAAACGACCCAGATAAGGTTTTGCTATGCTCTTCCATCAAGAGTAAAGATAATAATTTTCTTTCAACGTCAGATGCCACTAAGAACCAGTCCAGAGTGATGAGGGGTATGAGTGCTGGGATAGATCGCTGCTCTACCTCATCTAGATTGATGGATGTTAGAAAAATGAAGGAAGAAAATCTCTCGTCAAACTCAACTGTCACCTGCAAAGCATTCAGAAACTTCCCAGAAAAGGTTTTGCTAAACTCTTCCATCAAGAGTAAAGATGATGCTTTTCTTTCAACATCTGAAGCCATTAAGAACCGGTCCAGGGGGATGATAAGTACAAGGGGGAGGAAAGGTAGTTGGGCTACCACATCATCCGAGAAAGTCATGGAAGCCCCTGTTGTGCCTTTAGTCAGAAGGTCAAGTAGAAGGTGCAATATCCGGAAGGATTATCGTGTGAAATAGTAGTATGGAAAGCCAAAATTCTGAAACAGAACCTAGAACTGGTGGAATGTTCATGTCTAATGGAGATGCCCTTGCCAAAAGTGAAGCTTTCCCTCTAGCCTTACTTGGGGGATCAACGTTGGATATTTCATCCACATATGAAAGAACTAAAAGGCTTCCCAGCATGTTCAAAATGAGCTCAACAAGCGTATGATCAGAAACTCCAGGGCATAAGGCCTCAGCCTCAGAATCTGGAAAGTTCTGCAAAAAAGCATCATTGATACTGTCAATTTGACTCAAAATAACATCTCGAGTACTATGCCAATTTTAGTAAGGTAACCAAGGGGGTGAGGGTTTACAATAAATAGCTTCATTTCAGTAGTGCCTTACCTTGCAGATCTATCTATCGTCTATGCTTTCGATATATAAATTTTTTTAGTGCTCTCATGCTATCTTTCTCCGTGCCACGGCGAGATTGATGTGATGACCCCTGAATCATGCGATATGGACTATGTAACGTTACAAATTAACGTTCTTATTTACAAGATAACTCGTCGGAAAGTTTGTTCATATGCCGGGTAATAGAATGCCTGCCTTCTAAAAGCGAGGACTTTGGTTATCCTTATAATTTTAACACAGGAAATGCCTTAAATTTGACCACTATATGCAGCCCACGGCCACCACAATAAATGGCGTTTCATGGCAACAATTTTGTCTGCTCGCCCACTACCCCATGGAGTTTGATCGTGTTGCTCTCAACAGTCCTGCACACACATGCAAGCACAACTCTCCATCTCTAGGCAACAGTAGAGAAAATGTAATTCCTTTCCAACCCGGAATTGAGAAAGGGGAAACATTTAAGGCATACACAATCTTTCAAGAAAAGAAATACAGTCGAGATTTAAGAACTGATGTTAATCATTAGAAGGATCCTAGAATCATCAGGACTCAGTTCTTTTATTTTCTGTGCTAATTAATGAGTCACTATTACATCTCCACACGATTGAACTGAAAGTTTCAAATACATGATTCGATTCATCACTCCAGAATCGTCAGGATTTGGTGCTTCTTTCATTTTTGTGTAATTATGCAATGATAGAAAAAGGAGAAACACCCACAGAATAGTAAAAGAGTAAGCTAAGTCTATTTTTTCTTTTCTTTCTTTCAACAAAAGACATGCCTAACATCATCAAATGAAATTCAATAGTTGCTCATGCGAACAGACCGAAAACTTCTAGGTCTTGATTCCCCTGTATTTTACAGTGACTTACAAATGGAACTATTTGCAGCCTAGTTGGACTTCCGTTTGATTCCGCAGTTAACAGTCACCCTTACATGTGCCAAAAAAATTATGTCTGTAACTGACTATTTTTTTTTTTTTTACAAATTCTAGAACGTGGGGCTCTCTGGAGTTTTGTTGGACAGTTGCACTTCCTTCTGATACTGCATTTACACAGGCACTCTTTTGCTCCGATATCGATCAAAAAGCTGCGGATCAATGAAATACAAGATTAGATTAGATCAGCAGCTTCTAACAGTGAAGTGTTTGTGAATAATAAATGTATACAAATGAATTGGGAATTCTATTACTCAAGATATTAACTTGATTCCAGCCACTTACAGCATTACAATCAGGCAAGCCCATAGTTATATTAGATATGTCAAAAAGATTTTGACTTCCACAGCCTTCCCTTAAAATCCTGTTAATTCTCTGACTACTAACCAATATGTTTTCTCAACATTTTCTCCATTCTGTGAAATCTCCCAAACTAATCATTTTTTTTTTAACAAAGATGGCTTCAATAAATCTGTAGGCTAAAAATCCATAAAACCTTTTTTTGTTGCAAGGTCAATAAAATGGACTTACGTGACAATTTAATTCGTCACACCTTTCCTTCAAGTAAGCAACTTAACATTTCCCAACCATCTTTTCCTTCCAGTAAGCAAGTTAACACTTCCCAACCATCATCCCAAGCAACCTTTCACCATGTTTCGTCAGTCATCAAATTCCACACATATCCTCCTCCCCACTGCCCCCCTTTCCTATGATGTAAACCAGGGATGTACCTGAACGCTATCTCCCTTTACAAACCCAACTATAAGAGAAACTTTGCTAACTACATTTATCCTTGGCCACTCATTACAGACATAATCACAACCTTGTTTGGTTATAATATCAACTCTCAATGCAAAACAAAAATTGTGCTAAATTCCAGTTCCTCAAGTAAATGCAAAATAAAAGGTTTGCAACAAGAAATAAACAGTCTATGTTCCCATTTTAGACAAAGGGAAAACTGTCAGTGAGGATCAGAGGTATACAAAATAGAATATAAGAAACAAGCATGCAGCTAACCTCGCCACAAGTGAAGAAAAGAGCAAAGGGTGTAAAAGAAAACCAAAGGGGTATCAAATGGGACAAAAGCTGTTTTAGCAAATAAGCGTTCTTTTATGGAATCAAGAATATAACCAATTAACCAGTGAACAATTTAAAAGAAAATAATTGCAGAAAAGAAACATATCAACCTCCCAACTGAGGTTGGTTGTCTACCTTTATCCATAACATGGAACTAGATATTCATTCCTTGTGTTATTTTTTAGCATATTAAGGATTGTATCTCGATTTTCTATCAATATTTCTCAAACTTATTCATTAGATGCACTAAAACGACAGTCTTTAGTTTTGCACGTTCCTCGTGTCCGATGCAAACAATCATCGTGATGTCCAGACCAAGTCCAGACATAGAAACAGTAAAAGACTCATCAATAAGAAGGTAGCATCTACAAGGATAGAAGTCCAAATATAAGTTTTTTATTTCAGTTCCAAAGTAAGCATACCGATCTCACAAAAGGCTGTTGGAACACCCATCCAAGAATTGGTATCCTCTGCACGAAAACTGCCAGTGTTGGCCAGAAACCACTGTAGAAAATTCCCGTCAGCAACTTCGACTGGATAAAGTAAGCAGAAACTATAAACCAATTTAGATAGATATCCAACTGACCTGAAGAGTACGATGAACCCATATGCTTCCAAGATCATACCAATAATTGGCCATCCTATGACCACAAAGAAGAAGCCAACACCAAATGAAATAGTTCCCTGCATAACCAGCAAAGTACAAGTGGTGTAAAGAGAATATGAAATACATGCAGCTGATGCACAGTTCACATGTGCACACAGACACAAAGAGATAAGCCACCTTAAAGTTTTGGCGTTTCATGAAGAATTGCATGGTAGATTTTGGTCCAATAGTGAGACTGACTCCAGAGATGAAAAGGATCTGATCAAGTACCGCAGAGAAAGAAGCAGCGTCAAACTGATGTCATAACACAAGCAAAACAGAGTAAATAGCATATGAGGACAGGCAGAGCACGGCTCTTACATTTCCCATGGCAATTAATCCCTTGTCAAAGAAGAAGACAATTCCCAAGAATGAGAAAAATATGCCAAATCCAGTCAAGCCTAGCCCAATCTCTGTTTCATTCACAAAAATTAAAAGGTATAAGAATTCTGAAAGAACATATAGCATACCAGATGAACATAATCAAAACCTCTTCCTTTCTCTATTCTTTTTTCCCAGTCTAATTCATGCTGAAAGTCACACAGACAATGCCATCACTCACAAGAACAAAGAGTCAACATGAGGTACATAGACTAATCAACTGTACGAAATGAAATTGCAAAGCTTCAGCAACAACTTAAGACTCCTCAAACAGTTCAAGCTTGCCAAATTTTCGTCAATCCACACAAATGTATACGTCAAACATAAACTTCCCACCTAAGGTTCCTCAGGTCCAACATCCACCGTCATGACTACTGAAAGATTCAAAAATCAGCCACCCTAGCTAGTTGCTACAAGAATAATACTTCTACAAGCAGTATCTACTTCATAAATTCTCCACAAGGAAATAATTTCTCAAACTCATTAGTAACAATAACATGCTTATGCAACTAGCTAAACACCTATAACACGATATTAGAAAAGGAAAAAAATAATCTATACTCAACTTTCAATAAATTTCAAGCCAAAACAAGCACAATTAGCTCCCGAAAAAAATTAAAAAAATAAACAAATATACATTTATGCAAATAGCAAGTCGTAAGAAAGAAGGTATAATTTAACTCACTTTTGCGGTCATTCATTTCAAAGGAAACCATAGTTGAAGCTGTTGATTGATTCTTCACGTACTAATCACTTTCACTGCACAAGAACAAGAACATGAAAAGCAAAATCAGATCCAGTTAAGATCAAATTAAACACGATAAGCTTCAAAATAGGGATTCAATTACAAAAAATTAGAATCACAAAAAATCTGCATGTGCAACAACCGTAAATTTTCTATGTTACCTCGATAAATCCGTTGGCGAGCAAGCGAGAGATAAAAAACGAAAGAGATCTTCTAGAATGATCTACCTGAAGGAGAGCAAATCAAATCGAAATGAATATTCATTTCATCGATTAAACGAAGATAAAACAGTGAAAGAAAAAGAATGAATCGAAAGGAGCTGTGTTTGGAAGCTGAGAAAAACAAAGCCGAGCTAAGCTTTTCTTTCTTATTTTGTTTTTTCTCGGCTACCAAACAGAAACTAACATAGAGGAAAAGAAAGAGATGTGCCTGAGATTTGAGAGAGGTGAAGGGGAGGAGCAACGGGAAATGAAATGAGAGAGGGGGTTTGTTCTGTGAGCGCGTGTATCTGTCAGTTATTGCTACCATTTTATATACTCCAAAAGAAAATGACGTTTATTTGTTTATTTTTCTGAGGATAATATTCGGTTAGATTGCGTAAAATAAAAATAAAGTTTTGGTTGTTTGTTAGTGATGTTGTTTAGCCAATGAAATTTTGAGTTTCTTTTTTTTTTAAGTAAATTATGAATTAGTCCTTTAGTTTCAAGAAATGAATTAATTAGCTCTATTTGTTTTTAAATAATATTAATTACTCTATATATTTAGATTTTTTTATAACTGACTTTTTTTCTCTTTTTAATTTATTTTTATGTTTTATTCTAAAAATAAAAGGATTAGTGAGAAAAAATATATTTTAAATAAATTAGTATTAAGTTAAACGTGGACAATACTGTTTAAATAATTAATTTTAAAAATAAATTAAATTAATTAATTCATTTCTGGAGTTAGAAGAACTAATTTATAATTTATTCGTTTTTATTTTTTGGTCTGGAAAGCTACTGTCTTAATCATCTTAACTCGGGTTTTTAAGCTAGGTCTAGGACGAGCCGACTCGGTAATTCTCTGTAAATTTAATAATATTTAACTTCAGCTCTTGTAGTTTGAAATTTCTTGAAGATTGATCTTATAATTTTCTAGAAAGTTCCAATCTAGCCCTTGACCTTTAAATAATAACTAACAGAACGCCCTTGTGCCTTTTCCTATCATTTCCCGCACGTTTCAAAAGAAATTGGAAATTTTGGTGGCTAATTATTGAAAGGTCCAGAGTCTATGTTAGAATTTTTAGAAAAGTTGGAATTAATATTAAGAAATTTTAAAATCCAAGAGCTGACGTAATCCTTTTTATTCCAAAAACTAATTCATCAATCCATTAATATTGATTATAATTAATTTAATATCATTTTGGTTCAAAAATTTCTTCTTTTCTCATCATTCTTTTCTTTTCTTTTTTACTATTTCTTCTTTTTCCTATTTTTTAAAACAAAAAATCAAAATAAATTTTTAAAAAAGGAATAATTAATTCTTTCTCAAAGCTAGAGAAACTAATTTATTTTTTAACATTGACTTGCAAAAATTAAATAATCAATCAAATTGTAAAATGCTGTCCGTTTTAGTTTATTATATTTGTGGTCAGATGAGAAAAATATTTTGTTCAGGCAATTGAAACGACTCAAGTAATTCTGAAGCTGGCTATCTGGCATAAGAGATTAGAATTGCTCATATTTAAGAAAATTAAAAACGAAGTTGTAGAGGCTACAGAGCAAGATGATTGAATAGGATGAAGAAATAACATAGACTATTATAGCCAATATTATAAACTATATCAAGTTTTGGATTCCAAAGAATTCATGTAAAAAACTATAAATGTATTTTATGCAATTATTTTTTGGGTATCCTTTACATGCTATTGATCGATCGATCGCTACTGATCGCCGACGCCTTCGGGGGAGGGCATCTACAAAGGGAAAACAGACAAAAATTAGCAAGATGTGAAAATCAGACATCAACCAAGATTCATATGCAGCTGTTCTATTTGCTTAAAGAACAGTCACCAACACTTCTTCCAGTTAATTCCTGCCCCAATTATGAGTAATCCTAAGTAGTCTTTTATAGGATAAATGAAGAAAGAAGCATAGTTTGGTTAATTATTTTTATTAGAATAGTAATGGCTAAAAGGTTTCTCGCAATTAGCATTTTCTTGAAAATGAATTCGGGGAAAGAGGATGTGGACAAACCAAACCAAGAGCATCTGCTGCAGTTCTATGACTTTCTTCGCTGCAGACTCCAATGAACATATTCATCAAAAGTTCCCTCTGCTCCACCTTTAAGTTCCTCGCAAGTCCTCGAGCCACCATCTCCATTTCGGGCTGCAGAAAGACATCCAATCATGGATCGCATTAGGACATAAACAAGTTAGAATCACATAAGATCGTGGCTAAATGGAAGCAATTATACCAGGCAACCATATGCAAAAACTAAATAGCCTAAAAGATGCTTAATGAAGAGAAACCTTGTATTTTACCTCCAGATCCTAATAATGCTGCTAATGAGAACTGGTAATACAGCAATCTAAAAAAGGATCGTAGATTTGTATCCAAAAACAGTATTGAAATAGAAGACAATTTACTTATTACTTCAACAGTATGGTATGCAATCTTCATGAGAACCATGAAAATGTTATGGGTAACAAAACTGGCTAAGGTATCAAGGAGACGTACAAAAATAGCACCAAGGAAGTATAAGAGATACCAACATGGCGTGTGTGGCCATCTTAAACCGCCAATGGCACAAGGACCTCATTGGCCATACAGGTTAAGGATAAAAACAAAAGGCATGATGCTGGTTTTCTGTAGCACTAGTGTCAAACAAAACTTACAAACAAAAAAGAAGCAACACAGAAAAAACTAGGAAAAAAAGAAAAGCACTTACTGAGGACTCTTCAGGAGGAAATGTTCGGAGAACAAGGCATATCTTTGACAGCTCAAACACGGCTTCAGAATGTTTTCCTTGAACTTCCAAAGCCTGCAACCATTGATAACATCTAGAAATCAACTTAATGAATACTCCAAAATAAAAATAAAAAAGGGTTCTAATTTTCCCAAAAGGATTAGACATTTTGGGAAGCTATAAAAGACATGTTCAAGATGTAAAAAGAAGAGAGAGATTGGACTTCAACTCAAAAATAATTTGAACTTCTGTTTGTAAACTCAAGGTTCATGCCAACAATATATCACACATCCTGAATTACTTAAGTTAGAGCAGAAGAATTACCCATGCTTGCAAGAAACATGCACGCGTTCGTGCAGCAACAGCAGCAGACACCATTCTTGCAGCACGAATGCTCTCAAGCCCAATATTTTCAGCAAGCCCAGCAATAAATTGTCGAGGATCTTCACCATCAATCTCAACAGTAGTAGAGTAACTTGAGGCACTGCAAGCTTGCAAAGAAACTTACAACTATAAGAAAGGCAAACACAAATAAATCCATGAGGTGCCAAGTAGCAGAAATGTTTGGTGCAAGCCTAAGGACACAGACCTGCTGCAAACATTTAAAACAACGTCAATTGCTGCACGGTAGAAGGTGTCCCGAGTGTTTGTTGTGTTGAAGGACCCCTGAACCCCAGATGTCCTGCATATTCGACGCAACTGCTCACCCATACAGGAAAAGAAAAGTCCAGTACATATTGAGAATCAGCTAATGCAACAGAAATATTATAACTAGACATCAGCATTGGTAATTCAATCTCGTTTTAACAGAAAAATTCATCAGAATTATTCAAATTCAGAGATAGAAATTGCAGTTAAAACATATATTGCCATCACTTGCTTATAAATAATCTTTCATGCATATTAGTATTATACAAATCAAATAAATCACATCCAAAGGTAAAAAAATTAAAAAAACAAAACGAGTTCCCCTTGGCCCAATTATGGTCTTCCCAGGTAGTTTTGCATGATGCATCGCAGGTAGGGATTTGTTTTAGTTTATAGCTTCTCTTAAAGCCTCTACTTCAGTAATGAATTGAAGTACAACAATGAACCAGACAGTGTTGGGGGTGTTAAAAAACCACCTAAGAAAGACATTCCCCTAACCAAACTGGATATCCATTTTCATTTCAATTGTCCACATCCAACTTCAGGCTTTTAACTAACATACCACAAACTTGTCTGTAATAGTATCATGAAAGACTTGCTCAAATATGCCAATTTTTAGTTGATCGGAGCGATCTCTTCTTGGATCAAATAAATAAATGAGATTTTTTTCTTCCATATAGAGACATTTTATAAACTAACTTCTAATCCTGATATTTTGCAGAATGATATAGTCAAGACAACAATTAAAATTAAAAAGGTTATAAAAGCACTGACTTGAATTATATCATGCTCCATCACATCCTTTCCCCTCGTTCTATAATCCGTGATCGCTGGAAATCAAGTCAATGAGTCGCAATGTACACATAATATTACCAACATGACATCAATTGAAATCCACAAAATGTACATTGTTTTTCCATTACCTACAAAAAAAGTAACAATAAATAAATAATCGATAACATAATAAAATCAAATTAAGTAGTAATAAATAAATAAATAAATAATAACGAAATTAATAACCCAAACCTCGAATTAATCTGTTAGCCTCCCTCTGATACTCCTCCTCCTGACCCAAACCAACAACCCAACCCGAAACCGAACCGGAACTAGGCCACCATTTTGGCAACTTCTGTTGGCTCCCAACCCGATACCTCCTCCAATCACCCCTGTCAAAACCCAACCCATCAACCAGACCCGAAATCTCAACCGGGTTAGCGAGTCTCTTGGGTCTTTTACTAACTTCCCTTTGTTGTTCATTGACAGCAACAACAACTTCTTTCCCACCAAGACTCCGATCTCTACGAACTACAAAAGTAGGGTTTTTTCCACCACCAAATTTACGCTTAAACCCTAACCCTAATTTAACCAAAATCCTAATCGAAGAAATTAAAAGAAACCCAGAAAGCAGCACGGCACCAGCAAACTGCACAGTTGACTTTTGACACGAGAATACTACTCGGTTGTTCTCGTCGAGACTAACTAGGGTTTTCAAATCATCAACTGCGTCTTGACCTAAGGAGAGAAATTGGTAAAACCTTGAAGAGGGTAGTTTCGAAATTTGGGTAATATCAAGGACTAATTTGAGATTTTGGGAACCATTGTTAAGGGTGATATAATCATTATCTAATGAGGAGGGTTTCATGGGGTTGTTAGATAGGGTTTTGGATTTGCGAGAACGACGACGTTTCGTGGAGAAGGAGTTTTGAGGCGGGGCGTAAAGAGAGGAGGATGGTTTGGTGAAGAAATGTGGAGGAGAGGAGTAGGGAAGTGTGTTAATCGAGGTCATTCTGTTTAGTTTAATTTAATTACATGTGATTACGAGAGGTAATGATTATTAACAGTGGAGGGTGGTTTTGGTCCTTGCTTGGCGGTGGAGACAAAGGAGGCGTGCAGGGATGTTTGCTATGAGAAGAGGGAGAACGAGGGGAGGAGGATATATGTTTGTTTATATCTGGCTGTAGTCAATGCACTTGGAGTGTAGTTTTTAGAGAGAGAGAGAGAGAGTAAATGGGTCATAATGGTTCAGATTTTCTTGCAACCTTTTTAGCTTTCCATGGTATTCTGTGAAGTACTGTGAACTGAATCTCTCTTTCTTTTCAAGAATTATTTCTGCTAATGATTATGCAATAACATTCTTCCTTTGAAATGAATCTCTCTTGCTTGATTTCTAATGAATCATGATTCAAGAAGGTCAAAATTAGAATTAGAAACTGAGACTCACTTTAATAAGTTAAAGTCGAAGTGACAGCCATAGCGCCGTGATTATATTTCATTGTAGCTAAAAAGAAAGAAGATGAAAGTGTTTTTTTTTTTTTTTTTTTCAAAATTTGAGAACAAAGTGCCAAACGATACCCTATTATATGCAAGATCGTTGAAATATTCTGCCAAAAGAAATTTCTTTGGTAGATAATCGAAAATATTGTTTTATTTTACAATTTTATTCTAGTATTTATCATAAAAAATAATATAAAACTCTTTTTTATCTCTCATCTAGTAGCTTAATTGTTTCGTTTGATATGTTTCATATTCATGATGTCAAAAACCTTGCTAAACCTCTAATATCTTAAACATCAAAACTTTACTAATGAAATAAAGAACTTTTACTTAAAAAGATATAAGCTTAAAAAACTTAAAAAATATATATTAAAAAGTAATATTGAATCATTTCTAAAATCTCATCTAACAATTGAAATTTCTGAGTTGAAATGATTTTTATATTTGAATGGCCTTTTACACCCCATAAACCTGCTAAAAACCTGGAAATTTTGAGTGTTGAAAATTTCGATCATGAAAATGCTGGTGCTAATGTGCTATAAAGACCAATCATCATTGCATAGAATTGCTGATCGAGTGAGCTAGATCGAAATAATGAACGGATCATAATCTTCCTCATCACAACATCTGGTCGTAATTACCCTACCCGTTAATACGAGAAAGAATCCGATGGAACTCCGAAATACAGCAGCTAAATTTATTTGAGGAAATACATTTAAAAAAAAAATCACTCTATTTTTTGATATACTGTTAACAAAAGGATACATTTAAATAGCATGTTACGTATAAAGAAAAAGGAGCATTATTTTCGTAACACCATCTGGGCTTCTAAAAGAGAGTACAAAAAATGGTATTGGGAAAACAGGGAAAAGAATATCTCTTCTATTCTGAGGTAAATAACAAAAACAACCCCACATTGGTGTTCAAAAGGCAGGTAAGATATCGGGAATCAGGTACCTGGCTACCGATGTTGCTAATCTTTGTCAAGCCTCGAGCAGGGAAAACACAGATGGCTCGGGCATCTCCGCACGATTGAAAGGCACAACAACTAGAGGGGGAACGAAAGAAGCAGGAAATGATTCTCAAATGTGTAAAACAATTCTTCCAAGTTGTATTTATTGTGAGATCCTGACAAAAGACTTATCTTCTGTTCAATCCAACAAGTCCTGCCAAAAGAATTCTTTCCACAAAAATTCCTGAAAAACAAAAATCATTGCAGTGCACTTTTAATATCTAGGATCTAGCAGATAAGATTTAAGAAACATCAATATCTTCGTTATGGTCGTACCTCTATAATGTAATACAAATTTTATGAAGCTTTAGGTGGGGAGTAGAGGCTGTCTTTCATCATGTCCTACGCGATGAGTAGTCTGGAGAGAGAAAACATGTAGTTGGTTTGAGATGACTTAATAATCCCTCATATATGGTAACTAAAGATACATACCTCTTCATTTGCTGCGGCTGCCAAATCTAGGAACGAATCTTTTGACCTGAACAGTAATAATAAATAATATATTACGTTATTGCAATGGAGAAGATAAATCAAATCAGAAGTGTTTTTTCTCAGAACTTTTTTCCAGCCTTATCAGAGAATAAAAACAAATCCAATGTATTAGGCAACTAAATCATGTTCCTTTAAGGCATATCCAAGTTAGAGCTGATTGTTGTTATTTTTTCAAAATTAAAGTAAGAACACCATAACTTATTCCAGTGCCATTTCTTATAATATCAGCACTTGAAGTGTGTGTTCTGTGTGTGGGAGAGAGAGCACATACTTGAGTTTCTCAGGAACATCCCTTAGTTCTGTCATTCCATTCTGCTGTTCATCCTTCACTTTTGCAAGCGGTGAAAAAAACTGAAGGACAAATTAAGCCAAAGAAAAGAATGTGCTCAATAAAAAAATATAACTTTTAAATAATCCATAAAAAATTTCATTATCATCTTTTTGTAAATCACCTGGTGCATCGAGATGAACACAATAGAAATTCCTAACATAAAGTTTATGGTCAAAGTATGACCAAACAATGCAGCAGATGCAAAGCCTGTGAAGATTGTTGCGACTGTTGAAGAGTACTTCTTCAGAATTGTATCTAAAAATATCAAAATGATGTCACTAACTGTAGCAAATAATGTTTTCATGCCATAGCTCACAGAAGCACATATATGTAAGAAGAAACTCCGAATATGAACTTGAGGACATTGAATCCATTTCATGCAAAAGGAGAATATTAGGGGTGAAATGAACCTGCATATTTGAAGAAAAAAGAGGACAGAATTCCTTGTGCTGCGTTGTTAAATATCAGAAGCATGGTAGCTTTAGAATGCCCTTCCAGGATGTTAAAGCTACTGGGTCCTGAAACATTGGACATGCAAATGTCAGGGACATGACTATAAGTTTGCATAAACATCCCATGAAACAAAACTAACAAACTCATAGGCAACGGGCATTTGAGCGTCTCATGAAATTATCATTGATAGAAAATGTGTTGCATTACTCTTGAAGTGACAATTCAATCAAAGCAAGGTTCTTGGAGCAATGTCACAGCCGTTAAACAAGTTATAGAACGCCCTCATATTAGGTTTCATCAACATTCCAATACCTTATCAACATAAATACCTAAGAAATTATTTCAACAGTCTACTCTCCAGGTCCCCTGCACAAAATATATTACTATCAAGGATTCAAGTCAAGGTAACGGTTCAAGTTGCAGCTACACCACTGATGTGGCAGAAGAGGACATATTTGGATGTTAAGTAGCAATATTAAGGTTGTCACAGCTGTGCATTTTCTTAAGGTTTATCAAAGGATAGCTCATGAGAAGCAAAAACTAATTCCTCCAAAGCGAGCGGAATTAAATCTTCACTACAGTTATTATGTTCCAAATAGTCACAAATGAAATTCCATCATAATTTGCTCTTCAATGTCACAAGTAAAATTAGATCAATGGGTAGAAAGCCTTGTACAAAATAAATCAATGAAAAGCAAACTCATTAATGGCATGACCTATCAAGCAATAGATCCCTTCCATACCTTTGACAACGGCAGTTCCCAGTATTGCTAAAAAGTTGAATATAGCACCATACCCATATAAAAACAAGTTCTGGAAGCAAAAAGATGGAGTCAAAGTTAGGATAAGTTATTGATATTTAATTCTTTGAAAATGCAAATACAGTCTTAAATCAAGATACAGCTTCAACTCATGGCAGAAGCATATTAAGCCAAACATTAAAACGGAGTCCTACACTACACACTTGAAGTGCCTCAAGAGTCAAAAGTATGTGCTTGACACTTGCTAGGGGAGTCCTCCCTAGATTAAAGGTAGAAACAAATAACCCTTCACATTGGAATTTATGTAAAAGCTGTCAGAATAAACCATTTGATGGTAATAACTGAAAAAAGTAATTAATTAAACTGCAATATTTTTTTAGGCTCAAAAATAAAAAACCAATTTCCTCAACCATAACATATCACCTGAAGATATATGCTTGTGTCATATTGGCTCTTCAGAGCATATTCATTAAAGACAGAGGCCATAGATGGCACGGTCACCTGTAAAATTCCAAAAATCAGCCTCCAACATGGAGAAAAGAATTCTAAAAATAACAAAACTTTACATAGAGATAACTACTTTTAACACAAACTGCTTCCATAGCTATCTCTTCAGTCCATTGAACAAACAGTAATCACTATCATTAGCAAAGAATACTTGAGTTTACTTACAAAGATCAATGTGTAGACGTATGCACCCGTTGCAACTGGAAGGCCCATAGCGGTGGTACCTTCAGGTAAAGAGCGCAGCTGATTTACACTTATTCCAATGAGCAACAAAGCAAGAGCTTCCCACTGTTACAAATCCACGAGTCAGTCCTATATTTACCAAGTAACAAAATGACACTGAAAAGTGGTCATAAGTGGACACTAAATAGATGAAATAGAAAACTCTCCAATCAACCAAAAGTGGCTAAACACAGTCATCTTTAAATTAGAAAGTAGAATAACCTGAATAATGGAAAACCGACGTCTCATTATTATCTTCAGTAAGACAGCAATTACCAAAACCTGCAAGTTCGCAGCAAGAGATAAAATTTAACAGTAGTAGAAATTCATAATCTAAAACAAAAAATAACTTTTATTCCCTTTAGAAAAATAAAATGAGCATTTCTATGTATAGAATTCTCTGTTAAAGAGAGAAGAAGAGTCCCAGTTCAGCATATTTAGGCATAATTCATCCACAGCTGAAGTTCTTACTACACTTCACCTAAGCCCTAGGTCAAAAGAATGCAGATTCCATCACATATGATAATGTTCAATAATTTCATTAATTTTGGCTTCCAAGTAAACTATTCCTGTGCGATGAAAATCCTTTGTTTCAATTTACTAATTTATCAGTGTTCTATTTCAACCTTCAAACACTTTTTTTTTGGTGCATGCTAAATTGTTACAAGTCCACCAGAGCTGGAAGCATTAGTGTCTACAAGGGAAAAAATCATAGAGCTAAAAAGTAATATAAGTTAGCTTCAAATAATCAGTAACATGCATCATAGAATACCTTCAAATTGCTCAGCATCTTCACAGTTGCAGGATTGAAATATAACTGCAAAATAAAGAATAAATTACAAGCTAAGGGGTGTATGAGAACAAAAAATACCACTACATTCCAAGTCTGAATAAGTCATAAATAAAAAAATGAAATATTATTTTCACTCTAATTAGCAAAGCTTCTGAGCTAATCTTGTGTGTGCGTGTCTGTGTCTGTGTGAAATCCTATTCACAGCTCCCCGGCTTCATAGTTTCTCTGATGCCCCTCAAGGCCATCAAAACAGAAGCTGGATGCACTCCTGGGCAGATAAGAAGTTGATATATTTACTTCCCATGCATATATGGATTGATTTTTGTAATTGAAGGCAAAAGTTCTGGATCTCCTTTCTCATTTTTATACTTCACTTAAACTCATTCCCTAAAGCAAGCAACTACGACTATAAGAAACATAACCTTTCACAAAAGGAGCAAAAACTTATGCTGCATAAAATTCCTTGATTCCTTTTAGTAATAATTTTTAATAGAATCCATCATATTTGATAATTATGTACCATAGCATCCATCTTACAATTGGATTTGGTTGGTGGCCCATGAATCGGAACCCTATGAGGTCACATATGATGAATAAAACTTTGATGCCAATAACACAAAATGCATGGAGCAAATATACTAAAATTGGTGTCTGGTAAACCCAATCACCACCTAAACTCACATCAGGTTTTCTTAAGGCCCTCCCCAGTTGGGGAAGGCTGGGCTGTGTTGCCAATTTACCCCCTCAATCACTACCCTATAAGCAAATGCATCTCAGTAGTTTCCTATGCATGGCATTGACCCATCGACATAAATATGGTAGCAACATGAAATATAATAGAGTACTAAATGTGGACAGCATAGATAGGAAGAGCTTCCAAAAGAATTATACCTGCATGATGAACTTTAGATAGTTATTGATAGCATATAGAAAAGCTGGAACAGCAAGAAGAACATTGTTACGAGCTGCCTGCAAAAAAGATAATGCATTGCCAGATTTAAAGCCTGTCAAATATAAAGATTGAAAATATTTTGTTCAAATGTGCAATCCCTCGTATAATATCAATACCTGTACAAATGTGGAAATTGATACAAGGGGCTTCTCTCCAACTTTCTGATGCCTTGCCTGCAGAATTAACCAAAACCTTACAACAGCAGCCAGAAAATCTATAGACATAGGAGGCATAACAGGAATCTTTTGTTCAAGAGGATTTTTCTAGCTTTCATGAAAACACTACCTTTGAATGAAATGCTATGAACAAACAGGGAAAACAAATAAGGAAAAAAACTATAATAACTGTAGAGTACAGGCGATCTCAGTCAAGATCTCTCCTTTTTCCCTTTTTAACTCACACGCCCAAAGCTCCTATCAGAACTAGTCTGCTAGTTCTCTTAGGATTTGAAACTGTGATCTCTTGTTGCAAGAGACCACTACCACTGGGCTACAAGCTCTTTGGTAGTCAAGATCTCTCCTTATTTCCCATCTCAGCTCTACCTATGGAGATTAATTTACATACCAATACCCAGTTGAAGCTCCAGCATAAAGGTATCCTAGGAGACACGATTGGAAAATTTACATGTCAATACCCAGTTGAAGCTCCAGCATAAAGGTATCCTAGGAGAGAGAATTGGAAAAAATCCTAGTCTTTGGCAATTTCAGATATATGCAGTTGAACATCTCAGCACTTAAAACTGAACACTTGAAGTTGCAAGCATAAAACTATTACTACTGCACCAAGCAATGTTCATTTGTTTTATATGGCCCATGTTAGAATTACGAAGAAAAATATGGAATCAGGCATATATTTAAATGAATAGAAAAAGACATAAAATGTACCTGGAACAAAAGCATAATGATTGCAAACAGGACCTTCGCAACCTCTATTAAGAAGTTCACACTAAGAGGGCTAAAATTGAACTTCCCATCCACCTTGGACATATAAACCAAAATTGGCTGGCCAAAAAATTCAAAAAAAAAAAAAAAAATGTGTTAAGGAATCCAAGAAACAAGAAGACAGTTGTCACAGAACAAATTAGATATTATTATACTGCTGAAACAAAACAATACCCAACCGATATTTGAATGAACTATATCAGCAACTGAACCACTGATATTCACTTAGTTGATCAGCGGAGCACGATTCAAAAAGGTCAACATAGAAAATTAGCAAACAGATCAATAAGATGGCTTACCCACCCCAATTTCCTATAAACTGTATTTGGATGAACTTGTTTTAAACAAAAATTCATGAATGCAACTAATCACCTGTAGACCAACTAGGACACAATCGCCAACAACCAAAAGTACATTAAGGGCACGCTGCTTCGATGAAACCCTGTTTTTATGTCGATCATACGCCTTCGAATATGTTCTAGAATTTGGAGAAACCAATTTTGAATGGCACACACTGCATTCTAATGTGCCGTTCTTCATTGGCTCCCTCCTCAGCACTCACACTTCCACTCTTCACAAGATCAAATCTACACAGAGAAAAAAGAAAGAAAAAAGTTGATTATCGACAAGTAATTATCATTAATTATTACATTGATTGCTAATTAAGGGTTTAACTCTATTACAATTAAGGATATAAGCATAAAATAAAAGCTACAGAAATTAAACGTTTCATTAAAAAAATTAACCAACTTTATTAACATAAACAGAATCCACAGTTAATAGCTAATTTTTGTTCAAATTATGTGAAAATTTTAACTTTTAATCTAACTTTGTTCAAATTATGTGCAAGTTTTAACTCTTGATACCTAATTTTAGTGAAATTGTTAACATAAAACATGCATTATTAGCTAAAATTCTCTCTCGTCCAATAAATTATAAGAAAGTTAACTAACCTTATTAAAATAAACACAATCCAAATCAGATCCAAACACTACAGTAAGGATCGACAGATCCTGCAATTTCAAAATCCAAAACTAACACTTCATTAACTAAACAAAAACAAAATCATTACCGTGTGAAATCTCAGATCAGATCCACAGTTCCACCAGAGTCGAATTCAATTCAAATCCAATTCTCGCGCGGTGAGATACTCGAACTCCACAGACAAAATTGAGCAATCGAACTCTCTCTCTCTATAAAGAAGCTTAAAACGTTAGAGCATTATAAGAGCTAATAGTTTAATAAAAGAAACGAAAACTATTACGATAAACTCACCTAAATCACTCTCTTAACAATTCATTAGCCAAAATCAGCCTCAGCCGCCGGTGCAATCTCCGATCAGATCCACAGCTTCGCTGGAATCTGATTTAATTCTCTCGCCGTGAGAGATTTGAACTCTACCCAAAAAAAAAAAGCAGATAAATTGAAGAAACTTAATAAGTTTGGAGAATTGTAAGAGATGCGGAGAATATGCATGAACTTTTATTATTATTTTTGCTTCAGATTTACAGCAACAAAACACGGCGTTTGGGTTTTGGTTAACGGAAAACGACTTTAATGAAGGTGACAGACCAATCACGTGTCAGATTTGCGTTTGAAGAAGTGAAGTCAAAGCAAATGAAGGTAGCTTCGCTGTGGTGTGTTTCAGCCAATCAAATTTGATTGTCAGACTGATGTTGGGTGACGGTGTATTGAATATATACTAATTTTGTTTAACAGATATTAGATATTTTTTTCTTTTTACCACAGCAAAAAAGCATTCTTTTTAGTTAATTAAAATTATTATTTTTTAATTGATTTTAAAGTAGATTGAGATAAAAGAATACAATAATTTTTAATGATTTTATACACACACATATATAATGATTTTATAAGATGAGAAAGTTGATAAATAATATATGCATCTCAATTTTATTACGTTTTAATCTTATTGAAATTATTTTTCAAATAATTTTTTATTTAATAATTACATTTATTTAAAATAACTAAAAATATTTTTTAAATTCCAATTTCAATTCATGTACTGATGTATTGGATTGTCTCTTCAAGTTCAACACCAAAGATGAGCACGACATCGTTTCAGTAAAAATCATGTAACCCGTGTACTTTTTTAGCCACTTCAAACCCTATAATTGGATTCCTCTAACAATTCGGACTTCTCCCTTTTGGAATTTTTTTCCTCCCAGATTCTCTCAGTTTCTCGGGAAAATCAATCAAGTCTCATCGATCTCTATCGGTTTTACACTCCAAACAAAAGGTACATCACTGAGATTCGTGTTATATATTTATCTTGGCTGCTCGATTTTGGTTTAGTAATGCAAATTTAGTTCTTAAAGAAAATAGGTTTTTCCTCTTTTTCCCTTTGTGGTTCCTGGGAAAAGGTGGGAAAAGATGGGAATAACAGAAAAAGGATTTGACTTTCATGATGTTAGAGGCCTAAATTGAAATGGGTTCTTCTTATTTTGGAAATTTTTGGTGAAGGTCTTGTTTGTTGTAGATGATTTTGGTGTTTAGATTGAGAATCTTGAACAGTAGGGTTTTCTTGCCAATGTAATGGCACTTGCATTTATCTATAGCCTACAAAATGTTTGGCCTTTGTCAATATTGAAAGTTGATGATTTGAAGGCATCTGATGGAATAGTTAAGAAGCTTTCCGTTCCCGAAAACACGAAAAAATTCGTTTTTGCAGTTCGCGATCCTAAGTCTCAATCTGTGATTTATATACTTTGTGCTCAGAATTTATCTGAGAGGTCTGCTGTAGATGTTGACTGCCTTATCAAAGAGATTCGACCAGATGCTGTTGTGGCTCAGGTGGGTCATTCGGCTTTGGTTGAAATTCAATCTGAAGAGAGTGAATCGGGAAATATTGTTGATGAGCTAGTTCCCACTTCATCATTTGGAGTGATTAAAAGATGTTTTTTAGATAAGATTAATAAGGAAAAGTATGAAGACGTGGCTGGAAGCTTGGTTTTGAGAGAAATATTTGGAACGGGTTTTCATGGGCATATCTTGGCTGCCAAGAGGGTGGCCGAGGAGGTTGGTTCATCTTTTTTGGTGCTTGAAACATCATCTATCGATACAGTTATTGGGGACATTCCTTCTAGTGAAGTTGACACTGGGAGTGAAGTTGGCACAGGGAGCAAATTTCATGGTTTATTTAGTAGTTTAGTGCCACAGAAAGTGAATTTGGTTGCTTTGCAAAGTTCAAGGAGGTTTAGTCTTGACAATAATGTTCAGACACAGATGGTGAAGTTGTTATCTTCTTACATGGATGCATCAATGCATAAGCTGAGTCCTTCAAGTTCTGTTTCAGAGTCAGGATTAAACGAAATTCAGCCAGGAAATAGTTTCCAGGTGCCGCCATTTGCCCAATCTGTTTATCCATTACTTCTAGATCTACATAATATATTCATTGATCTCCCATCAATTGGGAGGGCTTTAGCCTTTGCACAGAAAATGCTATATGATGTAAACAGGGGGAAGCTGTCGATTCCCGAATTATATCTGAAGTGTACACCTTCCGAGTTGCTGTTGAGGGACTTAGAATTGCTCTTAATAATGCTGGTCGATTGCCCATCAAAGAATCGGGGATATCCAACAAGACTAAGGTTGAGTTCTCAGAGCTTCATGTTCAGGACAAGTCATATGCACTCATTGCACAGGCCCTTCAAAGCCAGACTAGGAAGTTTAAGACTATAGTAGCTGTAGTAGATGCTAGTGGCCTAGCAGGTATTAGGAAACATTGGAACACTCCCGTGCCTCCAGAAGTGAAGGATTTGGTTGGGCAGCTTGTTACTGATTGTGAAAGTAACCGAGAAGTTCCAAACCATGCTGAAAGGAGACAGCTACTTTCTAACAAACCTATGGTGGCAGTTGGAGCCGGGGCAACGGCAGTTTTGGGAGCTTCATCTCTTTCTAAAGTTGTTCCTGCATCGACATTCATGAAGGTTGTTACATTTAAATTGCCTACTTCCCTTAAGCTTCTGCTCACCCAAACCCAAAAGATAATGGCAATATCTATGGGCAAGACTCTTGGTCCAGCAAAACTGCTGGCCCCTGGACTGGCCAATTCTGGAGCCAATGCAACATCTTCCTTGAAGGCAGCTGCTTCTGCTGAGAAAATTCGGACAGTTGTCCACAGTGTTATAGCCTCTGCTGAGAAAACTAGTTTTTCAGCTATGAGAACAGCTTTCTATGAAATAATGAGAAAACGGCAGGTACAACCTATCGGTGTCCTACCTTGGGCAACATTCGGTAGCAGTATTGCAACTTGCTCAGCATTGCTCATGTATGGAGATGGGATTGAATGTGCTGTTGAATCTCTACCTGCAGCCCCTTCAATTGCCAGCTTGGGCCGTGGGATTCAAAGTTTGCACCAGGCATCTCAAGTAGTTGGGCAGACAGATGGCACCAGAATACAAAAATCTATAGAGTCCTTGATGTACAGGTTGAAGAAAGTAAAGATACAATAAAGTAAGACTTACATCTGTCCTCTCGATGTATACCAGCTGATACTGTTCAAAAGTTACTAGTACCTGAATTTAGAGAATTCTTCTGTATATAAGTAGAATGCAGGAGGGTGATTTATATTGTCATGGATGTTAATCCCTCTGTCTTCATCTGAAGTCAATTTTCTAATCTCATACAGCATCTTTGTCATACAGCCTGAGAAACATTTTACAATGGTTCCTTCTTCTCGCTTCCCTCCCACTTTATTTCTATGTTAAACTTTGAATGATCATTTCCACTCCCTTTGGTTAATTCAGATTGGTCTTACTTGAAATGGGTCACTATTAACTGTGTATGATAATAATTTTGAAGAATATTTGTTGGGTGTTGTGGATTCTGACATAGTAGAGAACTACTGCTCTCTTTGTTCTCAAGCAATGCCTGCTATCGTTATGAGATAGTATGCTGCTTGGTAGATGCTCTTCATTGGTTTCACAGTCCTTGATTCCATCTTCTCCCCATCACTAATTTGTTTGTGTAAATTCACACATAATTGAAAAGTCTGCAAATTTTTCGGAAAGCTATGGTAAAGCTAAGCGCATTTGTCAACTAGTTATTTTGTGAGGCTAGGAAATTCTGCAAGTCGCCTGTGTATTCTTCGAACTGTATTATGCAGACTGTTTACTTCATATTAAGTATCGGTTACATAGATAACTCAATGTTGAGTCATAAGATGCTAAAATTTGAACTCCGTTTATGATTATTTTCTGAGATGTGGAAGTCTGCATCCCCATCAGTTGTAGGGTCAAACTACTGTTTATTTGGAGAATTGGCAAATTAGTGTTAGGCATATGAATTGCGAGTCTCTGACAGAATGATACTTGAACCTTTTTTTTTTTTTTTTTTTTTGCGGGCCATCTGATACCTAGCAATTCAGGGATGGTTACAGCTTAAGCGAACACAATTAATTCAAGCCATGAAACTTTGAATCTACCAGAGCTCCAACAGCTGTTTACTGTTCTAGGCCTGGTACCCAACATCCATAGAAGCTTCAGAAATTTCCGACTGTCAGAGGCCCGAGAGCTAGGACTGACTGACGAGCCTTGGGTATTCCTTTCACAATGATGGTGATGACAATAGAAACAGATCAGGTACTAATCCACATGCTACACATACTTAATACAGGAACTCCCGATCTATTAACAAAGATAACCTCAACTTATAATTACTCTGTTTCAGAAATGGCTGCCAACTCTTGGTGAAGCCATCACCCTGGTAGGCCTGCATCCGCTCCCTTAGGAACTGTGAAACTGTGGAGCTGAGGCATTGTCAAGTTGTCTCCTTCACCTTCCACAACTTGGACAGCAATTTTCATGGACGACGATCTGCTGGGTTCCACTGAATGCACAGCAGTCGAACAATTGCTATTTCCTTTGCAATTTTAGCATCTTTTTCATCCTCCATATGGAAATTGTTCGTTAGTTATTCGAGCTGCATCTAAATGAAATAGAAATGGCCCGATTAGCCCATCAAATTCATTAGTGATTCGAGCTGTATCTAAAAGAAATTGTTCCAAGCCAGGGAACTACAAATGCGAGAGCCCAGATAGCTCTTACTATTCTAGACTTGGTACCAGACAACCATGGAAGTTTTAGGTAGATTTTTGACTCTGTACTACGACCGATTATGGATGGGATCTTAAGTAATCATGCTGCCAAACTGAACAGTTTTTGCTGCTTCTATTTCTTTTCAGGTAGGAAGTGGTAGTATGAAGTTAAAATCTGGCATGGCAGCCAGAGTTTGAAAGCTCTTTGGTGACTTATCATCAGAAAAGTTTGTCCTCTTGATAATTCAATATATGCATCTGAAATTGACAATGCATTAGTTTGAAGCATGGGAAAACCTAATTTTTCAGTTCTTTATTCCAGTGTACTTTGTTTTTTTCTGAGCAACGTTGCCAATATGTAAGAAGCAGTACGATTACTCTGACCAATAGTCTATTCTGCAGTTTGCCTGCATAGTGACATAATCTTAACTCCATAATCAGTCCAGGTGTATTTATAAAGGTTCTGCCGTTTGGGCAATACATTTTAAAAGCAGAAACTTGAAAGTAATTAAGATGTTATCACCACATTCAGAATTACATTCAGGCTAATCTACTCATGAAGGTGAATTGAGAGGGAAAAAAAACTACAAGTGCTAAACCACACCTTGTACATAATCCATGAAGCTAATTCACTGGTCACAACACTTCACTGTATATTACTGCCTAATTTGTTGTTGCTGAAAATGTAAATTTCTTATCACTCTAATTCTGTGATGGCTTCCAACTCTCGGTGAAAAAGTCTTGTTGGCATACCTGCATTCGTTGTCTTACGAACTGTGGAGCTAAAAGGATCAGGAGGCTTTGTTAAGTTGTCTCCTTCCCCTTCAAGCATTTAGACAACAGTTTTCATGGAAGGACGCTCTGCTGGGTTCCACTGAATGCACCACCGTCCCACTATTGCTAGTTTCTTTGCAATTTTAGCATTTTCTTCTCCATCAATATGAAACCGCAAGTCCTCTCCTTCTTCTAAGAGATTATAAATCCATTCTGGGAAGTATATCTGGTCACCATTTTCTGCTGTATCATCGACGCTCTTCCTTCCTCCGACCATTTCCAACATTAACATACCAAAGCTATATACATCTGATTTATAGGACACGTTCCCAAAGTTCCTTGAGAACACTTCCGGGGCAATGTAGCCAATAGTCCCCCTAGCAGTCGTCATGGAAATAGCACTTTTATCCTTGGAACACAACTTAGCCATACCAAAATCAGCGACTTTGGGATTAAGTCATTGTCAAGCAGGACATTATGTGGTTTGATATCAAAATGGAGGATTCTTTGATCACACCCCTGGTGAAGATATTCAATCCCTTTGGCTATGCCCAAAGCAACATGATTCAACCTTTCCCAGCCAAGGAAATGGTTCCTTGAATCTGCTGAAGAAATTAACTTCTGTAGTGAATCATTCGGCAAGTACTCGTAAACTAGAGCTCGTCTAAATCCATCAGCACAGAAACCGATCAAGCGAACCACATTGACGTGGTGAATTCCAGCCATTGTTCCCACTTCGTTGACGAATTCCTCCCCATTTCCTGTGGAATTGTTGAGGAGCTTGACAGCTACACCAAGTTCATTGGTTAGCTTTCCTTTAAACACAGTCCCATAAGCTCCTTGGCCCAGTTCATCCCGGAATTGATTTGTGATCCTCTTGAGATCAGCATAGGAGTATCTAGTGAGTTTCAGAGATCTGTAATCATCCAAAAACATTTCAACCTTGTCTTGATATTCTCTTTCTAATTTATCATTACTATATGCTTGGTAGAGACAAACGATCACTGTTGCAAAGAAAAAAGAATCCTATGATTACACCTGCATAAAAACATTCTAAGTCAGGGAACTCATCTTGTTTTTGGAAGTAATATATTGAACCAAGTGTAAAATTGAGATCAAGCAAACTACTAACCAGCAACCAATAGCTTTCTCCCCGCAACTGTAAAAGAAGTTATATCTATTAGTTTCTCATCCTCAGGAAATTGGTAAAATCATGAAAGCAACAAGGAAAAGAATTTCTACTGCTGTGTGATTTATACTGTAATACAAGAACGTAGACATGAATTCCGAATATTCATCGTTTTATTGTCACAGCAATGAATAAGAATCCAAGAAATCAATTTGAACAAAGCATGAAACATAAGAAAAAATAAAAAATAAAAAGAGGTGAAAGCGTTGAAATATACCATAAGAAATCAAAATTGCTACCTTTAGTTTGCTTGTGAATGTTGGTGTTGTAGCATTCAGTTTCCGAAGATCCACAATTTGGATTGGTCCAAGACAAAGGTAGTAAATAATTTTCTTGCTCTAACATATCCCATGGAATTGAAAAAACGTTGTACATCTTCGTACAAGATAATAAATAAGAATCACTAATGGCATCGCTTGATCCAAAGACATAAACTTCATGGTGATAAGTACTCAGACATGGGATTTTAAGTAGGTATGTAAATCTTTCCTCACTAAAAGAACAATTGAATAAGGTCTGATTAGACAGCTTATAATTACTCTTAATTTGGAAGTGAGATTCAGATAAACTGAAGTTTAAACGTTGCCTTAGATAGCAACCTTGAGGATCCGTTGCATAAATAACTTGATAGATATAGTCGATTCTTTCAATGTGGAGTTTCACTCCAGTTGGCAGCTCAAGCACTGTATCATTGCCCTCTGAGCAGGATAGATCAAACCCAGGATAGCCACAGTGGTCTGCTTGCCTGTCCTTGATTCGGAAAGGAAATCGGATGCAGGGCCATGCTCCCCACAAGATCCTATGCAACCCAAGCTTGCTCCATGGCCTGCAAGGAATAAAACGAACAAGAAATAGAACAAACATGTAACCATTTCTGATGAATAACTCACCATCTCCTCAGTGCTCCTCTTAAGATTTATCTTTATCCTATAGGTATATTCTGATATAGTCTTGGCCTTTTAGCATACTCCGTATTTCATTGGCAATACCGAACAATCTCTCTACTTCCAATAAGTTATTGTACTTCGTTTTCAATGGTTCTTTGTCACGGACAAGAAGAAAATTATTGTATTCCTATGACTTTGACATTTCCAAGGAAGGCCGGGTAGAAAATTTCCTCCTTCACCTTCCATCGCCTTATCACAAGCTTCCACTCCGAAATTCAAAAGCTCATCAAGGAAAAAAAAAACTTCCGTCTCTTAAAGTTTTGTCCAATGGTTTGGGTTTGGGGTACTCTTATGGGAAGAACTAACACTGCTTCACCCACTGAGCACAAATCAGAGGCAAAAGCTTTTCCAGGATTTGCTGTTGGACCGCTTTCGAGACCTGAAGAAAAGTTTGCGCGAAAACTGTACATGTGTGTGTCTCTTCAGCTTTCTTCATGTTTAGAGGAAACCTTCTCTTTGCTTGCTACATAGCCTTTCTTTTCCAGCTGTGTGCCTTCCAAACTTGCCATTCTAGTAACATCTCTCGCTCTTTGTGCACCTTCTTCATGTGGCAATATCCAGAACATTAGCTACCCTTTTCGACTAGACACCGATCCAAAAAGCTGCGGAGACAATAATTATACCCTAATCTGCGAGAAAAATACTTCTACAGGATTATATTTGTATTCGAGTAAATACTACGTGCGGGCGATTGACTATGTTAACTTCACGATCCGAGTGGTAGACGCCGGTGTACAAGGTAATTGCTCCTCGTTACCTCGTTATTCTTTGGACCCTCATAAATTCCGTTATGGAGATCCATACGCATGGTATAGCTACAAGTGGACGGTGCCACCAAGAGTAATTCAACGTTTTTTCTACAACAATATTGAGAGCAAATGGTCGCCTCCAACACTATTACGACCTATGATTTTCATGAGTCGTGAAAATCCAGATGAATTCCTCTCTTTATGTAGACACGACTCCGTGCAGCCTTAACTATGGATCGGTGAATCATTCCAACTCTTCTCTAGTATCGAGTAATTATAATTATGTGACTCTTGGGGGCATGAATGCCTCGGATTTGATGGAACCGTGCAGCATAGAGAAGATACTTCGCTTCCGAAGATTGATTACGGGAACATGTCTTTTAAAGAAATTCACGGAGAACTACCGGCGTAGGGGTTTGAGCTTTCATGGTTCAACGACCACTTGTAAATATTGCACAAGAGGTTACTACCTCGACAAGTGCGAACCGTCTTCAATGCATTGACCGCTGTAAGTAATAATTGATGATTAAATTGCATTAGTATTTTCTTCTATTTATATCTATATATATTCATTCCGTGGATAGAAACTTTGAAGAATTCATGGTTCCGGACTTGAATCTCCTAGGATGGAACCTTTAAGGTTACTTGGACTGAATCATTAATGTATTTTGCAATTTGAGGTTTTACAGAGTGGAACTTATGCTTCATCTTAATTTGACCATGGATATACATAAGATATGAATGAGCCCAAATCATATAAATTACTTATAGTTATCTATTTTCTTTCATTTTTCACTACCGTGTATTTGGTCCTTCTTCTCAATTAACGCCCTCGTTTTATACCATTTTTAACTCTTTTTTAACCTAAATTTTGGGACATGATTTCAAGGGTTTATACGGGTTTTGGATTCCTCTACTCAATCGGGTGATAAGTGCGAATTCTCTATCCGCATCTCACCATGTTTGTGTATTTCTTCAAACAACATATATATTTGTGAAACCCTTCTTCGGAAGGATTGCACAACTAGTTGTTTCTTGCATAGTAATTCTAATTTTGTTCACCATTTTCTGCAGCGTTGCTCTACTATATTGCCCTTTCGCGAGTAAGAACTTCTTTATTTCTTTAGTTTTGAAACATAGTTCAACACCGGAGACACCGTAATACCCATAAGCCCATGTAAGTAAATAAGAGAGGGTTTTTAAATGAGGGGTATTAGGGTAATTTAAAAGCAAAGAAAATAAAGAAATAAAGGAAAGATTGGCAGAAACCAGAAAAGAAACAAAAGAAAAACGGGAAAGGGGAGGAGAGAAAGAAAAAGAAGAAAGGAAAGAGAGGAGAAGGAAGGAGAGGAAGAAGAAGACTCGCCGGTGACCACCCACTCCGGCGACAGCTCCGGCGACGGCAGTGGTGGAGTGACTCGGGTAAGGAGAAGAAAAATGAGGGTAAAAAAGAGGTGAAATAAGGAAGAAGGAAAAAGATTTATTAAGTGAGTTTTGGATTTTTTTTTTGAATGTTTTAGTTAATTATAACCTTAATTAGGATGGGTTATAGGTAATTTAGTAAATTTTATTTTTGAATTAAGAATTTGAATTAGGGATTAGGTTTAATTAAAATTAGGGTTTATGTTAGTTTAGGAAATTTGGGGAAAGTGAGTGAATGGGTTAATTAGGGTCCAATTAAGCTTGAATTTCAATTTATTAGTGTTTAATTATTGTTATTATTGATGAATGCAAATTTATGATGATAGAGGTAAGAGAAGATTTGGTGGAAGAAGTCGCTTAAAGAAGAGGCAATTATAATTTGGGGGTGTTCCTTTAGATTAGAGGTAAGTATAACACCTATTATGAGTCTTTACTATCATATATGTCTATATTGATTGTGAGGTGAAAATCGATTGTTTGGATAAATGCTTAATTATTAAAATAATAATAATAATAATAATAATAATTGCATGTGAATTGAATTATTTTAGTATAGATGAATTGAATTGGTATGTTGCCGTATGAATTATGGTTATTAAAGGAATATTGATACATTGAATGGTATATGTGCATGTTGATATGATGATCACTTGCATTAAATGGAATTGTATGATTGCTATGTGTTGAATGATAATAATGAGATTGATGACTTGAAAGAAGTCTATGCGGGACTAACTAAGCTAACGGGGTTATAGTTAGCCTAGGTGCACCTAGTATTTGCCGGCTAGGGAATGGCCGCGAGTGCTTCCCTCGTAGTTTACCCCGCGGGGGCTAGAGTTTACGATTACCCTTGCGAGGGCCATAGTTACCCTTTTGAGGGCCAAAGGAATAGACGATTCTCGCATAGAGTGATTTCAAGAAATTGTTATGCTATTATTAATTGTTAAGAAAGAAAGAAAAAGAAAAATGTTATTGATTGTTTGCTTGGTTGCAAATCATGTATGATATGTGCATTGGCATAATTGTATGTATAGCGATTTATAATATGTGTTATGCTTACCGAGTTTTGAAAACTCACCCCCCAACCTCAAATATTTTATAGATAATACGTAAGCTAGATCATAGAAGGAGGGCGATAGATTTTCTGGATTTGAAGGTACTACCCGGATATTATTTTGCTTCCTCCGGGTATAGGACATGGTTGTTTTAAATTTGTATTCATTGTCCATTTTGGAATTGTAATTAGTCATTATGTATTTTATTTCATTTAGTTGCTCCACTGGTAGCATCACCAAATCCAGGGATAGCTAGTTAAGGGTCTCCATATTTTGTATCTAGATGGTTAAATGGTGATTTATAAATTTGGTTATGTTCAATATTGAATTATGTGTATTTTTGTCAATTTAGTAAATATTGAGATTTATGAGGAAGTGTGGATGTCCAATGGAGGGACTCGAGGATGATTGAGAATTGGTGAAGATGATTTAGAAGTGTACATCTATTGTGATTTTTATGCGGGATATATTATTTTTGGGATCGTCTAATTATAGGGGAAATGCTCGTCGAAATTTCGTAGGAAATAGAGAAAGGATTAAGGCTTACGTAGCCTATGGTGGGTCACCCCACCCCGGTTACGTGCCGATCGCGACTCGCCGGTTCGGGTCGTGACAAAGTTGGTATCGGAGCAATGGTTTAGGCTTGGTAGATATGTTTTAAGGTTGAACTAGTAAGTAAGTTATAGGATAATCCTTTGGTTTTACACCGCGGAGCTATAGGTAGTTATAGGTTTCCAAATTATCTTTGAGTTATTCATTGCATCTTAGTTTCGCGTTACGCTTTTTATTATATCGAGTTAAGTATACCGTGTATTTGTTATAAAAATGATATTGATTAGAACTCTTTTGTTACTAGATGGCGAGGACTAGAGGCGGTAGAGGTAGCGAGGGTGGAAGGACCCCTAATGTAGGTCGTGGTAGGGCCGCCGCAGCCCCACGTACAGCACTGGCCTAGCTATCCCACATGTTACATGGGGTAGCAAGCGTAGTAGACGAGATTTTATGACGGACGAGAGAGAGGTAGAGGAGGAAAGAGTGACTGGGTCCGCAACCACTATAGGTGCACGGGATGTTGCCCAAAACTTGAACTTATTAACGCAGATTGTTGCACGGCATGAGAGGCTACATGCACAAACGAGGATGGCACCATCCTCTTCACATGCTAATGAGGATGGAGTGCCATTATCCGAGTTCTTGAAACTTAAGCCGCCGGGGTTTGAAGGAAAACTCGATGAGGATCCTCATTTGTTTCTAGAGGAGATAGATGCAAGGTGTAAGGCATTGGGTTGTGATTCTCGGAAGGCGATGCGAGATAGTAGAGTTCGTTTGATCGGGACGACCAAACGCCGGTTTAAGATCGAGGGATTTTCCAATTGGATTTGGGAGGATTTTAGTAAGGCTTTCATGGATAGATTTCCGCGAGAGTGTTAGGCGACGGCGGGCATTTGAGTTTGAGAGATTGAGACAAGATGCTTCCATGACCGTCACCGAATATGATGCACAATTTATGGAGTTGAGTCGGTATGCTCCTTACCTAGTCGGCACGGAGGAGCTAAAGATGTCTCGATTTATAGGTGGTTTAGTGCCACGACTTCGTGCACTTTTGATTGCTGCAAGGGTGAACACCTATGCGAGAGGCCGTGGAGTGTGCCCGATTAATAGAGTTATCTAGGGTGGATCGCCCGGAAGAGCGGAGTCCTCGACCTAAAAGGAGTAGAGGTGAGGGGCGGTCCGGTGGCCATCGGGGTCGAGGCGAGTGGACTTGGTGGACTTAGTAGGGGTTTAGGCCATCGGGGCCAAATGGGCCAACGGGGCTTACGGAGGGGATACCACCGGAGGCTTGGAACGTCCGTGGGTAAGAGTCGGGGATCTATGAGCTACGGCACGACGGGGCTTAACTCGGGCGAGCCGGAATACTCGCATTCCTCCTCGGTCCGGGCAAAATGCTCGCACTCCTTCTCATTGTCCAACTTGTAACAAGATGCATTGGGGCCAATGTAGGGTTGGACGAGTCCGGATGTTATCGTTGTGGGCAAGAGGGCCATTTTGCTAGAGAATGTCCGTCCTTTTTATCACAGGGACGTGCACCTACTTTATCCGGTCGGAGTTATGTTGTCGATCGGACCGATGGGGTCGGTGGACGAGGTTTAGCGAGTAGAGGTTACGGTGGTGGAGGACCGATGCAATTTGGTAGAGGTCGGTCTCGGACGTGTAGAGGTCGATTGCGGATCGGTAGAGGTCGGGGTGTAGGGACAAGAGATCGGGGTTTTGCGGGGCGTGGATAAGCTAGGGTGTATGCCTTAACTAGACAAGATGCGTAGGCTTCTAATGCGGTGGTGTCGGGTATACTTCCTATTGATTCTTTTGATGCACGGGTATTATTTGACACCGGGGCTACTCACTCATTTATATCCCCATTCTTAGCCAAGAGGTTGGGTAAACGATCGGAGAGATTAGATGAGTCCTTAGTAGTGTCTACTCCAGCAGGAGAGGGTGTAGAGGTAAATTTGGTGTATCGGTCTTGCAAGGTTAAGGTAGGAGATAGAGATCTTCCAGTGGATCTTTTATTGTTTAAGTTGGTGGATTTTGATGTAATATTGGGAATGGACTGGTTGTCTCAATATCATGCATCTCTTGACCGTAATAGGAAGATAGTGAACTTTAACATGCCGGATGAGTCGGACTTCCGGTTTCGGGGAGACGAAGTTTAGCTCCATATAACCTTGTGTCAATACTTAGTGCTAGGCGTATGTTGCACAAGGGATGTTGTGGTTACTTAGCTTTTGTGAGAGATGTAAGGTCTTTGGAGCCAAAGATAGAAGATGTGCTAGTTGTGAATGAATTTTCGGATGTGTTTCCGGAGGAATTGCCGGGGTTACCTTTGGAGAGGGAGATAGAGTTCGCATAGATGTTGTGCACGGAACCGAGCCAATATCAATGCCACCTTATAGGATGGCACCAGCCGAGCTTAAGGAGCTCAAGGAGCAATTACAAGATTTGCTTGACAAAGGGTTCATTAGGCCTAGCGTGTCACGCTGGGGTGCACTAGTCTTGTTTGTAAGGAAGAAGGATGGGTCTTTACGCCTATGTATTGACTATAGGCGGTTGAATAAGGTCACAATCCGCAACAAGTATCCGTTGCCTAGAATTGATGATCCGTTTGACCAGTTGCAAGGGTCTCAATTCTTTTCCAAAATAGACTTGAGATCGGGATATCATCAATTGCGTATTAGGAAGGAGGATATCCCAAAAATAGCATTCGAAGTAGATATGGGCACTATGAATTCCTTGTGATGTCTTTTGGACTCACTAACGCTCCTGCGAGCATTTATGGATCTCATGAATCGAGTATTCAAGTCATTCCTTGACAGACTTTGTGATAGTGTTCATAGATGATATTTTGGTTTATTCCAAGAGTAAGAAAGAGCATGAGCAACACTCGCGAATGGTACTTCGGACCTCGAGGGAGCATCGGTTGTATGCTAAATTCTCAAAATGTGAATTTTGGCTAGATAGTGTTGGTTTTCTAGGTCATGTAGTGTCGAAGGATGGGATAGAAGTTGACCCGAAGAAAGTTGAGGTTGTTACTCATCGGCCAAGGCCAACCTCTCGCTACCGAGATTCATAGTTTTCTCGGTTTAGCTGGATATTATAGGCGTTTTGTGGAGAACTTCTCACGGATAGTCGCTCCGTTGACAAAGTTGACTCAAAAGAAAGCGAAGTTTGAGTGGACGGATGCATGTGAGCAGAGCTTTCAAGAGCTCAAGACTCGTTTAACTACGGCTCCAAGTGTTAGCACTACCATCGGGTTCCGGTGGGTATGTGGTTTATTGTGATGCATCGAGAATTGGATTAGGGTGTGTGCTAATGCAACATGGGAGAGTTATTGCCTATGCTTCTCGTCAATTAAAAAAGCATGAGCAAAATTACCCTACTCATGATTTGGAGATGGCAAGCAATTGTCTTCGCTTTGAAGATATGGCGACATTATTTATATGGAGAGACTTGTGAGATTTACACGGATCACAAGAGTTTAAAGTATATTTTCGAGCGAGAGGGACTTGAATTTGAGGCAAAGACGGTGGATGGAGTTGCTAAAAGACTATGATTATTCTATATTGTATCATCCAGGAAAAGCAAATGTGGTAGCGGATGCATTGAGTAGAAAGTCAATTGGGAGTTTAGCCTATATAGCGAGTTGAGAGGAGGCCATTGATCCAAGAATTATATAAGTTACATGATCGAGGGATTCAATTGGAGATTAATGATAGTGGAATGTTGTTAGCTTACATGAATATACGACCGGTGCTCCTAGATCGGATCAAAGCAAATCGAAGCTAAGGATGAGTAATTAGAAAAGATTAGAGATGGAGTGGTTAAGGGTGACGGGAAGGAGTTTAGGGTGGATAGTGATGGTGTACTCCGACTTGGTGTTAGGCTATGTGTTCCCGATGTGGAGGATTTGAGGAGAGAGATTATGGAAGAAGCACACCGATCTACATACACGGTACATCCCGGTTCAACTAAGATGTATCAAGATTTGAAAGGAGTGTACTAGTGGAGTGGAATGAAGAGAGACATTGCAGATTTTGTGTCTAAATGTCTAGTGTGCCAACAAGTGAAGTTTGAGCACCAAAAGCCTTCGGGATTACTTCGGAGTTGTCTTTACCGTAATGGAAGTAGGAAAGGGTAACAATGGATTTTGTGGTAGGGTTGCCTCATACTGCTAAGGGTTATGACTCAATATGGGTGATTGTGGATAGGTTGACGAAGTCGACTCACTTTATTCCAGTGAAGACTACTTACACAAGTAGCTCGGCATGCTCGCTATATATTGATAAGATAGTGAGCCTTCATGGAGTACTCGTATCTATAGTGTCGGATAGGGGCACACAATTTACATCTCGGCTTTGGAGGAAACTCCAAGAGGCATTGGGTACTCGACTTGACTTTAGTATCGCTTTTCATCCGCGGACGGATGGTCGGTCGGAACGTACAATCCGGACACTAGAAGACATGTTCGAGAGCATGTGTTATGGATTTCGGGGGTAATTGGAAGCATCATTTGCCTCTGATTGAGTTTGCCTATAATAATAGTTATCGGTCTAGCATTGAAATGGCTCCATATGAGGCTTTATACGGTAGAAGATGTAGGTCTCCGTCCGTTGGGAAGAAGTAGGGGATAGAAAGTCGTTGGGTCCAGAAATGGTACGGTTGACTACAGAGAAGGTAGCATTAATCGGGGAGCGTCTTAGGACGACTCACAGTAGGCAAAAGAGTTATGCGGATTCAAAGAGAAAACATCCGGAATTCGATGTTGGTGATCATGTATTTCTTAAGGTGTCACCAATGAGGGGGATCATGCGGTTTGGGAAGAAAGGGAAGTTGTCTCCTAGATACATTGGACCATTTGAAATATTGGAGAGAGTGGGAGCAAGTGGCTTATAGATTGGCTCTTCCACCGGACTTTTCGAGAGTCCACCCGACATTTCATGTATCTATGTTGAGAAAGTATGTGGCGGATCCTTCACATGTAATCGAACCGCAAACTATTGAGCTAAGTGAGGATTTGAGTTATGTGGAGCAACCAATTGCAATCGTGGATCATCGAGTTAGAAAACTTAGGTCTAAAGAGATCATTTTAGTTAAGGTTCAATGGAGAAATCATTCTCATTAAGGAGGGCACGTGGGAATCGAAGTCGAAATACGAGACAAGTATCCACATCTATTTCGCATTCAAGGTATGTAGTCATTTTTTTTAAATTCGAGGACGAATTTTTTTATAAGAGGGAGAGAATGTAATACCCATAAGCCCATGTAAGTAAATAAGAGAGGGTTTTTAAATGAGGGGTATTAGGGTAATTTAAAAGCAAAGAAAATAAAGAAATAAAGGAAAGATTGGCAGAAACCGGAAAAGAAACAAAAGAAAAACGGGAAAGGGGAGGAGAGAAAGAAAAAGAAGAAAGGAAAGAGAGGAGAAGGAAGGAGAGGAAGAAGAAGACTCGCCGGTGACCACCCACTCCGACGACGGCTCCGACGACGGCAGTGGTGGAGTGACTCGGGTAAGGAGAAGAAAAATGAGGGTAAAAAAGAGGTGAAATAAGGAAGAAGGAAAAAGATTTATTAAGTGAGTTTTGGATTTTTTTTTTGAATGTTTTAGTTAATTATAACCTTAATTAGGATGGGTTATAGGTAATTTAGTAAATTTTATTTTTGAATTAAGAATTTGAATTAGGGATTAGGTTTAATTAAAATTAGGGTTTATGTTAGTTTAGGAAATTTGGGGAAAGTGAGTGAATGGGTTAATTAGGGTCCAATTAAGCTTGAATTTCAATTTATTAGTGTTTAATTATTGTTATTATTGATGAATGCAAATTTATGATGATAGAGGTAAGAGAAGATTTGGTGGAAGAAGCTCGCTTAAAGAAGAGGCAATTATAATTTGGGGGTGTTCCTTTAGATTAGAGGTAAGTATAACACCTATTATGAGTCTTTACTATCATATATGTCTATATTGATTGTGAGGTGAAAATCGATTGTTTGGATAAATGCTTAATTATAATAATAATAATAATAATAATAATAATAATTGCATGTGAATTGAATTATTTTAGTATAGATGAATTGAATTGGTATGTTGCCGTATGAATTATGGTTATTAAAGGAATATTGATACATTGAATGGTATATGTGCATGTTGATATGATGATCACTTGCATTAAATGGAATTGTATGATTGCTATGTGTTGAATGATAATAATGAGATTGATGACTTGAAAGAAGTCTATGCAGGACTAACTAAGCTAACGGGGTTATAGTTAGCCTAGGTGCACCTAGTATTTGCCTGGCTAGGGAATGGCCGCGAGTGCTTCCCTCGAGTTTACCCCTGCGGGGGCTAGAGTTTACAGTTACCCTTGCGAGGGCCATAGTTACCCTTTTGAGGGCCAAAGGAATAGACAGCTTCTGCATAGAGTGATTTCAAGAAATTGTTATGCTATTATTAATTGTTAAGAAAGAAAGAAAAAGAAAAATGTTATTGATTGTTTGCTTGGTTGCAAATCATGTATGATATGTGCATTGGCATAATTGTATGTATAGCGATTTATAATATGTGTTATGCTTACCGAGTTTTGAAAACTCACCCCCCAACCTCAAATATTTTGTAGATAATACGAAGCTAGATCATAGAAGGAGGGCGATAGATTTTCCGGATTTGAAGGTACTACCCGGATATTATTTTGCTTCCTCCGGGTATAGGACATGGTTGTTTTAAATTTGTATTCATTGTCCATTTTGGAATTGTAATTAGTCATTATGTATTTTATTTCATTTAGTTGCTCCGCTGGTAGCATCACCAAATCCAGGGATAGCTAGTTAAGGGTCTCCATATTTTGTATCTAGATGGTTAAATGGTGATTTATAAATTTGGTTATGTTCAATATTGAATTATGTGTATTTTTGTCAATTTAGTAAATATTGAGATTTATGAGGAAGTGTGGATGTCCAATGGAGGGACTTGAGGATGATTGAGAATTGGTGAAGATGATTTAGAAGTGTACATCTATTGTGATTTTTATGCAGGATATATTATTTTTGGGATCGTCTAATTATAGGGGAAATGTCGTCGAAATTTCCGTAGGAAATAGAGAAAGGATTAAGGCTTACGTAGCCTATGGTGGGTCACCCCACCCCGGGCTACGTGCCGGTCGCGGCTCGCGTTCGGGTCGTGACGGACACAATCAAAGACGACACAACTTGATTGTTTTCCGGAAATTTTGCTATACAGACACTACTTCATGGGCCAAAAGTTGTTTGTGGGACTCCATGTGTGATTGTATTTTTGATCTACAAATGGCGAAGAAGACATTTATCGGTATACGATACGATTGAAGAATTCTTACAGAGTCACAACATCCTAATGCCAATAAGGTATTCTTACTCGGATATCGGGAAGATAACTAGAGGTTTCGAGGACAATTGGGTGAAGGAGGCTTTGGTTGTGTATACAAAGGAAATCTTCGCAGTGGCCGTTTTGCGACAGATAAAAATGTTGGGCAAATCGAAAGCTAATGGACAAGATTTCATAAACGAAGTTGCTACGATTGGAAGGATTCACCACACTAATGTGGTGCAACTAATTGGTTTTTGTGCTCGAAGGATCAAAGCGTTCTCTTGTATATGATTTCATGCCAAATGGATCTCTTGATAGTCACTTATTTCTCGAGAAGGATCTGTCTCTTTAAGCCGGGAAAAAATGCATGACATTTCCCTTGGAGTGGCTCGTGGCATCGAATATCTTCATCGAGGTTGCGAGATGCAAATCCTACATTTTGATATCAAGCCTCACAACATTCTTCTAGACGAAAATTTCAATCCAAAAATTTCGACTTCGGGCTCGCTAGGTTGTACCCAATGGATGGCAGCATCACATCTCTTACGACAGCAAGGGGCACAATAGGATACATGGCTCGTGAACCTGTTCTACAAAAACATTGGACGTGTCTCGTATAAAGCCGATGTTTATAGCTTTGGAATGTTACTCGTTGGAAATGGCGAGCAAAAGGAAGAATCTCAATGCATTAGCAGAAAAGTCAAGTCAAATCTATTGGCCATATTGGGTTTATGACCCAAGTATGTAATGGAGAGGTCATAGAAACCGGAGAAAATGCCACAGAGAGTGAAAGAAAGATGGTTAAGAAGATGATTATAGGAGGGTTGTGGTGTATACAAATGAAACCTATCGATCGTCCCGCAATGAAAAAAGTCGTGGAGATGCTTGAAGGAGATTTGGAAAGCCCGCAATTGCCTCCTATGCCTACTCTAAATCTAGCCGAGACGCTAGTACGGATTGGAGTAGATTCACCATTCACGTCCGATGATTCTACCGTATCTACGAGCTTGGTTGAAATGCATACCAAATGATATCATACAAGGAATGCTCGCTCATATGCGAGGGAAAATGATAGAAGAAGAGTGCTTTCTGTTTTAGTTATTTGTTGAAAAAACATTACGATAATTGGTAATAATTCCTCTTTATCTTATTTGTTTGTGTTTAACTAATTTAGACTTGAAGCTATGGCTTGTTTGTTCCGACTTAGGCCATGTAATCACCTACCGATATGTTCTCTCGTTGTGTTCGGATGCGGTTGCATATAACACGGAATATGTTTTGAATTCCATAGCTACCGAGAGCTAGCAAGCTTTAGGCTACATTACACATTTCTTTCGTTGTCGTTAGTCAATTCCGAGGCATGAGATCACAATCAAAATGCCATTCAATCCTACCTTAATGCTTACATGAATCACTTAATTGCATTATTATTATTAACGTCAAAGAATCTCATGTTGGCTTACAATTCCCGGTGGGATTCAGGAGTTGATGTTGAGGAATCGTAGATACGGGCATGTGTTTAAGAAGAAAGACATGAGACTATCTTCGACTCGAAAGCTACTCCGAAATCCGCCATCTCCGACCAAGCTTGTAAACTCCATGGTGAATGGACCACATATTTGCATGCATTTTGATACGAGGATCTCTCCACGATATCCGGTTCAATTCAAGACTCGGAATTGATGTTGACAACGACATATTTCCGTGCATCTTCTACCATTTTTAGTCGGTCTCGTCGGATTTAGTAGAAAAGCCCCGAAAATCCTCTCGTATATCTCATATTATATGTCGATAAAAAATTTAGGGCACATGCGGACATATATAGGGAAAAGGCCGATTAGTTTGGACACTCGTAAAGGCTTTCGAGGCCCAAAGAAAACGCCCAAGATCTAGAGCGAAGCATTAGTGACCCCACATATCAAATTTAGAAAAATTAAGGTCTGCTACATAAGGTACTAGTTTGATTATTTTATAAGAGTTGAGGTACTCAAATAAAACAAAGACAAGATAAGGTATTCAAATAAAAATTTAAGGTTCAATGGTAAAAATTGCCGCTATCTAAATACAATTATGCAACAAAGATATAATTTAAATTTGATTGCACCACCAACAATCCAACGTTAGATTCATAATTGAATAGGTCATCATTTTTTTAATCTATTCTTGTTAAATGTTATTCATTTTTGAAAAAAGATGATTTCATTATGGAAACCGAAAGAAAGAGAAAAAAAAAAAAAAAAAAAAAAAAAACACATGATTGTGTTCATTGTTACCTTAAAATAGTGGAAATATCTCTACTTGTTTTAAGAATATCTATCACTCTCCAATTTAATTAAACCATATATTTTGGTTAACAATCACATATTAAAGTTAATAAGATTTTCAATAAATAAGATTTTAATGCATATCAACTTTAATACATGATTGTCAATTGACACGAGATAGTTTAATTTAAGTAAACGTAGTAAGAAATGATAAATATTTCGAAATATTAAAAGATATTTTCATGTAAAAAAAAATAGAGAGAGAGAGAGAGGATAGAAAGATCATCGTGCCATCTATTTTTTAAAATAGAGATTATTAGATATGTTGGATGTTATACTCATTCACTCAATTTAAAAGGCATGCTCATGAATCGTTATCATAACATCTCTTTTACTATGTCACTTTTGAATTTCCAATGAAAGTTTCTAGTACCTCAAGTTATTTAAGTGAATGAGGTTCCTCTTAGTTCTCCATCTCATTTAAGTTTAAATGATGAGAAAAAGAAACAATTTGAGATGCTTGCAAACATCACCCGTGACCTTGAATTGGATTCGAATTAGAGCCAAAGGAAGAGTCCGTGTTGAATTTAGAGCTAGAGCCGAGTCTTCTTTTCTTGGTGGGGATGTGTTTGATGAGCTTTATGAGGGTGAATATGAAGATATTGATAATGTTCGATGAGGATGGTGAAAAATAATATCTAATTTTCCATGATAGAAATCATTTAGTGAAATTTATATGGAGCTTATTAAAAAATTTGAGATCATTTCGGAGTCATTTTTTTTATTTTTGATATTTTTATGTTCAAAAAATAAATAAATATAGTTTTTTACTTTGAAAAATTCTGAAATTTGTTTACAAAATAGATTGAATTTTTTCAAAGTTTGCACAAAATTTCAAGTCAAAATACCAAGAATTGATATTTTTTTAAAAAGGAAATATGATATTTGAAAATCACTAGATGTACTAAATTTCAAAAAATTTAAGGCTAAAAGGATCCAACCATTTTGAAATTGAATTCTTGAATTTTTTTCTATTGGTTTTGAAAATTTCTGAATTTTTTTATTTTTTTCAGATTTAACCCTTTTCTATTTTTTCTTCCATTTATCTCAAAAAAATAACAATTACATAAATAGCTTCATGATAGGAATCATTTAGTGAGATTTATGTGGGGATTCTAAAAAATATGAGATCATTTCGGAATTATTTCTATATTTTTTATGTTGAAAAAATAAACAAATATAGTTTCGACTTAAAAAAAAAATTGAAATTTTTCTACAAAATGGATTGAATTTTTTTCAACATTTGTACAAAATTTCAGGTCAAAATATGAAAAATTAATTTTTTAAAAAAGAAAATATGATATTTGAAAATTATTGAATAAATTAAATTTCAAAAAAATAAAAAATTCAGAGATTCTCAAAACTGATATAGAAGTTTAAGGATTCAATTTTAAATGACTTAAAGTTAAGGATTGGTTAGACCATTTGAGCTAAAATTTAATGGCTAGGTCTCTGACGAAATAATTAATTAATATACAACATTAAAATAAAGTTTCCTTATGAATAGCGTGGTAGCTGAACACATGTCATTATTTCATTGGTTTGCATGTAATGTTTGTGAAAATTATTAAAAAAAGACAACTTATTTAATATATGAAATATCATAATTAATACTTAATATTTTTTTTCTAAAAAACAATTATCAGAGATGGAATACAGACGTCGAATGTCTCATTCTTCTAGCAACTCATGGTATTCGAAATTTACAGTTGTATGATTCAAGATTCTCATGGTCAGACAAATTCTAAGATGTAGTAATATGTTATACTTCTTTTGTCTTGATTTATGTTTCTTTACATGAAATTGATTTTAGGGGTTCTAATAAATTATTGTTTATGCATTTGTTGGTGGGTTTACTTTGAGGTGAGAAGTCTATCTTTGATTCAAATTTCTATTATTATTACTTATTTTTTTCGTTATGGAAGAATACTAAAGCTATCGATTTGTTTTGTTCATCCTAATCCTCAAAAGAATTTGTGGATTGCAGATTTTTATTGAAAAATG
The DNA here is from genome assembly GCA_963924115.1 of Dovyalis caffra. Lineage (NCBI taxonomy): Eukaryota > Viridiplantae > Streptophyta > Magnoliopsida > Malpighiales > Salicaceae > Dovyalis > Dovyalis caffra. The sequence continues at coordinate 96,320 of CAWUPB010000950.1, read as the reverse complement.
AGAGAGATTTGAACAAATCGAGTTTTCCTGGCTATTTACAGGTTTGGAGGTTGAAGATGGAAAGTTTTCATTTTAGTCACGTGGTCATAACATATTTCAATTTGGTCCCACATATAGGTAATGGTTTTTTCAATTACATCCTTATTTTTCATTGCTTTAGCACCACATGCCACGTTTAGATTTAGTAATATTCCTGTTTCAATCCCTAAAATTCATAATTTTATCAATATAAACTCTACAGTTTCCAAAAAGCTTGAACGCAATGCCCAATCAATTGGCCATTCAGTTGCTCACATTAAACTAATGGCAAGCTCACATTGAGATTTTCTTTTTCGAGTTATTATCTTTTAGTAAATAAACAAAAGGATGAGAAACCAAAAAATAAAAAAAGGCATTCCATTAGGTATACTGAAACAGCTAGGAGAAATATTAATTAAAACTTTTTAAAAAACTATAGACTTAACTTTGAAAAAATTTAATCTATAAAGGTGGAAAAGGAATGTTATTGAATTTATAATGGCTTACAATACAATTTACTCATCAAAGAGCTTATAGTTTAATGATAGTAATCTCTTACAACAAGAAGTTATAGGGGTTCAAATCTTAACATACCGGTTCTGTTAAGAACTTTATGTGTGTGAGTTAAAAAAAAAAAAAAAAGACAATACACTTCACTCCAAAAAAAATTACTATAGATTTTTTTTATTCATAGGATATCTCGGGTTTAAAAACTTAGAATAATCTTTGATATTATGTCGAACGTCCAAAATAAACAGAGCTACCTAATAAGTTTTTGCATATATATAAGAATTCGAATATGAAACTATTTGTTTAACCAACTAGAGTTTCTTTTATTCAAATCAATCTCATGGATGAATATTACTTTATGTTATTTAAGGAATCAAACAAACAAATCAACGTTTCACACTAGGATAATGCTAGGGTATTTCGGTAAGTTTCATTTATTAAATGATGTGATATTTATAATAAAAGAATTTCAAATGATGGAATGTAGATCTATCACATTTATTTCAAATCATAAATATAGATATTTTCATATTTAATAGGATGATTATAATTATGATTTTGTCACATTTATTTCAAGTCGTAGACTTACATAGACTTATTACTCCGGGCCAGGGGACACCAAGTTTGGCTTCTTTTTTTTCTAATAATTTTTTTATATTATTTTGTGCAAGAATATTACTTTATATTATTTAAGAAATCAAACAAACAAATAAATATTTCACACTAAGATAAGGTTAGGGTACTTAAGGAAGTTTCATTTATTAGATGATGTGACATTTATAAGAAAGGAATTTCAAATAATGAAACATAGGCCTATCACATTTATTTCAAATCATAGACATAGATATTCTCATATTCAATGGGATAATTATAATTATAATTTTTTCACATTTATTTCAAGTCATAGGCTTGCATTGACCTATTACTCTAGGTTAGGGAGATCTAGTTTGGCTTTCCTTTTTTCTAATAATAATTATTATTATTTTGTGCTAGAATATTACTTTATATTATTTAAAGAATCAAAGAAACAAATAAATGTTTCACATTACGATAATGCTAGGGTACTTCGGGAAGTTTCATTTATTAAACGATGTGATATTTATAAGAAAGGAATTTCAAATAATAGAAGGTAGGCTTATCACATTTATTTCAAATCATAGACATAGATATTCTTATATTTAATGGGATAATTATAATTATGATTTTGTCGCATTTATTTCAAGTCATAGGCTTGCATGAACCTATTACTCCCGACGAGGAGAGACCTAATTTGGCTTCTTCGTTATTTTAAATAATTTTTTTATTATTTTATGCAAGAATATTACTTTATATTATTTAGGAAATCAAACAAACAAATAAACGTTTCACATTATGATAATGCTAGGGTACTTCGGAAGTTTCATTTATTAAATGATGTGACATTTAAATAAAAGAATTTCAGATAATGGAAGGTGGACCTATCACATTTATTTCAAATAATAGACATAGATATTCTCATATTTAATGAGATAATTATGATTATGATTTTGTCGCATTTATTTCAAGTCATAGGCTTGCTTGGACCTATTACTCCAAGAGATTTAATTTGGCTCCTTTTTTTTTGAATATTTATTATTATTATTTTGTGCATGAATATTACTTTATATTATTTAAGGAATCAAACAAATAAACGTTTCACATTAGGATAATGTTAGGATACTTCAGGAAGTTTTATTTATTAAATGGTGTGACATTTATAAGAAAAGAATTTCAAATAATGGAAGGTATGCCTATCACATTTATTTCAAATCATAAACATAGATATTCTCATATTCAATGGAATAATTATAATTATGATTTTGTCGCATTTATTTCAAATCATAGGCTTGCATTACTCCATGCCAAGGGAGATCTAGTTTGGCTTCTTCTTTTTTTGAATAAAGTTTTTTATTATTTTGTACCAGAATATTATTTTATATTATTTAAGGAATCAAACAAATAAATAAACGTTTCACACTAGGATAATACTAAGGTACTTTAGGAAGTTTCATTTATTAGATGATGTGACATTTATAAGAAAAAAATTTAAATAATGGAAGGTAGGTCTATCACAGTTATTTCAAATCATAGGCGTAGATATTTTCATAGTTAATGGGATAATCATAATTATGATTTTGTCGCATTTATTTCAAGTCATAGGCTTGCATAGACCAATTACTCCAAGCCAGGGAAGACCTAGTTTGGCTTCTTCTTCTTGTTTTTTTCTAATAATTTTTATTATTAGTTTGTGTACTTTATATTAGTTAAGGAATTAAACAAACAAATAAACATTTCACATTAGGATAATGCTAGGGTGCTTCAAGAAGTTTCATTTATTAAATGATGTGACATTTATAATAAAAGAATTTCAAATAATTGAAGATAGACCTATCACATTTATTTCAAATCAAACATATAGATATTCTCATATTTAATTGGATAATTATAATTATGATTTTGTCGCATTTATTTCAAGTCATAGGCTTGCATGGACCTGTTACTCCAGGCGAGGGGAGATCTAGTTTGGCTTCTTTTTTTTTTTTTTTTTTTTTTTCTAATAATTTCTTTCATTCTTTTGTGCCATAATATTACTTTATATTATTTAATGAATCAAACAAACAAATAAACGTTTCACACTAAGATAATGCTAGGGTACTTCAGGAAATTTCATTTATTAAATGATGTGATATTTATAAGAAAAAAATTTCAAATAATGAAAGGTAGGCCTATCACATTTATTTCAAATCATAGACATCGATATTCTCATAGTTAATGAGATAATTGTAATTATGATTTTGTCGTATTTATTTCAAGTCATAGGCTTGCATGGTCTTATTACTCTAGGTCAGGGGAAACCTAACTTGGATTTTTTTAAAAAAATTTTCTAATAAATTTTTTTATTATTTTGTGTAATAATATTACTTTATATTATTTAAGGAATCAAACAAACAAATAAATTTTTACACTAGGATAATGCTAAGGTACTTTAAGAAGTTTCATTTATTAAATGATGTGACATATATAAGAAAAGAATTTTAAATAATGGAAGGTAGGCCTATCATCTTTATTTCAAATCATAGAAATAGATATTCTCATATTTAATGGGATAATTATAATTATGATTTTGTCGCATTTATTTCAAGTCATAGGCTTGCATGGACTTATTACTCCCAGCCAAGGGGAGACCTAGTCTGGCTTCTTTTTTTTTGTCTAATATTTTTTTAATTATTCATGCAAGAATATTACTTTATATTATTTAATAAATAAAAAAATAAATGTTTCACATTAGGATAATGCTATGGTACTTCAGGAAGTTTCATTTATTAAATGATGTGACATTTATAAGAAAAGAATTTCAAATAATGGAAGGTTGCCTTATCTCATTTATTTCAAATCATACACGTAGGTATTCTCATATTTAACCAGATAATTATAATTATGATTTTGTTGCATTTATTTCAACTCATTTGCATGGACCTATTACTGACGGGGAAGACCTAGTTTGGCTTCTTTTTTTTGTTTGACATTTTTCTAATATTTTTTTTTTATTTTGTGTCAAGATATTACTTTATATTATTTAAGAAATCAAACAAACAAATAAACATTTTACACTAGATAATGATAGGGTACTTTAGGAAGTTTCATTTATTAAATGATGTGACATTTACAAGAAAGGAATTTCAAATAATGAAAGATAGGTTTATAACATTTATTTCAATTATAGGCATAGATATTCTCGTATTTAATTGGATAATTATAATTGTGATTTTGTTGCATTTATTTTAAGTCATAAGCTTGCATGGACCTATTACTCCAGGTCAAGGGAGGCCTAGATTGGCTTCTTTTTTTTTTTTTTTGATTTTTTCTAATATTTTTTTATTGTTTTGTGGAAAAATCATAGAAGGTAGATTGTTATTTTTTGAGTTTTTCATACATTTTTACTATAAAAATATGTTTTAAATTATATTATTCTCATTATTTAAAATTTATTTTTAATTTGTTATTGTTTTTGATAAATTTAGTTTAATTTTTTTAGAAAATTTATTTATCTCTCTCTCTCTATATATATTTTGGAATAATTTTTTTCTTTTCTTTTTTTAAAATTAATCGATATAATTTATTACTGTTTAACAAAAAAATGAAGAGTCAACAAAATATATCTGAGAGACGGAGTAAACTAAAATAATAATAGAAGATATATTAAGTTCTCGCCACTCCACTCCAAAAGCTCTTCGTTCTTATAACTTTTTAAATTTATTTATTCCCATTTTTGTCTTTTTACGACTCCGATTATATATTTGTATTATTTGCCGGACTTACTGTTCATAGACTATAGTATTTATTAGCAAATCATTTCTTGCATCTAAAACCGATTTAGTTACAAAGCATCCTTCAAAAATTCTCTCAAAACCGCCATGGCGGCCACCGGTGGTTGTGTTGTTTTTTCCACGGTGGTCCGCTCCTCCCAACTAACACCGTCACCAAATTTCAAACTGAATCCGAGTCAAAGGCGATTTGCTGTTTCCAGCGAGAGTCAGTTTGCGACGACAGTTAGAACTGATACGAAAAGAACGACTAGTTTTAGAGAGAATGGGATTTTCAAAGATAAACACAAAGAAGAAGCGATAGAGAGAGTAACGGAAAATAAGCAAAAAAATCCATACCTGCTGGAGTTGGAGAGGAATGAAAGTGAAGAAAATAGGAGTAGAAAGAATCTTAAGGATTACTTTGACGAGTCAAAGAATCTGATCAGATCAGACGGTGGTCGTGGTCCGCCTAGATGGTTCTCTCCGTTATACTGTGGGTCCCGCTTGGACGATTCTCCTCTCCTCCTCTATTTGCCTGGTGAGTCAGTCTCTGTTCTTTTTTTACTTCATTCATTTCAAAAAATCTGTTGAACTTTTTATTGGATTTCGTCACTGGTCTTTTCGAGTTTTTCTCTACGAGTTTTGATTGGTTGTGAGTTGCGTCTTGCGAGAGATATGTAAAGGAGGTAATAATAGCTTCTCTTTTTTATATTGGTTTAGACAGACCCCCGCCTTTTCCTCATCTTAATCACACAAAATTAATTTTAATCTCTCTCTCTCTCTCTCTCTCTCTCACAGAGAGAGAGAGAGAGGGTCGCACATCAATGTTGTTGCAACAGCAGTAGGTTAAACTACATTTTATAATGGGTTCCATGACAGAATTTTGTAATGACAATGCATTATTATTTGTCATTAGGAAATTGTAAGTGAAGTTGTGTAATTTTTTTCTATGATTAAGTAATTTTCTGTAAAAGTATTATTACGAATGATCAAGTTCATGTTATTAAGTCAATATAAATTTTCTCTTAAAAAATAAGGGTAAATAAGTTAATTTGTTATTATATAATAGTCTGAGTCTTCAATTTGTCTGGATATTTTTAATTGCTACATATTGTTTTAGTCTTCACTTTGTCATTTCGATCATTTTTTTTACCATGAACAAATTTTCAAATCGAAATGCCCTCGATTGAATGCAAAAAAAAAAAAAAAAGCCTTAAAATCACATGACTTTTATGTTTTATTTTTTTATTTTTTGCATTTTAATTAGAGATATTTCGATTTAAAAATTTGTTCATGATCGGTAAAATTGATCAGAAAGACTTATTGAAAATTTAAGTATTATTTAAAGACATAATACATGCAATTAGAAACATAAATACACATTGAAGACTCATGCTATTATATAAGGATAAATTGTGCTATTTATACTAAATGTAATTTATGGTGATATTATATCTTAAGTTTTTAATTCGAGGAAAGATGTTAAAATTTTTTTTTCTTATAAATATATTAATTTATGTGTGGGTGGCCTGCTTAAGAGCGTTCGAACAAGGGAGTAGAAGTACTTGATCTTGATATTCAAAAGTCGAACTGAAGATACCTGGTTTTCTTTTTTTTTTTTTTTTTTTTTTGAAAAAAAAAACGAGAAAGAAAATTATATCACCTAAAAGTGCTTTTCTGTGACACGAACCAAGATAAAAACGTATTAAAGATATATGAAATACCTAGCATTAAGAGTAGATGGTAAGGTTTGAATTTGGATTATGAATGGAAAAAAGACCACCTATATTACTATGATGCCTTCATTACATGCATTTCCAAAGGAATTAAAACTAGCCTTTCGGGTAATTTTAAAATTTCATTCATAGAGTTAAACCTTTTCCAATTAAATCCTCAAAATTTTGATATTTTTCAATCTAGTCCTGTCACTAGCATATCTATGAGAATAGAACTGTTGAGTTATTTTGCAAAACCTGTCATTCTATGAAGATGGTAGATGAAGCAGTTAAAGAGAACATGTTTTTGTTAGTGTGCAATGAGCAGTTATCTATCATTATATAATTTGGTCCTCTTTGCTCATGTATGTGAGTCCATTCACTTGTATGCAACCCTTGCAATGGGGACTTCCAAAAGGGCATGTGCCGTACAATACAGAGGCACTTTCTCTGGTAATGGCGATTATGTAGAAATAGATTGTTGCTTTCTCTTAAAGTTAAGTTTGCAAAATTGCTTGAGCTTAATTTTCTGATTCATTTTTTGTTGTGCTTCTTTTTCCAAAAGGGTAAAAAATTGTGGTAGTCATCTCATTTTTTTTCTTTGCTGGTCATTACAATATTGCTGTAGAAAAATTCTGAATTTTGCAGGAATCGATGGTGTCGGGCTAGGGCTTATTATGCATCATCAAAGCCTTGGAAAGTAAGTATTCTGATCAAGTGTACCATACTTGTACAATGAGTAATGAGAATGTTGCTACCTAATATGTGGTTTTTTCCTTTGAAACTAGGATTTTCGACTTATGGTGCTTGCATATTCCAGTCAAGGATAGAACATCATTCACCGGTCCTTTTCCCTTCACTCTGTCGCTAGTTCACACATTTTATGAAATCGACAGCAAGTATAAATAAAACCATTGACTTTTTGGTTTTTTTTTTTTTTTTTTTTCAATCTTAATGGTTCAGGCCTAGTGAAGTTGGTAGAACAAACAGTTAGATCAGAGAACTACCGTTCACCTAATAGACCCATATATCTTCTCGGAGAATCTCTTGGAGCATGCCTTGCACTAGCTGTTGCAGCTCGTAACCCTGATATTGATGTTGTACTTATTTTGGCCAATCCAGGTAAAAAATTGCCCTTCTACTGTTGATGAAAGTTTTGACAGACATTGTCCCTATGTGTGAGTGTTTGGATGTTACAAAGATTTTTCAGTTATTAAGCAAGAAACCATACAAGTATTTGAACAGAAAAAATGTGTATTTACCATTGGAGTTACCAAATTGAGAATAAGTTCTAAGAGTAACAGCAGTCACTGAATTTCAATGGTCTAATGCAAGAGGCTGGTTAACACTTGGTGAACCAAAGAGGTGGATTTATTCCTTGTTGTTTGATACGTCATTCACTCAATAAATATTTATTTGTTCACGTTTTTATTGCAGGAACGTCTTTTGAGAAATCACGATTGCAACCTCTCATACCTCTATTGGAAATAATACCCCTTCAATACCAGCTTAGCCTTTCTTATATGCTGAGCTCCATGACAGGTTCATCTTTGTGGTCAACTCGAGCCACAGATTTTGCTAATTGCTTGAGATATTTATTTATTTATTTATTTTACAAATAACATGTTAGGTTGGGTTACATAGATGCATGGGCACTGTCATGCTTGCTTCTAAAAGGTGGGATAACTTTGACTCGTTTGTAAATAGTTGATAAGAAAATAAAAAATAAAAAATATTTATGTCATATTGTGATGGAGTTGGATCGTGATAAATGAGTGTAAAAGCCAATTTATAGTCCGCATATTGTAAGAAGTTTCAGTCAGTTGCCTGGTGAATTTCTTCTAACTCTATGGATAGAAGATTATTTGCCAGTCCTTTGATTATGATGGAGTCTTTCAGATACCAGTTGAATTTCACCTCACAGAAATATGATAGTTAAACAATATGTGATCCGATACTAGTGGAGAGTAGTTGTTTGGAAATGTGGTCAAAGTTGGAAGCATGATGAACAGTTAGATTTCTGCCATTTTTTTTTCCTTTCATTCATTTTTCTTTTCAGTAGAGATTGAGGGTGTAAATAGCTGAGCCATTACATGTTGTTGTGGTCTTACACTAATTTTTATCAAACTTATCATAATATAATTCATAAGTGTAATCCATATATGCCCGATAGATGATAGATGAATCATAATAGGTTTGGTTTCGGATTTTGAACATCTGGTTTGAGATCAATGCTATGCCTAATTGAAATTTTCTTGAGAGGTGTTTTTCAAAGATAAGATTTGCATGAGAGGTCTGTTGATTTACATGTTAAAACATAGCAGATTAAGTATTACACACAATGCTTTCCCCAATTGATACCAGCTATCGCATCGCATGTGTTTAGGTGATCCTTTGAGGATGGCAATGGACAAGGTAGTGAAGGGACTTCCTCTACAACAAACAGCTGAAGGATTATCAAAAGATGCTTTTGCAATGTCATCATATGTAGATGTAAGATACACGTTAGGTTATTTGAAATAAGTGCCTGTCATATTTAACTCGTAAAATACAGTGTGCATATCCATAAACTTTGTCTTTAGCATCTCCTGTAATGGATGATGTAGCATGTATTTCGATCCATGCATCTTCTGACTTCAGAAAAATAATCATGTTGCACATCTATTGGAGTTTATGTGGTCTGTTGAAGTTTATGTTTAGATGATAGAGATGTCTTGTGTACTTGTCTTGATTCTGACTCTAGGCCATGTTTGTTACCAGTGGAAAAGAAATTGATAATTATGTCACAGGTTCTAGCTAATATCTTACCCAAAGAAACGCTTCTGTGGAAGCTAGAGATGCTTAAATCCGCTTCAGCATTTGCCAATTCACGCCTCCATGCCGTGAAAGCTCAAACACTGCTACTTACCAGGTCCAACTCTTTGCATAATCTATCCCATTGTAGCTTAAGTAGAATATAGAACTCATGGAACTATTTTTATTTTTTCCTTTGCGCTTTACCCAATAGTTTAACAGCAATAAAAGCACAAGAATTCATTCCCTTCCACCTCCACCTAAAAAAGAAAAAAAGAGAAAAGAAGACATAGGAGCTTTTTCTAGATCTACAATATGAACTCTAATGTAGAGCTAGTTTCAAATAAAAAGGGTTTTCCAATTTCACTAAAAGGAGTTCTCTTGTCTTCCCTAATGCTAAAAAAAGGTTGTCTCAACCCCTAGAGCATAAAAAAGACAAAGTGACTAGGAAGCTGGCTTTGAAATCTGAATTATCCACTTGAAGTTTAATTGATGATAAATCTACATGCAATGTCTTATTATAGTTTTTTAATCTTTATTTAAGGATTGTCAACATCATGGTTCCTGCATGATGCTAGAATGTTTTCTGCTTTCAATTTGATTTTTCTGGAATGATGGGGTTGAGTTTGCCGTGTTGTTTTTAGTGGGAGGGATCAGTTACTACCAAGTGAAGATGAAGGCAAAAGACTTCTCCATGCACTTCGAAAATGTGAAATTCGTAGGTTTAATGACAATGGTCATTACCTATTCTTGGTATGATAAACTCTCTCCTTGTCAATATTGTGTTTATAAATATAGAAGATATTATGTTTCAATTGCTATATTGCAAGTTTTCTTTTGATATATGTAATAGTTATGCACCGTTGTGCAGGAAGATGGTGTTGATTTGGTGAGTGTCATCAAAGGTGCTAGTTTCTATCGCCGCGGTAAATGCCATGACTACGTTTCTGATTATATACCTCCAGCCCCTTCTGAAGTCAAAAAAATGTGGGAATCAAACAGGTAGCCTATTTACTAACTTAAAACTACCTGTTACCATAGTTGGTGGTTAGCAGCTGCAGCTAAAGCTCAAATGTCTTCCTAAGATTAATTGAGTTGTTGTGGAATCAGATTTATGATGAATAATATTCTCATATTACCATGTTTCAGGTTGTTTATGCTTACTACCAGCCCTGTAATGCTTTCAACTTTAGAAGACGGGAAGATTGTGAAGGGCTTTGCAGGAATTCCTTCGGAGGGACCAGTCTTGTTCATTGGTTATCACATGCTATTGGGAACTGAATTGGTGCCAATGGTAATGAACCTTTTGTTGGAAAGAAATATTCTTATGAGAGGGGTAGCACATCCAATGATGTTTACGAGAAAGAAAGAAGGGAAGTTACCTGAATTATCAAGTTTTGACTCATACAGAATAATGGGTGCAGCTCCTGTTTCCGGAACCAATCTCTACAAACTTCTTTCTTCAAAGGCCCATGTGCTATTGTACCCAGGAGGCCTGCGTGAGGCCTGTCATCGAAAGGTAATGCTTTGAATGGTAATGTTTTACTATATTAAACATTTCTTATTTGGTATCAAATTAAACGTTCAGACTGTTCAGAAATTTTAATCTTGATATCATTCATGAGAAAGAAAATTGAATCTCGATTCTAATCGTTGCAAGGGTATGCTAGGTATGCCACTTGCTTGTTGGGTAAAATTGTTTGAAATAGAGTGGCAGGTGGCCCATGTCCTTGAGATGAGTAAATGTCGAACATATGGGGCATTGATGATATGTAATACAAACCACCAACAAATAAATTAAACAAACATTGCCTAAGATTTAAGGTGCTGAGGGTATATCAAGAATTGCCTCTTCACAATGCTATTAAAGTAATAGGAACACTATGACCTAGGTCTGCTAGTAAGTCCACAGTCATAGAGGGGAAAAAAGAAACCCAGAAAACTTGATTTCTTAACAAAGTACGATACTATGTGAAAAACCAGGTAACCAAGGGACTACTGTGGATTGGTGTAGGTTGATCAACAATCATGCAAATCACCAATTAATTCAAGTCACATCACCAACATGATATATTTTTTAAGGAGAATTACCTTCCACTATTTTAGAAATTTAATATGGAGGGTGCATGGAATTAGCTTTAATTTATACAGTATGATGGAAACTCAGTTTCTCTGACTTCATTTCTATATATTATGTGGTCATGAAGATACAACGTGTTTAAATAGCTTTGCAGAACTCAACTCTTCATGTGTACTTTTCAGGGTGAACAATACAAGTTAATCTGGCCAGAGCAATCTGAGTTTGTTAGAATGGCATCAAGGTTTGGAGCAAAAATTATACCATTTGGTGTTGTTGGTGAAGATGATTTTGGTGAAGTAAGTCTGGATTGATTCATTTTTTTCCTTCTTGTTTGTTTGTCCCTCAATTTATTTTTGTGTAGAACACTCCCTGGATTGTTATTCTTTTGCTCTTCCAACTTCTGAAACCAACATTTTTTGGGGAATAGATATAGTAACCATGCAAATGTCATTGAAGTACGTGCAAAACATTTTGTAATGGTAAAGATTGTCAGATTGACAAGCAAGATCACAAAGGAAGCAATACTTTGTAACTCACAACCAGTGTGGCTGAAAAGTATTGTTGTTAGTGATCTAAACGTCAGTCTGTGTGTTTACATGGATGATCTGGACGAATTGCGACTTATGATCTCAAATATTACCTGTCTACACAATTTATTGACGCTGCATATGATCCACTTTTGTCAAATTCACAATCTGTTACATTGGTTTGATGTTGATACTAGTGAATGATTCCAAGTCTATTGTCTCAGGTAGTTTTTGATTATGATGATCAAATGAAGATTCCTTTCCTTAGGGATCTTATTAAAGAACTGTCAGAGGAGGCTGACACAGTGAGGTATGTTGTATTTGCTTGAGTTTTATTAAATCACAATTTACCTTACATTAATTTAATCTTATTTCCAAATTTATTTCCTTTTCCTTCTCTGATTCTCAGTGAAAATTTGCATTCTTCTTTTGATGATAGGTCTGGATTGAATTCTGAGGTAAACCAAGATATTCATTCTCCAGTAATCCTACCAAAATTTCCAGGCAGATTTTATTACTATTTTGGGAAACCAATTGAAACAGAAGGTATGGTCATTGGACAATCTGTTGTAATAAATATAATAGTGTACTAGTAGAATGGCTTGAACAACTGATTGCGTGATGGTCATTTAAATTTTGCAATGCTGTTTGGATAATTGGCAATACAAAAGATTGACTTCAATCACAAATTCTGCTCTGCAGGAAGGATGCATGAATTAAGAGACAAGGACAAAGCGCATGAGTTATACCTACAAGTCAAGTCTGAGGTGGAGAAATGCATTGCTTTTTTGCAGGATAAAAGAGAAAGTGATCCTTACAGAAATATATTAGCTCGGCTAGCCTACCAGTCCACGCATGGGTTTGATTCCGAAGTTCCAACATTCGAACTTTGATTCTTTTACATTCTACACACTGCATCTTGATATAGCACTCAATCTGGATCCTCAAAAAAAGCTCAGAAAATGCCATGCCGGAGCTTCACGGTATGATCCAAGTTGTTGTTGTTGTTGTTGTACTCTCCAGTTGATAAATAAATAATCATAATTACGTTTCTTGATTTTATGGTCTATCACACAATCCATTATGTTTCGAGGCTTTAGCTGAGTAAGATAGTGATGTTAGATTCATTCATTCCGCATTGAAACGCATCCATGACTTTCACAGAAGAAGCCTTGGCTGGGAAACACTCAGATTTCTGAATAAATTTGTACTGTATTTATTTGGACGAAAGCCATCTGTATAACATTTTGATCAAAGAAAGAAATTAAGATTCTCCAAAAGCTTTTCGGCATCTTTGTCAGCTTGAGCGTATTCGTTGTTTAATGCATAGTCTTACAAATAAAAAACACATATAATGTTGGGAAAAAATATTCAATGCAAAATACTAGAACTCTTTATTAATGTCTGTCTTCTTCTTCTTCTTCTTTTTTGATTAAACGTTTAAACACAATGTGTTTCTCACAATTGAAAGTTACGTGTTTAAGAGGGTACCATACGTTATACATGAATTCTCTGATTCCATCAAGCCACCATTTCATAGGATTGCTTTTCTTAATGTCACACCAATTGTCTCGTAGGATTACCCCTTTGAACTCTCTTCTTCTCAAGGCTTTCAAGTAATTGATTTTGGGTTTCTGTTTAGTGTTTTAATGGTTTTATAGGCTTTTTCTCTTCTGCCCTGCCCGCACTTCAATCTCTTCTTTCATCCCTCTAAAAAGAGTCGTTTGGGTTTCTTTTACTAATTGTTTGTTGCCGAAACAACACCTGAGGCGATGGCGATTCAACAACCCAATCTCCTCCTCATTTCTTTCCTCCCACCACAAAAAAGAACCATCGTTCAAAATTTCTCTCCAAAACTGCCATGGCGGTCATCGCTGGTTCTTTTGCACTCCCCACGGTGGTCCGCTCCTGCTTACCACTGTCATCATCATCCGGTAATTTCAAACTGCATCCGAGTCCGAGTCAGAGGCGATTTGCTAAGACAGTGAGAGTGATGGCTGGGAAGCAAAAAAATCCATATGCGCTGGAGTTGGAGAGAAACGAAATGGAAGAAGGTTGGAGTAGAAAAGGCCTTGAGGATTATTTTGAGGAGTCGAACGATTTTATCAAATCAGACTGTGGTGGTGGTGGTCCGCCTCGGTGGTTCTCTCCGTTGGACTGTGGGTCCCGCTTGGACGATTCTCCCCTCCTCCTCTATTTGCCCGGTCAGTCACCGTCAGTCACGAGTACCCTCATTCGGTCTTATTTTTTCTTGGCTATGAATGACCCATTTTGAAGTAATAGACTTCATTTGGGTGCAAGAAAGTTTTGACGAAAATACTCAGTATTAAGACCAAAAAAAAAAAAAAAAAAAAAAAACATCATCGAAGCACCTGTGATTAAGGATTTTCATGGGATCTCCAAATTCAATGGTTATGGAATTTACCTACACGTTTATGTGTAATTTTGTGGCAATTGGTCAATGTGCCAATGGCAATCCGTAAGATTTACCATAGTGTTAATTAACAAACGATTTATTGGATGCTTAGCATCAAGAGGAGATGATAAGGTTAGAATTGGGATCATCAATGCAGGCTACAACTTCACAACTTCAAAACATGCATTCCTGAAGGAATTGAAATTAGATCCTCTAACTTCTGGTTAAATTCAACTTTGATTCATAAGGTTAAGGTATAAACCTTTTTTTCCCAATTGCATCCTTTAAATTTCAATATTTTTCCATGTAGCCTTCTCACTGGCATCGTCGAGAAGGGAACTGTTGAGTTATTATGCAAAACCTATCAATATATGAAAATGGTGTATATTGGGGGTGAAGCATCGAGAGATAGAAGATGCTTAAGTCAGTGTGGAAAGAACAGTAGGGTAACTGACTTGCATGCGACTCTTGCAATAGGTGACTGGCAAAGGGGCATGTACCGTGCAATATTGATGCATTATCTCTTCTAATGGGGACCATGCAGAAGTAGAATCTTGCTTTATTAGTGAATTTGTTTGCAAATTTCTTTAGCTTTTGTTTCTGCTTCAATTTTTGGTAGTTTGTCGTTCCAAAAGGGGTAAACATTGCATTTTCACATTGAATTTTTTTTTTTTTGGGGCTTGTAAAATATTGCTCAAGAAGGATTCTGAATTTAGCAGGGATTGATGGTGTTGGGCTAGGACTTATTAGGCATCATCAAACTCTTGGAAAGTAAGTAATCTGTCAAGTGTTCTATACTTTTACAATATCGAGAATTTTCACCACCTCACCTGATTTCATCGAACTTAACTAAACCATCTTTATTATCAATGAAATCAGCATTGCTTAGCAACATACTCTTTCTAATGATCTTAATGGTGATGCTACCTAACATATGGCCTTTTCCTTTGAAACCAGGATCTTCGACATATGGTGCTTGCATATTCCAGTCAAAGATAGAACGTCATTTACAGGTCCTTTTCTATCTCACTCTATCTTGTTCTCACATGTCAAGTATAACTAAAACCATTTCCTTTGTTCTTTTTAATCAATTCCTATTGGTTCAGGCCTAGTGGAGTTGGTAGAACAAACAGTTAGATCAGAGAACTACCATTCACCTAATAGACCAATATATCTTGTCGGAGAATCTCTTGGAGCATGCCTTGCACTAGCTGTTGCAGCTCGTAACCCTGATATTGAACTTTCACTTATTTTGTCCAATCCAGGTAAAAGGTTGCCCTTAACTACTTTTGATGAAAGTTTTGATAGATATTGTCCCAATGTGTAAATTGTTTGGATGTTCTAGGAGAATTTTCAGTTAATTATCAAGAACCTACACAAGCAAATGAGCAGAAAACATGTTTAATTTATCATTGGAGTTACCAAATTGACAAAAAGGTCTAAGGGTAACAGAATTCACTGATTTTTCAATGGTCCATTTGACTATCCAAAAGTTCTGGAAGGATGCGCCAATTTTTTGAAAAATGAATTAATGCAAGAGGCTAGTGAACGCCTGGTGAACCAAAGAGCTGGATTTATGCACAAGCCTCTGTTAGATTTACAAGAAATGCATATATATTCTTTCACAAAAACATAAATTTGCTTTGTGAAGGTACTTATTGTTGTTTGATACTTCATTCACTCCATACATATTTGTGGGTATTTTTATTGCAGGAACATCTTTTGAGAAGTCACACTTGCAACCTCTTATACCTTTACTGGAAATTATACCCGTCCAATACCAACTTGTGCTTTCGTATATCCTGAGCTCCATGACAGGTTCACTTTTATTGTCCATTAGATCCACAAGTTTTGATAATTGCATGAAATAAGTAGATTTTTTTTCCTTTTTTTTTCCCTTACAAATAAAATTTTAGGTTGAGTTATATAGATTCTTGGGCCCCATCATGTTTGCTTTTAAAAAGTGGTATGCTGTAGACTCGTGCATAAATAATAGATTAAAACATAGCATTAAATTCTTTATGTTACATTTTACCTGAGTTGGACAATGATAAATGAGTGTAAAAGTGTGCTTAAGAATACATGGTCATCTTCCGATACAGAGTAGTTGTTGGGGTATGATGAACCCAGAGATCAAAGTTGGAAGCATAATTTTTTTTTCCTTTCTTTTATTTTTGTTTTCAGTATAGATTGAGGGTGTAAAATGTTGAGCCTGTGCATGTTTTTACCTCACTATCGCGATACAATTTGTAAGTGTAATCCATATATAGTTGATAGCTGATAGATGAATCATAATAGGTTTTGGATCTTGAACATCTGGTTTGAGATCAATGCTATGCCTATTAGAAAATTTACATGAGAGGTGCTTATCAAAAGAGAGAGAGAGAGAGAAGAAAAAAAAGGATTTGCATGAGAGGTCTGTTGATTTTTTGTTGCTTCTACGGTGCAATCTTATCACCTCTTCTATATGTAGGATCAAGAGGGAGTTTCTTGACACTATAAGGGTTCAATCAAAGCCAACGACATCTACCCATTTTAAAATAAATAGTATACATTTGAATAGTCAGATCGCATTTAATAAAATGCCAGCCTTCAAATTGAAATTGTTGCAAGGAACTATCGTGGATTTGTGGTACATTTCATCCCTTTCCATTGCAAATTAAGTACCACTCACAATAATTTCCCTATATTGCATTGCATGCGTTTAGGTGATCCTTTGAGGATGGCAATGAACAAGGTTGTGAAGGGACTTCCTCTAGAACAAGCAGCTGAAGGATTATCGAAAGATGTTGTTGCAATGTCACCGTATGTCTCTGTAAGTTTCCACTTTAGATTATGTAAATATAGGATGCATATCTATGAGATGTAAAAGGCAACTTTTTTCTCAACATATCAAGAACTCTGTTGTTTAATGGCTGATCTAGCATTTACTATGATCCATGCATCTTTGGACTTCAGAAAAATAATAATGGTGGACATCTTTTGGAGTTTATATGGAGATAGTAGGGATGTGAATACTTTCTTTGTTAGTTGATGCTCACACTAGAATGTGGTTTTTTTTTTTTTTTTTTTTGATCTTGTCAAAAAGAAATTGATGGTTTCTGTCACAGGTTCTAGCCAATATCTTGCCCAAAGAAACACTTCTCTGGAAGCTAGAGATGCTTAAATCAGCTTCAGCATTTGCCAATTCGAGCCTCCATGCTGTAAAAGCTCAAACACTAATACTTACCAGGTCCAATTCTTTGCATAATCTATCCCATGGTGGCAGTTAAAGTGGAATATAGATCTCATGGAACTGTTTATATCTTTTCCCCTCACTTCACACCAAATAGCTTAACTGCGCGATAATAATACATGAATCATCCCCACCCCCTCCAGCACAAGAATCACCCCCCCCCCCCGCGGGAAAAATAATAATAATAATAATAAATAAATAAATAAAATAAATAAAAGAAAAGAAAAGAAACTGGAGCATGCTGATCCACAATATCAAATCTCTCTTGAATAGCTAATTTTAAATAAAGCAGGTTGTTTGAATAACTCCCTAATGCAAAAAAACAGTTATTTTCTCACAGTCTGGAGCATAAATATGATAGTGTGACTGAGGGGTAGGCATTGTGATCTGAATTTTCCCTGGAGCCTTAAGTCATGAAAATACCAAATGCACTTTCTTATAAAATCATAGTTTGAACTTCCATGAGTTATCTTTATTCAGGGAATGTCGACATCATGTTTCCTGCATTATGCTTTCTGCTTTCAATTTGATTTTTTCCAGAATGATGGGGTTGAGTGCACTTTTTGTTGTTTTCAGTGGGAGGGATCAACTGCTACCAAGTGAAGAAGAAGGCAGAAGACTTCGCTGTGTGCTTCCAAAATGTGAAATTCGTTGGTTTAATGACAATGGTCATTGCCTCTTGTTGGTAGGATAAACTCTCTTGTTAGTCTGTATTGTGTATATACATCTAAAAGATATGATGTTTCAATTGATATATTGCAAGTTTTCTTTTGATATATATAACAATTCTGCGAGATGTGCAGGAAGATGGTGTTGATTTGGTGACTGTAATCAAAGCTACTAGTTTCTATCGCCGTGGGAAATACCATGACTATGTTTCTGATCATATACCACCAGCCCCTTCAGAATACAAAAAAATATGTGAATCAAATAGGTAACCTATTTACTATCTTAAAAATACCATCCATATTTTCTATCACTACAATGGCTACAAAATAACATTTATTTTGAACTTCCTCTCAGATATTAAATTCAATTGCATATTTGGTAGATGAGATATACTTTATGTATTTATGTTTCCTGCACATTTATTTATATTTTCTTTAGAAAAAAGATACTTTAGTTGTCACCCTAATCAGTGATTAGCGGCCAAGGACAAAGCTAAATGTCATCAAAGATTAATTGAGATGTAGTAAAATCAGATTTATTATGAATCAAATTCTCATAATTATCATGTTTTAGGTTGCTTATGCTTGCTACAAGCCCTGTAATGCTTTCAACTTTAGAAAACGGGAAGATTGTGAAGGGACTTGCAGGAATTCCTTCAGAGGGACCAGTCTTGTTCATTGGTAATCACATGTTATTGGGTTGTGAATTGATGCCAATTTCAATGAAATTTTTGTTGGAAAGAAACATTCTTATGAGAGGGATGGCTCATCCAATGATGTTTACGAGAAAGAAAGAAGGGAAGTTACCTGGAATATCAAGTTTTGACACATTCAGAATAATCGGTGCAGTTCCTGTTTCCGGAACCAATTTCTTCAAACTTCTATCTTCAAAGGCCCATGTGCTTCTGTACCCAGGAGGCTTGCGTGAGTCCTGTCATCGGAAGGTAATGCTTTCAATGGTACTGCTTTAGTGTCATAAACATTTCTCATTGAACATTCAGATTGATCAGAATTTGAGTCTTGATATAGTTTCATAAGAACAAAAACTGAATCTTGATTCTAATTGTTGCAAAGATACACTAGTTATGCTTCTTGCTTTGTATAGAAATTTGTTTGAAATAGAGTGGCTGATGACCCATTTTCTTTTCTTTTTTAACGATGCTATTGATGAGTAAATGTCAAACCTATGATGCAATGTTGATATGTAGTGCAAACCCAAAATGAATAAAATAAACAAAATATTGCGTAAGATTCAAGGTGATGAGGGTCTATCAAGAGTTGCCTCTCACAGTACTGTTAAATAATAGATGAACTATGATCTAGGTCGGCTATCAAGTCCAGTCATAGAGGGAAAAAAAAAAAAAAGACAGAACTTTCCTTTCTTAACAAAGTAGCAGACTACGTGAAAAAATAGGTAAGCAGGGAACATACTTTCAGGTGGTGAAGGTTGATCAACAATCGTGCACCTCAACAATTAATTCAAGTCGCATCACCAACATGGTGTATGTTGTCAAGGAAAATTACCTTCCATTATTTTAGAAACTTGATATCAAGGGCATGTATTCTACTGTGCTTGACATGATAATTAGCTTTAATTCATGGCGTATGACCGAAACCTAGTTTCCTTGGTGTGATTTCTATATATCATGAGGCGCTGAAGATGAAAATTTGTTTTATATTCTAAGTGTTTAAATAGCTTTGCAGAACTCAACTCTTCATGCATACCACTTTCAGGGTGAACAATACAAGTTAATCTGGCCAGAACAATCCGAGTTTGTTAGAATGACAGCAAGGTTTGGAGCAAAAATTGTGCCATTTGGTGTCGTTGGAGAAGACGATTTTGGTGAAGTAAGTCTGGAGTGATTCATTTTATTTTATTTCTTTCTTATTGTTTGTACCTCAGTCTATACAAACAGGATTTATCTAGTTAATATATCCTGTTGAATGGTTTCACTCTTCCCACTTGTTCAAAACGTGACATTTTGAGGGAATGGATATAGGAGCCATGCAAGGGTTCAAGTATGTGTTAATCATTTCTAACGTTAAAGATCCTCAAGCAAGATTACTAAGGAAGTAACAGCTTGTGACTCAGAACCATTGTTACTGCAAAGTATTTGCTAGTGATCTAAAAGTCATTCTGTGTGTTTTCATGAATAATGAGGATGAATAGTGATCTCAAAGATGACATATCTACATCATCTCTAGACTCTATATATTATTCTCTTTTGTCAAATTCACTAATCTTTTACAGTGGTTTTACGTTGATGCTAGTGAATGATTGCGAGTCTATTGTCTTTCAGGTAGTTTTTGATTATGATGATCAAATGAAGATTCCTTTCTTTAGGGATTTAATAAAAGAACTGACGGAGGAGGCTGTGACATTGAGGTATGTTGCCTTTGCTTGACCTTTAGCAATAATTTATTCTTAGTTCCAAATCCATATCCTTATCCTTCCCTGATTCCTGGTGAAAATTTTCATACTTGATGTATGACAGGGCTGGATTGAATTGTGAAGTCAACCAAGATATGCACTTTCCGGTATTTTTACCAAAATTCCCAGGCAGGTTTTATTACTATTATGGGAAACCAATTGAAACAGAAGGTATGGTCATTGGACAACCTGTTGTATCAAATATAGTAATGTACAAGTAGATTGACTCGAATAACTGATTGTGTAATGGTCATTTAAATTTTGCAATGCTGTTGGGGATAATTCATAATACAAAAGATTGATTTCAGTCACAAATTGTCCTCTGCAGGAAGGATGCATGAATTAAGAGACAAGGACAAAGCACATAAGTTATACATGCAAGTCAAGTCTGAGGTGGAGAAATGCCTTGCTTTCTTACAGGAGAAAAGAGAGAGTGATCCTTACAGAAATATAGTGCCTCGGCTAGCCTACCAGTCCACTCATGGGTTTGATTCCGAAGTTCCAACATTTGAAATTTGATTCTTCTGCAGATTGATTTGATACTCAATCCAGATTCTCAAATAAACTCAGAAATTGGCAGAGTGGAGCCTCACAGTATGATCCAAATTGTTGTTGTACCCTCCATTCGGATCAATGCTTCGGCCGAGTAAACTGTGATGTTATATTCACCTTGATACAACATCAATGATGGATATTGGGATTGATGAATAAATTTATACTGTATTCATTTGATCATATGCTTCAATATGCAGTTTATGCCATATTGTATCAAGCTTCTACTACCAGAACTGTGAATCAAATTGAAGTCATGATATGTAAAACATTCTAGTACATAATAAAGCAAGTTTTTCCTGGCCAGCCAATTCCACTGGTAATTAAATTGAACAGCCAACCAATTGCACATACAGCTGAAGAGCATTTGGTAGCTGGTATGTCTTATTCTAATTAATTATATGACTAAAGAAAGAAAATTGAATAACTAGTTGGCGCTAAGGCTGCATTCAGCAACCTGCTTCCATGATTCCAACTTTCCTTTGTCTTGACGGTCTGTTATCCACAATGCCAGGCGACTTATCTGGAAATTCAGGCCATCGATGCTCTCATCAAGAACGTAAGCTTTTTCTTGAGCCTTCTTCTTCTTATCGTTTGTCAGAGTCCCATAAAGAAGGCTAAGATGGGGCATGTACCCTACAACGATAATCAATGGTTATAGGCTGAAAAACACAACCATGAACCATCTATATAAGCTTTCCATCTTCTTAATTATGTCATGACTGTAAGTTGTAACGCTGAAAGTGAAGATTGAAGAAGACTTACGATTAGACCTCTTGTACCCAAATTGCCTGCAGCAGTGTGCACTGGCATCCATTACCTGGAAGGGAAATAGTCCATATTGTAATATCAAGAAACATTATGAGCAAACCAGGATGTGATTAGTGATTACCTTAATGCATTTAAAACAAGATTAGACAGGGCACAGTGTCAAGAAATGAGCAAACATTACCTCAGGCGTGGACTGAAAGAGCAAATAAAGGCACTGAGAGGGAAAAGCCCCAGTAACTAGACGATCAGCCTTAACGTGATAAGCCTTGAGCCCTTCACAAGCAGACCTAAACTTCTCCAAAGCATCCTGCTCTGTTAAGCTCACAGCACCAACAACAGTGACATGTGGTGGGATCTCAGGCCCGCCAAACTCTGATCTAAGACCTCCCATCAACTTCTTCAGCCTTTCTCCCATATCTTCAGGTGGAATTGCCCACACTGAATAATCATTCTTTTGGGCCACACTAACATCTGTTTCATTGGTGATCTCCATGATCGATGATAAAGAGTATATATGAGAGAGTCCTGGTATGTGGTAAGGCTGAGCCTGTAAATAAATGGATATATAGAGCAGCTTCTTCTAGTTCAGGAGTCAGAAGGCTTGTAAGTCAAGCCACCTTACTTGATTTTAGCAACAACTCCTCCTTCTGTGGCCACATGTACATACAAGGATCGAGGAACACCATGTGCCGTGATCCCCTTTTTCTTTTACGTAACCCTATGATAAAGAAAACATATTCCTCAAATGTTCTATTTCTTTTTTTCGTCATGACCGTGGTGACTGAAGGTGCTAAGAAGCCAAAATTCTTGGATTATTCTCCTATATATATATATATATATATATATATATATATATATGAAAAATAGGTGCTCTAAGGAGTCAAAAAGAATTGATCAAATCAGATAAAAGTAGATTATTCATCTTTTCCTGGCTACTTCCCAGCTGGTAAGTTTTTCCACCCTTCTTTTGAAAATATAAGTTTTAAATTGTCATATTCCAATAATTTAGGAGTAATTTTTTGACATTAAGCTTCAGTCTGAAAAAACACAATTGCATATTAAATGTTTTTTATAATGGATTTGGGAAGTTAGAAAAAAAAAAAAAAAAAAAATATATATATATATATATATATATATATAGAGAGAGAGAGAGAGAGAGAGAGAGAGAGAGAGAGAGAAGGGGGCAAAATTGTAATGACAATTAATGACATTAAAAAAAAAAAAAAAAAAAAAAAAAAAAGAAGAAGAAGAAGAAGAAGAAGAAGAAGAAGAAGCAAGAGAAATAACCTGGTGACTGATGAGGACCAAAAGTGAAAGCGAAGAAAACAAAAAGACCAAAATCGATCAATTTAGAGACAAACATGCACATAATATTAAAATTATTTGCAAAACATAAATTAAAGATCCAACGGCTAAAAGCGCGACAGTAGGAATAACAACAGTAACAAACAGCAGAGAGAAGACCAATGGGCTTAACACAGTAACACCGAGTCTTCGTCTGGTTAAACACTACATAAATAGTAAATTAACAGTCCAGATATTTTAGTTTTTTTTTTTTTAAAAAAAAATAGTATATTTACTGGTTCTTGGGTAAAACTGCCTGAGTCATTTGACTGAGTTTTGACCAATGACTTGTCGTTTTTAAATAAATGACGTGTTTCCTGAACAAGCAGTACTTGCTGTTATTGGGATCGACCGACATATCGTTTGGGATGCCTATCCGCGGCCAAAAGCCCAGACAGTCACCATCCTTTCTTCCTCCGTACGTACTTCTACATCAGGTTTTTTTTTTTTTTTTTAAATTAAAAAATTATTATGGTAATGGAAATAAAATTGTTTATAATAATTTTAGATGAGCAGCTATCATAAGTCACCAAGTCCATAAGCAGTGCAGCTTTTTTTTTTTTTTTCCTTCATAGCATCCCATGTTTCAAGCTTTAGACTAATTTTTCGCTATTTATTCTGATGCACAAAACAAATACAGATATTAAAGAGATTTTCTATGTATTTGAATATGACATCATTGTTTATAATAAATTATTAGAACTCGTTCTGTTAAGTAACTTAATCCAACTCTCTTGGATAGTATAGTATTTTAATTAGGGTTAAAGGTCCAGTATGTATTTTTATTATTTCAAATGTTTTAATCGTGTCTCTATATTAAAATTTTTTAATTATCGTGTCTCTCTATTCTTAATTGTGTCTATATTTGCTTATTCGATCATTTTTTTAAGCAATGAAGACAACTTACGGTATTTTTTATAATTTAAAAATTTTATTCTTATATTATTATTATTTCGGATCCTAAACAATGATAGTTGATTATTATTGTTTCGGATCCTAACCAATGATAACTTATCACGTGTGAGTTCTAGCTAATGATAGCTTGCATCGCAATTCAATCATTTAATTTGAACCTATCATGACTCGTTATAGTTGTCATTAGTTAGAGCTTGCTTGTCATGTGTGCTTACGTAATATATTAGAGTATGAAATAATAATAATATAAGAATATAACTCTTAAATTGAATAGAAAGAAAAGCTTAGGATCTTAATAAAAAAATTCAAATTCTACAAAATCTCCATATGTGCAAAACCCTGCAGACAAAGGTTTTCCCACTTTTGTGGCACTGTGTGGCCAAGGTTCACTTCCCCGTTTATGCAATGCCAATGTTTGTTATTTGTTTCAATTTTTTTCCCCTTTGAAATATAGGTTTGATTCGACAAGGCCACCTTCTCTTGGGAGTCATGGAAGAAAATCTAGAAAGAATTCTTCACATGTGATTATCTATTCAGAATTGCTAAACTACGATATAAATCAATACTACTTGGAGAAGAATAAAAGCAATAAAACTTGAGCAATCTTAACAATGCCATTAATATTTGCTGCAGATGCCCAGAAACCGATCATGATTCCAAGGAACTGGAATTTAATCAGCCGCTTCACCATCACTGTCAATAGTAATTTGCCAGGAAAATGAGCATCAAAACTATATGGCTGGCTATATAGGCGTACGGTTTCCACACATCTGGACAATTCATTCAGAATTTAGTGCACACATGCAGCGAAATTGATCAATCTCACAAAATCACACAACCAAAAAACGAAAGTCATCATGACAGAGAGAGATGAGGATGAAGATAAAGATAGATTAAGATCATATTAATTATAAGATTCCATCCAATAACATCAACATCATCATTAATGATCAAAAGTTGATCTCCATGAAAACACTCCTAACTAAGTTAAAACTCTCAAAACAGGGAATCTGAGATGATCTAAACTCTAACCCCAGCCAGATATATAACCCTAAGAAAAACACCAGATAAATCATCTCCATTTTCATTAATTAGTTACTTCTAAACCTAATCACTTCCAAAGAGCCCATGATTAACCCAAACATGAAGAAAGTAATTATAGCTTATAAACGAAGGGTAAGGTCCACATTTGCAGGGTCATTAGGATCATCATTATGAGCAGTAATTGCTGAAAGATCATAACCACTGCCAATATCATGATCAAGAGAAGTAGGAGCTGCAGACCCACCATGAAGCCCACCATACTGAGGAACCGAAACATAGACACCTGCAGTACTGGATGTTCCTGGAAACTGGTGGTGGTTGCTACTCATCATGGGGTGGTCAAGAGCCTGATATTGGTGGTATTGGTTAAAAAATGATACTGCAGGAGGGCTTGCTGCTGCTGTGTGGCCGTTATGGTTAACAAATGATGAAGGTATTAGCAATGAAGGTTCTGTTGAGATGGTAGTGTTGAGGATGCTGTTGTTTCTTCGTAGAGCCGCTCTTTCACGTTTGTGAGCATTTTGATGGCCACCGAGAGCTTGTGAACTGTAGAACCTTCGAGGACAGAAAAGGCATGGGAAGTGACGAGAAGAGGATGGGTGGGGTAGGCTTGTTGAGCTTTTTCTTGTGGGTTTTGAAGAAGAAGGAGAAGGGTACTGTTGTCGTTGATGGTTGAGGAAGCTGTAGATTGATGGGTCTGCCATTAATTTCTCGGAGAAAAGGAGATGAAGGTAGTGAGGGAGTGAGAGAGGTGAGGTTTTTATGGGGTTTAAGGTTTTTTGTTTGTATGTAGAGAGAGAAAGGAGGAAGGTGATTGGTTGTGAATAAATGGACGGAAATACCCTTCTTTGTCTTCACATGTATGGGTAGTTTGGAACCTTTATTTGGGTTTGAGATGGTGATCTATCATTGGTCTTGTTAATAACATATCTCTAATTATAAGATTATGATTTTAATTAAAAAAAAAAAAAGAGAAACTTAAAGATAATGAGGAAAAAGGAAAATGGGATTAGACAAATGATGGGTATCAAACATCAAATAGGTGCATCAAGTCCTTGATTTGTTGGTAGATACAATAATCCAATTACTCATATCATGTCATACATAATTATCAAATTTTACCAATATCTTGTATAAATCTTGAAAATAAAAATTTACAGAAGAAATTTTAAAGTCGTGCCCTAATTATATAGAGTAGAGTTTCGCAATAATTGACATGATTTACCAACACGAAAGTGTCATGTCACAATGGAGCTTCAATCATCGTGAAATTAAAACATAAATTCCTTAAGTATAATCTCGTAAAAACCCACTATCGAATTTGATTAATGGCTATTTGTTGTTCAAAACAAATGGTTTTATTTTTACAATGTTCTAATTGTTCTACATTATTGTAAGTTAGAATTAATCAAATTTTATTTTTCTCATCCTATCTCAGAATATTCGTTAAACTAGACGAACTCATTTGTTTAATTACCACTTAATAATTTAGTGCATGCTGTGAAATTTTTTACATGCATCCCACAATGAAAGTGGCTAATTAATTAGAGTTCTAGAAATGGCTTAATTAATAAATGAATATCTTGAATATCTGATTAGCAAAATGGATTCTATGTCTATCTAACATGCATGTACATGAACATTGTTCCATACTGCATCTAAGCAAAACAAAAACCATAAAAAATGATAAAAAAATTCTCTCCCGATATGTAATAGAATAATAAGAGATTAATATAAATTTATAAATATAGGTTAAAAAAGGAAGTCAAGCTAATACAACCACTTGCCTTGTTGATTGGAGTTCCAAGGATGGACTCCACGGGGTCATTCAGATTAAGCCAAAGCTCAACATGATATATAATGATTTGACACTTGTACGGTCTAGATATTTTGATTCAATGTAGGAAATGTCTCTCTGTCCTATCAACGACTACTGAAGAGAGAAATGCGGCAAAGTCGTTCTTTCTTTCATCCTGTGCTCTTGCTGGCTAGCTAGCTAGCTAGTAGCTACTTACTACTTTCTACTCCCTTAAAATATATATATATATATATATATATATACACCACAAGCTGTTATAGAACAAAATAGAGTTGGATTTTTGTAATCAACAATTCCAAAATTTTATTTTTAAATTCGTATATTGAGATATAACACATAAAAAAGAAAAAAGAAAAAAAATTGAATAACCATTGTATCAAGTGGTTCTAAGGAAAAAAAAAAAATGAAGTTAGGGTAAGCTAGCTAGGAAAGTGAGTGTAACCATAGTTCATGCTATGTGATGAATGTGTACTAACAAACTAGTTGTAGTCCATACCATAGCTACTAGCTACCTCTTCTTTAACTTTTGAAACTTAAAATTCAAAGGTTAGAAGGGAGAAGGGCAGAATGGGAATACTATTTTGATTAGCAGAAAAAAGGGGCATCAAGAGGAAATCAAAAAGGACAAAAAAATGGTTACATCTACTTGTTTTCTGATCAGTGCACTGTTGAGTGTTAAGTGTCAGTGTAGTACAGCCGCAGATCAGCAATATTCTAGCCTTGCACTCTCTCTGTCACTCTGTTCTGTTACTCTCTCTGAAGTCTAGAGCCAAAATATATGTTTGCATGAACTGTTTAATTTTGTGCGAGAGAAAGAGAGAGGTCAGGAGCGATCGATATTATTCGCTTTCCAGCTATTAAGGGCCACGTCAAGTAGACCACGGTGAGGTCTGATCAGAGACTGAGTGAGTGGATATATATATGTTGTGATTACGTGAGAGAAATCAAGTGTGACATTTGGTCAGTGGCTCCATCGGTTAGGGATGACTAGTGATCAGGGGTGGCTGGCTCAGGCCCCAAGAACCAAAGAGAACGTACCCTGGCCAGAATAGATGGGTTTGTAAGGTTCATGCATGGCAGATCATGTGGTAGGGTATTATTATTTTGTTTCCTCTAATGGGTTGTTTTAGGTTTGGCTGGTCTCCATTGGAGTCTTTCGAAGCATACCAAAACCAATGTTTTAATGCTGCCACATTTATGTACTACCTAGTGCTGTCATCGATCTCTTCATTTCCGATGATCCTCCTCTTTTCTTCTGATTTTTACCCTTTTTTCGCCAAGTATCTCTGGTTAAATCCAATTTGGACTACAGTTTGATGAACCCCAGTTGAGAAGTTATTTGAAGGATATAATTACAATTACAACAGCAACTTGATCAGTCCATCCAAATGGATTCTTATTAGTTCCTTTTCAGCTGCATACTCATAATCACCTGTTTCTCATTGCTTTTCAAGTTGCAAATAGTTCGTTGCTTGCTTGATAATAATTAACGTCGCAACCAACCACAAGCCAAACCAAAAATAATTCGAAATCGGTTCCATTAGACGTGTCAAAAAGCCATTTTATTCGGGATATTTGTTGTGAAAGGCGAAGTTCCTTTATAAATATATACTTTTCAAGAAACAAAAAGGATTCATTTGGCATCATCATGAGATATAGTGATCGAGCCCAATCTGTCTTCCATCAGTCACCTTTCAGGATGAAACAAGTTCCTTTGAACTTCCAACGTCAAACCATACCCAAGCTTCTTTAGCTCACTTTTCATGCAGCAATTAATATGATAATAATTTTTTTAGTAAAGACTGTAATCAAACAAGCTAAGCTAAGGTCTACCAAACCTGAAGCAACAAGTCCACATCTAGTCAGACACATAATTGGGAGAGCCTAGGTTATTTCCTTAGCTTTTGCATCAAATCATGGGATAATTAAACTGATACAACTCTCAGACCATTGCCCCCCAGTGTCTCAAACATCTACTGATGCTACCTAGTTCTGCCCTCCAATGCAAAGGGTCACTTATTTGGGCCTGTCAGGCCATGAGAAGCCAGCCTTTAGACGTGACCCTCAAGGGATCATATCTCGCAACCAAGGTCCAAGTTTCATTTTCAAACAAGAACCCAACATGATTTCTGTTGGTGTCTTTTGCCATTTCTATAGGAATTTAGTAGCCAACAGGTTCCACTGTACAGTAGATTAAGATAGCCAGCCGTGGCAGAACTGCTCTAGGAGAAGCAGTTTTTACCGAGCAAAAATGGGGGACTCATTTCGAGAGCTTAAGAATGCAAAATTTTGAACCCATTAATTATTGAATGGAGGTATTAATTTACAGGTTGTATGGGGTTAGCGTCAGTCATTTCGAGATGAGATGACTAAAAAGAAACAAGTATGTACAGTGTCAGCAAAGGATCGAACTCCATTGAGATGAATTACATGTTTCAGTTGCTGATGTCGAAATATCTTGGATCTTCAGGGAAATGGTAATCTACGTTTAACTGCCAAAAAAAAAAAAAAAACTTGGTTAGTCTATTAGACAAGGTAAGACACCAAACAGAAAATAGTAACATATTCTTTTCTGATTGTGCAGATCAACACTCCCACATTGAGAATGTACACAGCTTGTTCACAAGCCTTTTAGCTCCTTGGTGTCTCTCACTCCCATTCACAGAGAAAGGTTTGCTGGAGTAGAGTTTTCCCACTTTTGTCTCTCTGTGTGGCCAAGTTTTTACTTCCCCATTTATGCACTGCCAATGTTTGTTATTTGTTTCAATTTTTTTCCCCATTGAAGTATAGGGTTGACTCGACAAGGCCACCTTCACTTTGGAGCCATGGAAGAAAATCTAGAAAGAATTCTTCACACGTGATTATCTATTCAGAACTGCTTAACTAGGATAAGAAATCAAGCACAGGCAATATACCAAATGCCTTGGACGCTAAATCAAATACTACTTAGAGAAGAATAAAAGCAATAAAACTTGAGCAATCTTAACAATGCCAATAATATTTGCTGCAGATGCCCAGCAACTGATCATGATTCCAAGGAACTGGAATTTAATCAGAAGGTTCAACATCACTATCAGTATTTGCCGGAAATGAGCATCAAACCTATATGGCTGACTACATATGTACAGTTTCCACACATCAGGGCAATTCATTTGCAATTTGGGGCACACAGCTAAATTGAAAGATGACACTTGGAAGCCACATATTGCATGAATTCAAAATAACATACCTTGCCCTCATCAGCATCTGAATGGCGTTGAGGGAACACAACTCTCAAGTCATTGTATAAATAGAACCTACGCTCCCCTTCTACACCTAAGCTCGTCCTTTGTGGTATAGCTATATGATCAGATGCACATTTCTGAACTGATTTAGATGATTTTTTCGGTGAAGGGCATAGAAAACGGAGATGAAGTGCATAACGGAGAGCACCACCACCACGAGTAGTTTCATTTATCTTTGAACAACAATGATTTGGTTTTCTGTCAGTTTCATTGCATGTTTCCACCCCAGCATACTCCTTCCCCACAGTCCTCTGGCATTTGGCATTACTGCAGTTGGTCTCAAGCATCAAAGAGTCCACAGTCACCTTTTCTACATTTTGAGACTGCTTGGGAAAATTCCTTGCATCAACCGTATCCGCCATTTCACAGGATTCACTTCCTTCAATTTTACTTTTCTGAGCAACCGAAGTTGCTGGGTATACAGGAGTCACCTTTTCTATATTTTGAGACTGCCTGGGGAAATTCTTTGCATCAACCATATCCACCATTTCACAGGATTCACTTCCTTCAATTTTACTTTTCTGACCAACAGAAGTTGCTGGGTATACAGGATAGCTTTTCTGTGATATCGGAGACACTTTTTCTTTCACTTTTGTGTCCAAACCTATCTGCCCTTGTTTCAATTCTGTCGAAGTTGGTCCAGAAGAAGCCAAAGAGACCTTCTGGCGCAAGAATGTCTGCATTGATAACAGCAAAGAAAGTGATCAAATAATTAGTCACGTGATAAACGAGCACATAGACCATAAAATAAGCATACTTAATTGATTGCATCATATGATGCATACATCTGTTGGTATGTCTAATGCCGTACTTACGCTATGTATGACAACAGCAGACAAGAGCCACTTCACACAGATATGAAGCTGAAAACTCATTATATATTAAGTCCACTGACGGAATTTAAGGTAGAATATATTAAAAATCTAGGTCAAACCATTAAACTTTAAGTTTGTATGAATGTGGCAGTACAAGAGGGAAAAAAAAAAATAGAGCTGCTGGTTGCCCGTTTCATGATTTTGGTTACATCAGAACAAAAGGTCTATATTCAATTTAACAATCATAAGCAAAATAAAAAAGAAAAATAGGTTCAATCCTTCTGATTCTGGTTTCTGAAAAAGCTCCACCATCAGAATTGATTAGCTCACTTTCAAAAGTATCAATTAACAGAATTGTTTCAAAAATTTTCAAATAGAAAAAGAACTCATTTTAACTCGTTCTAGTCGCTCACATATATCATTCTCGGGGAAGGTGATAGTGATCTGGAAACCTCAAGGAGCTGAATGCCAATGAATAAACAATTGCTCATGGTGCATCTATTCTCATACTAGATACAAGAATATATTTATTTCAATAAGGTTCGACAGCAAATCCTACTTAATAAGCCTGAATGTACTAGAGTAGACAATACAAAGTGCTACTACATCTTACTTTGGTACCAGCAGGCATATCACTCAAATCATAGTTGCAAAAGAATGTGTGAAGTGGAGTTTTCTCTGGATTGCTGATAACCTGAAGAAAGCAAGCCAATTTGATCGTAAATAACAGACATTTCTTTTATCGACAACCCACCTATTAATACCAAAAATCTGCAGCTGCATAAAGTTTGAACGAAACAGAATGGAGATGTCTAATATTGTGATTTGCCAGTAAATCCAAATGCCAATAAAATGTAAATAAATAAATACTACTCTTCTTACTACCAAAGACAAAACATATGCAATGGACTGTTAGAACAACAAACTCCTAAAGGATATGATGAAAGAAAGACATTCTTGTCAAATTGATTCATCATGGTCCCTTCTATTAAATGTAACAAATGTGGAAAAAGGTTCCACCACAAGGCAAGAGCCTAAGCAGAAAGAAGGCCGCCTAAACATGTAAAACCAAGTTAAAGGTGGAAAAAACAATTTGAAATTAAAAATTCAACGTATATCAAAGGAACTCAGGACCACCAAAAAGGTTTGCAGAGAGATATAAAGTACCAGTTGTATTCGACCTTTCATGGGTACACGCAAACGACTCCCGACAATTTGAGAATCATCATGACTTAGGCATCTTTTAAACTTTTGTCCCCTACACTTGTTTGATGACGAATTTCTACCAAGATCTATGGATGCACAATACAGTAGATAGCAATTCCCATCTACACTGGTCACTGAAAATGGAAGCTTCTGTGACTGCGGTGAAAAGTTCCCTCCAGTAATGCTTAATACAGCCAGGAAGCCATCAATTCTCTATAGATAGAAAATGCCATCCAAAAGCATAGAATATCAGATGTTTTCTAAGAAATGAAATAAGAACCGAACACCAGAATATACATATACATCAATTAGCTACTAACCTGAGAAAATTTTCCACAAAAGAACCGTCCAGACAATAGTGACTCCTCGAATGAACCAACCAAGGACCTCCTAACTGGAAGACCACTCAAACTTCTCAAGTGCCTTATGCGTTGGGCTGGAGCTGCTCCTCGACAGAAAGACGACCAACCTGAGTCAGCAGTGCCTTCCAATGAAGATGGACAAAACTCTTTGCAGAAACCAATATCTTCAAATGATCTGCTTGAGATCCTGAACTCTGCTTCTTCAGAAGAAAAGTTAATACCTGAGTCATTTCTGTCAAATGAATGTCCTACATTTTCTAAATTCAAATAGTAATCCTCAAATTGGCCCTTGACCTTTCTGCGTCCTTCTACAGCTTTCATACTCACCCAAGACTTTGGACCTAGAGGAGACAAAGAGAGTGAAGATGAAAATCCCTTTTGGGAGGATATCTTAGATTGTTGATAATGATTGTGTCCAGAAGAAAAAAAACAATTAGTGCGAGTGAGTGCATCATTATTTTCCAGTAACGGACCATCAGTTAAACGAACAGATCCTCCTGCACTATTGTCACATGGCACATTCTTTTGTTCCCAGTAGCCAGATAAGGATCGAGATAACACACTGATATTAAGTTTTCTGCCAACATTTGGTTTCTTGTAGTCATGCGATGCAGGGCCTTTAAAATTATCAGCAAGAGTAGGGCAATTCATCCGAGAAGCATTGCAGCTGATATCCAAAGACTTGCCATTAAATTGTTTTGCTGAAAGCATATCATTTAAAGGAGATGACGGTAACCGCTTCCTGACAAGTGATCCACTCGACTCAGCCTCATTAATTGTGACACCGTCAATAGCAGCACAACGCACATGATCAGCAGAAAGAACCTCAAATTCAGTTTTTGAAGAACTTGTTCCATGCGATTCAAAACCCACAATCCTAGAAGCAGGGTTTGGAATATTCCTCCCGCTTTTAGGAGTACAACAACCAACTTTATCCACAGAACCAGTTTTCAACCCATGAAAATTGGAAGCAACGTCCACTTGCCCTCCAAATCCAAATGAATTGTCTGAATATTTCGAAAGATCCAAGGAGGATTTCTCCTGGAAATCTCCTAAAGAGGAAGTCCTAGTATGCCCAACTGTTCGGCCAATACTTCCTCCATCCAAATCACAGGTTCTCATGCCAGCATATCGAGGTGGGCTTTGCAAAAATGAGCCCAACGATGCTGCTGCAACTTCATTGGCACTATCAGTAGAGGAAACTTGTGGCAAACCCATAACTAAAGTTTGCAGAAACTTATATCTACTTATTCAGCTCAACTGAATAAATTATCAATCCCTTCTCTCTGTTTAACAAGTACAGCACTTTAATTTGATAACATTGATTGCTTCCTGCTCAACTTTGCTAACAGATTAGAAACTGCTCCTCCATGCTAACTACTTGAAAAAAGATTCCAGAATCCTAATCCTATCAATGTAGTTGAATGAATGGAGATAGAGAGCGACAATGAATGTCAACGAATCGCACAGAACCTTTTCCCTAATCTACAAAGGAGAAAGTATTATACATCCACCAAAGGCATCCACATTTCACCTACAACTCCTTCATGAGATGGAATAGCGAAAGCCAAACACATCATTACTATCCAACAATATCGGGTAGCACAGATTTTTTGACCTCCCAACCAGCAAGCAATGAAGCGCCTAGAATTCATAGTTACCAACAGAGTGAAAGTCTCTGCCTGATATGAATTCAAAAAAAAAAAAAAAAATGTTAGTTGTCTAAGCTTGAACAAGATGCTTTAAACCAGTGTTTAAAATGAACCACATAAATTTTCAATATTTCTAATACACAACCACAAAATGAATCCTTAATTGATCACACATGGATCGGTGATTATCATTACCTACTAGTGATCTAATCCAACTTGCAAATATAGGAAACTCAACTATATGAGAAGGAAGAGCCCCAAAGGACAAAACTACCATCAAAGTACACCAAAACTACTAATAAGACAGACAACAAATGCATCAACTACTAAATCTAAAGCAGCATATCCATAACAAAAAACAACAAAGCAAAAGTATCTACGAATCAAAGCAGTGTCTCATCAACTATCTAGTTAAGCCAGAACATCAAACACCAAGAAATGATTTGAACAGCAAAACCAACAAGGCAAAGAGTATATATTTAAAGTGCATAAACTGATTCCTTGACGTGATCAAGAAACAAACACCTCAAAAGGGTTGCTTAAAAGGTACACATTCACTTCAACCCCAAAACTCAAACCATCCATCACAATCAACATTTACTATTTTAAATCAAAGCAGCATATTTTATAAACAAAACCCACAAAAAAAAACCAAACCCAGAACACAATTTAAGCTTAATCATTAAAATAAGCCAAAAAAAACCCGATGATTGTTTCAAGTCGACGCAATATGTTATTTAAGAAATTAAGAAAAACCCAGAAGCCAATCAGATTTAATCATCAAAATTATAAAAACACATAAATAAATAAGCTTTAATTACATGAAATAAAAAATTCCATCAATCTGATTAGCAGACCCACCAAAAGAACAAGTGATCAAGGATTCTGATAGGCAAGTCATTTCAAAGATGATCTTCCATATAATCCAATCAATCAAAATATCTCTTCCAGATCATAAATATGTACTATATGTAACTGAAATGCCAAATAAACAAAAATCAAAACAAGAACAGTGTGCGTCTTATTCTGAGATTGTTTTCTTTTTAATGGGTTTTGACAGAGAGAACAAAGAAGAAGAAGAGAAAGTGGGCGTGAGGAAGTTTTATAAGAAGAAGAAAGGGAGAGGAAAGCCATGCCTAGGTGCAAGTTTATAATCCCGATAAAGAGACGTGCTCTTGTATTTGTATACGATAGTTAAGAAATTGAAGACAATGCCACGAACGATGAAAGTAAGATGGTTAAGAAGATTATTACTGATTCCAGCTGTATCTAAATGAAATTGAAATGCCCGATTAGCCCAGCAAATTCATTACTGATTCGAGCTGTATCTAAGCGACATTGTTCCAAGCCAGGGAACTACAAATGCGAGAGCCCAGTTGGCTCTTACTATTCTAGACTCGTTACCCGAGAACCATAGAAGTTTTAGGTAGATTTTCGACTGTTTACTACGATCCATTACGGATGGGCTCTTAAGCAATCATGCTGCCAATTTGAAGAGTTTTTTCTGCTCCTTTTTTTCAATAAATTTTTAAAGCGGAAACTAGCAAGTAATTAAGATGTTATCACCTTGTTTTAGAATCACATTCATGCTGATCTACTCTATGAAGATGAATTGAGAAGAAAAAACCAAGTGTTGAACCACACCTTACACATAATCCATGAAGCTAATCTGCTCTATGGGTGCAATGAGGTTGGTAACTGGTAATCCATTTTTGAATTAAGGAATTAATTGTGATTGTAATATGGTTCAGCCCATTACTGATTCTGGGCTAGAATATACTAGAATGTTCTCTGTTGAAGAAGGGTTAGTAGCAGCTCTAGCTAGCCCATTTTGCTTCTAAGAACCATAGCATTCAACTTCTTAGGCCTCTAAGAAGAAATTCTTAGCTGCACAAAGCTTCTGAGAGAGAGAGAGAGAGAGAGAGAGAGAGAGAGAGAGAGAGAGAGAGAGAGAGTTTGAACTTGTTCATATGTTGGTGGGTTGTCACTATGCTAGATCCTCTAATAGTCTGGCCCATCATTAACTACATGGGCCCATTTTCATGGTGGTTTTATAAAAATGATATAATTTTGAGAAAAAAAAATTATTAGATATTTTGGATGTGGTGTTTATGAATTATTATCATAACACTTCTTTTACCAAGTTACCTTTGAATTTTGGACGAAAGTCTCTAGTTTCTCTATGTGAAATTCGAAACCTATTTATTCAAGTGAGACCTTTTTAGATCTCCATCTCATTTTAGTTTAAATGATGAGAAAAAGAAGCGAGTTTGAGATGAATACTCACGAGATATTAGCTGAAAGATTGAATTGGACTTAGAATTAGAGCCAAAAGATGAGTTCGTGTTGAATTAGGAGCGAGAGCCAATCTTCTTTTTCTAGTGGAGTTGTGTATGATAAGCTTACTAAATATTCAAATATTGATAATTTAAGTTTCTTAAAGATATGTAAGTTGACAACGCTTAAAAAGGCTAGTGGTGTGTAAGGATTTTCATATATGAAAAAAATTGAGTTGGTGGAGTCGTTGAGTGGTAGTTCAATGTGACGGTAATACACCTTTACATTGGTTTTGAGGTGCTTCTTCTTTGAATATAGTTTTGTTTCCTTATTCTTTTCTATGATTTTATGTAATGTAATGCGGGTTTGGAGGGCTTCTTAGTTATTTAGTTTTTTTTTATTATTATTAATTTGTGTTAGTTTAAGAGTGCTCTCTCGGAATAGGTGTCATTCTTTTTATTGGATCATGTGACTTTCATGTTCAAAGTATCTAGTTTGAAATTGATTAACAAAAAATAAAAAACTTGATTATAACAAAAAAAGATTCGGGACCTAAATAAAAAAATAAAAAATTTAAAGACCTTTCTTTATTTGACTAAAAATTCATAATATTTTAGAACCAATTAGTCCTTTTTCAAATTAATAGACTTCCAAAATATTAAATAAATACAATTTTACATTGTATGGGCGAAAATGAGTTGTTGAAGAATTGGTAATTTAATAGAAAAGTTAGATGTTAGGACAAAAATTGTAAGTGAATAAGGATGATATTATAATTAGTATTTGTCTTCTCTTTTTTATGCAATTTATTTATTTTTTTTCAATTTTTAAACTTGATATAGTTTGTTATTTAGTTAGTTTTATTTTGAAAACTGAATGAATTCAAAGTCTGCATGTAGCTTACAAATTCCAATTCTTTCCTTTTTTTTTTTTTTTTCGAAATTCGATACAATCGGTTCAAGTTGAAAAAAAAAAAAATCATAGTCGTCTAATTAAAATTCATTTAAAATCTTGGAAAATAACTTTAAAAAACATATATACAACAAATTAAAGAGAACGAACCAAAGTAATAATGCCATCTAAAATGAGTTTGCCATAAATCTTCCTTTATAATTTCTCCTTCAATCCTCGGGTAATTCAACTAAGCCCCTGGGGATTTGATAATGATTACAACGACTCGTGGATTAGATTTTTAAAATAAAGTTGTGTCCTTGTTATTTCTTTCCAAAGACCTCGATCTTCTGCCGACCTTTCATTTAGCTCCAAATATCAAATTTCTAGCGACAGAAAAAGTTAAGAAATTGAGTATATTAGTAAGATTAATACTTACATCCTCTCTCTCTCTCTCCCTATATATATATATATATGATGCTTTTCATGGAAGAAAATTGATATGGAGGGAATTATAATAATCTGGAAAACAAGTTCTAATATACTCTAAAAATCTAGGTAATCCAATCCTCCTCTCTTACCTCGCCTTCTCTCTCGTCCCTCAACATTCAAGGACCTTGTTATAAACAAATGAAGTTTATGAAGCTGTTTCGTATAACATTTAACTATAAGGACTAAAGTGTAATAAAAGTACTTAAAGTACTTAAATTGTAATAAAAGACCATTCATTACAATACGTTAGCTTGTTTATCATACGTCACAAGTTAAAACTAATAACAACCAATCGGATAATGACATATGGTAATTTTTTTGATTCACATTTGCACGTTTCATTTCTTAATTGATACATGGGATGAATAGTTAACAACGTTTTAATGAAAAGTCTCAATTAATTAATTTATAAAAGTAGAAAGTTTCAATCAAGCCGAAAAATAATTGAGGGTCTCAATCAAAAAAATTGAAACTTTACATGGATTAATTATGAGATAAATCCATTTAAAAATGATCAAGTCGATATACTTGAAGTTTAAGCGTTGTCTTAGAAGGCAACCTCGTAGATCACTTGCATTCATAACTTGAGATTCATAATCAATAAAATGATTCCACGATGTCGGCGGCTCAAGCACTCGTAGGATTGTTCTTTGTGCGGGATAAATCAAACCCCGGATAGCCACTGCAGTCCGGTTTCTTGTCCTTGAAATGTAGATTATGGACCAATGTTCCCATCAATCACAATTTGCGTAACTTAATTGTTATGACGAGTTTTGACATTTCAAAGGATGGCCTTTGGTATTATCGAAGCGAGGTCGGTCTACTAATTATTTCATCCGCCCCATGGCCCTCATTCGTAAACTCTTTATTGTTATGATCGCTCTCGGCATAAACTTCTATGGTTACGGGCTAATTGGCCGATAGGTGTTAGGCTTATAAAATGAAGTCGAATCATTAGAATCCATTTTAATTTTTTTGCTTTTGATTGTCCGATATGCCCCATTAGCCCGACAAATTCATTAGTGATTCCGACTTTATCTAAACGAAAATTGTTCCAAGCCGAGGAACTACGAATGCCGAGCCCAGTTAGCTTCTTACTATTCTAGAGTTGGTATCCGACAACTCGACAACCATAGAAGTTTTAGGTAGATTTTCGATCGTGTACTACGATCCATTATCGATGGGCTCTTAAGTAATCCTGCTCGCCAATCCGACTAGTTTTTTACGCTCCTATTTCTTTGCGGGTTGGAAGTGGTAGTATGAAGTTAAAATTTGGCATGGCGACCAGAGTGTGAAGGCGCATTGGGAATGACTTACCATCGGAAAAGTTTCTTGATAATTCAATATATGCATCCGAAATTGACACTCGCATTAGTTTGAAGCATGGGAAAAGCTAAATTTTCGAGTCTTCATTCCGAGTGTACTTTCTTTTTCCGAGCAACATTGCCAATATGTAAGAAGCGATACGATTACTCGACCAATATTCTATTCTGCGGTTTGCTGCATGGTGACATAGTCTTAACTGCATAATCTATCCGGGTTTATTTATAAAGGTTCGGCCGTCCGACCAATACATTTTCAAAGCGGAAACTAGAAAGTAATTAAGATTTTATCACCGCATTCGGAGTCACATTCACGCTGATTCACTCATGAAGGCTAATAGACGGGAAAAAAAAACTACAAGTGCTAAACCACACCTTATACATAATATGAAGCTAATTCACCGGTCACGACACTTCACTCGTCTATTACTGCCTAATTTGTTGTTGCTGAAAATGTAAATTTCGGATCACTCTATTTACGTGATGGCTTCCAACTCTTGGTGAAGACGTCTTGTTCGCATACCCGCATTGGTTGTCTTACGAACTGTGGAGCTAAAAGGATCGGGAGGCTTTGTTAAGTTGTCTCCCTCCCCTTCAAGCATTTGGACAACGGTTTTCATGGCGGGACGCTCTGTCGGGTTCCACTGAATGCACCACGGTCCCACGATTGCTAGTTTCTTTGCAATTTTTGCATTTTCTTCTCCATCAATATGAAACCGTAAGTCTTCTCCTTCTTCTAAGAGATTATAAATCCATATTGGG
The DNA here is from genome assembly GCA_963924115.1 of Dovyalis caffra. Taxonomy (NCBI): domain Eukaryota; kingdom Viridiplantae; phylum Streptophyta; class Magnoliopsida; order Malpighiales; family Salicaceae; genus Dovyalis; species Dovyalis caffra. Next base: position 56,094 of record CAWUPB010000950.1, on the reverse strand, counting down.
AAGTATATCCGGTCACCATTTTCTCGTCGTATCATCGACGTTCTTCTTTCCTCCGACCATTTCTAACACTAACATACCAAAGCTATAAACATCCGATTTATAGGACACATTCCCAAAGTTCCTTGAGAACACTTCCGTACGCAATGTAGCCAATAGTCCCCCTAGCGGTCGTCATGGAAATAGCACTTTTATCCTTGGAACACAACTTAGCCATACCAAAATCGGCAATTTTGGGATTGAAGTCCTTGTCAAGCGGGACATTATGTGGTTTGATATCAAAATGGAGGATTCTTTGATCACAACCCCGGTGAAGATATTCAATCCCTTTTGCTATGCCCAAAGCAATATGATTCAATCTTTCCCGACCAAGAAAATGGTTCCTTGACTCTGCTGAAGAAATGAACTTCGTAGTGAATCATTTGGCAAGTACTCGTAAACTAGAGCTCGTCTAAATCCATCGGCACGAAACCGATCAAGCGAACCACATTGACATGGTGAATCCTAGCCATCGTTCCCACTTCATTGACGAATTCCTCCCCATTTCCTGTGGAATTGTTGAGGAGCTTGACGACTACACCAATTTCATTGGTTAGCTTTCCTTTAAACACGATCCCATAAGCTCCTTGGCCCGATTCATCCCGGAATTGATTTGTGATCCTCTTAAGATCGAGCATAGGAGTATCTTGTGGGTGTCGGAGAATTGTAGTCATCCAAAAACATTTCAACCTTGTCTTGATATTCTCTTTCTAATTTATTATTGCTATATGCGCGGTAGAATGCAATGATCATTATGAGAAAGACGAAAAATCCTAAGATTACACTCGCATATAAACATTCTAAGTCGGGGAACTCTTCTTGTTTTTGGAAGTAATGTATTGAACCAAGTGTAAAATTGAGATCGAGCAAACTACTAACCGATAATCGGGAGCTTTCTCATCGTACTCGTAAAAGATGGTAAATTAATTAGCTTCTCATTTTTTTTTTGGAAAAATCATGAAAGCATCAACGACGAAAAGAATTTCTACTTGCTTGTGTGATTTATATTCTTAAAACCAACAACGAGCTGAAGTTAATTAGATTTACAACCGCAGTTGCCAATTGTAATGAGCAAAGTTGACATGATCTCCAAATAATCAAAATTTTGTCTACGATCATGAATAAGAATCCAAGAAAATCAATTAGCACGAAACATTAAAAAAAAAAAAAAAAACGAGAGGGAGAGAGAGAGATAAAAGCGTACCTTTAGTTCGCTTGTGAGTGTTGTGGCGTTCGGTCTCGGAAGATCCACAATCGGGGTTGGACCAAGACGGATGTAGTAAATAATTTTCTTGGTGCAAAATGTCATGTGGAATTGAAATAGTGTTGTACATCTTGGTACGGGATAATAAATAAAGGTCACTAATTGTATCGGTTGATTCAACGGCATAAACTTCGTGGTGATAAGTACTCGGACATGGGATAGTATGTGGGTATATTTCCTCACTAGAAGAACAATTGAATAAGGTCAAATCTTCCGGAAAATCATTCTTAATTTGGAATCGAGAAGCCGATAAGCCGAAGTTTAAACGTTGCCTTAGAAAGCAACCTTGAGGATCCCTTGCATAAATAACTTGATAGATATAGTCGATTCTTTCAATGTGGAGTTTCACTCCGGTTGGCGGCTCAAGCACTTGTATCGTTGCCCTCCGAGCGGGATAGATCAAACCCGGGATAGCCACGGTGCTCGCTTGCACTGTCCTTGATTCGGAAAGGAAATTGGATGTCGGGGCCATGGTTCCCACAAGATCCTATGCAATCCAAGCTTGCTCCATGGCTGCAAGGAAGAGAATAAACAAGAAGCGAGAACAAACATGGAATCATTTCTAATGAACGATTCATCATCTCCTCACTCTCTTTTATTGTGACGACTTTTTGTTCTTTGTGAATGTGAGTGAGAGACCAATATTGCACTTGAAATACTCAATAACAATCTCTCTAGTTACATTGCATTCACAACTAATGTGAATAGGCCTATATATGGAAACCTTTTTAATTTGAGAATGCGGACTTAACGAGAAAAAACGAGATTCTAACAAGTGGATTTTAAATACGAGTTGCACTCTTTATGCTTAGGCCGGGAAGGACTAGGAGTAGTGATGTCAAGAAATTACTAAGAAGCCTATAATTCTTCCTCATTGCATTGAGGGTGCATGAGGGGAAAAGTCCTCCTATGTGAAACTTCGAGGGATCGACCGGTGTTCCAATCAATGACTTATAATTGTCTATGTCGGAAGGACGGTAAATAGCGGTCTTTGGTGGGCTCTTTAACCTCTCGATTAGTAGGGGAGCTGGAAGGTGCCATCCCTGTCTTATGGCTCGAGATCAAATGAACCAAATAAAAGTCTATATTTTTGTCATGGACTGGAGGTTGCTCGAGATTGTATCTTACCTGCGAAACTTCAAGTGGGGACCAATGTTCCGAATCCATCACTTTATTTTGAGGCCTTTTTCTTTGTTCATATGCTATTGGGAATTGGGATTATTGCACACCGATCGCTATGCTTACCCTACGAGGGAAGGAAGCATATCTAGGAATATCCGGTGGAGTTGGATCTGGGAATATTGGGAGTTTTGGTCTTCGATGACATGCTCCAAGAAAAATGAGGTCGTGGGATGTCGATGCTTGTGGTGTTGATAGTTGATGACTTTCTTCTTCTCAATTCAAAGTTGATGGTTCTTTGTCATGAACGGGAAGAAGGCTGGTGGGAAATTAACTTCGACAATGAAGTAGCATGACATTCATTGTACTGCTTTATTACTACTCGTATTTTGACTTTGACATTTCAAAGGACGAGCGAAGTAACGATTTTACGTTCTTCACCTTCCATAGCACTATCACTCGCTTCCATCTGCGAAATTCATAAGTTCTTCTCGGAAAAATAAATAAATAAATAAAAACGATCATTTTCCGAAAAACAAATTTCCTTCTCCTAAAAGTTTTGTCTTATGGTTTTGGTACTGTGGTGGAAAGAACTAACACACATATGAAGCAAAAGCTTTTTAATATTCCATGGTGATTGCTCCCTCTCACTGGAAATTATTGATTTGAATGTTGCACTTGCTCTCTGGAATTGAAGAATTGTTTGTGCAAAAGCTTGTGTGGAGACACTCGTGTATCCCCTCGGCCTTCCTCATGTTTAGAGGAAGAAACCTCCTCTTTGCTTGCTACATAGCCTCTCTTTTCCATCTATCCGTCTTCCAAACTTGCCATTCTAGTAACATCACCACTCTTTGTTCACCTTCTTCATGTGGCAATATCCAAAACATTAGCTACCCTTTTCGACTAGACACTCGATCCACAAAGCTGCGGAAACTATAATTATACCCTAATCTGCGAGAAAAATACTTCTACGGTATTATATTTGTATTCGAGTAAATACTACGTGCGGGCAATCGACTATGTTAACTTCGGAATCCGAGTGGTAGATGCTTGGTGTACAAAATAATTGCTCCTCCTTCCCTCGTTCTTCTTTGGCACCCCATAACTTCGATTACGGAGATCCATACGCATGGTATAACTACGAGTGGACGGTGTCACAAAGACTAATTCGGCATTTCTTCAACGGTTGGAACGAATTGTCACCTCCTACACTATCACAGATTATGATTTTCTTGAGCTGTGAAAATCCGATGAATTCTTCTCTTTATGTGGACACGACTCCTTGCGGCCTTAACTATGGATCACTAAATCATTCCAACTCTTCTCTAGGATCGAGTAATTATAATTATGTGACTCTTGGGGGCATGAATGCCTCGGATTTGATGGAACTGTGCAGCATAGAGAAGATGCTTACGCTCCCAAAGATTGATTACGGGAACATCTCTTTTAAAGAAATTCACGGAGAACCGGCGTACGGGTTTGAGCTTTCATGGTTCAACGACCAATGTGAAAATTGCACGGAAGGTTGCTACCTCGACAGCGCAAACCGTCTTCAATGCATTGGTAAGTAATAAGTTGCATTAGTATTTTTTTCTATTTATGTCTATATTCATTCTGTCGACTCTAAACTTTGAATTCATTCTTAAGACTATTCATAAGATCTCTTAGCATGGAACATTTAAGGGTTACTTGGACGAGAAGATTGTCTTTTGCAATTTGAGGTTTTACATAGTGAAACTTTTGCTTCATCTTAATTTGATCATGGATATACATATATGAATGAGTCCAAATCATATAAATTACGTGTCGTTATCTATTTTCTTTCATTTTTTAATATTGTGTATTCGTTCCTTTCTTCTCAATTAAGGCACTTGTTTCATACCATTATAACTCCTTTTTAACCTATCTTTTGGGACAGATTTCAAGGATGAACACAACTTTTGGGAACTTCTAATCCTTTGGGTGATAAGTGAGAATTCTCTATCCGCATCTCACCGTGTTTGTGTATTTCTTCAAACAACATATTTGTGAAATCCTTCTTCGAAGGATTGCACAACTATTTGTTTCTTGCATAGTAATTCTAATTTTGTTCACCATTTCTGCGGCGTTGCTCTACTCTATTGCCCTTTTTGCGGGTAAGAACTTCTTTATTTCTTTAGTTTTAAACATAGTTCAATACCGGAGACACAATCAAAGACGACATAACTTGATTGTTTTCCGGAAATTTTGCTATACGACATTACTTCATGGGCCAAAAGTTGTTTGTGGGACTCCATGTGTGATTGTATTTTTGATCTACAAATGGCGAAGGAGACATTTATCGGTATACGATACGAGTTGAAGAATTCTTACGAGTCACGATAACCTAATGCCAATAAGGTATTCTTACTCGGATATCGGGAAGATAACTAGAGGTTTCAAGGACAAATTGGGTGAAGGAGGCTTTGGTTGTGTGTACAAAGGAAATCTTCGTAGTGGTCGTTTCGCGACGGTAAAAATTTTGGGCAAATCTAAAGCTAATGGACAAGATTTCATAAACGAAGTTGCTACGATTGGAAGGATTCACCACACTAATGTGGTGCAACTAATTGGTTTTTGTCTTCGAAGGATCAAAGCGTGCTCTTGTATATGATTTCATGCCAAATGGATCTCTTGATAGTCACTTATTTTCTCGAGAAGGATCTCGTCTCTTTAAGTCGGGAAAAATTGCATGACATTTCCATTGGAGTGGGTCGTGGCATCGAATATCTTCATCGAGGTCTGTGAGATGCAAATCCTACATTTTGATATCAAGCCTCACAACATTCTTCCGGATGAAAATTTCACACCAAAAGTTTCGACTTCGGGCTTGCTAGGTTGTACCCAACGAATGGCGGCATCACATCTCTTACGGCAGCAAGGGGCACGATAGGATACATGGCTCCTGAACTGTTCTACAAAAACATTGGACGTGTCTCATATAAAGCCGATGTTTACGGCTTCGGCATGTTGCTATTGGAAATGGCGAGGCAAAAGGAAGAATCTAAACCCATTAGCGGAAAAGTCAAGTCAAATCTACTGGCCGTATTGGGTTTATGACCAAGTATCAAATGAAAAGGCCATAGAAATTGGAGAAAATGCCACGGAGGATGAAAGTAAGATGGTTAAGAAGATGATTATAGTAGGGTTGTGGTGTATACAAATGAAACCTATCAATCGTCCTGCAATGAACAAGGTCGTGGAGATGCTTGAAGCGGATCCGGAAAACCCGCAATTGCCTCCTAAGCCTATTCTAAATCTAGATGAGACGCCGATTACTGATTGAAGGAGATTCATCGTCCATGTATGATGATTCTACCGAATCTATGAGTTTGGTTGAAAATGCATGCTAAGTGATAAGATATAAGGAATACTCGCTCGTATGCGAGGGAAAAATGATAGAACAAGTGTGCTTTCCGTTTTAGTTATTTGTTGAAAAACATTACAATAATTGATAATAATTCATGTTATCTTATTTGTTTTTAACTAATTTAGACTTCAAGCTGTGGCTTGTTCGTTCGTCTTAGTCCATGTAATCAAATACTGGTATGTTCCCTATTGTGTTCGGACGCAGTTTGCATATAACAAAGAATACGTTTTTGAATTCCATAGCTGCGAGAGCTAGCGGGCGTTAGTCCAGTGAAAAATGAAGGTTAAACTACACATTTCTTTCGTGGATGTTAGTCAATTCGAGGCATGAGACCACGGTCAAAATGCCATTCCATGGTAGCTTAATGCTTACAAGAATTGCATAATGTGATACCTAGAGTTTATAGATCTTCGGAAGATACGGACATAGAGGAATTAAAGAATTTGTAATCGATTTGTACGGAAATACAACTTCGGATTGTTAGGTTGAGGTCAAGCCTCGGGCATTTCAATCCCGGATCGGTGTGAAAAAAAATACTATTGTTCCTCTCGTGCTTCAAAGTATTACACATAATCAAATTAATCTTACAAGAGATTATGATTTCATTGACCATATTTAGGAAAGCATTCATGCTAATCCACAACAACTGACTCATAAATCATGGCCACTAAACCGTCCTGTTGCTAACTCATCCGCTATTACGGATAACCTCAACTTATGATTACTCTGTTTCTTACATGACTCGTCATAGGTCAAACGGATCATAAAAAAAACATTTTTTTTTTTCAAAAAGGAAAAAGAATTATTAATATTTTTTTTAAAAAAAATCTTACTTACCGTTATACATCGAAAAAAGAAGGGACTAAAATCAAGATTCTTCCACCTAAATTCATCCCAACAGACAAGACTATACACAAAAGTCTCCACGAGAAAAACCTTCGTCTTATAAGGAATGTTAGGGCCACAAAGGTTTTTCCGGCTTTAATAAATCTTAATATAATAGTAACATGTAGTTGATTCTTAAAGGAAAAAAAAGTACATATATAGTTGTTGACAAATTTTGTTATTTCTTTTTTCTAAAAAAATAAAAATAAAAATAGGGAAATTTTATCCCACACCACAATGGCCGGTTTGGCACTACACTGACAAAGGCTTTTTAGGGCCAAGACATTCGTATCAAAATAGAAACCCAAGGAAAAAGCCTACAAGTGAAGCATTAAGGGTCCAGATACCAAATCACACACATAAGCCAAGCCCATTGTTTGAAGAGGTCTTTACGTTGCTGTCTGTCCGTCTGTTGGGTTCTTGTAAGAATTCATAATTTTGTACAAGGAAAGATCGGCATATGTTGGTTAAGCTGCAAAGGATGGAGCAGAAGAAAGGGTTAAACCCTATGACGGTCTGAATTAAAGATGTTATATTGCTGTCTTAAAATATTTCAATTTCTACTTTTGAAGGAGATCTCAAGTCACTTCAGTTTGTAATGAAGGAAGATGTGGGAACCTTGTAAAAGATCTTTTGATGTTAGTCGGACCCAACTCCATCAGTATATTTTTAGGTCCAGATATCAAATCAAAACCATGCAGAGAAAACTTCAGGAGCTTTTGCATGAATCAATAATTTTGCCTCACGAATGATCATGTAAACTAATGTTTTTTATGAGACAATTTTTGTGAGTATTACCACTGACGAACTGTTGAGATATTAGCAATATGATAATGCCCATTTTTTTGTTGAATTCTAGCCATTGTTCCCACTTCATTGACGAACATTTTTAAAGCAGAAGTTGCAAGTAATCAAGATGTTATCATCTCATTTTGAATAACGTTCAAGCTAATCTACAAGCAGTACTAAGCCACACCTGACACATAAATAATGAAGCTAACGAACACGTCACAACACTTTATTGCATTATTGTTGCCTAATATAATTATTACTGAAAAAGTAAATTTCTGGTCATTCTATTTCTGAGATGGCTGCCAACTCTTGGCGAAGACGTCTCACTGGCATTCCTGCATTTGTTGTCTTAGGAACTGTGGAGCTAAAAGGATCAGGAGGCTTTGTTAAGTTGTCTCCCTCTCCTTCAAGCATTTGGACAACAGTTTTCATGGCAGGACGCTCTGCTGGGTTCCACTGAATGCACCACAGTCCCACAATGGCTAGTTTCTTTGCAATTTTTGCATTTTCTTCTCCATCAATATGAAACCGCAAGTCTTCTCCTTCTTCTAAGAGATTATAAATCCATTCTGGGAAGTATATCTGGTCACCATTTCCTGCTGTGTCATCGACGTTCTTCCTTCCTCCGACCATTTCTAACACTAACATACCAAAGCTATAAACATCTGATTTATAGGACACATTCCCAAAGTTCCTTGAGAACACTTCCGGGGCAATGTAGCCAATTGTCCCCCTAGCGGTCGTCATGGAAATAGCACTTTTATCCTTGGAACACAACTTAGCCATACCAAAATCGGCGATTTTGGGATTGAAGTCATTGTCAAGCAGGACATTATGTGGTTTGATATCAAAATGGAGGATTCTTTGATCACAACCCTGGTGAAGATATTCAATCCCTTTTGCTATGCCCAAAGCAATATGATTCAACCTTTCCCATCCAAGGAAATGGTTCCTTGAATATTCTGCTGAAAAAATGAACTTCTGTAGTGAACCATTCAGCAAGTACTCGTAAACTAGAGCTCGTCTAAATCCATCAGCACAGAAACCGATCAAGCGAACCACATTGACGTGGTGAATCCTAGCCATCGTTCCCACTTCATTGATGAATTCCTCCCCATTTCCTGTGGAATTGTTGAGGAGCTTGACAGCTACATCAATTTCATTGGTTAGCTTTCCTTTAAACACAGTCCCATAAGCTCCTTGGCCCAATTCATCCTGGAATTGATTTGTAATCCTCTTGAGATCAGCGTAGGAGTATCTTGTAGGTTTCAGAGATCTGTAATCATCCAAAAACATTTCAACCTTGTCTTGAAATTCTCTTTCTAATTTATCATTGCTACATGAGCGGTAGAGTGCAATGATCCCTATTGCAAAGGCGAAAAATCCTAAGATTACACCTGCATATAAACATTCTAAGTCAGGGAACTCATCTTGTTTTTGGAAGTAATGTATTGAACCAAGTGTAAAATTGAGATCAAGCAAACTACTAACCAGTAATCAATAGCTTTCTTCCCACACCTGTAAAAGATGTTATATTTATTAGTTTCTCATCCTCTGGAAATTGGTAAAATCATGAAAGCAACAAGGAAAAGAATTTCTACTGCTGTGTGATTTATACTGTAATACAAGTACGTAGACACGAATTCCGAATATTCAAAATTTTAATGTCACAACAATGAATAAGAATCCAAGAAAATCAAATTGCAGGAAGCATGAAACATAAGGAAAAAAAAAAAAAAGAAGAAGAAGAGGTAAAAACATACCTTTAGTTTGCTCGTGAATGTTGTAGCATTCAGTTTCCGAAGATCCACAACTTGGATTGGACCAAGACAAAGGTAGTAAATAGTTTTCTTGTTCAAACATACCATATGGAATTGAAAAAACGTTGTACATCTTTGTACAAGATAATAAATAAGGGTGACTTACAGAATGACTTGATTCAGCAGCATAAACTTCGTGGTGAAAAGTACTCAGACATGGGATTTTAACTATGTTCGGAGATCTTTCCCCATTAGAAGAACAATTGAATAAGGTCTGATTACACATCCAATCATCCTTAATTTGGAAGTGAGACGCAGATAAACTGAAGTTCAAACGCCTTAGAAAGAAACATTGAGAATCCCTTGCATGAATAACTTGATGTCTATAATCGATTCTTTCAATGCGGAGTTTCACTCCAGTTGGCAGCTCAAGCATCGTATCCTTTCCCTCTGAGCAGGATAGATCAAAACCAGGATAGCCACAGTGGTCTGCTTGCTTGTCCTTGATTCGGAAAGGAAATCGGATTTTAGGGCCATGCTTCCCACAAGATCTTATGCAATCCAAGCTTGCTCCATGGCCAGCAAGGAAGAGAATGAACAAGAAGTAGAACAAACATGTAACCATTTCTGATGAATAATTCATCATCTCCTCACTCCTCTTAACATTTTATCTATATGTTCTGATATAGTTTTGGCCTTTCAGAAAATTCATTCAGGGTCATGCTTCCTTACATGAGAAATTATTGATACTTCTAGTGTGTTGCTCCCTTTCATGGGGGATCCATTTATCGTGACGACGTTTTGTTCTACGTGAAAGCGAGCGAGGGAGCAATATTGCACTGAAATGCTCAATAATAATCTCTCTACTTACGTAGCGTTGATCACAACTAATGTGAATAGGCCTATATATGGAAACGTTTTTAATTTGGGAGTGTAACTAGATTCTAACAAGTGGGTTTTAAATACATGTTGCAATCTTTATGCTTAGGCCAAGAAGGGATTAGCTAGGAGTAGTGATATTAAGAAATAACTAAGAAGCCTACAATTCTTAATCATTGACTTGGAGTAGCGTGCATGATAGGAAAAGTCCTGCTATGTGAAAAGCAAGAAGCTCAGAAGAAATTCAGAGATGGACCAATCCATTCACTAGCATTGAGGGCATTAGGCGATCACGAAGGAAAATTCTTGTGTCTTCTCATTTTCAACTTTTATTGAGGATTTTAATAATTGAGGTTCTATATATTAGTAAAGCATATGTTCTTCCCATCATCTTTCTCATTAGATAAATTAGACCATAGAAATTTATTAAGTAAAAGAAGTGCTTTGGGTAGTTTTAGCATTGGCTGGTTATCAGGGATCAAAAAGGAAAATGCTTGTGTCCTCTTATATCTAATTGTTATCGGGAATTTCAATGAAATTGAGGTTCTAGCTATTAGTGAAGTCTTGAAGATAAATTCTTCCCATCATCTTTTCGCATAAGATGAACTGCATCATAGATATTGATTTATTAGACGAAGCGTATGCTTTTGGTTATTCAAAATACTAATGAAAGACCATGGAGAATGCATAATATTTTTATGAATATCGATATCAATTAGCTTTATCATAATTAATATAGATGATAATAAGATTGCAGATAGTTTGGCTAAATAAAAAGTGAGCAGACATAAATGCTATTTTGCTTGGCTAAAGTATTTTCATTTCTACCTCGTAATCTTTTTTTTCTCCCATGGACTAGATGACTCTCTTAATCTAATTTATTTTCATAAAAAAAAAAAAAAGTCTTGCTATGTGAAACTTCCAGTGAATGATCAATGTTCCAATCAATGACGACTTGTAATTGTCAATGTCAGAAGGACTGTAAATAGCGGTCTTTGATGGGTTCTTTCAACTCTCAATTAGTAGGGGAGTAGGTATGTGCCATCCCTGTCGTATGGCTCAAGATCTAATGAACCAAACAAAAGTCTATATTTTTGTCATGGACTGGAGGTTGCATGAGATTGTATCTTACGTCTGCGAAACTTCAAGTGAGGACCAATATTCCAAATCAATCACTTTATTTTGGGGCCTTTTTCTTTGTTCATAAGCTTTTGGGAATTGGGATTATTGCTGATCACCATGTTTACGTACCCTACAAGGGAAGGAAGCATATCTAGGAATATCTGGTGGACTTGGACTGGGATTGGGAGTTTTGGTCTTCGATGACATGTTCCAAGAAAATACTAATAATAAAAAAAATCAGCAAATATATTCGAAGAAATGGAGCAAAATTCTAACGTTTTAGTCAATTGTGACCGGATAACACACCATCGTACTATGATTAAAAATCCTATTACTTAAGTACTAGTTTGATTATTTTATAAGAGTTGAGGTACTCAAATAAAAGTTTAATAAAAATATAGGCGCTAAATTTTCCGTTATCTCCATACAAATATACAACAAAGATATAATTTAAAATTTGACCGCACCCACCGATAATCCTACGTTAGTTTCATAACCAAATGACTCATTTTTCTTTTTCTTTTTTTAATCTATTCTGGTTAAATAGTATTTCTCATTTTCGAAAGCTGATAATTTCATTAATGTACTTTATTTTCAAAGGTTCTTTGTCATGGAAAACAAGAAGGTGAGAAATTGGGTTCGACGACGAAGGAGTGACCAATCATTTATTTTCTGCCTTATAACTACTCCTATGGCTTTGAAATTTCAAAGGACAGCCTGGTAGAAAATTTACTCCTCACGGTTCCACTAAGAAATTGATAAGTTCGTCAAGGAAAAAAAAAAAACTTATGCCTCTTAAACTTTTGTTTAATGGTTTGGATTTGGGGTGCTGTGATGGGAACTAACACAAGCTCCACCCACTCAACACACAGCAGAGGCAAAAGCTTTTCTAGTATTTGCTGTTGGACTGCTTTCGGGCTTGAAGAAAAGTTTGTGCGAAAACTGTGTATGTGTGTGTCTTCAGCCTTCCCCATGTTTAGAGGAAGAACCCTCCTCTTTGCTTGCTACGTAGCCTTTCTTTTCCAGCTATCAGTCTTCCAAACTTGCCATTCTAGTAACATCACTACTCTTTGTGCACCTTCTTCATGTGGCAATATCCAAAACATTAGCTACCCTTTTCGATTAGCCTGCGATCCACTAAAGCTGCGGAAAATATAATTATACCCTAATCTGCGAGAAAAATACTTCCACGAGTACTATATTTGTATTCGAGCAAATACTACGTGCGAGCAATCGACTACGTCAACTTCGGAATCCGAGTGGTAGATGCTTGGTGTACAAGATAATTGCTCCTCCTTCCCTCGTTATTCTTTGACACTCGATAACTTCGGTTATGGAGATCCATACGCATGGTATAACTACAAGTGGACGGTGTCACCGGAACTAATTCGTGCGTTCTTGCGCAACGTGACGGAAGGGTATTGGTCACCTCACTATCACGGCTCATGATTTTCACGAGCTGTAAAAATCCGATGAATTCTTCTCTTTATGTGCACACGGCTCCTTGCGGCCTTAACTATGGATCATCAAACTATTCCAACTCTTCTCTTGTGACTAATTATAATTATGTGACTCTTGGGGACATGAATGCCTCGGATTTGAGGGAACTGTGCAGCATAGAGAAGATAGTTTTGGTTCCAAAAATTGATCACGGGAACATATCTTTTAACGAAATTCGCGAGAAGCGGCGTACGGGTTTGAGCTTTCATGGTACAACGATCGGCTGTGAAAATTGCGCAAGAGGTTGCTACCTCGACGAGCGCAAACCGTCTTCAATGCATGGACGTTTGTAAGTAATAATTAATGATTTAAGTTGTATTAGTATTTTTTTTTTTATGTCTATATTCGGTCGGTCGATTCTAAACTTTGAAGAATTCATGGTTACGGACTTGAATCTCTTAGCATGGAACATTTAAGTTTATCTATTTTCTTCCATTTTTTACTTTGTGTATTCGTTTCCTTCTTCTCAATTAATGTCCTTTTATACCATTCTAACTCTTTTTTAACCTAACTTTTGGGACAGATTACGGAATTCGGGAAGTTCGACCGCACTCGGGAGTTGGGTGCGCATTCTCTATCTGCATCTCACCATGTTTGTGTACTTTCTTCTATTTATGTCTATATCCATTTAGTGGATTCTAAACTTTGAATTTCTTCATAAGACTACATAAGATCTCATACATTGGAATTCATGATTCCATTAGAATTCATGATTACGGACTTGAATCTCTCAATATGGAACATTTAAGGTTACTTAGACCGAATCCTTGTCTTTTGCAATGTTGAGTTTTACATAGTGAAACTTTTGCTTCAACTTAATTTGACATGTATATACATTAGAATGAATGAATCCAAATCACATAAATTACGTGTTGTTATCTACTTTCTTTCATTTTTCAACTTGTGCATTCGTTCCCTTCCTCTCAATTAGTGTCCTTGTTTTATACCATTATAACTCCTTTTTAACTTAACTTTTGGGACAGATTTCGAAGGCTTTTGGTTATTTCTACTCCACGGGGGAAGGTGGATAGGTGCGAAATTTCTATCTCACCATGTTTGTGCATGTTCTTCTATTTATGTCTATATTCTTTCGGGTATACACTCGATCATTCTTTTGTAAGCCATCACATTAAGGGTATACACTAGATCATTTTCTTCACGTATTAAGAGTATTCATCATATCATTTCCTTAGTATGTCCTCTTGTGAACCATACAAAGAGTATCCATTAGATTATTCCTTTTGTATATTTTGCAAAGAATATACACCGGATCATTCCATTTACAAACCTGTCTTAAAATATGAACATGACTTTTCTTTGAATTCTTAAAGTCATGCTTAAATATTTTCATGACATGAATGCAATTGGAATGCTTATCAAGAATGTACATGAACATAAACCATATGGCATTAAGCCATGACTAGGTTGAAACATCAAGCCTTAAAATAACATGATCCCAATCAATCACCAAATTAATCTGAATTTTATCAAGCCATAACAACATTAAGCATTTCTATGGCCATAGGCCGAATGCATCACAAGACGTAAACATATAATCTTTCATTAAACCTACCTAACCAAAGATATTACATTTATCAAAACCATATATTTGTCAATGGATATTGCATATCATGGCTTCACAATTTTTGTTAACAAAATCACTTGTCATGGCTTCATAATTTTCATCAACGAAAATCACATTTCATGGCTTGGCATTTTCATAAATGAATCTCATACCATAGCTTGGTACTTTTTGTCAACAAAAATCTCATGTCATGAATTGACACTTTCGTCAATAAAAACATACAACAACAACTAATTGAGCACGATAAGTGTGATACCCACAAAAAGTATACATCAAATCATTCCTTTTTGTAAATCATGATTGAATATGTGACTATGACGCCCATAAAGAGTTGATTATTCTCTGTGTGTCATGATTAAGCCTGTGACTATGATTGACACATGTCTAGCCTTTTTTTAAAAAAATCCATGCACTTGATTTTATCTTAATGAACATGATGGAAAGCTGTTTCATGACGTGAATGTGAACAATGACATGAAATGTAATCCATGAATATTAATTAACCAACAAACCAAGTCAAATACCATTGAACACAAAATATTCTTTAATAAAACATTAACAATACATGAAAACACCATTAAACCAATCTATGAACATCAAGATCATTGAAATGGCCACTAGAACGAATTCTACCACAGCCATTCCATGACCAATTTCAACATAAAACAAATTAATTATCACATGAATCCTTTATCAAAAAGTCATGTCTCCAATGACTTGCACAATTAATATATAACATAACAAAATACATTAACCATACAAAAGACTACTCCTGGCCGAAACTCCCAAAACAAACTAAGTGCATCACACTTGTCTTAGTCATAATCAAGCATACAACCAATCGATTTTCATCTAAACACACACCATCATTCAACTTAAATATGCTAACATTAACATGATTATCATTAAACACATAAAAATTATACCAATCCATCAAAATTTTAGATTTTTTATATCAATATACCAAAATCCAGATTTGATCAACACATATTAACAATCAATAACTTCATGGTTTTAGCAACTTTAAGGTTTCTAAATCTTGTTTTAACCAAAAGATTTCATCATTTAACTTAAATAAACTAAAGCTAACTTGATTATCATTAAATACATGTAAATCTTACCAATTTACTTATAATTTCAGATTTGATATTTCTTTCCTCAAAATCTAGATTTGTCTCAAAGACAACAACCACCAATACTTCATCAATTCAATAATTTAAATCTAAATTTTGTTGAAGCCTAATTTCATCCTTAATCAATTGATTCAACACATGATCCATCATAATCAATCATCAATTGACATACCCATTCAATAATTAACCTTCATTTCTACTAACAATCAATCACCCAAACATGAATAAACTTTAATCAAGCATAAACACACAATCAACTCAATTAAACCAATTAAACCAATTAATCTTAGCTTTATGATTATGGTCAAATTCATCAATTAAGGTAATCAATTCAAATTTATCAATCAAACTCCTTAAATCATTCTAAAGAACATCTAATAACCTAAAATCTTGAAATCCAACCATTTTTTCCAAAATTCACAACTTAGCCAAAACTTTCACCATCCAATACCCAACTTTAATTCATCAACCTAACTTTAATTAAACCATCCAACATGATCATTCAGCCATTACAAACATGATCTCAATAATAATTCATCAATATCATTCAATTACTATAAAACCCAAATAATTGAATAATTAACCACAATTTCTAAAACTTCAAAACATTAACAATCAAGCATCCATTTATCATAATCTTGTGATATAGTGAGGACTACACTTATCTCATTTGATATTTGATCAAATTCCTCCTTAGTAGCTTAAAGTTTCCTCCTCATTTTCTTTCTTTCTTGTTTCGGCCAAATCTCCAATTTTTCATCCTCCTTTATTTGCTTTCTTTAAGTGATTCTAGGGTGAATTTGGGGTATATCTAAGGTAGTTTAGGTTGGTGGATAGATTTAATTTGCTTGAATTCAAGTTGATTCACCTTGAATTTCTAATTTTCCATCACCCTTTTTCTTCCTTTTCTTGCCCAATTTAAAGAGATATATTTCCTTGTGATTTTGCCAAGTGTGAGACACTTGGTTTTATCCTTCCTTCAATCACTTCTTTTAATATTCTCTCTAGAATTCTCTCCATTTCTCGTTGATATTTTCTATCTTTTTCTCCTTTTTGCCAACTTAAACTCCCTTTCTCTTGCTTTTTAGTTTAGTTTAAATCTAGATATACGGGACCAATTCTAGTTGAATTAAATGGTTCTTTAATTTTCCAAAACCTTACATTTTGGTCTCTAAACTTCCTTAATTATTTTAATCGAGTCCTTCAATTTAAGTCCCTAAACTTTCAATTTTCAACATTCTAGACCTTATCTAGGCTTTTCCATTTGAATTTTTTAATCACTTTAATCAAGTACCCAATCTTTTAATTGTAGCAATTAAAACTCCTAAAATCTTGTAATTACGTCCTTAAATTATAACAATCATAACAATTAATATTATAAGATCACTAATTCAAGCATTAAATAATTATTTACCTCCGATAATATTTATGCATGCATTAGTTTATTTTATATGCAAATATAAAATATTAATTCATTCTTTAAATAAATGTTATCATATTAAATAATTAAATTATTCATGCAATATATTTATGCTTGAGGAGGTTTTTAGGTTGAGGATATTACATATGGTAAATGATTAAAATTTTGAATTATAAGAATCACCTCAAATGTTCAAAAAAAAAAAAACTTATATTTGGATCTTGAAATCGTTATGAATGATCATGGTATAGATATTGTAAGAATGAAGTCCTTTAAAAATATAAATCCAAGTGAAAATTCTACTATTTGAATATCTATAATAAAAAAATAGAAATAACCAATAAGAATCTATATTACTATCTTATTTATCCATGAGAATTATCATCCTAGTTAATTGTTAGGAGTACATGAATTGAAAGCTATATTCATATCGTTAATATATCCTAAAATTTTGTATATATGAAATATCGTTCATCCCTTACAAGTATCAAATGCAATCATATTCTTTGCACTACAAGTAAGAGTGGTTTATACTTCATTTGAAGTATAATTACTGCTTATAAGAATTAAAACTTCAATATTAACATTAGAAAGAAAGACATGTACTACTTTTAATAAAATATTGCATGTATTTAATGTGACCTTGAAGACAAGAATAGCCAAAACTTGGTTTAATCTTGTATTGTCAAACTTTCAAAAGTGATTCTAGGAAAAAAAAAAAAAAGGCTAAACAAGTGCAACAAGAGGTTACAATCCAAGTAGGACCTTAGGCTTTCAAAATAAAACAAACTATTGGTCAAAGACTAAGAGAACACGAGTTCCTTCCATCCGTAAAGGAGAATTACATGATATAAAAATGTTTTAGAAAATCTACTAAGGTACTTAAAAAGAAAATCAATTCTTGCTCGCATAATGAAGGGAAAAAAAAGCTCTTATTTGAGCTTGTAGAGTTGTAGAGACTCTTGTTTGAGCATGCAAAATTGCAAATTCTAGCTGAAATTATAAGAGTCCAGCCTTTTTTACACAAGGTCATGACCCTAACTTCAAGATCTTTTATTTTCTTATTAACTCTGAAGGCTTTGAGTGGAAAGAGAGTTAAAGAGAATTGAATCATCTTTACAAGCAAAAAAAAAAAAAAAAAAAGGATGTAGAGCTAGAATCCTATTGTGTTATGTGAACTTACAATTGTGTGAGTGGACCTTGTAGAGACTATAATACATTCTTGAAAGGCCCAACAACATTTTGGGAGAGCTCAATATTTTAAAGACCTCAAAATATATTAATATAATCCATAGAATGAAGATCCAAAATAGTAGATTTCAAGAAAGTTTTTAGGTTAAATGGCGAAGAAGATGCATCTTCTAAAAAAAGAAAAAAAAAGGGGGGGGACTTTGGATAAGAAGAAGAGTTTATAATTGAAAAAGAAAAAGTAAAGTAAAGAAACTTCTAACAAATGGTGCATTTAAATAGGTTTATAAGAAGTGAAAAGACTTGTTTTACAATAGATATATTAGAATAATCTTGTACCTTACAAATTGGAAGTTAGTTATTAACTATAGAAGAAATTTCTTTTCACACATGAGGTAAACACTTATATATAGAAAGAAAAAGGACAAATGTTAGATCTAAAATTTAATCTAGCTTGCAAACCCAATAAATTACATCATTTAAAAAAGGCATGTTGGATGATTGAGGAATTAAAATCTTTTAGGTGAGAAGTTCATGGATCATAGACTCTTAAAGTTATGACAATTAGATGAGATAAGAATGTGGAAGAACTTTTCTAACAATTAGGAAAGAGGTGGATGCTAAATAAAGTGTGATAATAACAAGAATGAACTGCTATTTGTTAAATTTTCCAACAATTAGAAAAAAATTGGTGATTATAAAAGAACACGGAGCATGATTATATCAATTGTAAAGAAACGTGAAGCATTGAAGCTAGCGCATGTAGTTAGTTGCAAGGAAATATAGAGCATTGCAAGATAGTATGAAAAAATGTAAAGAAATGTGGGATATTGTAAAGATTATAGAGGAGAAAGAAGCTTATAAATACAAGGGGCAATAAGAGAAGATCCAACATAGAGACAATCAATAACTCAACTACCTTGTACACGAGCAAGACATTCTAAAAGCACATTCCTATGTTTCAAAACATTTAAAATTTGTTAGGTAGTAATCAAGATAGGTTGATAGTTTGGCTCTTTAGTTCTATAATGTATTTACAACTTGTGTTTGTAATATTCAAGAGCTGAATATCCGTAAAAACATCATCTATGAAAAAAGAGTTCCAATTTGTAATATTCTCCATCGGTAATGATGTTCATTTTGAATTCTATACTTTAGAAAAAGGCGAGTAGAGTACATAAACAATTTAAGTTGGATCTGTCTTTGCATATTCCCTTACAATAAATCAACTTTTATTCTTTCATTAAAAAATTCTTGATAATCAAAACGGATACAAAAGAATCCACAAATGTAACATTTAAAGTTATTTGGACGGAACATATATATATATATTTTGCAATTTGCAAATAGCGAAACTTTTTGCATCATCTTAATTTCACCATGAATATACATAAGAATGAATGAGTTCAAATCACATAAATTAGGTGTTGTTATCTATTTATTTAATTTTTTTACTGTTGTTCGGTCGTCCTCTTCTACTAAATTAATTCTCTTATTTTATACCATTATAATTCCTTTTTAACCTAACTTTTGGGACAGTTGTCATCATTGATAACCGCTTTTGGCAATTTCTACTCTACTACCCGAAAGGTGTGAATTCGCTATCCGTATCTCACCATGTTTTTGTGTTTCTTCAAACGACATATTTGTGAAATCCTTCTTTTCGGTAAGAAGGATGGCACAACTAGTTTTTTCTTGCATAATAATTGTAATTTTGTTCCCCATTTTCTGCGGCGTTGCTCGGCTATATCGCCTTTCTTTTTGGTAAGAACTTTTTAATTTCTTTAGTTTGAAACATAGTTCAATACTAGAGATATCATAAAAGAAAACACAACTTGATTGTTTTTTGAAACTTTTGTATACGGCATTACTTCACGGGCTAAAAGTTGTTTGTGGGACTCCATGTGTGATTATATTTTTGATCTACAAATGGCAAAGGAGACATTTATCGGTATACGATACTGTTGAAGAATTCCTAGAGAGTCACGATAACTCGATGCCAATAAGGTATTCTTACTCGGATATTAGGAAGATAACTAGAGGTTTCAAGGACAAATTGGGTGAAGGAGGCTTTGGTTGCGTGTACAAAGGAAACCTTCGTTGTAGTCGTTTTGCGGCGAGTAAAAATGTTAGGCAAATCGAAAGCTAATGGACAAGATTTCATAAACGAAGTTGCTACCATTGGAAGGATTCACCATACTAATGTGGTGCAACTAATTGGTTTTTGTCTTTGAAGGATCAAAGCGTGCTCTTGTATATGATTTCTTGCCGGATGGATCTCTTGATAGTTACTTATTTTCTCGAGAAGTATCTATCTCTTTAAGCTGGGAAAAGCTGCATGATATTTCCCTTGGAGTAGCTCGTGGCATCGAATATCTTCATCGAGGTTGCGAGATGCAAATCCTACATTTTGATATCAAGCCTCACAACATTCTTCTCGATGAAAATTTCACTCCAAAAGTTTCGACTTTGGGCTTGCTAAGTTGTACCCAACGAATGGCGGCATCACATCTCTTACTGTCTGCAAGGGGCACGATAGGATATATGGCTCTCGAATTATTCTACGAAACATTGGACGTGTTTCATATAAAGTCGATGTTTATAGCTTTGGAAAGTCTGCTATTGGAAATGGTCGGCAAAAGGAAGAATCTAAATGCTTTAGCGGAAAAGTCAAGTCAAATCTATCGGCCATATTGGGTTCATGATCAATTATCTAATGAAAAGGACATAGAAATTGGAGAAAATGCTACGGAGGATGAAAGTAAGATGGTTAAGAAGATGATTATAGTAGGGTTGTGGTGTATACAAATGAAACCTATCAATCGTCCTGCAATGAACAAAGTCGTGGAGATGCTTGGAGAGAGATTTAGAAAGCCTACAATTGCCTCCTAAGCCTATTCTAAACCTAGATGAGACACCGAGTACAAATTGGAGGAGATTCATTATCCATGTCCGATGATTCTACTCGAATCTATGAGTTTGGTTGAAAATGCACACTAAACTATATGATATAAGGAATGCTCTGCTCATATGTAGGAGAAAATGATTGAACGAGAGTGCTTTCGTTTTAGTAATTTGTTGAAAAATATTACGATAATTAGTAATAATTCTGTTATATTATTTGTGTTACTAATTTAGACTTGAAGTCGTGGCTTGTTTGTTCGAGACTTAGTCCATGTAAAACGGATATGTTTTTGGACTCCATAGCTAGTGAGAGCTAGCAGGCGTTAATCCATGTGTAAAATGAAGCTTTCACTACACATTTCTTTCGTTGATGTTAGTCAATTCGAGGCATCGAGGCCACAGTCAAAATGCCATTCAATCGTAGCTTAGTGCTTACATGAATTACTTAATTGCATTATTATCTTTAATGTCAAAGAATCTCATGTTGGCTTACAATTTACGGTGGGACTCTAGGAGTTGGTGTTGAGGAATCGTAGATACGGGCATATGTTTAAGAACAAAGACATGAGACTATCGTCGACCACTGGAAGCTAGGATAACTTAAAAACCATTTTCACAATTAGTGCACCTTCCCTATTTAGCTAGGATAAATTCTCAACACCAATTTTCACAATAAAATAAAGTTGCACTTAATCAAATACTTAAGGATAAGATTGAAAAATCATTTAGTTTTCATGTACTTCATTTAAAAAGTTAATAAACATTATGGGACATCCTAAAAGAAACATGGATAATCTAAGTGGTTAGAGAAGGTAACATTATGAGGATTTAATAATGATTAGTACAACCAGCTTGTGTATTAGATTTTTTTTAATAATGTTTTGTTCCTTTTATTTCTCTACAAAGACCTCAATCATATTCCGGATTATATATATATATATATATATATATATATATATATATATATATATATAAAGTGCTTTGAAATTCTATTGGAGAAAATGGACATTAAGAAATAATAAAATAATATATAATTAAAAAAGAAGAAGAATCAAGCTGAGCTGGACGCGCGGAAGGTCTGCATGCATGGGCCAGGTGGCAATCGGGCTCGAGCGCCTACGCTAGAAGCATCTAGCCTTGGACTTTAAAAACGTGGCAAACAACGCGTCGTTTGTGAGGATTAATGCATCGTTTGCCACCAGCGGTGGCATTGCAACTCCGTCGCCGTCGTCTGCAAATGGTCGAAAAAAAATTAAAAAAAGCTGCTGTCTTTGAACTTCCACACCGAATTTCTACATCTTTTTCACCTAAAAACACCCTAAAATCATTTTAAGAACTTGTAAAAAATCATTTTGAACATCAAAATACGCTCTAAAATAACGCTAGATATGGCTTTCTCTCTCCTCCCTCAACATTCAGAGACCCCGTCGTAAAACAAATAAAGTTTAGGGACTGTTTTGTATAGAATTATAACCTTCAGGACCAAAGTGTCATCAAAGTAATTGTTTTATAAAAGAAAAATCACTCCATTTTTTTTAATAAAATGACGCTGTTTCAAGCTCGAAAATTTTTAAAAAATTATTCATTATATTAACGACTTAACTATAACTATAGTAAAACTATATTTAGTTTTAGTTTTTTTTTTTTAATAATATATTTTAAAATATAAATATAACCTAGGATAAACAAACTACTGTTTATTTGGAGAATTGGCAAATTAGTGTTAGGCATATAATCCACATGCTGCACATACTGAATACAGAAACTCCTGATCTATTAACAAAGATAACCTCAACTTTGAATTACTCTGCTTCAGAGATGGCTGCCAACTCTTGGCGAAGCTATCACCCTGGTAGAGCTGCATCCGTTCCCTTGGGAACTGTGGAGCTAATAGGCTTAGGAGGCGTTGCCAAGTTGTCTCCTTCACCTCCCGGCATTTGGAAAGCAATTTTCAGGGAAGGATAGTCTTCTGGGTTCCATTGAATGCACCAAAGTCCCACAATTGCTAGTTTCTTTGCAATTTTAGCATCTTCTTCTACCTCATTCTGGGAAGTATATTTCTTCGCCATTTTCTGACTTGTCATCAGCGTTCTTCCTTCCTCCAACCATTTCTAGCTCTAACATTCCAAAACTATACACATCTGAATTGGAGGACACAGTCCCAAAATTTCTTGAGAACATTTCAGGTGCAATGTAGCCAATCACCCCACTCGCTGTTGTCATGGAAATAGCACTTTTGTCCTTGGAACACAACTGGCCAGACCAAAATCTGCAATTTTTTGGGATTGAAGTCCTCCCGCAGGATAGTATGTGGTTTGATATCAAAGAGGAGGATTCTTTGGTCGCACCCTTGGTGAAGATAATCAACACCTTTGGCTATGCCAAGAGCAATATGATGCTGCCTTTCCCAGCAAAGGAAATGGTTCCTTGAATCTGCTGAAGATCAGAACTTCTGCAGTGAATCATTTGGTAAGTACTCATAATCATAAACTAGCGTTCGTTTAAATCCATCAGTACAGAAGCCAATCAAGTTCCTACTTCGTTGACGAGTTCCACAGCTACTGGAATTTCACTGGTTAGCTTTCCTTTGAGTTCTGTTCCATAAGCTCCTTGTCCTTGGCCCAATTCATCCTTGAATTGATTTGTGATTTTTTTTTTTTTAAGACTAGCACAGGTGTATCCTGTCTGCTTCCCGGCTCTGTAATCATTCAAAAATATTTCAACCTTGTCTTGATATTCTCTTTCTATTTTATTGAAACTATAGACGCGGTAGAGTGCATTGACCAGTAGTGGAACAAGGAAGAATCCTAAGATTGCACCTGGATGTAACATTTTGAGTCAACAAACTGAACTTCTTTTGGAAGGAAGGTATTGAACTGTGTAAAATTGAGATTGAGTGGACACCATCTAACCTGCTGTCAGTCGCTTTTTCCATTCACCTGTAAAAGATAAAGGATACTTGTTAGGTTATCTCATCCTAAGAAAATTTCTAAAACCATGACTGATAGCCGGACTCTAAAGAAGTGCAGATGGAAGAATTCCACTTTACAAGAACGATGCCAAAATGTGCTTGGAACCACCTGTTTTGGCCACCTTAGCTAGTAACTAGGAAATTGTGTTCCGTACTTCGGCGTCATAAACTGAGAGTCCATATCTAATCCAAGAATGAACTTGGTTGCAAAATCTGCTTTGAAAATCATGTTAAACCTTTGTATTCTAATGCCATGGGTTTTACGTTCTTAAAATCTAGAAGGGATGATGTTTGGTATTTTATCAGAGCAGGGTCAGTCCCTAAATATTTTATCTGCCTCATGGCCCTCTTTCATAAACTCTATTGTTATGATTGCTCTCAGTTGACTACGACTAGAAGAATCGTTTATGCGTAAACACTCTGAGCTCTATCTAATATGCCAATCTGAAGAGTTTTTGCTGCTCCTAGTTTTCAAGGTTAGAAGTGGTAATATGGAGTTAAAACTTGGCGTGACAGCCAGTGTGTGAAGGCGCATTGGGGATGACTTATCATCAGAAAAGTTTATCCTCCTACCAATATTCTATTCGGAGATTGATAGTTCAATATTTGCATCTGATATTAACAATGCATAGTCTGAAGCAGAGGAAAAGCTAATTTTTCTGAGCAACATTGCCAATATGTAAGAAACAGTAAGATTACTCTTAACCAATATTCCATTCTGCAATTTGCCTGCTATAACTGCATAATCTGTCCTGGGTAATTTATAAAGCAAAGTTCGGACAATACATTTTGAAAGCAGAAACTAGATAGTAATTAAGGTGTTATCACTGCATTCAGAGTCACATTCACGCTAATCTACTGATGAAGGTGAATTGACAGGAAAAAAACTACAAGTTCTATACCACGCCTTATAGACAATCCTGAAGCTAATTCACCGGCCACAACACTTCATTGTATTATTACTGCCTAATTCGTTGTTGCTGAAAACGAAAATTTCGGATCACTCTATTTCTGTGATGGCTTCCAACTCTTGGTGAAGACGTCTTGTTTGCATACCTGCATTTGTTGTCTTAGGAACTGTGGAGCTAAAAGGATCAGGAGGCTTTGTTAAGTTGTCTCCCTCCCCTTCAAGCATTTGGACGACAGTTTTCATGGAAGGACGCTCTGCTGGGTTCCACTGAATGCACCACAGTCCCACAATTGCTAGCTTCTTTGCAATTTTAGCATTTTCTGCTCCATCAATATGAAATCGCAAGTCTTCTCCTTCTTCTAAGAGATTATAAATCCATTCTGGGAAGTATATCTGGTCGCCATTTTCTGCTGTATCATCAACGTTCTTCCTTCCTCCCACCATTTCTAACACTAACATACCAAAGCTATAAACATCTGATTTATAGGACACATTTCCAAAGTTCCTTGAGAACACTTCCGGGGCAATGTAGCCAATAGTACCCCTAGCGGTCGTCATGGAAGTAGCACTTTTATCCTTGGAACACAGCTTAGCCATACCAAAATCGGCGATTTTGGGATTGAAGTCATTGTCAAGCAGGATATTACGTGGTTTGATATCAAAATGGAGGATTCTTTGATCACAACCCTGGTGAAGATATTCAATCCCTTTGGCTATACCCACAGCAATACGATTCAACCTTTCCCAACCAAGGAAATGGTTCCTTGAATCTGCTGAAGAAATGAACTTCTGTAGTGAATCATTCGGCAAATACTCGTAAACTAGAGCTCGTCTAAATCCATCAGCACAGAAGCCAATCAAGCGAACCACATTGACATGGTGAATTCTAGCCATTGTTCCTACTTCGTTGACAAATTCCTCCCCATTTCCCGTGGAGTTGTTTAAGAGCTTCACAGCTACAGGTATTTCACTGGTTAGCTTTCCTTTGAACACTGTTCCATATGCTCCTTGGCCCAATTCACCTTCGAATTGATTTGTTATCTTTTTGAGATCAGCATAGGTGTATCTTGTGGGCTTTCCAGCTCTGTAATCATCCAAAAAATTTTCAACCTTGTCTTGATATTCTCTATCTCTTTTATCTGATCTATAGACTCGGTAGAGTGCAGTGACCCCTATTAAAACAAGGAAGAATCCTAAGATTAAACCTGCAATTGAACATTTTGCGTCAAGCAACTGAACTTCTTTTTGACGTAAGGTATTGAACTGTGAAAATTGAGATTGAGTGGACAACATCTAACCTGCAGTCAGTGCCTTTTTCCCTGCACCTGTAAAAGATAAATATACTTGTTAGGTCCTCTGATCTTCAGAAAATTTGTAAAATCATGAATCATAGGCTGACTCTGCAGATAGAGGAAATTCCCACGACCAGAATGGGACAAGGATTAGTAGACCAAATGAGCAGGGAACCACCTATTTTGGTCACCCTGGCAAGTAACTAGGACATCGTGTTCTGTCTCATAAACAGAGTCTATATCCAATCCAAGAACTTGGTTGCAAGACTCTGCCTTAAAAATAATGCTAAACCTTTGTATTCTAATGTTGTAGCACTGTAGTTTACATTCTTAGCATCGGAGAACATAATTTAAATTAGACTTGTATTCAAAGATCAATTGTAACATATAATTTAAATTATGTCTACTTTGTAAAGCCCAATGGGTAAGAATCAGAGAACATAAATCGCAAGATGCATAAAAAAAAATTTGGTTAACAGCAGGTGGTGGAATGCCATTGTGGTTACCTTTAGCTTGTCCGTGCAAGCCATAACATTCAGTTTTGAGATCACTGTTATTGTCATTCAATCTACACAGTCCGCCTCTTGCTTCACAAGATCCACAGTTTGGTTTGGACCAAGACAAATTAAGAGGAAAATTATCTTCGTAGAATACCTGATCTGGAACTGAAAAAACGTCGTACATCTTGGTACAATGCAACAAATCAATATACATGACGATATATTGTGCTTGAAGGGCATAAACTTTGTAGTGAAGAGTACTTAGACAAGGGACCAGATGACAGTGTTCAGGATTTTCCCGATTCGAAGAACAATTGAATAAGGTGTAGTCATAGTTGTAATCCTCCGTCATTATTCGAAAGTGAGATGCCAATGGACGGAAGTTTATGCGTTGCCTTAGAAGGCAACCTTGTGGATCAAGTTTATGCGTTGCCTAGGTGCAAGTTTATAATCCCGATAAAGAGACGTGCTCTTGTATTTGTATACGATAGTTAAGAAATTGAAGACAATGCCACGAACGATGAAAGTAAGATGGTTAAGAAGATTATTACTGATTCCAGCTGTATCTAAATGAAATTGAAATGCCCGATTAGCCCAGCAAATTCATTACTGATTCGAGCTGTATCTAAGCGACATTGTTCCAAGCCAGGGAACTACAAATGCGAGAGCCCAGTTGGCTCTTACTATTCTAGACTCGTTACCCGAGAACCATAGAAGTTTTAGGTAGATTTTCGACTGTTTACTACGATCCATTACGGATGGGCTCTTAAGCAATCATGCTGCCAATTTGAAGAGTTTTTTCTGCTCCTTTTTTTCAATAAATTTTTAAAGCGGAAACTAGCAAGTAATTAAGATGTTATCACCTTGTTTTAGAATCACATTCATGCTGATCTACTCTATGAAGATGAATTGAGAAGAAAAAACCAAGTGTTGAACCACACCTTACACATAATCCATGAAGCTAATCTGCTCTATGGGTGCAATGAGGTTGGTAACTGGTAATCCATTTTTGAATTAAGGAATTAATTGTGATTGTAATATGGTTCAGCCCATTACTGATTCTGGGCTAGAATATACTAGAATGTTCTCTGTTGAAGAAGGGTTAGTAGCAGCTCTAGCTAGCCCATTTTGCTTCTAAGAACCATAGCATTCAACTTCTTAGGCCTCTAAGAAGAAATTCTTAGCTGCACAAAGCTTCTGTGAGAGAGAGAGAGAGAGAGTTTGAACTTGTTCATATGTTGGTGGGTTGTCACTATGCTAGATCCTCTAATAGTCTGGCCCATCATTAACTACATGGGCCCATTTTCATGGTGGTTTTATAAAAATGATCTAATTTTGAGAAAAAAAAATTATTAGATATTTTGGATGTGTTGTTTATGAATTATTATCATAACACTTCTTTTACCAAGTTAACCTTTGAATTTTGGACGAAAGTCTCTAGTTTCTCTATGTGAAATTCGAAACGTATTTATTCAAGTAAGACCTTTTTAGATCTCCATCTCATTTTAGTTTAAATGATGAGAAAAAGAAGCGAGTTTGAGATGAATACTCACAAATATTAGCCGAAAGATTGAATTGGACTTAGAATTAGAGCCAAAAGATGAGTTCGTGTTGAATTAGGAGCGAGAGCCAATCTTCTTTTTCTAGTGGAGTTGTGTATGATAAGCTTACTAAATATTCAAATATTGATAATTTAAGTTTCTTAAAGCTATGTAAGTTGACAATGCTTAAAAAGGCTAGTGGTGTGTAAGGATTTTCATAGATGAAAAAAATTGAGTTGGTGGAGTCGTTGAGTGGTAGTTCAATGTGACGGTAATACACCTTTACATTGGTTTTGAGGTGCTTCTTCTTTCAATATAGTTTTGTTTCCTTATTCTTTTTTATGATTTTATGTAATGTAATGCGGGTTTGGAGGGCTTCTTAGTTATTTAGTTTTTTATTATTATTATTAATTTGTGTTAGTTTAAGAGTGCTCTCTCGGAATAGGTGTCATTCTTTTTATTGGATCATGTGACTTTCATGTTCAAAGTATCTAGTTTGAAATTGATTAACAAAAAATAAAAAACTTGATTATAACAAAAAAAGATTCGGGACCTAAATAAAAAAATAAAAAATTTAAAGACCTTTCTTTATTTGACTAAAAATTCATAATATTTTAGAACCAATTAGTCCTTTTTCAAATTAATAGACTTCCAAAATATTAAATAAATACAATTTTACATGGTATGGGCGAAAATGAGTTGTTGAAGAATTGGTAATTTAATAGAAAAGTTAGATGTTAGGACAAAAATTGTAAGTGAATAAGGATGATATTATAATTAGTATTTGTCTTCTCTTTTTTATGCAATTTATTTATTTTTTTTCAATTTTTAAACTTGATATAGTTTGTTATTTAGTTAGTTTTATTTTGAAAACTGAATGAATTCAAAGTCTGCATGTAGCTTACAAATTCCAATTCTTTCCTTTTTTTTTTTTTTTCGAAATTCGATACAATCGGTTCA
Organism: Dovyalis caffra; assembly: GCA_963924115.1. NCBI lineage: Eukaryota > Viridiplantae > Streptophyta > Magnoliopsida > Malpighiales > Salicaceae > Dovyalis > Dovyalis caffra. The sequence goes on along the minus strand of CAWUPB010000950.1, from coordinate 26,945 downwards.
AGTTGAAAAAAAAAAAAAATCATAGTCGTCTAATTAAAATTCATTTAAAATCTTGGAAAATAACTTTAAAAAACATATATACAACAAATCAAAGAGAACGAACCAAAGTAATAATGCCATCTAAAATGAGTTTGCCATAAATCTTCCTTTATAATTTCTCCTTCAATCCTCGGGTAATTCAACTAAGCCCTCGGGGATTTGATAATGATTACAACGGCTCGTGGATTAGATTTTTAAAATAAAGTTGTGTCCTTGTTATTTCTTTCCAAAGACCTCGATCTTCCGCCGACCTTTCATTTAGCTCCAAATATCAAATTTCTAGCGACAGAAAAAGTTAAGAAATTGAGTATATTAGTAAGATTAATACTTACATCCTCTCTCTCTCTCTCCCTATATATATATATATATATATATATATATATATATATATATATGATGCTTTTCATGGAAGAAAATTGATATGGAGGGAATTATAATAATCTGGAAAACAAGTTCTAATATACTCTAAAAATCTAGGTAATCCAATCCTCCTCTCTTACCTCGCCTTCTCTCTCGTCCCTCAACATTCAAGGACCTTGTTATAAACAAATGAAGTTTATGAACTCGTTTCGTATAACATTTAACTATAAGGACTAAAGTGTAATAAAAGTACTTAAAGTACTTAAATTGTAATAAAAGACCATTCATTACAATACCGTTAGCTCGTTTATCATACGTCACAAGTTAAAACTAATAACAACCAATCGGATAATGACATATGGTAATTTTTTTGATTCACATTTGCACGTTTCATTTCTTAATTGATACATGGGATGAATAGTTAACAACGTTTTAATGAAAAGTCTCAATTAATTAATTTATAAAAGTAGAAAGTTTCAATCAAGCCGAAAAATAATTGAGGGTCTCAATCAAAAAAATTGAAACTTTACATGGATTAATTATGAGATAAATCCATTTAAAAATGATCAAGTCGATATACTCGAAGTTTAAGCGTTGTCTTAGAAGGCAACCTCGTAGATCACTTGCATTCATAACTTGAGATTCATAATCAATAAAATGATTCCCCGATGTCGGCGGCTCAAGCACTCGTAGGATTGTTCTTTGTGCGGGATAAATCAAACCCCGGATAGCCACTGCGATCCGGTTTCTTGTCCTTGAAATGTAGATTATGGACCAATGTTCCCATCAATCACAATTTGCGTAACTTAATTGTTATGACGAGTTTTGACATTTCAAAGGATGGCCTTTGGTATTATCGGAGCGAGGTCGGTCTCTAATTATTTCATCCGCCCTATGGCCCTCATTCGTAAACTCTTTATTGTTATGACTCGCTCTCGGCATAAACTTCTATGGTTACGGGCTAATTGGCCGATAGGTGTTAGGCTTATAAAATGAAGTCGAATCATTAGAATCCATTTTAATTTTTTTGCTTTTGATCTGTCGATATGCCCCATTAGCCCGACAAATTCATTAGTGATTCCGGCTTTATCTAAACGAAAATTGTTCCAAGCCGGGGAACTACGAATGCCGAGCCCGGTTAGCTTCTTACTATTCTAGAGTTGGTATCCGACAACCCGACAACCATAGAAGTTTTAGGTAGATTTTCGATCGTGTACTACGATCCATTACCGATGGGCTCTTAAGTAATCCTGCTGCCAATCCGACTAGTTTTTTCTCGCTCCTATTTCTTTGCGGGTTGGAAGTGGTAGTATGAAGTTAAAATTTGGCATGGCGACCGGAGTGTGAAGGCGCATTGGGAATGACTTACCATCGGAAAAGTTTCTTGATAATTCAATATATGCATCCGAAATTGACACTCTGCATTAGTTTGAAGCATGGGAAAAGCTAAATTTTCGGGTCTTCATTCCGAGTGTACTTTCTTTTTTCGAGCAACATTGCCAATATGTAAGAAGCGATACGATTACTCGACCAATATTCTATTCTGCAGTTTGCTCGCATGGTGACATAGTCTTAACTGCATAATCTATCCGGGTTTATTTATAAAGGTTCGTGCCGTCCGGCCAATACATTTTCAAAGCGGAAACTAGAAAGTAATTAAGATTTTATCACCGCATTCGGAGTCACATTCACGCCGATCCACTCATGAAGGCTAATAGACGGGAAAAAAAAACTACAAGTGCTAAACCACACCTTATACATAATATGAAGCTAATTCACCGGTCACAACACTTCACTGTCTATTACTGCCTAATTTGTTGTTGCTGAAAATGTAAATTTCGGATCACTCTATTTACGTGATGGCTTCCAACTCTTGGTGAAGACGTCTTGTTCGCATACCTGCATTGGTTGTCTTACGAACTCGTGGAGCTAAAAGGATCGGGAGGCTTTGTTAAGTTGTCTCCCTCTCCTTCAAGCATTTGGACAACGAGTTTTCATGGCGGGACGCTCTGTCGGGTTCCACTGAATGCACCACGGTCCCACGATTGCTAGTTTCTTTGCAATTTTTGCATTTTCTTCTCCATCAATATGAAACCGTAAGTCTTCTCCTTCTTCTAAGAGATTATAAATCCATATTGGGAAGTATATCCGGTCACCATTTTCTGCTGTATCATCGACGTTCTTCTTTCCTCCGACCATTTCTAACACTAACATACCAAAGCTATAAACATCCGATTTATAGGACACATTCCCAAAGTTCCTTGAGAACACTTCCGCGCAATGTAGCCAATAGTCCCCCTAGCGGTCGTCATGGAAATAGCACTTTTATCCTTGGAACACAACTTAGCCATACCAAAATCGGCGATTTTGGGATTGAAGTCATTGTCAAGCGGGACATTATGTGGTTTGATATCAAAATGGAGGATTCTTTGATCACAACCCCGGTGAAGATATTCAATCCCTTTTGCTATGCCCAAAGCAATATGATTCAATCTTTCCCGACCAAGAAAATGGTTCCTTGAATCTGCTGAAGAAATGAACTTCGTAGTGAATCATTTGGCAAGTACTCGTAAACTAGAGCTCGTCTAAATCCATCGGCACGAAACCGATCAAGCGAACCACATTGACATGGTGAATCCTAGCCATCGTTCCCACTTCATTGACGAATTCCTCCCCATTTCCTGTGGAATTATTGAGGAGCTTGACAGCCTACACCAATTTCATTGGTTAGCTTTCCTTTAAACACGATCCCATAAGCTCCTTGGCCCAATTCATCCCGGAATTGATTTGTGATCCTCTTAAGATCGGCATAGGAGTATCTTGTGGGTGTCGGAGAATTGTAGTCATCCAAAAACATTTCAACCTTGTCTTGATATTCTCTTTCTAATTTATTATTGCTATATGCGCGGTAGAATGCAATGATCATTATGAGAAAGACGAAAAATCCTAAGATTACACTCGCATATAAACATTCTAAGTCGGGGAACTCTTCTTGTTTTTGGAAGTAATGTATTGAACCAAGTGTAAAATTGAGATCGAGCAAACTACTAACCGGTAATCGGGAGCTTTCTCATCGTACTCGTAAAAGATGGTAAATTAATTAGCTTCTCATTTTTTTTTTGGAAAAATCATGAAAGCATCAACGACGAAAAGAATTTCTACTGCTTGTGTGATTTATATTCTTAAAACCAACAACGGCTGAAGTTAATTAGATTTACAACCGCGAGTTGCCAATTGTAATGAGCAAAGTTGACATGATCTCCAAATAATCAAAATTTTGTCTACGATCATGAATAAGAATCCAAGAAAATCAATTAGCACGAAACATTAAAAAAAAAAAAAACGAGAGGGAGAGAGAGAGATAAAAGCGTACCTTTAGTTCGCTTGTGAGTGTTGTGGCGTTCGGTCTCGGAAGATCCACAATCGGGGTTGGACCAAGACGGATGTAGTAAATAATTTTCTTGGTGCAAAATGTCATGTGGAATTGAAATAGTGTTGTACATCTTGGTACGGGATAATAAATAAAGGTCACTAATTGTATCGGTTGATTCAACGGCATAAACTTCGTGGTGATAAGTACTCGGACATGGGATAGTATGTGGGTATATTTCCTCGCTAGAAGAACAATTGAATAAGGTTAAATCTTCCAGAAAATCATTCTTAATTTGGAATCGAGAAGCCGATAAGCTGAAGTTTAAACGTTGCCTTAGAAAGCAACCTTGAGGATCCCTTGCATAAATAACTTGATAGATATAGTCGATTCTTTCAATGTGGAGTTTCACTCCGGTTGGCGGCTCAAGCATCTGTATCGTTGCCCTCCGAGCGGGATAGACCAAACCCGGGATAGCCACGGTGCTCGCTTGCACTGTCCTTGATTCGGAAAGGAAATTGGATGTCGGGGCCATGGTTCCCACAAGATCCTATGCAATCCAAGCTTGCTCCATGGCCTGCGAGGAAGAGAATAAACAAGAAGCGGAACAAACATGGAATCATTTCTAATGAACGATTCATCATCTCCTCACTCTCTTTTATTGTGACGACTTTTTGTTCTTTGTGAATGTGAGTGAGAGACCGATATTGCCTTCGAAATACTCAATAACAATTTCTCTAGTTACATTGCATTCACAACTAATGTGAATAGGCCTATATATGGAAACCTTTTTAATTTGAGAATGCGGACCTAACGAAAAAAACGAGATTCTAACAAGTGGATTTTAAATACGGGTTGCACTCTTTATGCTTAGGCCGGGAAGGACTAGGAGTAGTGATGTCAAGAAATTACTAAGAAGCCTATAATTCTTCCTCATTGCATTGAGGGTGCATGAGGGGAAAAGTCCTCCTATGTGAAACTTCGAGGGATCGACCGGTGTTCCAATCAATGACTTATAATTGTCTATGTCGGAAGGACGGTAAATAGCGGTCTTTGGTGGGCTCTTTAACCTCTCGATTAGTAGGGGAGCTGGAAGGTGCCATCCCTGTCTTATGGCTCGAGATCAAATGAACCAAATAAAAGTCTATATTTTTGTCATGGACTGGAGGTTGCTCGAGATTGTATTTAACTCGCGAAACTTCAAGTGGGGACCAATGTTCCGAATCCATCACTTTATTTTGATGCCTTTTTCTTTGTTCATATGATATTGGGAATTGGGATTATTGCACACCGATCGCTATGCTTACCCTACGAGGGAAGGAAGCATATCTAGGAATATCCGGTGGAGTTGGATCTGGGAATATTGGGAGTTTTGGTCTTCGATGACATGCTCCAAGAAAAATGAGGTCTGTGGGATGTCGATGCTTGTGGTGTTGATAGTTGATGACTTTTTTCTTCTCAATTCAAAGTTGATGGTTCTTTGTCATGAACGGGAAGAAGGTCGGTGGGAAATTAACTTCGACAATGAAGTAGCATGACACTCATTGTACTGCTTTATTACTACTCGTATTTTGACTTTGACATTTCAAAGGACGAGCGAAGTAACGATTTTTCGTTCTTCACCTTCCATAGCACTATCACTCGCTTCCATTGCGAAATTCATAAGTTCTTCTCGGAAAAATAAATAAATAAATAAAAACGATCATTTTCCGAAAAACAAATTTCCTTCTCCTAAAAGTTTTGTCTTATGGTTTTGGTACTTGTGGTGGAAAGAACTAACACACATATGAAGCAAAAGCTTTTTTAATATTCCATGGTGATTGCTCCCTCTCACTGGAAATTATTGATTTGAATGTTGCCTTGCTCTCTGGAATTGAAGAATTGTTTGTGCAAAAGCTTGTGTGGAGACACTCGTGTATCCCCTCGGCCTTCCCCATGTTTAGAGGAAGAAACCTCCTCTTTGCTTGCTACATAGCCTCTCTTTTCCATCTATCTGTCTTCCAAACTTGCCATTCTAGTAACAACACGACTCTTTGTTCACCTTCTTCATGTGGCAATATCCAAAACATTAGCTACCCTTTTCGACTAGGCACTCGATCCACAAAGCTGCGGAAACTATAATTATACCCTAATCTGCGAGAAAAATACTTCTACGGTATTATATTTGTATTCGAGTAAATACTACGTGCGGGCAATCGACTATGTTAACTTCGGAATCCGAGTGGTAGATGCTTGGTGTACAAAATAATTGCTCCTCCTTCCCTCGTTCTTCTTTGGCACCCCATAACTTCAGCTACGGAGATCCATACGCATGGTATAACTACGAGTGGACGGTGTCACAAAGACTAATTCGGCATTTCTTCAACGGTTGGAACGAATGGTCACCTCCTACACTATCACAGATTATGATTTTCTTGAGCTCGTGAAAATCCGATGAATTCTTCTCTTTATGTGGACACGACTCCTTGCGGCCTTAACTATGGATCACTAAATCATTCCAACTCTTCTCTAGGATCGAGTAATTATAATTATGTGACTCTTGGGGGCATGAATGCCTCGGATTTGATGGAGCTGTGCAGCATAGAGAAGATACTTCGCTCCCAAAGATTGATTACGGGAACATCTCTTTTAAAGAAATTCACGAGAAGCGGCGTACGGGTTTGAGCTTTCATGGTTCAACGACCAATGTGAAAATTGCACGGAAGGTTGCTACCTCGACAGCGCAAACCGTCTTCAATGCATTGGTAAGTAATAAGTTGCATTAGTATTTTCTTCTATTTATGTCTATATTCATTCCGTCGACTCTAAACTTTGAATTCATTCTTAAGACTATTCATAAGATCTCTTAGCATGGAACATTTAAGGGTTACTTGGACGAGAAGATTGTCTTTTGCAATTTGAGGTTTTACATAGTGAAACTTTTGCTTCATCTTAATTTGATCATGGATATACATATATGAATGAGTCCAAATCATATAAATTACGTGTTGTTATCTATTTTCTTTCATTTTTTAATACTGTGTATTCGTTCCTTTCTTCTCAATTAAGGCACTTGTTTCATACCATTATAACTCCTTTTTAACCTATCTTTTGGGACGATTTCAAGGATGAACACAACTTTTGGGAACTTCTAATCCTTTGGGTGATAAGTGAGAATTCTCTATCCGCATCTCACCGTGTTTGTGTATTTCTTCAAACAACATATTTGTGAAATCCTTCTTCGAAGGATTGCACAACTAGTTGTTTCTTGCATAGTAATTCTAATTTTGTTCACCATTTCTGCGGCGTTGCTCTTCATATTGCCCTTTTTGCGGGTAAGAACTTCTTTATTTCTTTAGTTTTGAAACATAGTTCAATACCGGAGACACGATCAAAGACGACACAACTTGATTGTTTTACGGAAATTTTGCTATACGACATTACTTCATGGGCTAAAAGTTGTTTGTGGGACTCCATGTGTGATTGTATTTTTGATCTACAAATGGCGAAGGAGACATTTATCGGTATACGATACGGTTGAAGAATTCTTACGAGTCACGATAACCTAATGCCAATAAGGTATTCTTACTCGGATATCGGGAAGATAACTAGAGGTTTCAAGGACAAATTGGGTGAAGGAGGCTTTGGTTGTGTGTACAAAGGAAATCTTCGTAGTGGTCGTTTCGCGACGGTAAAAATTTTGGGCAAATCTAAAACTAATGGACAAGATTTCATAAACGAAGTTGCTACGATTGGAAGGATTCACCACACTAATGTGGTGCAACTAATTGGTTTTTGTCTTTGAAGGATCAAAGCGTGCTCTTGTATATGATTTCATGCCAAATGGATCTCTTGATAGTCACTTATTTTCTCGAGAAGGATCTCGTCTCTTTAAGTCGGGAAAAATTGCATGACATTTCCATTGGAGTGGGTCGTGGCATCGAATATCTTCATCGAGGTTCGTGAGATGCAAATCCTACATTTTGATATCAAGCCTCACAACATTCTTACGGATGAAAATTTCACACCAAAAGTTTCGACTTCGGGCTTGCTAGGTTGTACCCAACGAATGGCGGCATCACATCTCTTACGACGACGAGGGGCACGATAGGATATATGGCTCCTGAGCTGTTCTACAAAAACATTGGACGTGTCTCATATAAAGCCGATGTTTACGGCTTCGGAATGTTGCTATTGGAAATGGCGAGGCAAAAGGAAGAATCTAAACGCATTAGCGGAAAAGTCAAGTCAAATCTATCGGCCATATTGGGTTTATGACCAAGTATCAAATGAAAAGGCCATAGAAATTGGAGAAAATGCCACGGAGGATGAAAGTAAGATGGTTAAGAAGATGATTATAGTAGGGTTGTGGTGTATACAAATGAAACCTATCAATCGTCCTGCAATGAACAAGGTCGTGGAGATGCTTGAAGGGGATGCGGAAAACCCGCAATTGCCTCCTAAGCCTATTCTAAATCTAGATGAGACGCCGATTACTGATTGAAGGAGATTCATCGTCCATGTATGATGATTCTACCGAATCTATGAGTTTGGTTGAAAATGCAAGCTAAGTGATAAGATATAAGGAATACTACGCTCGTATGCGAGGGAAAAATGATAGAACGAGTGTGCTTTCCGTTTTAGTTATTTGTTGAAAAACATTACAATAATTGATAATAATTCATGTTATCTTATTTGTTTTTAACTAATTTAGACTTCAAGCTGTGGCTTGTTCGTTCGTCTTAGTCCATGTAATCAAATACTGCTATGTTCCCTATTGTGTCCGGACGCGGTTTGCATATAACATAGAATACGTTTTTGAATTCCATAGCTGCGAGAGCTAGCGAGGCGTTAGTCCAGTGAAAAATGAAGGTTAAACTACACATTTCTTTCGTGGATGTTAGTCAATTCGAGGCATGAGACCACGAGTCAAAATGCCATTCCATGGTAGCTTAATGCTTACAAGAATTGCATAATGTGATACCTAGAGTTTATAGATCTTCGGAAGATACGGACATAGAGGAATTAAAGAATTTGTAATCCGATTTGTACGAAATACAACTTCGGATTGTTAGGTTGAGGTCAAGCCTCGGGCATTTCAATCCCGGATCGGTGTGAAAAAAATACTATTGTTCCCTCCGTGCTTCAAAGTATTACACATAATCAAATTAATCTTACAAGAGATTATGATTTCATTGACCATATTTAGGAAAGCATTCATGCTAATCCACAACAACTGACTCATAAATCATGGCCCTAAACCGTCCTGTTGCTAACTCATCCGCTATTACGGATAACCTCAACTTATGATTACTCTGTTTCTTACATGACTCGTCATAGGTCAAACGGATCATAAAAAAAACATTTTTTTTTTTAAAAAGGAAAAAGAATTATTAATATTTTTTTTAAAAAAATCTTACTTACCGTTATACATCGAAAAAAGAAGGGACTAAAATCAAGATTCTTCCACCTAAATTCATCCCAACGACAAGACTATACACAAAAGTCTCCACGAGAAAAACCTTCGTCTTATAAGGAATGTTAGGGCCACAAAGGTTTTTCCGGCTTTAATAAATCTTAATATAATAGTAACATGTAGTTGATTCTTAAAGGAAAAAAAAGTACATATATAGTTGTTGACAAATTTTGTTATTTCTTTTTTCTAAAAAAATAAAAATAAAAATAAAAATAGGGAAATTTTATCCCACATCACAATGGCCGGTTCGGCACTACACTGACAAAGGCTTTTTGGGCCAAGACATTCGTAGCAAAATAGAAACCCAAGGAAAAAGCCTACAAGTGAAGCATTAAGGGTCCAGATACCAAATCACACACATAAGCCAAGCCCATTGTTTGAAGAGGTCTTTACGTTGCTGTCTGTCCGTCTGTTGGGTTCTTGTAAGAATTCATAATTTTGTACAAGGAAAGATCGGCATATGTTGGTTAAGCTGCAAAGGATGGAGCAGAAGAAAGGGTTAAACCCTATGACGGTCTGAATTAAAGATGTTATATTGCTGTCTTAAAATATTTCAATTTCTACTTTTGAAGGAGATCTCAAGTCACTTCAGTTTGTAATGAAGGAAGATGTGGGAACCTTGTAAAAGATCTTTTGATGTTAGTCGGACCCAACTCCATCAGTATATTTTTAGGTCCAGATATCAAATCAAAACCATGCAGAGAAAACTTCAGGAGCTTTTGCATGAATCAATAATTTTGCCTCACGAATGATCATGCAAACTAATGTTTTTTATGAGACAATTTTTGTGAGTATTACCACTGACGAACTGTTGAGATATTAGCAATATGATAATGCACATTTTTTTGTTGAATTCTAGCCATTGTTCCCACTTCATCGACGAACATTTTTAAAGCAGAAGTTGCAAGTAATCAAGATGTTATCATCTCATTTTGAATAACGTTCAAGCTAATCTACAAGCAGTACTAAGCCACACCTGACACATAAATAATGAAGCTAACGAACACGTCACAACACTTTATTGCATTATTGTTGCCTAATATATTTATTACTGAAAAAGTAAATTTCTGGTCATTCTATTTCTGAGATGGCTGCCAACTCTTGGCGAAGACGTCTCACTGGCATTCCTGCATTTGTTGTCTTACGAACTGTGGAGCTAAAAGGATCAGGAGGCTTTGTTAAGTTGTCTCCCTCTCCTTCAAGCATTTGGACAACAGTTTTCATGGCAGGACGCTCTGCTGGGTTCCACTGAATGCACCACAGTCCCACAATTGCTAGTTTCTTTGCAATTTTTGCATTTTCTCCTCCATCAATATGAAACCGCAAGTCTTCTCCTTCTTCTAAGAGATTATAAATCCATTCTGGGAAGTATATCTGGTCATCATTTCCTGCTGTGTCATCGACGTTCTTCCTTCCTCCGACCATTTCTAACACTAACATACCAAAGCTATAAACATCTGATTTATAGGACACATTCCCAAAGTTCCTTGAGAACACTTCCGGGGCAATGTAGCCAATAGTCCCCCTAGCGGTCGTCATGGAAATAGCACTTTTATCCTTGGAACACAACTTAGCCATACCAAAATCGGCGATTTTGGGATTGAAGTCATTGTCAAGCAGGACATTATGTGGTTTGATATCAAAATGGAGGATTCTTTGATCACAACCCTGGTGAAGATATTCAATCCCTTTTGCTATGCCCAAAGCAATATGATTCAACCTTTCCCATCCAAGGAAATGGTTCCTTGAATATTCTGCTGAAAAAATGAACTTCTGTAGTGAACCATTCAGCAAGTACTCGTAAACTAGAGCTCGTCTAAATCCATCAGCACAGAAACCGATCAAGCGAACCACATTGACGTGGTGAATCCTAGCCATCGTTCCCACTTCATTGATGAATTCCTCCCCATTTCCTGTGGAATTGTTGAGGAGCTTGACAGCTACACCAATTTCATTGGTTAGCTTTCCTTTAAACACAGTCCCATAAGCTCCTTGGCCCAATTCATCCTGGAATTGATTTGTAATCCTCTTGAGATCAGCGTAGGAGTATCTTGTAGGTTTCAGAGATCTGTAATCATCCAAAAACATTTCAACCTTGTCTTGAAATTCTCTTTCTAATTTATCATTGCTACATGAGCGGTAGAGTGCAATGATCCCTATTGCAAAGGCGAAAAATCCTAAGATTACACCTGCATATAAACATTCTAAGTCAGGGAACTCATCTTGTTTTTGGAAGTAATGTATTGAACCAAGTGTAAAATTGAGATCAAGCAAACTACTAACCAGTAATCAATAGCTTTCTTCCCACACCTGTAAAAGATGTTATATTTATTAGTTTCTCATCCTCTGGAAATTGGTAAAATCATGAAAGCAACAAGGAAAAGAATTTCTACTGCTGTGTGATTTATACTGTAATACAAGTACGTAGACACGAATTCCGAATATTCAAAATTTTAATGTCACAACAATGAATAAGAATCCAAGAAAATCAAATTGCAGGAAGCATGAAACATAAGGAAAAAAAAAAAAAAAGAAGAAGAAGAGGTAAAAACATACCTTTAGTTTGCTCGTGAATGTTGTAGCATTCAGTTTCCGAAGATCCACAACTTGGATTGGACCAAGACAAAGGTAGTAAATAGTTTTCTTGTTCAAACATACCATATGGAATTGAAAAAACGTTGTACATCTTTGTACAAGATAATAAATAAGGGTGACTTACAGAATGACTTGATTCAGCAGCATAAACTTCGTGGTGAAAAGTACTCAGACATGGGATTTTAACTATGTTCGGAGATCTTTCCCCATTAGAAGAACAATTGAATAAGGTCTGATTACACATCCAATCATCCTTAATTTGGAAGTGAGACGCAGATAAACTGAAGTTCAAACGCCTTAGAAAGAAACATTGAGAATCCCTTGCATGAATAACTTGATGTCTATAATCGATTCTTTCAATGCGGAGTTTCACTCCAGTTGGCAGCTCAAGCATCGTATCCTTTCCCTCTGAGCAGGATAGATCAAAACCAGGATAGCCACAGTGGTCTGCTTGCTTGTCCTTGATTCGGAAAGGAAATCGGATTTTAGGGCCATGCTTCCCACAAGATCTTATGCAATCCAAGCTTGCTCCATGGCCAGCAAGGAAGAGAATGAACAAGAAGTAGAACAAACATGTAACCATTTCTGATGAATAATTCATCATCTCCTCACTCCTCTTAACATTTTATCTATATGTTCTGATATAGTTTTGGCCTTTCAGAAAATTCATTCAGGGTCATGCTTCCTTACATGAGAAATTATTGATACTTCTAGTGTGTTGCTCCCTTTCATGGGGGATCCATTTATCGTGACGACGTTTTGTTCTACGTGAAAGCGAGCGAGGGAGCAATATTGCACTGAAATGCTCAATAATAATCTCTCTACTTACGTAGCGTTGATCACAACTAATGTGAATAGGCCTATATATGGAAACGTTTTTAATTTGGGAGTGTAACTAGATTCTAACAAGTGGGTTTTAAATACATGTTGCAATCTTTATGCTTAGGCCAAGAAGGGACTAGCTAGGAGTAGTGATATTAAGAAATAACTAAGAAGCCTACAATTCTTAATCATTGACTTGGAGTAGCGTGCATGATAGGAAAAGTCCTGCTATGTGAAAAGCAAGAAGCTCAGAAGAAATTCAGAGATGGACCAATCCATTCACTAGCATTGAGGGCATTAGGCGATCACGAAGGAAAATTCTTGTGTCTTCTCATTTTCAACTTTTATTGAGGATTTTAATAATTGAGGTTCTATATATTAGTAAAGCATATGTTCTTCCCATCATCTTTCTCATGAGATAAATTAGACCATAGAAATTTATTAAGTAAAAGAAGTGCTTTGGGTAGTTTTAGCATTGGCTGGTTATCAGGGATCAAAAAGGAAAATGCTTGTGTCCTCTTATATCTAATTGTTATCGGGAATTTCAATGAAATTGAGGTTCTAGCTATTAGTGAAGTCTTGAAGATAAATTCTTCCCATCATCTTTTCGCATAAGATGAACTGCATCATAGATATTGATTTATTAGACGAAGCGTGTGCTTTTGGTTATTCAAAATACTAATGAAAGACCATGGAGAATGCATAATATTTTTATGAATATCGATATCAATTAGCTTTATCATAATTAATATAGATGATAATAAGATTGCAGATAGTTTGGCTAAATAAAAAGTGAGCAGACATAAATGCTATTTTGCTTGGCTAAAGTATTTTCATTTCTACCTCGTAATCTTTTTTTTCTCCCATGGACTAGATGACTCTCTTAATCTAATTTATTTTCATAAAAAAAAAAAAAAGTCTTGCTATGTGAAACTTCCAGTGAATGATCAATGTTCCAATCAATGACGACTTGTAATTGTCAATGTCAGAAGGACTGTAAATAGCGGTCTTTGATGGGTTCTTTCAACTCTCAATTAGTAGGGGAGTAGGTATGTGCCATCCCTGTCGTATGGCTCAAGATCTAATGAACCAAACAAAAGTCTATATTTTTGTCATGGACTGGAGGTTGCATGAGATTGTATCTTACGTCTGCGAAACTTCAAGTGAGGACCAATATTCCAAATCAATCACTTTATTTTGGGGCCTTTTTCTTTGTTCATAAGCTTTTGGGAATTGGGATTATTGCTGATCACCATGTTTACGTACCCTACAAGGGAAGGAAGCATATCTAGGAATATCTGGTGGACTTGGACTGGGATTGGGAGTTTTGGTCTTCGATGACATGTTCCAAGAAAATACTAATAATAAAAAAAATCAGCAAATATATTCGAAGAAATGGAGCAAAATTCTAACGTTTTAGTCAATTGTGACCGGATAACACACCATCGTACTATGATTAAAAATCCTATTACTTAAGTACTAGTTTGATTATTTTATAAGAGTTGAGGTACTCAAATAAAAGTTTAATAAAAATATAGGCGCTAAATTTTCCGTTATCTCCATACAAATATACAACAAAGATATAATTTAAAATTTGACCGCACCCACCGATAATCCTACGTTAGTTTCATAACCAAATGACTCATTTTTCTTTTTCTTTTTTTAATCTATTCTGGTTAAATAGTATTTCTCATTTTCGAAAGCTGATAATTTCATTAATGTACTTTATTTTCAAAGGTTCTTTGTCATGGAAAACAAGAAGGTGAGAAATTGGGTTCGACGACGAAGGAGTGACCAATCATTTATTTTCTGCCTTATAACTACTCCTATGGCTTTGAAATTTCAAAGGACAGCCTGGTAGAAAATTTACTCCTCACGGTTCCACTAAGAAATTGATAAGTTCGTCAAGGAAAAAAAAAAAACTTATGCCTCTTAAACTTTTGTTTAATGGTTTGGATTTGGGGTGCTGTGATGGGAACTAACACAAGCTCCACCCACTCAACACACTGCAGAGGCAAAAGCTTTTCTAGTATTTGCTGTTGGACTGCTTTCGGGCTTGAAGAAAAGTTTGTGCGAAAACTGTGTATGTGTGTGTCTTCAGCCTTCCCCATGTTTAGAGGAAGAACCCTCCTCTTTGCTTGCTACGTAGCCTTTCTTTTCCAGCTATCAGTCTTCCAAACTTGCCATTCTAGTAACATCACTACTCTTTGTGCACCTTCTTCATGTGGCAATATCCAAAACATTAGCTACCCTTTTCGATTAGCCTGCGATCCACTAAAGCTGCGGAAAATATAATTATACCCTAATCTGCGAGAAAAATACTTCCACGAGTACTATATTTGTATTCGAGCAAATACTACGTGCGAGCAATCGACTACGTCAACTTCGGAATCCGAGTGGTAGATGCTTGGTGTACAAGATAATTGCTCCTCCTTCCCTCGTTATTCTTTGACACTCGATAACTTCGGTTATGGAGATCCATACGCATGGTATAACTACAAGTGGACGGTGTCACCGGAACTAATTCGTGCGTTCTTGCACAACGTGACGGAAGGGTATTGGTCACCTCTACCTATCACGGCTCATGATTTTCACGAGCTGTAAAAATCCGATGAATTCTTCTCTTTATGTGCACACGACTCCTTGCGGCCTTAACTATGGATCATCAAACTATTCCAACTCTTCTCTTGTGACTAATTATAATTATGTGACTCTTGGGGACATGAATGCCTCGGATTTGAGGGAACTGTGCAGCATAGAGAAGATAGTTTTGGTTCCAAAAATTGATCACGGGAACATATCTTTTAACGAAATTCGCGAGAAGCGGCGTACGGGTTTGAGCTTTCATGGTACAACGATCGGCTGTGAAAATTGCGCAAGAGGTTGCTACCTCGACGAGCGCAAACCGTCTTCGATGCATGGACGTTTGTAAGTAATAATTAATGATTTAAGTTGTATTAGTATTTTTTTTTTATGTCTATATTCGGTCGGTCGATTCTAAACTTTGAAGAATTCATGGTTACGGACTTGAATCTCTTAGCATGGAACATTTAAGTTTATCTATTTTCTTCCATTTTCTTGCTTTGTGTATTCGTTTCCTTCTTCTCGATTAATGTCCTTTTATACCATTCTAACTCTTTTTTAACCTAACTTTTGGGACAGATTACGGAATTCGGAAAGTTCGACCGCACTGGGAGTTGGGTGCGCATTCTCTATCTGCATCTCACCATGTTTGTGTACTTTCTTCTATTTATGTCTATATCCATTTAGTGGATTCTAAACTTTGAATTTATTCATAAGACTACATAAGATCTCATACATTGGAATTCATGATTCCATTAGAATTCATGATTACGGACTTGAATCTCTCAATATGGAACATTTAAGGTTACTTAGACCGAATCCTTGTCTTTTGCAATGTTGAGTTTTACATAGTGAAACTTTTGCTTCAACTTAATTTGACATGTATATACATTAGAATGAATGAATCCAAATCACATAAATTACGTGTTGTTATCTACTTTCTTTCATTTTTCAACTTGTGCATTCGTTCCCTTCCTCTCAATTAGTGTCCTTGTTTTATACCATTATAACTCCTTTTTAACTTAACTTTTGGGACAGATTTCGAAGGCTTTTGGTTATTTCTACTCCACGGGGGAAGGTGGATAGGTGCGAAATTTCTATCTCACCATGTTTGTGCATGTTCTTCTATTTATGTCTATATTCTTTCGGGTATACACTCGATCATTCTTTTGTAAGCCATCACATTAAGGGTATACACTAGATCATTTTCTTCACGTATTAAGAGTATTCATCATATCATTTCCTTAGTATGTCCTCTTGTGAACCATACAAAGAGTATCCATTAGATTATTCCTTTTGTATATTTTGCAAAGAATATACACCGAGATCATTCCATTTACAAACCTGTCTTAAAATATGAACATGACTTTTCTTTGAATTCTTAAAGTCATGCTTAAATATTTTCATGACATGAATGCAATTGGAATGCTTATCAAGAATGTACATGAACATAAACCATATGGCATTAAGCCATGACTAGGTTGAAACATCAAGCCTTAAAATAACATGATCCCAATCAATCACCAAATTAATCTGAATTTTATCAAGCCATAACAACATTAAGCATTTCTATGGCCATAGGCCGAATGCATCACAAGACGTAAACATATAATCTTTCATTAAACCTACCTAACCAAAGATATTACATTTATCAAAACCATATATTTGTCAATGGATATTGCATATCATGGCTTCACAATTTTTGTTAACAAAATCACTTGTCATGGCTTCATAATTTTCATCAACGAAAATCACATTTCATGGCTTGGCATTTTCATAAATGAATCTCATACCATAGCTTGGTACTTTTTGTCAACAAAAATCTCATGTCATGAATTGACACTTTCGTCAATAAAAACATACAACAACAACTAATTGAGCACGATAAGTGTGATACCCACAAAAAGTATACATCAAATCATTCCTTTTTGTAAATCATGATTGAATATGTGACTATGACGCCCATAAAGAGTTGATTATTCTCTGTGTGTCATGATTAAGCTGTGACTATGATTGACACATGTCTAGCCTTTTTTAAAAAAATCCATGCACTTGATTTTATCTTAATGAACATGATGGAAAGCTGTTTCATGACGTGAATGTGAACAATGACATGAAATGTAATCCATGAATATTAATTAACCAACAAACCAAGTCAAATACCATTGAACACAAAATATTCTTTAATAAAACATTAACAATACATGAAAACACCATTAAACCAATCTATGAACATCAAGATCATTGAAATGGCCACTAGAACGAATTCTACCACGACCATTCCATGACCAATTTCAACATAAAACAAATTAATTATCACATGAATCCTTTATCAAAAAGTCATGTCTCCAATGACTTGCACAATTAATATATAACATAACAAAATACATTAACCATACAAAAGACTACTCCTGGCCGAAACTCCCAAAACAAACTAAGTGCATCACACTTGTCTTAGTCATAATCAAGCATACAACCAATCGATTTTCATCTAAACACACACCATCATTCAACTTAAATATGCTAACATTAACATGATTATCATTAAACACATAAAAATTATACCAATCCATCAAAATTTTAGATTTTTTATATCAATATACCAAAATCCAGATTTGATCAACACATATTAACAATCAATAACTTCATGGTTTTAGCAACTTTAAGGTTTCTAAATCTTGTTTTAACCAAAAGATTTCATCATTTAACTTAAATAAACTAAAGCTAACTTGATTATCATTAAATACATGTAAATCTTACCAATTTACTTACAATTTCAGATTTGATATTTCTTTCCTCAAAATCTAGATTTGTCTCAAAGACAACAACCACCAATACTTCATCAATTCAATAATTTAAATCTAAATTTTGTTGAAGCCTAATTTCATCCTTAATCAATTGATTCAACACATGATCCATCATAATCAATCATCAATTGACATACCCATTCAATAATTAACCTTCATTTCTACTAACAATCAATCACCCAAACATGAATAAACTTTAATCAAGCATAAACACACAATCAACTCAATTAAACCAATTAAACCAATTAATCTTAGCTTTATGATTATGGTCAAATTCATCAATTAAGGTAATCAATTCAAATTTATCAATCAAACTCCTTAAATCATTCTAAAGAACATCTAATAACCTAAAATCTTGAAATCCAACCATTTTTTCCAAAATTCACAACTTAGCCAAAACTTTCACCATCCAATACCCAACTTTAATTCATCGACCTAACTTTAATTAAACCATCCAACATGATCATTCAGCCATTACAAACATGATCTCAATAATAATTCATCAATATCATTCAATTACTATAAAACCCAAATAATTGAATAATTAACCACAATTTCTAAAACTTCAAAACATTAACAATCAAGCATCCATTTATCATAATCTTGTGATATAGTGAGGACTACACTTATCTCATTTGATATTTGATCAAATTCCTCCTTGGTAGCTTAAAGTTTCCTCCTCATTTTCTTTCTTTCTTGTTTCGGCCAAATCTCCAATTTTTCATCCTCCTTTATTTGCTTTCTTTAAGTGATTCTAGGGTGAATTTGGGGTATATCTAAGGTAGTTTAGGTTGGTGGATAGATTTAATTTGCTTGAATTCAAGTTGATTCACCTTGAATTTCTAATTTTCCATCACCCTTTTTCTTCCTTTTCTTGCCCAATTTAAAGAGATATATTTCCTTGTGATTTTGCCAAGTGTGAGACACTTGGTTTTATCCTTCCTTCAATCACTTCTTTTAATATTCTCTCTAGAATTCTCTCCATTTCTCGTTGATATTTTCTATCTTTTTCTCCTTTTTGCCAACTTAAACTCCCTTTCTCTTGCTTTTTAGTTTAGTTTAAATCTAGATATACGGGACCAATTCTAGTTGAATTAAATGGTTCTTTAATTTTCCAAAACCTTACATTTTGGTCTCTAAACTTCCTTAATTATTTTAATCGAGTCCTTCAATTTAAGTCCCTAAACTTTCAATTTTCAACATTCTAGACCTTATCTAGGCTTTTCCATTTGAATTTTTTAATCACTTTAATCAAGTACCCAATCTTTTAATTGTAGCAATTAAAACTCCTAAAATCTTGTAATTACGTCCTTAAATTATAACAATCATAACAATTAATATTATAAGATCACTAATTCAAGCATTAAATAATTATTTACCTCCGATAATATTTATGCATGCATTAGTTTATTTTATATGCAAATATAAAATATTAATTCATTCTTTAAATAAATGTTATCATATTAAATAATTAAATTATTCATGCAATATATTTATGCTTGAGGAGGTTTTTAGGTTGAGGATATTACATATGGTAAATGATTAAAATTTTGAATTAGAAGAATCACCTCAAATGTTCAAAAAAAAAAAAACTTATATTTGGATCTTGAAATCGTTATGAATGATCATGGTATAGATATTGTAAGAATGAAGTCCTTTGAAAATATAAATCCAAGTGAAAATTCTACTATTTGAATATCTATAATAAAAAAAATAGAAATAACCAATAAGAATCTATATTACTATCTTATTTATCCATGAGAATTATCATCCTAGTTAATTGTTAGGAGTACATGAATTGAAAGCTATATTCATATCGTTAATATATCCTAAAATTTTGTATATATGAAATATCGTTCATCCCTTACAAGTATCAAATGCAATCATATTCTTTGCACTACAAGTAAGAGTGGTTTATACTTCATTTGAAGTATAATTACTGCTTATAAGAATTAAAACTTCAATATTAACATTAGAAAGAAAGACATGTACTACTTTTAATAAAATATTGCATGTATTTAATGTGACCTTGAAGACAAGAATAGCCAAAACTTGGTTTAATCTTGTATTGTCAAACTTTCAAAAGTGATTCTAGGAAAAAAAAAAAAAAAGGCTAAACAAGTGCAACAAGAGGTTACAATCCAAGTAGGACCTTAGGCTTTCAAAATAAAACAAACTATTGGTCAAAGACTAAGAGAACACGAGTTCCTTCCATCCGTAAAGGAGAATTACATGATATAAAAATGTTTTAGAAAATCTACTAAGGTACTTAAAAAGAAAATCAATTCTTGCTCGCATAATGAAGGGAAAAAAAAGCTCTTATTTGAGCTTGTAGAGTTGTAGAGACTCTTGTTTGAGCATGCAAAATTGCAAATTCTAGCTGAAATTATAAGAGTCCGGCCTTTTTTACACAAGGTCATGACCCTAACTTCAAGATCTTTTATTTTCTTATTAACTCTGAAGGCTTTGAGTGGAAAGAGAGTTAAAGAGAATTGAATCATCTTTACAAGCAAAAAAAAAAAAAAAAAAGGATGTAGAGCTAGAATCCTATTGTGTTATGTGAACTTACAATTGTGTGAGTGGACCTTGTAGAGACTATAATACATTCTTGAAAGGCCCAACAACATTTTGGGAGAGCTCAATATTTTAAAGACCTCAAAATATATTAATATAATCCATAGAATGAAGATCCAAAATAGTAGATTTCAAGAAAGTTTTTAGGTTAAATGGCGAAGAAGATGCATCTTCTAAAAAAAGAAAAAAAAAGGGGGGGGACTTTGGATAAGAAGAAGAGTTTATAATTGAAAAAGAAAAAGTAAAGTAAAGAAACTTCTAACAAATGGTGCATTTAAATAGGTTTATAAGAAGTGAAAAGACTTGTTTTACAATAGATATATTAGAATAATCTTGTACCTTACAAATTGGAAGTTAGTTATTAACTATAGAAGAAATTTCTTTTCACACATGAGGTAAACACTTATATATCGAAAGAAAAAGGACAAATGTTAGATCTAAAATTTAATCTAGCTTGCAAACCCAATAAATTACATCATTTAAAAAAGGCATGTTGGATGATTGAGGAATTAAAATCTTTTAGGTGAGAAGTTCATGGATCATAGACTCTTAAAGTTATGACAATTAGATGAGATAAGAATGTGGAAGAACTTTTCTAACAATTAGGAAAGAGGTGGATGCTAAATAAAGTGTGATAATAACAAGAATGAACTGCTATTTGTTAAATTTTCCAACAATTAGAAAAAAATTGGTGATTATAAAAGAACACGGAGCATGATTATATCAATTGTAAAGAAACGTGAAGCATTGAAGCTAGCGCATGTAGTTAGTTGCAAGGAAATATAGAGCATTGCAAGATAGTATGAAAAAATGTAAAGAAATGTGGGATATTGTAAAGATTATAGAGGAGAAAGAAGCTTATAAATACAAGGGGCAATAAGAGAAGATCCAACATAGAGACAATCAATAACTCAACTACCTTGTACACGGCAAGACATTCTAAAAGCACATTCCTATGTTTCAAAACATTTAAAATTTGTTAGGTAGTAATCAAGATAGGTTGATAGTTTGGCTCTTTAGTTCTATAATGTATTTACAACTTGTGTTTGTAATATTCAAGAGCTGAATATCCGTAAAAACATCATCTATGAAAAAAGAGTTCCAATTTGTAATATTCTCCATCGGTAATGATGTTCATTTTGAATTCTATACTTTAGAAAAAGGCGAGTAGAGTACATAAAAAATTTAAGTTGGATCTGTCTTTGCATATTCCCTTACAATAAATCAACTTTTATTCTTTCATTAAAAAATTCTTGATAATCAAACGGATACAAAAGAATCCACGAAATGTAACATTTAAAGTTATTTGGACAGAACATATATATATATATTTTGCAATTTGCAAATAGCGAAACTTTTTGCATCATCTTAATTTCACCATGAATATACATAAGAATGAATGAGTTCAAATCACATAAATTAGGTGTTGTTATCTATTTATTTAATTTTTTTACTGTTGTTCGGTCGTCCTCTTCTACTAAATTAATTCTCTTATTTTATACCATTATAATTCCTTTTTAACCTAACTTTTGGGACAGTTGTCATCATTGATAACCGCTTTTGGCAATTTCTACTCTACTACCCGAAAGGTGTGAATTCGCTATCCGTATCTCACCATGTTTTTGTGTTTCTTCAAACGACATATTTGTGAAATCCTTCTTTTCGGTAAGAAGGATGGCACGACTAGTTTTTTCTTGCATAATAATTGTAATTTTGTTCCCTATTTTCTGCGGCGTTGCTCGGCTATATCGCCTTTCTTTTTGGTAAGAACTTTTTAATTTCTTTAGTTTGAAACATAGTTCAATACTAGAGATATCATAAAAGAAAACACAACTTGATTGTTTTTTGAAACTTTTGTATACGGCATTACTTCACGGGCTAAAAGTTGTTTGTGGGACTCCATGTGTGATTATATTTTTGATCTACAAATGGCAAAGGAGACATTTATCGGTATACGATACTTGTTGAAGAATTCCTAGAGAGTCACGATAACTCTGATGCCAATAAGGTATTCTTACTCGGATATTAGGAAGATAACTAGAGGTTTCAAGGACAAATTGGGTGAAGGAGGCTTTGGTTGCGTGTACAAAGGAAACCTTCGTTGTGGTCGTTTTGCGGCGAGTAAAAATGTTAGGCAAATCGAAAGCTAATGGACAAGATTTCATAAACGAAGTTGCTACCATTGGAAGGATTCACCATACTAATGTGGTGCAACTAATTGGTTTTTGTCTTTGAAGGATCAAAGCGTGCTCTTGTATATGATTTCTTGCCGGATGGATCTCTTGATAGTTACTTATTTTCTCGAGAAGTATCTATCTCTTTAAGTCGGGAAAAGCTGCATGATATTTCCCTTGGAGTAGCTCGTGGCATCGAATATCTTCATCGAGGTTGTGAGATGCAAATCCTACATTTTGATATCAAGCCTCACAACATTCTTCTCGATGAAAATTTCACTCCAAAAGTTTCGACTTTGGGCTTGCTAAGTTGTACCCAACGAATGGCGGCATCACATCTCTTGCTACTGCAAGGGGCACGATAGGATATATGGCTCCTGAATTATTCTACGAAACATTGGACGTGTTTCATATAAAGTCGATGTTTATAGCTTTGGAAAGTCTGCTATTGGAAATGGGCGGCAAAAGGAAGAATCTAAATGCTTTAGCGAGAAAAGTCAAGTCAAATCTATCGGCCATATTGGGTTCATGATCAATTATCTAATGAAAAGGACATAGAAATTGGAGAAAATGCTACGGAGGATGAAAGTAAGATGGTTAAGAAGATGATTATAGTAGGGTTGTGGTGTATACAAATGAAACCTATCAATCGTCCTGCAATGAACAAAGTCGTGGAGATGCTTGGAGAGAGATTTAGAAAGCCTACAATTGCCTCCTAAGCCTATTCTAAACCTAGATGAGACGCCGAGTACAAATTGGAGGAGATTCATTATCCATGTCCGATGATTCTACTGAATCTATGAGTTTGGTTGAAAATGCACACTGAACGATATGATATAAGGAATGCTCTGCTCATATGTAGGAGAAAATGATTGAACAAGAGTGCTTTCGTTTTAGTAATTTGTTGAAAAATATTACGATAATTAGTAATAATTCTGTTATATTATTTGTGTTACTAATTTAGACTTGAAGGTCGTGGCTTGTTTGTTCGAGACTTAGTCCATGTAAAACGGATATGTTTTTGGACTCCATAGCTAGTGAGAGCTAGCGGGCGTTAATCCATGTGTAAAATGAAGCTTTCACTACACATTTCTTTCGTTGATGTTAGTCAATTCGAGGCATCGAGGCCACGGTCAAAATGCCATTCAATCGTAGCTTAGTGCTTACATGAATTACTTAATTGCATTATTATCTTTAATGTCAAAGAATCTCATGTTGGCTTACAATTTACGGTGGGACTCTAGGAGTTGGTGTTGAGGAATCGTAGATACGGGCATATGTTTAAGAACAAAGACATGAGACTATCGTCGACCACTGGAAGCTAGGATAACTTAAAAACCATTTTCACAATTAGTGCACCTTCCCTATTTAGCTAGGATAAATTCTCAACACCAATTTTCACAATAAAATAAAGTTGCACTTAATCAAATACTTAAGGATAAGATTGAAAAATCATTTAGTTTTCATGTACTTCATTTAAAAAGTTAATAAACATTATGGGACATCCTAAAAGAAACATGGATAATCTAAGTGGTTAGAGAAGGTAACATTATGAGGATTTAATAATGATTAGTACAACCAGCTTGTGTATTAGATTTTTTTTAATAATGTTTTGTTCCTTTTATTTCTCTACAAAGACCTCAATCATATTCCGGATTATATATATATATATATATATATATATATATATATATAAAGTGCTTTGAAATTCTATTGGAGAAAATGGACATTAAGAAATAATAAAATAATATATAATTAAAAAAGAAGAAGAATCAAGCTGAGCTGGACGCGCGGAAGGTCTGCATGCATGGGCCAGGTGGCAATCGGGCTCGAGCGCCTACGCTAGAAGCATCTAGCCTTGGACTTTAAAAACGTGGCAAACAACGCGTCGTTTGTGAGGATTAATGCATCGTTTGCCACCAGCGGTGGCATTGCAACTCCGTCGCCGTCGTCTGCAAATGGTCGAAAAAAAAATTAAAAAAAGCTGCTGTCTTTGAACTTCCACACCGAATTTCTACATCTTTTTCACCTAAAAACACCCTAAAATCATTTTAAGAACTTGTAAAAAATCATTTTGAACATCAAAATACGCTCTAAAATAACGCTAGATATGGCTTTCTCTCTCCTCCCTCAACATTCAGAGACCCCGTCGTAAAACAAATAAAGTTTAGGGACTGTTTTGTATAGAATTATAACCTTCAGGACCAAAGTGTCATCAAAGTAATTGTTTTATAAAAGAAAAATCACTCCATTTTTTTTAATAAAATGACGCTGTTTCAAGCTCGAAAATTTTTAAAAAATTATTCATTATATTAACGACTTAACTATAACTATAGTAAAACTATATTTAGTTTTAGTTTTTTTTTTTTTAATAATATATTTTAAAATATAAATATAACCTAGGATAAACAAACTACTGTTTATTTGGAGAATTGGCAAATTAGTGTTAGGCATATAATCCACATGCTGCACATACTGAATACAGAAACTCCTGATCTATTAACAAAGATAACCTCAACTTTGAATTACTCTGCTTCAGAGATGGCTGCCAACTCTTGGCGAAGCTATCACCCTGGTAGAGCTGCATCCGTTCCCTTGGGAACTGTGGAGCTAATAGGCTTAGGAGGCGTTGCCAAGTTGTCTCCTTCACCTCCCGGCATTTGGAAAGCAATTTTCAGGGAAGGATAGTCTTCTGGGTTCCATTGAATGCACCAAAGTCCCACAATTGCTAGTTTCTTTGCAATTTTAGCATCTTCTTCTACCTCATTCTGGGAAGTATATTTCTTCGCCATTTTCTGACTTGTCATCAGCGTTCTTCCTTCCTCCAACCATTTCTAGCTCTAACATTCCAAAACTATACACATCTGAATTGGAGGACACAGTCCCAAAATTTCTTGAGAACATTTCAGGTGCAATGTAGCCAATCACCCCACTCGCTGTTGTCATGGAAATAGCACTTTTGTCCTTGGAACACAACTGGCCAGACCAAAATCTGCAATTTTTTGGGATTGAAGTCCTCCCGCAGGATAGTATGTGGTTTGATATCAAAGAGGAGGATTCTTTGGTCGCACCCTTGGTGAAGATAATCAACACCTTTGGCTATGCCAAGAGCAATATGATGCTGCCTTTCCCAGCAAAGGAAATGGTTCCTTGAATCTGCTGAAGATCAGAACTTCTGCAGTGAATCATTTGGTAAGTACTCATAATCATAAACTAGCGTTCGTTTAAATCCATCAGTACAGAAGCCAATCAAGTTCCTACTTCGTTGACGAGTTCCACAGCTACTGGAATTTCACTGGTTAGCTTTCCTTTGAGTTCTGTTCCATAAGCTCCTTGTCCTTGGCCCAATTCATCCTTGAATTGATTTGTGATTTTTTTTTTTTTAAGACTAGCACAGGTGTATCCTGTCTGCTTCCCGGCTCTGTAATCATTCAAAAATATTTCAACCTTGTCTTGATATTCTCTTTCTATTTTATTGAAACTATAGACGCGGTAGAGTGCATTGACCAGTAGTGGAACAAGGAAGAATCCTAAGATTGCACCTGGATGTAACATTTTGAGTCAACAAACTGAACTTCTTTTGGAAGGAAGGTATTGAACTGTGTAAAATTGAGATTGAGTGGACACCATCTAACCTGCTGTCAGTCGCTTTTTCCATTCACCTGTAAAAGATAAAGGATACTTGTTAGGTTATCTCATCCTAAGAAAATTTCTAAAACCATGACTGATAGCCGGACTCTAAAGAAGTGCAGATGGAAGAATTCCACTTTACAAGAACGATGCCAAAATGTGCTTGGAACCACCTGTTTTGGCCACCTTAGCTAGTAACTAGGAAATTGTGTTCCGTACTTCGGCGTCATAAACTGAGAGTCCATATCTAATCCAAGAATGAACTTGGTTGCAAAATCTGCTTTGAAAATCATGTTAAACCTTTGTATTCTAATGCCATGGGTTTTACGTTCTTAAAATCTAGAAGGGATGATGTTTGGTATTTTATCAGAGCAGGGTCAGTCCCTAAATATTTTATCTGCCTCATGGCCCTCTTTCATAAACTCTATTGTTATGATTGCTCTCAGTTGACTACGACTAGAAGAATCGTTTATGCGTAAACACTCTGAGCTCTATCTAATATGCCAATCTGAAGAGTTTTTGCTGCTCCTAGTTTT